>CM033635.1:34686657-35423495 GCA_019453435.1 Rhinogobius similis | reverse complement strand
GACTCAGGACTTGACTTAGACTTGAATGCCAATGACTCAGGACTTGACTTAGACTTGAATGCCTATGACTCAGGACTTGACTTAGACTTGAATGCCAATGACTCAGGACTTGACTTAGACTTGAATGCCTATGACTCAGGACTTGACTTAGACTTGAATGCCAATGACTCAGGACTTGACTTAGACTTGAATGCCAATGACTCAGGACTTGACTTAGACTTGAATGCCAATGACTCAGGACTTGACTTAGACTTGAATGCCAATGACTCAGGAAGTGACTTAGACTTGAATGCCAATGACTCAGGACTTGACTTAGACTTGAATGCCTATGACTCAGGACTTGACTTAGACTAGAATGCCTATGACTCATGACATGACTTAGACTTGAATGCCTATGACTCAGGACATGACTTAGACTTGGACTTGAATGCCAATGACTCAGGACGTGACTTAGACTTGAATGCCAATGACTGAGGATTTGACTTAGACTTGAATGCCAATGACTCAGGACTTGACTTAGACTTGAATGCCAATGACTCAGGACTTGACTTGGACTTGAATGCCAATGACTCAGGACTTGACTTGGACTTGAATGCCAATGACCCAGGATTTGACTTGGACTTGGTAAAAGGACTTGAAGAGACTCAAAGAAGAGGACTTGTGCTTGACCTGGACTTTCTTGTCTTTGACCTGCTTTTGACTTGCAAAACAAGTTCTTAGTCCCACCTCTGGTTACTAGCAATTCTAGATGGTTTATATTACCTTATACATAATAATAATAATCCATCAACAAAAACGTGTGTGTTAATAAATCATATACAAAATGAGCTTTGATAGGCTGTCATTGAACTATTGTCCAAAAACCAAGTGATGAATGTGTTTATGAACAAATAACTAGTGCTTATTAATGCCTTATAAATAGTTCATTAAGGAACCTTATTTCAAAGCATTACCACTGTCTTGTATGAAAAGTAAATGAATGCGTAGTGGACTCCCGTCAGGAATGGAAGTAAGTATAATCTTGGTATGTCAGCCTGATTTGTGTGAGCTCTCTAAGGCAGAGGGGGGCAAACTAAGGCCCGGGGGCCACATGCGGCCCTTTTGGCATTTTGATCCGGCCCGCAAAGCATTCAATAAAAAATTGTATGAGTTAGGTGTGGTGCATTTGTCATTTTATAGTTTCCTGAGCAGCTGCTTGTTCATTAAAATCAGTTTTGAGAACAGCCACCACTAGAATAACACCAAACTTTGATGCATTGGATAAAAGGAGTGATCAACTGCACTGTTCCCACTAAATAAAGGTAATGATTTTTGCTATTCTGTTGTAATTTTTTGTGTATTTTAGGCATTAAGTCTATGTGTAGTAGTATGTGTGTAAAATGGTCCGGCCCCAGGGTAAGTGTAAAAATCCAATGTGGCCCTTGCGTCAAAATAATTGCCCACCCCTGCTCTAAGGTAATCCCTCTTGACCCATCCTTTAACCAGTATCTCTGGGGCATCTCCTCAGGAACAGTAAGCACCACAGTGCAGCAGCCGGGGACCAGAGCTAGGCTTGGTCAGGATTAGGGATGTCATGATATCAAATATTAGTGTTACTGTGATTGTGAGAAAAAAAACCCTCATGATTTAACGATAAGTCGGTATTACTGAGAACATGACTACATAAAAGGGAAATATTGATTTTCTTTCATTCCCACTGTCTGACATGTTACCATTCCTTAAATTTGTGACCAGCCTTATGAATTTAAACTTTCTGAATAAAAAACATACAGCCAGATAAAACAGCCAGATAAAAAGTACTTTACACATAGTGGTAGTTTTTGGACAATAGATTGATGTAAAAATCCTTAATTTTGCTTCGAAAATTGTCATGACTATATTGTTATGATTATATTGTGACCTGAATAATCAAAATTATCAATTAATCAAATAATCTTGACATCCCTAGTCAAGACCACCTAAGCTGTAGGATTTTACCTTTGATGCATGTTTTGAGTAGATGTGGGAAACCAGGATTCCCCACCACAATTTTTAGGTGTATGCATGGTTTTAGAACAGCATTGTGACGGAAAAGTGAAGCTGAAGTGGACCACCAAAGCTCAGTCCATTAGAGCGCTACTTACTTCTGGGCCGGCAAAAAAATAAAATACATTATTATTCGATACAGACAACACACTGGTCCAACAATGTCACAAAGTGCTGCTTTTACAAGATACTAAGGGTTGTAAATTTCCACTGGAACAGCCTTCAGGCACAGAATTCAGTTGTGTTTCATGGTTTGGTTGTAATAATAATAAAATTTCTCATTGTACTCCATTCAGGAACAAAAAACTGTTTGCCGTTGTTCCATACAAGTTTAATTTTCAGCAGTATTCTCTGCAAAATACACTGAAATCCCCGAGGCATCACTCTGACACATTCACACAGGCCGAAGAGAGAGACTGGAGTCCATTAGACGTGTGCATCTCAAACGACTATTATCCTAAATACAAGCTGTCAAGTCCCTCACTGTTGCCGAATGATATGCAGCGCAGGTAATGTACTGAATAAAGACTTCGATCATAACGGCAAATGTGTAGTTATATCATTTGGCACATTAGCTCTTATTAGCACACGATTACGCACTAGAAGAATCATTTTGTCCATCGTAAGGGCCACTATTCCGTCCCAGCTCCGTGATGGCCGATGAGCTCCGTCTGCACATTCGGATACGGAGACATATGCTAATGCTGCTGTAAACATATGCAGACATTTTCACAGTGGAGATATTATAACGGCGATAGAGGAGTCTGGAGGGCCGTGCTGTCTGCTGCTCGGCACAGAGCGCGTATCTGACGACGTGCTCCGAATGTCCGAAAATGTTATGACATGTAAGTCGGCAACTGAATAAAATCTCTGGAAAATAGATGTATTATAATGATGTGAAGATGGTAAAAATGTGTCAGAGTGGAGGTAACTGAAACAGCTACTTGAAACAGCTACTCATTTGGCAGTTGATTTACGCCGTATGCATTCCTATAGATTTAAGAAATGTGTATTCCAATTTAAAGGACACATCTAATTAATGTTCTTTTAAGTTGTTTTGGCAGTCCTGTTTATGAGGTCATCTCCCTCCAAGCCTCAGGGAAATTGTACTCTACAATTTTAAATTAGCATGCTAGCCAAACATTTTTATTTTATTTTATTTTTTCAATAGACTGACCTAAATTTTATGTATATTTTTTAAACATAAGCAAATTTCTAAACATTAAATGCCAAAGCAAAGGTAATCAAAAAAGTTTATTGTACATGCCAATAACAGCACACCTATGGCAGAATATGCTCCTCAAAGCTGAAGTAGTTGATTTTCAAACTGTGAAAAGAGGATGTTTTTTTTTAAAGCTAACTTGTTCTTGACAAACTCTTTGGTACATGTTTAGTATTCTTGTGCATGCTTTTATTTGGCCACAAGCACACATGTAGACAGGAAAGTGAAACAGGGTGGACCACCAGCACACAGCCAATCAGCTCTCTTCCCAAAGCATTAAATGATTCTTACAAACGTGCAATGGATGAAAGGTTTCATAATTATATGAAATTTTTTTTACAATACATTTTCTGGGGTGAAAACAGAATTAACTATGTTATGAGAAAAGAAAGTTTTAGTCGTAATGTCTGGCAACCCACTAACTCTTGGACTATATGACAGTGACATATGACATTGTTGTGATACAAAATATTAAATAGATAAAAGATTAAATATATATTTCCTCCTTATTTCTATCTCTAACCTTTCTGTCACTGCCAGACAATCACAGCCAACGACCTTTGCCTCTCAACTAATCATCTCTTGAGCTATTCATATAAATGCACTCACTCTCCCCTCTTTAATTCTGCCCCATCTATACCCCAGCAGCAGAACCATCCGCCTCTCCATCTTGTCTTTTTCGCGTGTTGAATTAATCCATCATTCTTCATCACCAGGCGTATGAAAGTTTAACAAAGCATCATCGCACATGACTCATTTTTCTGTACCACTGAAGTCGCTTTCACCTGAATTACAAAAGCGGAAACAGTTTTGCGTACAAATAAAATCAAATTTGAAAACACAAAAGCAATTCCCCCAACTAAAAATCACGAAAGTTATCAAAGTTCTCCGGTTGCCATGCGAATCATTGTGCTGTGTTTCTCTTTCAACAACAATCAATCTAACACTTTGTTTCCCAAAATGGCAACCTTGAGGGAGAAATGTGTTTTGGTGATGGACTTTTTGAAATGATTCGCCATCCATCATGCGCCCAATGCGACACTGATGGGAGAAGGAGTCTGTGTGCCAGCTCCAGTGAAGAATGATTTTGCGATTTGTGTTTTGGGGGTAAAAACAAAAGTGAGAAATGGCATAGAAGCATGGGGAAAGAGGAAGGGGAGGGTGACAGCTTGTGAGGTCTCCACTGGACCGCATTCTCACGTGCGTTGTCATGACGAGATATGTGATTATGGGATGTCGACGGGGGAATCGCGCTGGCCCCCATACATCATCGCACACGCTGACATAAATTGAAACGTGTTTGGCTCGCAGTGGGACAGGCCCGGTGATGTATATTGGATCGATAACCTTCATAAACACATCATCAGCTCGGTATCCACAGCGACAGCCAGCCGTCAGCACCATCTGGCCCTTGTCCTCCCTCTGGACGCGGGATCATCTGGTGTAAACTTCCACACACAAACACAGAAGATAACACAGCACACTCCGGTAAATACTCGCCAGCACTGAGTTAGCATTGGGGCTTGATATTGTTGGCTATTGTGAGTCATTTCTGCACATTACACAGCCTGGACATGTTTGTATACCTTGTTTGAAAGTTTGGAGTTCCTAATATTGCTATCGTACAAGTTTCTTTATATTTTTGTTCTCCCAATGAAAACAGACAATATATGAAATTATGTCAAATTAATCCACAATTTTTGTTTACACTTATTGATCGATTAGGATTTTTAATTTCATTATATACATACATATATATTATTTCTTAACATAAACATCAAATAAATAATTTCCATTAAACAACAAAAAATACTCAGATTTCTTTACTTGAAGTCTGAACTTTGCACCAAACTTGCTTTTAGTGACAGATGAATGCCTGTAGACCCAAACTGATCACTAACCATTAGAAATGACAGGATCTCAAATAAGAATTGATTATTTGCGCAATCCTAGTTGCAATCCATCAGAAATATGCTAAAATGTGGTTATAAATTTTGTAAGGGTGGTTCAAGAATTGTACAAGTTAATTGACTCTAAAACTCTCCAAAAAAGGTAAAAAATATCACAGTGTACCAGTATTTGAAAGCTTAACCTGCAAGTTAATGTGTATGTTCTTGCAGCCTTATTTAAATATATTTTTACTATAGACTATATAATCATTATGTCCTATATATTTGCCACCAAACCCACACCAGTCAGTGGGTTTGTAGCTAATGCCTACTACAAACCCACACCAGTCAGTTTGTAGTAGGCATTAGCTCTAAACACACTGTCTGTTTCACATAACTAAGACATAATTGGGACATGACATTTAGAAAATAAGACGCACGCCTTTTTTGATATTTGACGCTGTCTGTCACAATAATGTCATAACAAATTAGTCTTGTGCAGCGCTTCTCCAGATGCTAAAAGTCGCATCGCTCCCCAAACTTTGCCACTATACACACAGCTATCAATCTCCGCCAACACTTCCAAGCTGGTGTTGTCCCGCCTGTTGTTCTCTAGTATTGAAATTGCTTTATAATAAAGAAATACAAAAGAGAATCAAGCCTTTTCCTTAGTATCAAAATCAAGCTTGAAGTTTTAGCGCTGGGAAAACACAAATTACTACGGGTATTGTGTTAGTCCTCAAATATTCCCATACCTCTAGTCTATTTCATCCTGGGTGCAGGTGCAATGGCACGTTACAGATCATTTAACCAGGTCCATGAAAGTTCTGGACAGGCCCATTTCTTTTTACATCTCCTGCACACAGCTATCATTAGGAAGGCAATGTACGACACAAGAGGAGCGACTCATCAGAATAGCATGATGGTGATTATACAGCTCATAAAAGTTGGCGAGCTAGCCAGGAGAACAAAGGACTATCGGGAATCAGTTCAAAGTGAGTGAAAATTGAAAGGAACGAGGCGACAGGTGGAGATCTAACTCGAGAGGTGTTAATTGGACTTTTCTACAAGGAACCAGAGCTGTTCAAAGACTGTTGTGTTGTTCTGCAAGAATCCATGACAGTGGAGTGAGACAGCTATCACAAAAGTTCAGAACAACCGATAATTTTAATTTTCGAAAAGTGAGAATATGAGCTTGTGAGGCTGTTGAAATAAAATAAGCGACACAATATGAAACTGATGAAAAACTTGTGTGCATAATAAAGTGCGCTGTTAGAGGAAAAAACAATGTACGGCTGCAACCAATAATAACAAGGACCACTACATTTGCAATAAAAAAGTAGCAATTTTCTGTTTAGTTTTGTTGTTTTCCAAATAAATTTAATTTTTAAAATGAACAAATTAGGATCTAGGTGCTTACAGTCTGTTGTTGGGGATGATCTTCTGTCCGTCCTTGTACCATGTGACCACAGGTTGGGGGTAAGATGCCAACGCAGGAGGGTTGAGCACTGTGGCTCTACCTTGAGTCACGGTCTTTCTCTGGTCCTCACCCGAGTAGTTCCCCAAAACTGAAGAGGAAAAGGCAAAGATATAACAGCTAGTGTGGTATGTATTATAATTAGAGTTGCCAAAAAAGTATCATAAAACGGCTTTCTGATTAAAATGAAAAGTTGTCATACAAATAATTACTCAAAAATAATTGGTGAAAATACTATTCAAATATTAAGAAACTGTCACAATGTCTTTTTTTTTTTTTTTTTTTATAATTTATGACAGTGATGGGTGATTTTTTTGTTTCAATCTAATGCTATCCAAGTCTTGGTTCACAATATCTATCCGATAGTGACAGTGAGTTCTGTAAAAATGCATTGAACCGCCTCTGCCCTTTGACAACAGAATCAAAGGGCTATATCGTCTCGTTAAAAACAGCAAAGATTCCTTGCTATGTAATAAGCACTGATCTAACAGTGGTGAACGAAAACAAAAATATCCACATCTGTCTTATGAAACCATATTCTTATTTGGCCACCATCACCATATTATTCATCCATTGTCTTATTTGCTTATTCAGGGTTGGGTCTGAACAGAGAGACCCAAACCTCCCTTTCCTAACACACTTCCTCCACTTCAATAAATTAGTTTAAGCGTAAATGTTAATGTTCATTAAGAAAAAAATATATCCACAATGAAGATAATTTTACAGCCTTCTCATATTGCCATGACTGCTAAAATTGGTGGAATGCACAATGTGAAACCAGCTGCTGTTGTCATGTTTTTTTGGTTGATGGTGGATGTGGTTAAAGCATACACAGTGAACTCACAGGCCACGTGCACTTGGGTTTTCCAATGTACGAGCGCTCCCATCCTGTTCCTCACCGCACACTGGTACACGCCTGCATCCGAGCGCTGCATCTGCTCTATGAACAACCTGCAACACACACACACACACACACACACACACACACACACACACACACACACACACACACACACACACACACACACACACACACACACACACACACACACACACACACACACACACACACACACACACACACACACACACACACACACACACACACACACACACACACACACAGGAGTGAAATAAAGACCCTGGTCAAAGGTCAAGATAGAGTTCTAAAGCAAAGAAAAACATCAAAACTACACTACAGATGCTAAGTTATGCAAAACTAGCGGGCTGAAATTGCAATTAAAAAAAAAAAAGTCTCTCATTATGATCCGTCACGCGTTTCGAAAAGATTTTGTTTCTTCTTATTTTGTTTTTTCTTATTAAAAACACTTGAGATGCAACTTAATTTTAATTAGCTTAATGTTTTTAATGTACTTTTTTAATTGAACCTATATTTAACCAGGAAAACACGTCAAGAGCATTAAAAGTTTACAAATACGAGTACAATAAAACTATTTGTCATATAAAGTGGAATAACTGTAAAGTGCTATAGTTTCAGTGTC
The DNA here is from genome assembly GCA_019453435.1 of Rhinogobius similis. Classification (NCBI taxonomy): domain Eukaryota; kingdom Metazoa; phylum Chordata; class Actinopteri; order Gobiiformes; family Gobiidae; genus Rhinogobius; species Rhinogobius similis. The sequence continues at coordinate 35,415,380 of CM033635.1, read as the reverse complement.
ACTCTAAATAGCAGAAAACACCATGTAACCTGTAATGCTCTTACTTGTTAGTCAAAAGCTTTTATAAAAGAAAAGCTAAATTTAATAGTCTTTAATGTCATTTTTCCTCTCCTAACACAGTTTTGACATGACCCGGATAGCAAACCTGTCCCAAAACCCTAACCTTACCCAAATTACCTGTGTCTATAACCCTAACCAGAGCGACCAATGGAAAGTGGCTGTTGTTCGCATAACTGGGTTCAAAAGAAAAAAATAGCATATTTTACTGATGCTAAGCAAACTCTAAGGAAATAGGCTAACTCTTCAAAATAAAACTACACGTCAAAACCGTAAGACTGTTACTAAGTCAGAATATAGAAGATATTTGTGATCAAATAAAACACAGGAAATAAAATTCCATGGTATTAAAAAAAAAGTAAGACCATACATGGAGTTAGATATGATGTATGTTGTGTTATGCCATACTGTGGAATCTCATAGCTGATGAAGGTTCCTTCAGGCCATGTACGAGTCAGGTTTGTGGAAATGCAAGCCAGCTCACAGAAAGGACACATGTTTTTCAGCGTAATAAGCATCCAAAATGGATACAAACACATGCTTTTATTTTAGTTTTTTTTTCCTTTTTGGCTTAATAGTTTTGCAGTGGGGCTTCAAGTTGATTTGGCATAATAGTAGATAAGATAATTTGCCTTTTACTCAAAATTTGAAATTGACGTGTCATTTGTTTGCCAGTGGGGTTGGAAAACTGCACTCATGCCAAACCCATTGCTTACTTTTTTATTTTTCAAATCCCCTTGAAAATATTATGAAATGTTCAACATAATACACGCAAATACACGTCTAACCTAGTCAAAAAGTCAAACTCAATTTAACCCATGCTTGATATTCCCCCTTTTTCTTTTTGCAATGTATGAATGCTTTAGTCCACTTGGCACGTCCCGAGTTGGAATTGCACAAGGATTTCTCCTCTGTGTGTCCGTATGTGCCCACTCCTATCAACTCCATAACCTTGATCTGAGCTGGTCTGGTCCTCCAGTTGTCCCTGCCCCCAAAGCACCATACGGGGAGGAGGCGATGCCCAGGAGTACCCCCGTGTGCCAAACAATGTGTTACAAAGATTTTTAGCATTATTTTACCGCACTGTGCTTGTCCTAATGGAAGATTTGGCAACAGCTTTCACACAAGAAAAGCAGACCGGACATCGCTGTGGGGCTCATTATGAAGTCCAGAAGGGGTGAGGGTTTAACTCCCCGGCTGTTGGTGCGCGTCGCCAGTGTACACAAAACAGAAACACATTGATTTGTATGAAAGAGCCCATCTGTTGTCCCGAAATTGGATGGGAATCGGGTTCATCGTCTTTGTGTGCCTAACTATCCATTTTAACAGCAGCTAAAGACCGTTGAAGAGCAGGTCCAAAAGCAGAATTTCAATCCAGTCAGTGTCTTTCCAAAAGGGTGTAAAGGGACGGTCAAATTCATGGTGTGATTAAGTTTTAATACACTTATGATTATGAAAAATTATAAAGCTGCCATGTTAGACAACTGTCTGACTTAGGAAAAATGTTAACAGAGAAACCAATTGAAACCATTGGAATGAGCATACGGGAAATGACAAATTGAAACAACATTTATTCTAAAAGGACTCTATTGTGTACCCCAGATACGAGGTAAATATGTTCAAATCATATACTGCTTTTATTCATAGTTACAAAACCACTAGACAGGATGGCCAATATGTTTTCATTTGGTGTTTTGGTTCTCAACACAATTATCCAGAGAAAGCAAAATGTGCCCCACACAAATTTCTCATTTGGGTTGCTAGTTTTTAATGACTAAAAAACTAAAAAGACTAAAAATAAGACACATTTCAAGTCCAAGAATGGTTAAAGGAGTTGTGGTGTTAGTGAAATAATGTGTTTCTCTGTTTTTTGGGAAGCTAAAGCAGAGAAACTGTAGAGGTCCAGCTTGCAGTGAGCAGCTGACGTCACCCAAACATCTAAATCGTACCCAAATATCCAAATTACACTTTTTCTTCATGCGGCCGATCTCCCCGATTCACAAAAATACGTTTAGTAATTACACGTTTGTGGCACTGTAAGATGTGGATAAAGACATAGCTCCCGTTTTTCTGATCAGCTTTTTCTGCATTTATTTCACTTTTTGGCGCCTCCATGCCACATTTCAACATCTCTTTATGAAATACGTTCGGTTTGGATTGAATTGGCTGCCGTAGTTAGTGAAAAAAAAATATTACTTTGGGTCTTAATGCAAGTGATGTGCATTGTAAAGAGGAAACAGCTGATGCTAAGGTGTGCTAGCTTTGTTTTGCTAACTCTGTCGGCTCAACAAACAAACTTATCATCTCTGACAATACGTAACTTTCAAGTCAGCGTTGGAATGATTATTTTATCTTTATATCTGCTTTTGTCACTTCGTTCTCACCTGCGTCTGTACTCTCTTTTGTTCTCTCTCGTCCAATCATAAATAAACCACAATCATAAACCACAAGCGCTAAAGCGAGCTGGCACCCTCTGGAGCTAATACCTTTCGCGGCCCACTTCAGACCCCTCAAACGGGGCGGTATGTTCAGCAGAAACACCTCAGACCGTCTCGCTCTGCGCCGTATCGTGCTAATGGAAACATGCTACATGACTGACATGCACTGAAGGGACCAGTTTGTAGAACCTCCATCACTGACCTGTACTGAGAGGACCAGTCTGTGTAAAGAATCTGACCTGTACTGAGAGGACCAGTCTGTGTAAAGAATCTCCATCACTGACCTGTACTGAGAGGACCAGTCTGTGTAAAGAATCTCCATCACTGACCTGTACTGAGAGGACCAGTCTGTGTAAAGAATCTCCATCACTGACCTGTACTGAGAGGACCAGTCTGTGTAAAGAATCTCCATCACTGACCTGTACTGAGAGGACCAGTCTGTGTAAAGAATCTCCATCACTGACCTGTACTGAGAGGACCAGTCTGTGTAAAGAATCTCCATCACTGACCTGTACTGAGAGGACCAGTCTGTGTAAAGAATCTCCATCACTGACCTGTACTGAGAGGACCAGTCTGTGTAAAGAACCTCCATCACTGACCTGTACTGAGAGGACCAGTCTGTGTAAAGAATCTCCATCACTGACCTGTACTGAGAGGACCAGTCTGTGTAAAGAATCTCCATCACTGACCTGTACTGAGAGGACCAGTATGTGTAAAGAATCTCCATCACTGACCTGTACTCAGGGGACCAGTCTGTGTAAAGAATCTCCATCCCTGACCTGCACTGAGAGGACCAGTCTGTGTAAAGAATCTCCATCACTGACCTGTACTGAGAGGACCAGTCTGTGTAAAGAATCTCCATCACTGACCCGCACTGAGAGGGCCAGTCTGTGTAAAGAATCTCCATCACTGACCTGCACTGAGAGGACCAGTCTGTGTAAAGAATCTCTGTGACTGACCTGTACTCAGGGGACCAGTCGGTGATGTTGTTGCTGTTGAGGCTCCAGCGATACTCCAGGGGCCAGCTCCCTCCAGCCAAGCAGCTCAGCACCAGTCTGTTCCCCTCCAACACCACCTGCTGGACACGGGTGGTACCACGCAGGTACGGGGCCACTTCTGCAACGAAAAAACACAGAGCATATGGAAAGGATTAGTACCACACACAAAAAATCTGGAGAAATTCCTGTTGGACAAGCAATAGGGCACATTCAAAATAGCAATACTAAGTACATACAAGTACTTAATAAAGGGGAATACATAAGTACAGTCATTTCAAAAAATACAAATAAATGAATACAACAAATGAATGAACAGTAATAAAAAGTTTCTTCGGGTGTTTATTCACTTCTCAGTCTCAGCTAGTTGTAGTGAGATAAATCTGCAGCCAGCTCTCACACCAACACCAACAACACTGTCACACTAAGGGTGTTTTCACATTGCCACTTGGTTGACGTAACAGAGCTTTCGATCCGAGAGTGGTGTGAAAGTGGCCAATGTACTTTTGTAAAAGCGCTTGACATTAGATCAAAATGAGCTTAGACCATAGGGTATACACTGGATCAACTCAATCAGCGAGCCACTTCTCTTCTCAGTCTTCACAGGTAAGCCTTTGTCTGTAGCCATTCAGAAAGCTTTTTCTCTACTGTACTCATGGTATATTAGGCACAAGTGAACAGAAGGACCGCCGCAAAATGTGTGAAAACGTGCATTATGTGAGGGCTGAATGAGTAAATCAATCCATTATTCAGCCTAATAAATACATCCTTCCTCCTTCTTTTTCAATATAGTCACTGTTAAAAACCAAACCAAACTCACAAAGGTAACAAACACATGCAAAAATCATTGGACTCTCCACACCTAACCTTGCAGACATTAACAACTGGGCCACTGGACACATTGCACTCTCAGGACTACACCCACCCACTACACGAGCACCTCGCCCCTTGCCCTCAGGACCCTCAGGTGCAGAAGGGCCCTTTTTGAAGAAGCCTGATCCACCTGGCCCTTACATTTCTGAACAAAAGGCCTCGCTGAGTGCACTTTATCGTAAAATATCTATTGTTCGTTGTCTGTGCATTTGTCAAACAAGATCTGTGAGAAATTCCCCTACAATAATGTCTAAAGTCTAAAAGTCTTAAGGCGAGACGCTACAGGCTACAGGTATTTTTCTCCCCTATAGGAACATAAAGATCACCCCTTAAAGTAGCACTTACATACACCAAACTTTATCATTTTAGACTCAACAAGATTTTGACAAAATTTACAGAAGGATTTTTTGATATCTACTTCTAAAACAGACTTATTAAAGTTTTAAGTTAACAAAATGAGGTGAAATTTGCATTTTTAGGACAATTTTCAGTCAAATCTAGCTAAATAAGAAATCCTAAATCCCTTCTGTAAAGTTTTTTGTAACTAATATGTGTACAAAATGAAGAAACTTAAACCTGTTTCTGTCTATTTTTCAGATGTATATGTCCCAAATATGTACACATAAAATGCATGATTTCCACATGTAAACATTATATGATGAAAAGTTTAAACTTTTTTTTTTCCTAACATGTATGTACGTAAACTACATGAGAAGTTTCAAATTGATATCTTTAAATTTAAGATTTTTCCTATTCACCTGTAGAGTCTCGCTTTAAAGCTGGAGTACTTGATTTTCACACTGCGGCATCATAAGTAAGTTTTTAAATCTATCTAACTCATCCCTCGCTCTCACAGACCCTTTGGCACATTGTTCAAATTCACATGCATTCAGTTTTGGTCCTGTGCACAGTTTTACAACTGCTTTTTTCAGAAGACAAAGTGAAAGTGTTGAGGACCACCCAAGCGCAGCCAATCAGAGCACTACTTTTAGCTCTTATTTCCAGACAAAATACTTTATTATTACATGCAGACAGCACACAGAGGTCTCATTTTTGTCAGAAAGTGCTGCTTTTGTAAGATACTCTTTGATGGAAAACACAACATTTACAAACTTACATCCAAAAAAGTCACCCCCATACCCCAGCTTTAAGTGCAAGGAAAGCCATCTGATAGTTTCCTCAAGCACTAAAAGTTATTTATATTATGCACAGAACACATGTATGGTTTTCCCTTATGATTTGATTAGATGTCTTTGAGTGATTCACGTGGGCAAACCTGTATTGTTGTGCATTCAAGGCCTTCATTAGTTAGTCTACATGGACAGAAAATTCAGATTCAACTTCAGTCTGTTCTACCATGAAATTATATTGTGTCAAAGCAACACCAGTGTGACTCCTATCTCACATACATGAAGAAAGTCAGATGGACATTCAAGAGGTCTTTTGCCCAAGGACACATAATCAGTATGCAAAGTCTCGCCGGGAACATTCAACCTTTGAATTAGTGAATGGCTAACAAATGAGCTACCGCCGCCCAAGTTATTGCAAATTATACACATTTAAAAGTCCACTGCAAATGTGTTCCAAGTCCAAGCGTTTGTGGTTGGTGATTGATGCTGTTGGATTGCTCGACATCTGTTCTCGAAAGCCATCTGGTGTGCCGCGGGCTCCGTTTTTCTTTGATTAATGTTCACAAATGAAAGCAGGTAGAGTTTGGCAGACGGCATTCAGATCAACAAACGTCTACACAGTGTTGTATTTGATCGCACATCAGAGAGGACCATCATAGAACCCTGTGATAACCCTGGGAAAAACAGCCACGGCGTAACAAGGTGTTGTCCAATCAGACGGCGATAGGGTTAAGAGTTTGCTGTGAAAGTGTCTGGGTAAGTACAAGGGTAACAGGCCACGGAGGACACAGGTGTTCCAGGGTTGTGCAGAGATGACTTAAAATAGTACAAAATAGAAAACTTGGATTCATATTATTCAGAAAAAATAATGAAATTAAAATGTGCCCATGGACATGCTCTCCATCCGCCGTGGGTGAAAGTGATCTCTTTGTGGTCCCGCTCACGTGAACAGGGCACAGCGCTGTTGCACTCTGAGCTCTTTGCTGGACGGTCCTGGACCCTTCCCGTACGGGCTTCTGTGCCAAGAGCTCTAGTGTTGAACACCTGCTACTGCGTGGTCTGGGCCAGGCTGGGCTGTGCAGACTTCATGTGGTCAGTTTAGAGAGGAACGTCCATTTGGGAAACTGGATAAATCTCCATCGACATTCACCGGAATAAAAAGTCCTATAATCTGCGCAAACTGGTCCAGACTGACTGCGCAACAGCGAAAATCAAATCATATTTTCCTTTATCTGTTTTTGATTTTAAATTGAAAATCAACAAATCCACCACTGAGCTAACGGCTAACTGACTTTATATTGAGATTTCTGATCTTGTGCTACTGGCAAGAATCTAGTGACACTAAACGCCTCCTTTTACATGTTACTTACGAGGAGAACATTCTCAAAATCGGTACTGTCTCAATCTTTCTCCTTAGTGATCAATTTGGGTTTGAAGTTATAGTCTCGGATCTAGTTGAAGTCACAGCGGCGTAAACTATCCATAAACATGACGACGTTACAAATACACGATAAATCTACCGTGTCTGTGAAATGCTTACAAGTCGACAGAGAGCACCAGCACTTAAACGTTTCCCTTCACATTTGAAGTGGCAGCACAAATAGCTCCGGGCTGGTTCTGTCCCCGTCCAATCAAACGTCAGAGGGGCTTTGAGTGGCAGCTGTCTGTACCGGCTCATAATCACATGTGACACCCGACGACAAGCCGACGACGACAACAGAACCGCGGCACTGTCACAGCCGCTGTCACAAACGTCACAAACTGCACGGGAACAAAGTGTGTGCGTAATAGGATATGAAAATACTATGACATACATTATGACAGGAAAAAATACTAATTTAAATGAGTCCGTGACTATTTGTTGTGTCTTTTTCACTTCATTGATGACTTTGAAATTCATGAATAAATGCGCCGCTCATGGTTCAGTGGCTAATACTGGCTCGGACCATTTGCTGCATGTCATTCCCTTGTCTCATCCCCATGTCACACTGTACTGTCCTGTCAAATAAAGCTTACAGGCCAAAAATCCTTGATAAATAAATTATAATAATGAATTCATAAGTAAATATATAAAAAAAAAAAACTAACTACCTAAGTAAATAAATAAATACATAGAAATTTTAACTTTTAACACACCACATCAAACTGAGACTTTAAGACGAGATCCTACAGGCAAAACCTTCCCTTTTTTTTAAGTTTTTGGTCAGTTCTCAACATATCGGTTTTCACGAGGAAACAACAAACTTGTCTAATCTGCGCTTAAAGATGTTTTATTGCTCCATTGAATCCACTTCATCTATAGATTTCTCTGGGACATTGTAACTTCAAAGGACATTTTCTTAAAATGCATTTTTGTCCCTTCAGGTACACACACTAAACTGTACAATCTTGGACTGAACAATATAGCAGGAGTTATTTTGTCTCTATTGAACCAGATCTAGTGTTGGAGATTTTTAGCAAAAGTGAAGGTGTGTTGTGTATATTTCTGGCCCAGAGGACAAGGCGCTCAAAAATGTTTGGCCCTCAGGAATATTAAGTTGAAATGCCCTGGTTTAAACCATCATTCAACAAAATAAAGGTGTCAGGAATCCAATCAGGAATTATTTATTGTCAATCCATAACTTATGTGTTTTGACCAGTGCTAGGTTGCTAGGTAACTGTTGTAAAATTGCCATCTGCTGCTCATTTTTGACCAGGAAGTAACATTATAAACTTGACAAACATTTTCAAGCTGGGGACAAATGGGCAAAATGTTGAGTCAAAGCTTTAATATAATCATGTTCACAACATTTCAGTGAAATGTTGTGAACAGAGACCGTAACCATGTTTCACAGCGACACAAACTTGGAATAACTTAAAATCTCTGACATGGTTGAACGACACATTTCACTGAAACGTAGTGAACATGATGTTTAAATATATATTTAAAATTTGATTAAACATTTTGCCTATTTGCCCTAGTTTGACAGTTTTTATACTGTTTAATTGTACTTGGTTGTACATGAGCATGTTACCTAGCAACCATTTTTTTAAAACAAGGGCCAAAATCCATATAACATCTTTATTTTGTTGAATGACTGTTTAAATAGTCAAAAAAAAGTGTCAGTTGTCTGTAAATTGCCTTTCTATTTTCTATATTTTACAGATGGATTCCGTTTTAGAACTCAGAACTTCAGCACTTCTTTCTGCAATTTTAAACTTTTATTTTCTTCACAAACTGGATATGCTAAATATTTACCACAGGTGCCCTCCCACCAAACTAAGTTATATACAGAATATATAACAGAACCTGTCATATAGACTTTTAACCTTTTTTTTTTTTTGTGACTTTGTGAGATTGGCCTTATGATTAAAAAATATAATTCAGGTACAATTTAGATTTTATTCATTAAGAAAACATGACTGCCATTAACAGAGGTTCTCCAAAGTGAACCAATCTGTGGGACCAAGGCCAGTCCAAAGTGGCTTGCGTGTTGTTTGTACACATCGGTACAAAACCAGGATCAAACCAGGGCCTAAAACAGTGCAAATGTCATAGAAGGTGCACTCTGGAATGGTTTGGTCTCATCTATCTCCATGGAGACAAGTAGGGGATGCCACCCAGACAAGTTACAGGTCAGATCTGTGATGAGGCGACACCGTTCACAGAAAGTGCATGTTTTTTCCAAGGCGTATAGTGCAAAAACACACACAAAATTAAAGTAAAAGTTTTTCAGTGAAAGTGAAAAATGACGCAAATTTCCACAAAGTATTTCTGATTCTTTTTGGACGGCATAAACTCTAATATGAGTAATTCAAAGTGATGTGAATAGACTGTTCCAAACACCCGGGCGGTTTCACGTAACACGATCTGAGTTGAACGACATAATCACTTAATTACAATAATCTTTAATTAAAAAAGCCTCATTATCCCAAGTGTAATTAGCAGAGGGTGTAATTCTCTGTGTAATGACGGCTCCAGCTTTTCTTTGGCTGTTGTGAAAGGCCCAGGTGAAAATGAGCCGTGATTGCTCCGATTATGTCACTCTGGATTACAGCACTCATGCCTCTGCAGTTTAGTCAGAAAGAGGGCTATTGTTTTAGGCGTGCACTTTTATGTTTTTATCATAGCAGTTATTGCTGTATTTGGAAAAAATGTTCAAAATCAAGATTTAGATTTAATATTGAATTAATCTTGAATAACTTATATTCATAACTACATATTCAACATACCAGATAACATTATTGGCAAACAGAACAAGGGAAATATGAAAATGTATTGAAAGTATAAAATGTCAAGTCAAATTAAATGTTAATCGCAATAATTTAACAAATCTTATAATAATAATACTGCCTTACACTTGTATTGTGCTTTACAGACTTGTCCAAGTCTGTTGACATCATTCACTCCACTTTGGTGGAAAGCTATTACTGTAGCCACAGCTGCCCTGGGGCAGACTGACCAATCTGTGCCATCGGCCCCTCCCACCACCACCAACCACTCACGCATGCACCACTTTCATTCTGCACTTCAGAATGTTCTTGATGGTTTCATATTGAACATGTCTGCTCTGTCTGTGTGTCCAGAAGAGCACACAGTCATGCACACAATAAGCCTCCACTCACACTGTCATTCACAAACATAAGAAGTGCCCTGCCGCAGGACACGACAGCAGTATGCAATGGTGGGAGCAGGGATTGAACCCCAACTTTCAAACTCGTAAATGAACGTGGACACTCAGGTAAGGCAACACACTGTACAGTGCACACTACCAGGGGCGTAGCACCAAATTCTGGGTCCCAGGTACAAACCTTCTTGGTGGGCCCCTAATAGATCATTTTGTATGTTTATATTATATTTTTATCCCAGCAAATTCTGTTCTTATTGTTATTTTTTCATTCCCTTTTGCTTGCATCTACACCCTATGGTTTGTACACTTTTCTACACCCTGTGTAGCTACTGCTTTTATTATGATGCAGTACTGTTTTGTATTTGCAATACCAGACCATTTTCTCGAAACATATTATTACTATGAGAAAATAGACAAACTGAAGATTATAATCACTAGTTGTATTTGTTAACAACTTTTCCTCTTTTTCATATTATGTTTAAAGGGGTGATGGGGCCCCCAGATCTCATAATTGTATTTAGTCTCTCAAGAACTTTACTCAACTGCATTGCATTTTATTCCAACAAAAGCACCTTTTATCCCCCCAGTCCAACACCCCTGCACACTACTGAGCTATTACTTTCTCAAAATCATATAAGCTTTCATCTGAAAATAACCTCTGCTCCTAAAGATGTTTTATTATTTAATTTAATCAACTGCATCCATAGATTTCTCTGGGACATTGTACCTTCAAAGGCTGTTTTCTTAAAATGCATTTTTCTCGATCAGCCTTAAAGTAGCTCCTACACCAAACTGTACAAGCTTGGACTCTGACATATCGTACAGAAGAGTTCATTAATATCTAATTCGAAGCCTGATTTATTAAAGTTTTAAGAGAGAGAAATTTGACATCAAATACTAAATAAGATATCCAAAATCCACTCTTGTATCAAATATGTCAAAATTAAGAAAGAAAATTAAGAGAAAAACATCTATGATTTGTTTTTTCCTTATTCTCCTGCAACATCTCAACAAACATACAAACGGTGTCATGGATACAAAAAATTAAAACCTTTACTCAGCATTTTCCACATCAAATATCTTGTTATTTTGTTCATATATCTTTCTAGTGTTTCAGACATCCGTGTGCGCTCCTTGTTTGTGTTAATATCCTGGAGGTCGTGTGGCGTGCGGTTGAATAAATGCAGCAGGATACGGTCACGGATCAGATTCAACGTTTGTATATTCCTCATGAATCCATACGTCCGGTAATCCATGTGCACATCTGGGCGTATGAAATGTGACACATGAGCACGGCGGCGGTGTGATATGAGACAGGAGCAGGGGCTGATGGGTAATCGGGCGGAACGGGGTGTGATCAGTGACATTTTCAGAGGAGAACCCCACCGCGGGTCAAAACCGTCTGGAGCCGAGCGCGCGGGACTGACGCAAAGACTGTCAGCGGAAGAGGACGAGAAGAGAAGAAGAGAAGAGAGAGCCAGGACTAAAGCAGGTCTGAGCCAGATCCAAACTGGGTCTAAACCAGGACGAGTGTTCAGACTTATGTCATGAAAGCAGAACCTCACAGCGGGACAAACGGTCTGGAGCAGAGCAGGACTGACAGACTGATATGACAAAGCTCTGACTCTTAAAGAGAGACACTACAGGCAAAACACTTTTTTTTGGGTCACATTTTACTGAATTTTTGGATGGTTTTGTCCTCTGGGCCATAAACATGCCCAACTCTTTTGAAATATTTGAAAAGAAAAAAGAAAGTAATATGAAAGGCTTTAACAACATCTGTAGAACTAAATCAGGACTAAACCAGGTCTGAACCAGGACTAAACCAGGTCTAAACCAGGACAAAACCAGGTCTAAACCAGGACTAAACCAGGACTAAACCAGGTCTAAACCAGGTCTATACCAGGACTAAACCAGGTCTAAACCAGGAATAAACCAGGACTAAACCAGCACTAAACCAGGTCTGAACCAGGACTAAACCAGGTCTAAACCAGGACTAAACCAGCACTAAACCAGGTCTAAACCAGGACTAAACCAGGTCTGAACCAGGACTAAACCAGGTCTAAACCAGGTCTGAACCAGGACTAAACCAGGTCTAAACCAGGTCTAAACCAGGTCTAAACCAAGTCTAAACCAGGTCTAAACCAGGACTAAACCAGGTCTATACCAGGTCTAAACCAGGACTAAACCACGTCTAAACCAGGACTAAACCAGGTCTAAACCAGGACTAAACCAGGTCTATACCAGGACTAAACCAGGTCTGAACCAGGACTAAATCAGGTCTAAACCAGGTCTAAACCAGGACTAAACCTGGTCTGAACCAGGACTAAACCAGGTCTAAACCAGGTCTGAACCAGGACTAAACCAGGACTAAACCAGGTCTAAACCAGGACTTTACCAGGTCTAAACCAGGACTAAACCAGGTCTAAACCAGGACTTTACCAGGTCTAAACCAGGTCTAAACCAGGTCTACATCAGGTCTAAACCAGGACTAAAACTGGACTAAACCAGGACCAAACCAGGCCTGAACCAGGACTAAACCAGGACTGAACAAGGACTAATCCAGGTCTAAACTAGGACTAAACCAATAACAAGAGACCAAATATTTTCCATATTTAGTCAGATACAGTCAGATCTAGGAAGCACTGTTGCAGGAAGCTTAAATGCTCATTAAAGTTTATTTTGCATAATATAATAATCTTCTCTAAGACAAGAGACTGCAAGTGAATAGGAACAAATCTAATATTTAAAAATATAAATTTGAAACTTCTCCTGTAGTTTACTCACATACGGTTTTCATCATATTTTCATACAGAAATAAGGCCTTTTATGTGTAAAAATGGCCAAGATTGCACATATTTTGGAACTTTAAATATTAAATATTTCTTGGTTCATTTTGTACACATAATAGTTATGAAAAAAATTACAGAGGATTTTGGTGTTCTTATTTAGTTTTTAAGTAAACTAGATTTGACTGAAAATTGGCTTAAAAATTCAAATTTGCTTCTTTTTTTTTTTTTTTTTTTTAAACTTAAATCGTAAATCAGGTTTAGAATTAGATCAACAAATCTTTCTGTATGTTCTGTCAAAATCTTGTTCAGTCCCAGATTCTACAGTTTGGAGTATGGAGGAGCTACTTTAAGGTTGACCTTTATGTCTCTGTGGGAGAAAAATGCATTTTAAGAAAACATCCTTTGAAATTACAATGTCCCAGAGAAATGTATGAATAAAGTGGATAAAATTAAATAATAAGGACACAATGACGCCAGATTCTGACGCATGTGAATGAAACCCAACAGTGAAAAGCGACCGAGCAGAGTGAGGTTGTGTCAGCCCGTCTGCACTGATCCGAGCTGACAGTCGTGGTGTCTGTGTGAGCGCATCGGTCCAGACAGTCGACCCGTCACTGTGGCCTTCCTCGCAAATGTCACTGATCGCGTTTTATTTTAGCTTTTGTCCCGTTCTGTCCACGAGAAAGCTTTGTCGGTCCAGATATCACACTCGGGGTTTGCCCATTGTGCCGGAATGTACGCGTTTCTGGATCTGATGTAGAGCAGCAACGATTCATTAGTAATTATTGTCAAACCGTGGGACATTTTGGTGTTTTTGGTTGAAAATAGAAAGAGATGAAACACAACTTCATTTGAAAACAATGGGTACTTTAGAGCAGTGGTTCCCAACCTTTTTTGTCTCATGTACCCCCTAAGGTTTGTCTCACACTTCGAGCACCCCTTAACTTGATTTTCAGCCAAATAAATGGGTTTACGAGTCACATATTGTCAATTATTATTAAATTAATTATATTATTAGTTTTAATTATATTTATGGTCCAAGATGCTCTAAAAATGTTATAAATTTACAACTAATAACACTTTTTCTATTCAGATATAGGACTATTTTATCTTCTTTTAAAACCTGAAACCCCCTGGTAATGTTAGGGACCCCTAGGTGCTCACGTACACCTAGGGGTCCCCGTACCCCTGGTTGGGAAACGCTGCTTTAGAAGACACTTTTGTGCACAGTTGAGTCTAAGTTTGGAGGAAGAAAACCCTTATTTAGAATGTAATTTCAAGTGAAAATTAAAAAACAACAACAACACAAAAATGGATGTCTCGTCAAGTAACAATGACACAAGGAAAACATTCAAACTCCACAACAACTTAAGTCCCACACAATCCAGGAATCAGTCCAGATGCCGACTTTTAAAAACTTTCTTGTGAGTAAGGCATAGAGTAGTAGACCGAGAAACAACTCCCTCCCACATCGATAGCGCAAATCAAATCCAACACTTTTTGAATGACTAGCGGAAACTCACTCAACTGCAATAATTATTCCGGATTTACTTTTTATCCCACGACTTTCTCTTTCTCATTTCAGTGTCTCATTAAAAACGGGAGTGGAAGACAAACATATGTTCCAGCGCGCCCAACATAAGGAATCCAATCAAATAAATCAAACGCACAGTGCTACAAATCCGAGTTTCACCAACACGTGGGCGGACAGATACTTGTGGGACTCGCGTTTCCCCCATTAGAATCTGTCAAAAAGCCGTTTATTTCCGCAGATGGGCATTGCGATCCGGCGCGTGATGGGTCCAAAACATATGGTCTGGCAGAGATGCAGTGGGGGGAATTTATCATCTCGTAAAAATGCACAAATTTGGAATCTGATCTCACTGTCTCGCCGTCCCATCGGAAGGAGGACACGGGAGGAAGACGAGGGACGTGCTGGAGGAACTTGGATCTCAAAGTTTAGTTTCTTTGGCCTCATTTCGGTGCGTACATGTGGTGTGTTGTTGGGTGAAAATGTGGCAGCTTAACCAACCGAGGATACATCAGCGTTTTTTGAAGAGATGAGAACTGCCTGATGACTTTGAGATAGAATATCTATTAGGAATTGCACAAAATGTGCCCTGATTTGTTTGAAACCCAGGCGCGAACCAATATATTCAATTTACAATTTATAAATGAAACATAATAACAAAAATCGGGCTGCAATGATTAATAATAATGACTAATAAGCAACTGAAACAATCGTATTTTGATATCGTAATTGTTATCCGGACTGTAAAGACTCCAAAAAACATACCAAAGACTATTTCTATTATATTCTATTTTATAAAACAACAACAATATGAACTCAATCTATAAAACACATGACAAATTTCAAATTTTGTTTATGTTCTCATTCTAGAAGCCTTCAATCACTGTATTCCAACATTTATTTGGTTAAAACTATTTTGCAAATTTCAATGTAAAGAAATAATCGTTTAACTCCTGCCATGGACACATTAAATGGATACCTTTGGCAGCGGGTAAGAAGGTCATCGCAAAAAAATGGATGACACAAATAATACTGACAAGGACTGGACTGAAAATATAACTGACATTCGCAAAATGGAAAAAAATCAAGTTGAAAATAGACAAATTTAACAAACTAGATGGGAAAAATATACTGGACTAACTGTTTAGCACCATGGATGTTATATGTACATTTTATATCATGTTCTTTGTTTTGTGTATAAAAAAAAATGTCCTCTTAAAGTGACACGGTTCATTTTGGCCTTAATGGACTTTTCAACATTAATCTCCTTAATATTTGTATTTCATATTTATTTAATATTTGTTGAGAACTTCAAGTAACACATGGAAAACTTGGAACATTAATGGAAAAATTACAAGCAAGGTCTCCTTTGGCTTGATAAACTAAACCTCTCATGTCAGCTCCATCAGATTGACAATGACTTTTGGATGGAAGTAAAAACATCTAGATTTTTAAAAACATTCTCAATGACTACCTTTGCTAACATGATTGTGCAGACCTCCGAATTTCCAGTGACGGTAACTTATGTTGCCGACAAAGCTAGCACATGTTAGCATCAGCTGTTTCCTGATTCTCGACGTACAGCGCTTATGTTAAAGCAGAACTAAAGAAACTTCAGCGACAGAGCAAAAAGATGCAAAAGCTTCCTTTTTCCTTTTATTTTTCTTTTGTTCCCTTTTATTAAAATAAGGAAATGCAATGACACATAAAAATATTCCAGGGCGCCAAATATAAAAAAGAGCAAGGGTTTCTCAGGAGAGTTGTCTTTGTGTTGATGTTGGAAAATGTTGCAAGGCTGGTTTTCCGCCAGAGACCACAGAGGGCTTCAAATGCCCCGAAAATACATATGGCACCACCACACGGACTTAAAAAGACATTTAATAAGGTAAAATTGTTACTTAGTTGTATTTTAAGACCAAAAATGTTTCATTTCCAATGCATCATACAGCCTAACTCAACGTAGAGAGAGCTTAAAAAGTGGCGTACAGACTTTGCAGAGAAGGAAAAGAATGCGGAAGAAACTGACGACAAACCCTAAGTAGTTTCTTGTTTACTACAACACAACAAACTTGGAAGGACTAAATGCCTTTTTGTGAATTGCTGAGCTGTTTCGTGATTAAAAAGAATAATTCAGGTATGGAGTATGGAGACGCACTACACCATGGAAAGAACCTTTACTTTTGCTTTTTGGTCCATTGGTGTTATTGGGGTGTGGAACTGGGATGAGACCGGAGAAGGATATGCCACAAACTGCCGGAACCAAACTCGAACCTATGCCACTTCAGCCTACACACGTTATGCATGTGTGCTATCCACTTGACCACCAAGCAGCACGAAAAGAACCGTTCCAAAGCACTAACCAGGCCGAGCAGCATGGTGTAGATATTTCAAAATCCAAACATTCCACATAAGTTGAAGGTAACGCATTTGCATTTACCGGGTCAAGCTCTCTTTCACCTTCACCTTTTTCACTCTCTGTGTCTAAAAACGTCCGTCCCGTCCACTGCCGCCACGTCAGTTCCTCCATCTCCTCTGACAGCTGCCACCGCTCGACCTTGAACAGGGGCAGCTCGGGGAATCTCCGGTGAATGACAAAACGGATCCTTTCATTCATTATTGAAGAGTCGGATCAAAAAAAAAAGTGGGGAAAAGGGAGTGTGGGAAAGGACATTTGGGCACTTGGATCTGAAGAGGGAGAGGCCTGAGGGTGCGGCGCAGGGGGCTAGGCATGCTAATAGGAGCTGTACCTGCATGTGTGTCAGGTCTGGTTCATTATATGGGGCTTTAGAGATTCAAAGTGGATTGGATGGAAGACGGGTCAAAATGTAAGAAGGGGAACTTGGTATGTAAGGATGTCACGGAATCACAAGAGAGCTTCTGCAGCTCACGAAATCTCTGCAGCTCACGAAATCCAAGCATGCGCCATCGAGCTACAACTGGCAGAGTTCACATAGAAACAAACATGGCCCTAATCTACAAACTTTATCATAGTTTCAGAGACTGGATTTGTGCACCGGGATGTACAAATGATCGACGACAGAAGAAAACCAGAGCATTTTACTAGATTTACAAAAATGTATTTTAACGGTTCTCTTATTAGTACTTTTAGCATGTTTAAAGGCTAATAACAATATGAAAAAGGCATAATATTCTTCCTTTAAGAAAAAAGTTCAACTTCCCACTGATAGGACCTCATGGTAACAGGTTCATTCATTTTCTTCACAGAGATGTCATTGTATTGCCTTAAATGTTGCACGGTATGGCATTACAATTATCCATCTCTATAAAGACGCCATCAGGTCAATCTATATCATATTGCAGGCAAAGCTAAAACATTGGATTCTGGTTCTGGATGATAAATGGCCAAAATCCAAATAGATGTCTCACTGTTGAGAGAAGATAGAGTTTGCGACATTGTAGATTTGCCCGCCGACTTTTAAAAGGTGTCCAAAGTCAGGCTTGGAACTACTTCAGTTGTTTTTTATAGAGTTTTATTGAGTTTTTATATGATGGAAAGCAGGTTATAGCTCCAAAGCGCACTTTTAAATCAGGTGCATCTAGAATTCATCTGATATTTACAATTCCAATATACAGTACAGTAAAAGACAGCCTCTCCCGCTCTATATCTTCTCTCCTCTTCACACATGAGTGACACGGCTCTTGAAGGGCAGAGTTCGCCTCACAAATGTTGCACTCAAATGAATTCCCTCTAGTGAACACGTGACACGTCCTTGCCCAGACAGAATAAGACTTTCTCCTGGGTTCTGCTGTAAGTCAAGGTTAAAACGTATAGATGTTTATGTGTGGCAAATATTATAAAATCTATAAAGGATGTGTGGACTTACCACAGTCACAAAAAACAGCTGTAATTGAAAAAATCCATAATATGTTTAATGCCGTACTGAAGCTGCGACAGCTCTAACACACTATTAGCTTTCCAATACAAAATACAAAAATGTTTCACTATTTTAGTCTATTCAAAATTCATGGGTTTTAGCTTCATATCATAGATGACGTTTGGGGACTTTTCCCCATTTAAAAGATCTAATATTTGCTGAGCGCTATGGCAACGGTCATTTTCCATCTGAAACCCAAGGCTAAATGGCACAATATAGCAAATCGAACCAAATCGTAAAGACTGCAAGTAACATCATTTCCTCTGCAAGCAACAAAATGTCTTGACTTAGACAGTGGAAAAGCTGACAAACTTGAAGTTTAGACCTAAATAATCATGCTCTGAGATGAATGTGATTTTTATATTTGTTTTGCAGATCAAGTTTCAGACTTCCCTCGAATATTATGCGTCCGAACGGGTTTAAAACATGAACTTTGAATCTTACAATTAAAACACGAATCGCAACTCTAGCTTGACCGTGAAAATGCAATTCAAAGTTTAGTCAAAATTGTTCATTCATGACCCACAATGTCAGACCCTAACCTAAACCCTAAACCTAAATACTAGCCTCTAACCCTTGACCTAGACCTAACCCATAACCCCAACCCTAACCGTAACCTAGTCCTAACCCCAATCCTAACCTAGCCCTGACCCTAACATCCAACCCTAACTCATTTAGACAATTTCTGAGGTTCTTGCAAGTACCGACAAGTCCCACTCTTGGATGTTAACAGACAACAAGACGGACAAAAGACACAGGGGGATTGATCTCTCTACAAAGATGACAAAAATCAATGGAAGTTGCAGCAGAGACTCTTCGGATACAGAGGTTTGCAGAGCCCCATAGCTCGCAGGTAAGGGACCAGGTACATTCTGCACTTCAAACAGCGTCGGAGCCGTGCAGAGAAGAAAGTTCCATCTGCCAGACTCTTGTAATTCTCAACTCAATGTACCGAGCGCCACGCAACACTGTGATCAAGTGTTTGAGAGGAGTGATGCAGTTCAGGGCTTTGGTTGGTTGACTTCACTTCAAGGGAAGCTCTCAAAGTGTCCTTTTGTGCGAGTGTTGCAATAGAAGAGCCTTGGGAGCGGAAATAAGACATATAGGGTCAAAAAGTCAACTATATAAAAACTTCACGAAACAGAAGACATATTGTGCTTTTTTCTGATATCTTATGACAAAATGTACATGACAGTTTTACGCTTTGTTTGTTGTAAACCGCAATATTGGTTGAAAACAATTGAATGACAGAAATGACTTCCTACACACAACTGATTCTTTTCATAGTTTCTACAGTGGCATTTTTTCAACAAATAAGTTGCTTTCACCTCCTAGAATCTGAAGACATTTTAATACCTGAGGGCAAGGCCTGTATAACTAGCTCAAGCTAAAACTTATCCTTAGATCTTTGGGTTTATGGACAAGTGCTCTCTAGACTGTAATGAAAGATTGCCCTGAAAACAAGATTTTGCAACCGAACGAGTCTAAAATATAAATAGCAGTTTAAGTTTCAAGACTACACTTTAGATTTTTGGCCCAAGCTCACTTTTTCCCACTCCATCCATATTTTCACATGCGCCTTATATGCTCCCCGTGGATGAGTTTCAGCTGCTCCAGAGTGCAGCGACCACTCTGTTCTTTTCCTCTCGAGACAAAAATGTTCAACTCCCAAGTCAATAAAGTGGCCAAATATGCAGCATGACAGGAAAAGGCCAGGAACCGTCTAACTCTTGAAGGACCAATCTAACCCAAACCACGACTCACACTGGGCTGAGTCGGGTCTAACAGGAGCAACATGAGGAGAAACTGTTGAGTAAGAAAGGTTAAATCCCCAAACTTCAATGAAGACTATATTTTTCTTATATTTGCTTTGCAGTGGAGGGAGAGACGAGACGAGAGAGAGAGAGAGCCGCGGATGACCTCCCAAAGAGCTGGTGATGTGGGTCAGTGCCAGCAGAGGGAAAAGTGTTTCTGGTACTGGAGACATGCAGGTAAAACACAAACACATACAGTAGATCTTTATCAGACGCGTTTATACTGCCATTAAAACACTGCATTCAGTTAACTTAACATAACTCTGGTTCTATGAACACGTGGGCCCGGGTCAGGTTCGAACAGTACGTGTGCGGGCTTGGGCTGATCTAAACCCTAGTTTCAATTCAAATTTTAACAGTTATTTATTTAAGGACCACTGAAATGCAACAGATGCTTTGCTCTGAGGGCTGTTACTCTCCCCAAACTGCCCTGACACGCAATCTGCTGAGTGTACCCAAAGAATCCTCCTGCTGAAGCTGCAATGAGACCTTTGACAGAGACAGAAAGGCGACTGAGATGTGCAGTAAAAATGTTTCTGAAGCTTAACTTGAATTTCCTTCGCGATCATTGAAGAATCAATCTATCGATCTTGATTTTTGATTGCATATCGTTATTATCTTGCTGTTTTTGAATTTGAATTTGCTACACCAGTATTTACCCAATGTAATAAGGGTTCTCTTAGAAAGGTTCTCTTAGTTAAATTTTGATTTCTCTTTCAACCATCGCAAATTGACTCTTTGTAAATGATTTAAGAAAACAAACTGTGCGTATAAATGATGCATGATATCTACTGCGGAATTCTTAACATTCTTAAAGCATTGTGTTATTAAGAGTGGAACATCTGACGGAGAGGAGCGCATGAATAGTTAAAGGCTCACGAGGTAATGTGGTGGTTCTGGTGTCTGGGTGAAGCAGACTGGAGCTGTGATGTATTATGTACAAGCCTCATTGTCAGACGCCTCATGCACAAAATAGAGAATTCTAACATGAATCTTTGATGTTCTTCTGATGTGGCGGCACTGCTGCTACATGGAATATTAAGTTTTCATAATTGAACAAAGAAGGATTGAGAATTAATTGTTTGACATTTTGCTCAAAAATAGAAATGTGTCTGCTTCAATTGTTGGATGAGTTCATGTGAGGAAAATATTTAAAGTATTTTACACAGTAGTCATTTAGTAAGCTCTAGATGAGAAAAAAAGTAGTACTGCACTACAAGGCACAACCATAGACATACTGTAAATAGTAGACGCGCTGTTGAATACTTCACTTAGCAAATGTGAAAGTTGAGTAATTGTTTTGCATATTGGAGCTAGTCCTTTGTGTTTTTTCCTATAGCCGTTAGCATTAGCCTGCAAAGAACATTATAAATATTCCAGACGGTTTGGACTGGTACCAACCCATCCACCACGTTTAGGTCAAAGCCATTGTGGGGCGGGTAAACCTTTTGGTCTTCTATTTTAGACAATGGCATCTGAACTAAATGAACTGTCTTTAAAGGTGGGATGCCTGACTTTTTTTTGTAAATTAGCAAAATGTATGTTTCTATGCGATGGAACGTTAGCATCAGCCAAATGATCAAGTTTGTGCAATGGGCAGAAAGAAAGAATTTCGTGTCTATGAATCTTGGAAGAAGAAAAAAATCCCATTTAATTATTATTTTTTATCATTTAACTTTATCCACTTGCATCCATAGATTTCCCTGAGACATTTTAACTTCAATGGTTGTTTTCTCACATAGCAACAAAGATCAGACCTTAAAAGTAGCACCTACACACACCAGACTTTGACGTGAATTAATTTGTGAATCGCTTATTTAAATATATATATATTTTTAAAGTTATTAGTAAATTAAAGATTTTTGCCTATTCACCTGCAGTGTCTCCCTTGACTCAATGCTAACAGTCCCTAATAGACTATCCTGATTGTTCCGAATGCTGAAGCGGCTCTACCATCGCTCACGGCTAACAGCACGCCTAACGGTGACAGGCTCCACTCTTTCCTTTCCTACTGCGGCAATTACACCAGAGCCACGCGTCTGGGTTTGTGGTACAGAATTTACAAAACGCCAGCCCATAATTCATCCGCCCACATGCAGCCGAGAGTCCACGGCCAAGTTTGGGGCAAAGTTTCAGCACTTTTGTTCCTGTTTTCTAAAAGAAGTGCTCGGAATGTAAAGTGAAGATGGAAGTGAAGGATGTTTATGATTAAATTTGACTGAGAACTAATGTTAAAATTGAAAATCCCGACGAATCAACACTGATCTGTAGTCATTTAAAGGCGACATATTATGCTTTCTTTCGTGTATACCATTTAGAATTAAACTATAACATACTTAGATCATCATTTTACATTTTGTTAAATTGCAATATTGTTCTAAAATGGCTTAATAATAGAAACAGGTCCATTGACTTCTTGTTCAAAAGTATAAGCCCACAATTCAACCATAAGTTATACTGGTGTGGGTGAAGATAGGGGGTAGGCACTCGAGCGTCAAAATAATATAATTTGAGTAAACTAATGATGAGCACACACTGTTGTAACAAGGCTGAAAGTAAATTGTGCCCCCTTTAAGTTACATAATCTCTGTAAAACAACATATACTTATTTTTAGGGATGCATGTTATGTTGTTATTTGTGATTTACTCTCAGTGAATATATGGACCTCATTTAAAGCTCAGGGCCTGTAGAATTCAGTTTTACAATCAGTTCAATTGTTTTGATCGCGACGTAAAAAGACGTCATATATGAAATGCGCACCCAGACTTTGGCGTTTTAAAATCAAGGCTTAAAACCTATTTATTCAGACTGGCTTTTAACACTCAGTAATATAGTAACATTTTTATTCTGTACACTGTTCACAGTTTTTTTTCTGTCGAATGTACTGTATTATGGTTTTATGTTTTTTATTTTCATGTAGTGGAAAGCACTTTGGACATCTTGAGTGTTGTAAAGGGCTGTATAAATAAAGGTTGACTGATTTGATTGATATAGCGCAAGCATCGTTAGCATCAATAGAAACTGCTAATGGAAGCAGCGAGGGTCATAGTTCAGAAGTTACACAAAAGAAGTTTCATTCTTTGTGTCACAAATTCAAATTGGACAGAGGTATGATTGGGGGTAGGTTAGTTTGAATGTTATATTTTCAAAAAAACTGTTTATTTTTATTAATGTGAGAAGTTTATTATGTTATTTTACAAAATTTCAGAAACAAATATTATTCTCCATTATGGTGAGTGAGTGACAGCTGGATTTAACCAATCACAGTGAACTTTCAGAAGAACCAGCTGACTTCATTTACTTCTTACAGACAATAGGAAGTCTGCATGAATCGTGATCAAATTGAAATCGTGATCTGGCTCAAAAAAAGTTGAAAAATTGATCATTCTTTCTTCCCATATTGGCCAACCCATGTTTAGACTCTACAAACATATTCTGAAATGCATGAGATTCTTGGATTATTCTGAAATATGTATGTATCTGCATCCTGGAAAATGTTAAACTTGAGCCAACCTGACCTCCACAGTGTAGCATTAATTGTCTCTATCTCCACGGAGACAAGCTGCTGATTAACACATTGATTAACTGACACGCAGATTATTTATCATTTTCTTGCCAACCAATTTATTAAAAAACAACCACCGCAACAAAATCGAATCCATTTCAAGTCATTGCAACAACGCGGCAAATGTCTGAGTGCCCTTGAGGTTAGAATTTATGCGTGACTCTTTCAATCGGCTCGAGACTTTTGACTTTTTCCAAAAATAAAGCGCAAGTGGCAGAAAATGTCTTGTTTTGACGGCTCCGGGAGTGAATGGAGCGTGATGTAAGTGGGTGCATTTATTACATAACCAAAGGGCTGTCTCTTCGCCTTCTCCTCACGGGGAAAAAAGAGCACGGATCACATTATTCCGCCGCCGCCGTGCTGATCAAATTAGGGGAGTCAGGCCAAACATTACTCCGAGTTTCTCCAGACAGCTCCAACTTTGACGAAAAGTGCTGAGCTCACGGAACACGACGAATATGACGGATAAATGTGAGTGGGTAAACACACAGATGATTCTAAATTATGATCAAGTGTAGAACTTTAGAATGCTAGAACTTGGAAAGAGCAGTGACTTGAATGAAAGTTGAAATGAAATATGTGTTTTGTGATTTGAAGTAACAAGAACAAATATTAAATACTGCAAAAATAATATGTGGTATTTCCCGCAGGCAGAAAACAAACAGAAAACTATGTGAAGGAACAGGAATGCTAGACTCGTTTAAAGGTTCTCTATGCAACTTTTCTGGTACAGTGGTTGACAAAACCAGGTCTAAACCAGGACTAAACCAGGACTAAACCAGAAGTAAACTAGGTCTAAACCAGGTCTAAACCAGGATTGAACCATGTCTAAACCAAGACTGAACCAGGAACAAAATAGGTCTAAACCAGAACCAAACCAGGTTTAAACCAGGACTAAACCAGGTCTAAACCAGGACTGAACCAGGAACAAAATAGGTTTAAACCAGGCCTAAACCAGGCCTAAACCAGGACTAAACCAGGACTGAACCAGGAACAAAATAGGTTTAAACCAGGCCTAAACCAGGCCTAAACCAGGACTAAACCAGGACTAAACCAGAAGTAAACTAGGTCTAAACCAGGACTAAATCAGAAGTAAACTAGGTCTAAACCAGGACTAAATCAGGAACAAAATAGGACTAAACCAGGACCAAACCAGGTCTAAACCAGGTTTGAACCACGTCTAAACCAGGACTGAACCAGGTTTAAACCAGGACTGAACCAGGAACAAAATAGGTTTAAACCAGGCCTAAACCAGGACTAAACCAGGTCTAAACCAGGAACAAAATAGGTCTAAACCAGAACAAAACCAGGTCTGAACCAGGACTGAACCAGGAACAAAATAGGTCTAAACCAGAACCAAACCAGGTCTGAACAGGACTGAACCAGGAACAAAATAGGTTTAAACCAGGCCTAAACCAGGTCTAAAATAGGTCTAAACCAGGACCATACCAAGTCTAAACCAGGAACAAAATAGGTCTAAACCAGGAGAAAAAGAATATTTTTGGAATTTATATTTTTGGAAGATGGGTTGAGGGCCGGAACATATGCCTTGTATTGTAAGTTGAATAACTCTGGTATTATGTATGTTTGATTTTTTTCACAGAATGTCGGAAAAAGAGAACAGAAGAACAGAAGTGAAAAAAGATCAAACAAGGACACACACAAAAAGTCAAAGATCATCTCAACACACTAGACAGCACAATGTTCAGTTCACACAAACGGACAAGACGTATTGCATTTCTGGACATCAAAATTGACCGCAACAAAGCATGTGGCAGCATAAAAATATCAGTTTACAGGAAACTCACCCACACAGATCAGTATTTATGATGGACTTCAGAGCATCCCATCGCACTCAAACTGTCAGTTCTGAGGAAATCATTCCAACGGGGCACAATCATCACAGACACCACGGGCAGAGAGGACGAAGAGGAACACATCGAACACACAGTCACACTCACTAGTCAAAAGACGGGCCATAAATAAAAAAAAAAAAAAAACAAAAAAAAGAAAGAAACACGGGTGCAAAAAACACTTTATAGGCATAACAGAACCATAAAAAGACATTATCAACAAAGTAGTTAAACCACACATAAAACTCAGGCAACTTCACTCAAAAGACCAAATAAATGCAACGCAATAAACAAGATACCATGTAAACTGTGTAATAAGACATACAAAGGAGAAACTGGACGGACATTTAATATTAGAAAGAAAGAAGAACAAACACCAAATGCGACAGGGAACTACAGGAAGACATGCAAGGACAAAGAAGGAACAAGCAGAACAGGAAAACCTAAAATCTGTACAATTAGACCCCTGCTAAAGGAACAATCATATCACAGACTGGGACGGGGCTCGGGTCATAGGAGCTGAAACCAACAAGTTCAAACGCTTCAACTTTATTTTACTGAAGGTCAGATTTTACAACTTTAACAACAGCTGAAAAACTGACAATCCATCACTGAACCAGAATTGACTAAACTAGGTCCAAACCAGGTCTAAACAAGGACTAAACCAGGACTGGGATGGGGCCCGGGTCATACGAGCTGAAACCAACAAGTTCAAACGCTTCAACTTTTCTTTTACTCAGGGCCAGATTTTACAACTTTAACAACATCTGCAGAACTGACAATCAATAATTGAACCAGAACTGACTAAAACAAGTCTAAGCCAGCTCTAAACCATATCTAAAATAGGTGTACACCAGGACTAAACAAATAATACATACATTAACATGGCAACAGGCCGCAAACAATAGATACAATATTTTCTATATTTTTGGAAGATGGCTTGAGGGCCGGATCATATCCCTTGGAGTGCCTGATTAGGCCCCCGGGCCTTACATTGAATAGCCCCGGACTAGAAGAAGTCAAGACATAAGCATAAGAACTGAAGTCAAGGTGAAATAAAGTAACCAGCAAGGAAAGACAGAACACTTTGAGGGAGGTAAAACATTTCCTTGGGGTGCATTCATCACATTTCTATTTCATTTTCACACCACTTATTTTTGCATAAATCGTGCACACACAAAAAATATTTATTTGGAGCAGCAAATTATCATTTAAAATGTTCATCAAAAAGTAAAATCACGCAATGATTTATGCATTATAACTTATGTCAAAATGTCTCGTGGACCGAAATCTTGTGTCTCGTCCCACCCCTAATCAAGACAAATGACTTCAGTTTGGCGTCGTCAGACAGACTCAACTATAGTACATGAATACTTTATAAATACCATCTGTGTCTGTGTCCTGTGGGGGGTCTGACAGTGCTGCAGTCAACAGAACTCATGCACTTTTAAAATTCTATCAAAAGCATTCAATCCAAACGCAAAGATGAAACGTTCAACACAATTTAACATGGCATAAGAGGTAGTTAGTCGAGACGTTCACCAGTTCACGCCAGGGTCGATGGTAGAGCTGCAACTTGTGATTAGTTGAGAAGTTAGCGATTAGTTCTTTCATTAGTCGATTAGTTCAGCAGTTACTTTTAATATATTTTTGGAGATTAAAGTTGTATATATACAGTATATCTTGTTTTTGAATGAGAACATCTACAAACCAGTGTTAATTTCGTGGACGAAAACTATGACGAAAATGTTTCGTCAACAAAGGTTTTTTGCGGACGAAAACGAAACGGAAACTAAATAAAAAATACTTCATAATGACTAAAACGATGACTAAATAGACTGACATTTTCGTCAACTAATAAAATATGAGACGAAAACAACTTGTGACGAAAACCAATCAGGAGAAGGGAAAGATGAAGAGGAACGGGCGGGATGAGTCAGCAAAGCCAATCAGAGCGCGTCTTGTTTTTACGTGGCGGTGCCGAGAAGCTAACTGGAGACGCATGGAGACAACAGAGCAACAAGTGGTTCTGCAAACTGCGAAAAATGAAAAATGTTGGCGGCTGGAAGTGGAAGAAAGAGACGGGCTGAGCTGTGGTCTCATTTCAAGTTTGAGAACAAAGAAAACAAGACGATGTGTGTACCATGTGGGGCCTCGATAAAGGGGAAAAACACGACCAATTTGAAACGGCATTTGCAAGCTAGTCACCCTGATATTTATTCAAAGGTAAGCTACTGTTACCATTAAGTTCATGTGGACGTGTTTTTTGTGTTTGTTCGTATTAAATTATTACCTCGTGAAAAAAATAGATTTTAGTCGACTAAATCTATTTTAATTTTAGTCGACTAAAATTGCATGACATTTTAGTCGACTAAAACTAGACTAAAACTAAAACAAATAAGATGACTAAAACGAGACTAAAACTAAAAATAATTTAAGTCAAAAGACTAAAACTAAATTAAAATTCCATGTCAAAATTAACACTGCTACAAACTAAGACAAAAATCATAAAAATTCCAAAATATCAATGTCCTTTTGAGTGCTGCTTTGTGTTGGATGGATCGATACCTAAATATAAAGACTAATACTGACTGAGGTATATAAAAAGTATCAGTTCTCATGATTTCCAAAACCACAATTTTCTCCCAAAAAATGCAGATCTTTTATAACATGTTTGAAATACATTTTTTATATTTTTGTTTATCTGCACATATATACAATATATATATATATATATATATATATATATATATATATATATATATATATATATATATATATATATATATAGGATCAATTCAAGCTGGGGTTGAGCAAAGAATGTTTCTATCTACACCAAGGGCAAGTTCTTTAAAGTAGGGGAGTTTCAATGCCTTTTAATACAAAACTCATTGGTAACCGATCGATATTGAGAAACTTGCCACAGTATAACTTGGTATCAAATAAAAACTAATTTAATTGGTGTCACCCATCACTAGTTCAAACCAATATTCCTGCAAATGCTATATGTAGTTTGTTTAAACCCCAGATTACGATCAACATTTGTGAAAATAGTTATTCAAGGAGTCCATTTGTCAGTGTTATTCTGATTCGCCATATTTGGTGATATACTGTATTTCGATTCACTAGATTAGACAAGGACTAGACAAGACTAGATGTGGGCGATAAACTGAAAAATGTATAATATCGCGTTAGTTGTTTTGAAGATATGCTAAATTAGAATAGCGGGTTTATTGTCTATAATTAAAACAATTAAAAATGAGGTAAAAAGACATCCAGTGAAACCTCCCAAACAAGAATCTAAAGTGATATTTCTGCCTTTTAGAGGCATTTTGTACAATATTTGAACCTAAACCAAGACATTTAGGCACATTTTAGCACATTCTTGATGCATTGTGAATATACTGTATCATCTGAAAATCATTATCAAGATAATGCAAAAAAAAAAACACCTCTACTCACGGTACAATAATATTACAATTTGGCGATAAATCTGACCATTATAAAGAACCAAATACATTTAAAAGTAAATCTGAAAATGCACCCATTTTAATCATCAAAACAATGAACATGTCACATGTATTACGTAAACAAGTTTCCTTTCTCTCACTTAAAAAAACATGAACAAATACAGCAGTTATATACAAAGTTATATACTGTAGAAAGTGGTGGCTGGGCTGAGGGACTGAATGAAATACGTTTGTCTGAGTCTGTATGTTTTCTATTACTATAATTATTACCCACTTTCTCTTGGATGCAAGCAATTTTTCTATCTCATTTGGGTTTTGTTTTTTTTCTGAATGACACACCAATTTGCAAAATGTCACAAAGCACTCAATAAGAACAACAGGCCATCACGAGGCCAGGAGCAAATTACCACCGTTACACTGACAGGCACAAGGCCAGGCGCATATTGACAGAGTCCAAATCTTCAGAGTGTGTGTGAATGAGGAAAAGTGAGAAAATGTCTCCTGTTTTGATTGTCGATCATTGTGTTCAGTGCTCTGCAGAGGCATTTCAGATCAAAAAGTGCTAATTAGGCCGAATCAAGTCTGGTTAGAGTTCACACCATAAGCAAACCACACTGGAGTCCACTTAGAACTGTACAGAGACCACCTCCAAACTGTAGTCTGGGCACGGTTGTTTAGTCCAGACTAAATCCAACTGGTCCACTTTCACACCAGTCAAAAGTCCCCTTGAACTGTACCAATTGGTGTGAAAGCGCCTGAGGACCTGAGGCCTATTCTACGAAGCTGGATTAGTGGGTCAGCGATGTAATTTTGGGGTTAAACCTGGTGTGGCGGTAGTACAAATCTGGTTCACGTCCTACCAGAGTAAATCTCTATGGCAACAGGCCGCAAACTCCTAACCTGCTCCGGACCAGGTTAAGTTCCTCGCAACTCAAATATCACATGCAGCGAACCAATCACCATCGCTATGACGTCACTCTTTCAGCAGAATCCTGTTCATCTGTACAAGAAGCGCTCCGCAGAAAGAGAATCTTCAATGATCGCTAAAACCCACTGCATTTTTCCCAGATGATTATCTTTTTTGAGAGGCAGCGAATCGAGTGCCTCTGTGGGCTTTCCCATCTGTTTTCATTTAAACTTTGATATGACATGTACGGTTACTTAATAGATTAATAACACAATTCATTTGGATAAATAAAACCGTTAAACCAGAGAATCTACGACGTTTCCAGGTAACAAGTGCAGAATGCCTTGTTTTCTTGTGAACGCACAGGATAAAGCCATGCGCACCTACGACCGGTCTTAAGTTGAGCTGCTGCACTCGGTCCTAACTCCATTCCATGTCGGACGTAGCACAGCCTGACGTCAGAGTTAGGACCCACTTAACTTACGACCAGCTGGTGCACTCGGCTCCTGTTGGTCAAAACACGTTGGCTTATACTTCCTCGGTAAGGCTTATACTTTTTTGGAGTGCCTGGATACCAAATGGACCAAAAGAACGCTAATTCCATACAGAAAAGTCAATACGGGACTCAAACCTGGGAGCTTCTGGTTTGAAACTAGAGTGCCACATATATTATTTAAACGATTTCCTGTTCATTTGCTCAGAATGCATAAGGGAAGTGAGCAAGGACTGTAGCAAAGACTTTAAAATGAACAAGTTGTTTTTCACGTTTTTATAACTCTGGTCCAGCACCTTTAATTTGTGTTTAAAAAAATCCTTGTAAACTCATCACAATAAGTTGCACCATTTGGATTCGTTTCATTAGTACATTCTGCTATGTTCCATTCCTCTAATTGTTTCAGCCATTACCAACATATCCATAAAAACACACTCAACTACCTGCCCTGCATTTAGCGCTAATGGAGCAATAAACTGCAAAAACAAGCTAGCAGAGGTCAGACAAACAGCTCGCCGTGTGGGCGTACGGGGGACCGCCGGAGGTTCAGGTCAAACACTGGATTTGTTTTGCTTTTTAAAACGTAATACGCCTTTTTCCCCCCTTCCTTCGCGGAGCCATCCCTCACCAACGTGCACCCAAACTAAGAGCGGAGATCCGGGGCAGCGCGTTCAATCAGAGCCGCTGCCATTACACCGGCACCCCGCTATGAATCATGGGATTGATGATGCGCCCTTGCGAGGGGGACTAGTAATTTCTGCGGCGGCGGCGGAGATGGAGGAGGGAAGGAATGGATGTGATATAGAAGACAGGACGGAGGGGAACTGGTAATGAGTTGAAGAGTTAGCGCAGCCACGCCCGCTCCCGCCCTTATCGACCAATCACGGCCGATCACGGGCAATCAGGCGACATATGACGAGTCGTGTGAAGCTGACAGAAATGGATGTCTTGATGTATTTTGGGGTTTTCAAAAAAATGATAATTAGATGATGTTTTTGCAATTCATCAGAAATGTGCTAAAACGAATTTCCTTACGAGGACAATCAATTATTTACTAAACATGCACTTACTAAAGTGAATGTGAAACTAAAGACACCTTTTACTTTATATCTTGGTTTGGAAAAACACACTGCAGATATATTTTCTTTCACATCAAGACTAGACACTGCAAGTTGAATAGGAAAAAAATCTTATATCTACTGTAGTTTACTGACAGAAAATATGTTTTTCATCATGCAGTGCTCCCATTTTTCATGAGCTGAAATCAGAGATATTAGCTTTTTCTATTAAAAACAAAATACTCATATCTCTCAAATACTGTTCACGAATCGGTCAAAATCTGTCTTAATGAGCAAATAATATAAATATCTATAATCCATCCCACCTCACAGGTGTGGCATATCGAGATGCTGATTAGACAGCCTGAATTCTGCACAGGTAAGGCACACTGCAATAGAGTCCTTTTGATGTGGTAACCCCTTAGTTTGGCCGCAGCAAAATGACACGCTGAAATGTTCAATTTTGCTTTATTTTGGGGCTCTGGTACCAGTCAGTATCTGGTGTGACCAACAAAATAGCCGGTGAAGTTGGTGGATATTGGCAGGAACTATAACACGCGGTCATATACACCGATCATCCCAAAAATCCCAGGGTATCCTAAACAAGCTCAATGGGACATGTCCGGTGAGTATGTTTTCAGCTTCAGGAATTGTGTTCAGGTCCTTGCAACATGGGGCCGTGCATTAAATTCAAAATGATTCTGTGTCTTTTTGTGTTTTGTGATTTTAATGCAACTTTTCCTGTTCTGTAAAGCACTTTGAATTGCCCTGTGTACGAATTGTGCTCTACATATAAACTTGCCTTGCCTTGCTATCATCTGCTGCAACATGAGCTGATGGCTGTGGATGAATGATGCAACAATGTCTCAATAATCTTGTTTGAGGTCCTCTCCCTCTGGGCCTCACAAAAACTCAAAATTCCCCAATTTCTGACATCTTACACATCCTCAGGTCTCCATAAATTGTCACCAGACACGTTCTGAGCATTTCTGCCGTCAAATCAAATTCATTACAACTGAGTGCAAACATTAGCATGTCAGGGCAAGCTATTTTTTCCCCTATGGTAATTCCCTCTGCTGCCAGTAGACGGAGTGCTAACACCAAATCCTGATGAGGGAACACCTGATAATAGAAAGTAAGGTATGGGTTTCAATACATACTTTATTTTAATTTGTAAAACATGAGACGCCAAATTAAAAGCACTTCAGAGCATGGTTAAAGGTCAACAATGATGACAAATAATGAAAAATATGTGTACTGTAATGTCTTCTTTTTAACTGTAATGAGTGTGATTCATAACATTTTTAAAAAGTCAGGCATTTTTATAATTACTGTTGTGATATTATTGTCAATTGCAATCATTTTGACCGTGATAATCGTAACACAAAATGTCAGTATCATCCTATGCCTATAATCCCCGCCCCTTATTAGGACAGATTTGGACAACCATTTACTCACACTCTGCCCGGGTCAATACAGGCTTTTGCAGAGGACGGGTCCAAGTTCGACGTATTAATTAGACCAGGGCGTTTTTTTACGATTAGGGTCAGTCTGTCGCAGCTCCACACCAGATCTGAGCGTGAGCCTGCAGGAGGAACTCAGGGCCAGAGCTGACATTTAGGACTCGTCTTACACACAGGGGGTTTATATAAGACTCTGCACAATGTCACACTGCTTTATGCATTACAAGACTTCACAGGTCACAGGAACAGCAGCTAACACAGCGCCGGCGCGGTCTTAGTGTTATTTGAAATTTCGCTTTTTTCTCATGATTTTCTTAAATAAAAGGTGTTCTGTGTCCTGGAATGTTCTACAGTAATGCATTAAACTCATAAGTAATGCCCTACATAACGTTTTGTATTGAGGTTCGGGGCAAGACTAATGCAAAAACAATCTTCAAACTTGCAAAAAAAGGCCACCAACGCACTATTTACAAACCTTTGGACACAGACCACAGCGAAAATGATATTAAAGATAGAAAGAATCTGTCAAAATCGCTGCAAAATACGTCCAATATGAACATCAAGGAACAAAACAACAAAAGAAAAACATTTTAGAACAAATTGTTGAAAGGGTAGATTTCTGGAACACTTGTACACATTAATTCAAATTACATATCACTTTTTTCTACTTTAAAAAGGAGTTTAAATATATAATTCCCAGCAGACACATGAATTCTGAGTTGTAGTTTATAATTATTGTACAGTTTCTTATGTCAAAATGTATCTGTGACTGAGATAAGGAAATCTAACTAACTAAAACTGAAGTAAGAATGGATGTTTCGCTGCTAAAAAGTACCTTGAAAACCATGCATCCACAGTTAAGCGCCTCTCCACAGATCTGGCGTCTCGTTTATAAAAATTCACATGCAATTCTTACCAAAAGTGTACGTACAGCAAAAACATAAACCTCCTAATACATACTCACTTCTCATCTCTCTGAGCGCTGATCGTTTTCTGTCTCGTGTCACAAAACCCTGACGTGCAAAGTTCAACGTCAAGCTCTCTTTTGATAATTCACAAACTTAACGCGGAAAGTCAATACGTAGAATTTCTGTACGTACACGCCCTTCATAAATGAGACCCCTGACCTGTAACTTGACTGTAGTTCAATAATTTGTGAGATCGTGCCATATTATAATATTGTAGCACAAAATAAATGGAATTCATTCATTTATGAGAAAATAATTTGGCTTTTTTTGAGCTTTTAACCATATTCTAACACTGTTCCTGCGTCAAAAACATACCTGGAGTTGTATTTAGCCTCATTCACGTTAGTTTGATGAATCCTGTTTAGAAAGTCCTCTTCCTCTGAGCCTCACAAAACACTAGGTTATAAATTTCCCAGATTTTAGACGTCACAGACAGAGCTTTGAGATAGTCTGTGCTGTTTTAAAGCCAAGACCCGTTCATCACCACTTACTTACTTTTCTTACTTTAAAAAGTGGTAATACTTAACTTACTTTTGCATTCTAGGGCAAGCTAGGTTTGTTTATCTCCCCTGTGTAATTCCCTCTGCAGCCAGTACATGGAGCTCTAACTCAATTCCTGACTGATAAGAAATGTGTGCTTTTTGTGGGCCAACTATTCCAAGTTCCAAGACACGAGATGACAAAGCAAACAACACAAATAA
This sequence comes from Rhinogobius similis, assembly GCA_019453435.1. Classification (NCBI taxonomy): domain Eukaryota; kingdom Metazoa; phylum Chordata; class Actinopteri; order Gobiiformes; family Gobiidae; genus Rhinogobius; species Rhinogobius similis. The sequence continues at coordinate 35,380,765 of CM033635.1, read as the reverse complement.
TGCAGAGTATGTGTCCTTTAAATTGGCAAAAGTCTTGGTTCCAAGTTTTAAGTGCGTCATCTGTAATAAAAATTCTGCTCACCTGTGAAATGCAGGGATGTCCAAAACCGGCGCAGAGCAATAACCAGGGCAGCACCGGGAACAGAGAGAGAGAGAGACAGTTAGTGCCGCCATATATTTTCAGGGCAATTTTAGCTGGTTTTGCTCCAGAGATTCTGAGGAGCCAAAGTGGAAAAGAGAAAAGCTTTTAATGCAGACGCCAAAATAAAAAAGAACAGTGCAGACCTCTGTAAGTGAAATGGTAAAAGTTCAAATAACCAACTTGACTGATGGCGTATCATTGATTTATTGTACATAGGCTGATTTATTTAAACCTTACGCTCCAAAATGTTTTTGTTCAACGCTTTTTTCTCCAAAATGTACTTCTAACACTTAACCATCCAAAATACACTTCCAAAACGTACTTCTTTAACAGTTTATCCTCCAAAATGCCACTTTATCCTTCAAAATGCACTTTTTTTTAACACTATATCCCCAAAATGAACTTCTTTAACAGTTTATCCCCCAAAATGCACTTCCAAAATGCACTTCTTTAACAGTTTATCCTCCAAAATGCCACTTTATCCTCCAAAATGCACTTTTTTAACACTATATCCCCAAAATGAACTTCTTTAACAGTTTATCCCCCAAAATGCACTTCCAAAACGTACTTCTTTAACACTTTATCCTCCAAAATGCCACTTTATCCTCCAAAATGCACTTTTTTAACACTATATCCCCAAAATGAACTTCTTTAACAGTTTATCCCCCAAAATGCACTTCCAAAGTGAACTTCTTTCACACTTTATCCTCTAAAATGCACTTACTTTAAAGAAGTGTATTTTGGAAGTGCATTTTGAAGGATAAAGTGTTATAGAAGTGCATTTTGAAGTATAGTATTGAAGAAGTGCATTTCTTTATGAGGATAATACCTGAATAAGTGCATTTCGTAAGCGCGTTTGGAGGGATAAAGTGTTAAACAAGTGTATTTTGGAAGTGCATTTTGGGGGATAAAGTGCTAAAGACGTGCATTTTGTAAGATAAAGTGTGAAATAAGTGTACTCTCTAATGAGGCCCAAAGTGTAAAACGCTCACAGTAAACACACATCTGAACTGACGCTCTCCAGCCGGACCACATAAACACGTCTCCTGCAGCTTCGACTGTGGAGGGGCCCTGCTAGCATGCGGTGACAGGGCTAGCATCATTAGGGTATGGGCACTTTGGAGATGGTTAACGAGCCACAACCATCCGAAGAGTTTTTAAAGCGATCGACATTTACGTAGAAGTTTTTCATGTTATACAAAATGTTGTTGTCTAAAATGAACTGAATCCTGATGTTTGAACCTAAATTGCAAATCTAATTGGTATAGAACAATCACATTTCTTCCAATCTTGTTAAGTCCTTGTTAAGCTTGTTCGGATCTTTTTAGCGATCTAATTGCCTTAACTTGAAACACTTGCTGTGGATGTTTTTAGTGTTTTGTTAACTGCACCATTCTTGTTTCGTTTTATACAATCTCTCCAAATCATTATTTAAATTTTAAGCATTGGAATTTCAAACTGTGAGAGGAAGAATTTGATATTCAAAGGACACATGTTGATCATTGATTGTACTGTTACTGGTGTTAAACATGCTCCTGAGTACTTTCACATTTGCATTTCATGTTTTAGAATTTAAAAGAATAGTATATCCATGCAAAACACATCATGTCCGATCAGATCAGAAGCTAAGCAGGTCAGGGCCTGGTTAGTACTGGGATGGGAGACCGCTGGAACACCAGGTGTCACGGGGAGGTGACTGGAGGAGGAAATGTCGCTGTGTCCTTAAGCAAGACACTTCACCCACATTGCCTAGTATGAGAGTGTGCGTGCCTGGATGATTGGTGGTGGTCAGCGGGGCATCGAGTGTGGAGTGAATGAATAATGCGATGTGGAGTGCCTTTGAGAGTCCAGAAAAGCACTGTATAGTTATATTAGTATAATAAGTATAATGCATTATTATTATAGACCGCTCCCTATTCTGGGACTTGGTGGACGCATGCCATCGACTAACTATGACTAACAAAGCTAGTCGTATAAGTAACTCGACTGGCATGCTAGCGTTGGCGTGCAGTGTCAAAAAATATAAAAAATCATATACTAGTATTGAAACTAGATACTCATTTGAGGAAGTATCAATACTTAAAAAAAGATTAAAATTTGTCCCTTTCTGTCCTTTTTTCAGAACTCGTTGAAGACCACATACTAAGACAAGTACTGTTATTTCGTGTTCAAAATTACGTTCTATTGTTTAATAAAATACATTTTTAAATGGTCATTTTGTGGTATTTTTGACACTGATTTAATGATAGAAATGTTCAGGTGACTTCTACTTTTGACGTCACAATCTAGGACAAATTGAAACAGACTCAACAAGAGAAACTCGTAAACAGGATTGATAGAGCATGACAGAAAGCAAATACAACTGCAGGCATTTGTGAATGAGGAAACAATATTATAACATGGTTAAAAAGTCTACTTTTAAGTGTTTATAAAGTGTTAATAAGGACTAGTACTTGGACAATTACTAGCATTTGTAGATGCTTATAATAGCCTATAAATTATAATCATCCATTAACCAAAAATGTGTATTTTAATAAACCCTGTACAAAACGTTTATAAAAGTCTTACTAGCTGCTAATAGTGTAGTGCATATAAACAAATGATAAGTGCTTATTAATGCATTATCAGTAGTTTACTAAGCAAACTTAATCTAAAGTGGTCCCAATTGTGTATTATTTTTGTCCTTAAATACATGAAATTCCAAAGCTTTGATGTCCGAAATGTGTACAAAAAGCCTCACAAAGAGATGTTCTGGTAGCTCCATAAACCAGTCCTGTGTGGATGAGTTTATGTTGTTTATTTCAGTCCAAAACCTCCCTGCATCATCTGTCAATCTTTCTTTCGGATGACCCTGCTTTATGGCATGAGTGAGCCACGTTGAATAAATCACAAAAAGCAACCAGAACTGACACTTCAGCAGATATGTGAGAGTGAGAAAACGACGGGGGAGGGAGGGAGAGTGGACAATCCCCAGCTGAGTGTGTGGCGGTGCTGGCCGAGCTCCAGGACCGTACACAGGTCTCCATGGCAGGTCCAGATGCTGCTCTGTCTGCACTGCCTGAGGGGTATAGTGTCTTAGCTGTCAGGAGCTGACCAGGAGGAGGGGGCCACCAGCAGACCCCCACACCAGCACCCCACACCAGCAGAGGGGGCCACCAGCAGACCCCCACACCAGCAGAGGGGGCCACCAGCAGACCCCGAAACCTGCAGAGGGGGCCACCAGCAGACCCCCACACCAGAAGAGCCCCACACCAGCAGAGCCCCACACCAGCAGACCCCCACACCAGCAGACCCCCACACCAGCAGAGCCCCACACCAGCAGACCCCGAAACCTGCAGAGGGGGCCACCAGCAGACCCCCACACCAGAAGAGCCCCACACCAGCAGAGCCCCACACCAGCAGACCCCACACCAGCAGAGCCCCACACCAGCAGACCCCGAAACCTGCAGAGGGGGCCACCAGCAGACCCCCACACCAGAAGAGCCCCACACCAGCAGAGCCCCACACCAGCAGAGCCCCACACCAGCAGAGCCCCACACCAGCAGAGCCCCACACCAGCAGAACCCCACACCAGCAGAGCCCCACACCAGCAGAGCCCCACACCAGCAGACCCCGAAACCTGCAGAGGGGGCCACCAGCAGACCCCCACACCAGAAGAGCCCCACACCAGCAGAGCCCCACACCAGCAGACCCCGAAACCTGCAGAGGGGGCCACCAGCAGAGCCCCACACCAGCAGAGGGGGCCACCAGCAGAGCCCCACACCAGCAGAGGGGGCACCAGCAGACCCCACACCAGCAGAGGGGGCCACCAGCAAAGCCCCACACCAGCAGATCACTCTGTCTTTTCCAAACACCGCCACATACAAAGATACAAGAGGAGATACGATTAGAGTTTTGCTGAAAGAAGGGTGTTTTGGAGTGTAAAGTGTTAAAACTTTATCCTCTAAAATGAACTTCTTTAATACTTAATCCTTCAAAATGCACTTCTTTAACACTTTATCCCCCAAAAGGCACTTCCATAATGCACTTCTTTAGGACTTTGCCGTCCAAAATGCATGTCTTTAACTCTTTATCCTCCACAATGCACTTCTTTAGGAATTTACCCTCCAAAACACACTTCTTTCAACCAGATCAGGATTCAGTCCATTTATACAGCAACAACATTTTGCATTACATGATAAACTTTACTTACATGTAAAATGTTGTTCTAGAGACGACTAAGATCGCTTTAAAAACTCTTCGCTTGGTCGAGGCTCGTTAACCATCTCCAAAGCGCCCGGTGCCCATACCCTAATGATGCTAGCCCTGTCACCGCATGCTAGCAGGGCCCCTCCACAGTCAAAGCTGCAGGAGACGTGTTTATGTGGTCCGGCTGGAGAGCGTCAGTTCAGATATGTGTTTACTGTGAGCGTTTTACACTTTGGGCCTCATTAGAGAGTGCGAGGAGCGGTGTGTGGTGTCCGGTAAACAGCCGCCCTCTGCATTATCACACATGGAGGGGACTGGGCCGGCAGGAGCCCAAAACGTACCCGTACTTTAAAATAATGAGGGAATGTTTAAGGAGTAAATAAAACGAGGAACAGCTCCAGAAACATTTTTTGGGGCCGGAACAAGCTCCTCATCTGTTGGTGTTTCAGAGGTGTAATCGTGCGATACAATTTTGCATTTTATTTCAGGTTTTAAAGCAAAGTTTAAGATTGCATTATGTAATTTCTAGGTGGAAGATTTGTCATCTGCTTCTCCCTCTAAAGATATTAGTGTTTTGCTTATAATGTTCCACAAGGGAAGTTTGCAGAGAAATCTGTAGAGAACAATATAATTCAAAGTGCATTACAGAACAGGAAAAGATGCCTTAATATCCCATTACAAACAAATGAACACATAAATGATCATTATACATTTTAATTTAAAAGAGGGAGTGCAGATAATAAGATAAGAGTGCATATCTCTAATCGAGTAACTGTATAGATACTTTTGACATAGCTCCACCTGACCAGCTAATGTTGATGAAATAGGATGCACTGCTCTATCTGAAGCTCTGTTACTCAAAGTTAGACAATTCTAAACTTTCTGATAAACTAATCTGACCATAAAAACACACACTACAAGAGTTGAGCTTATTTGTGCTGTAAAACAAACCTTTTTCAAATAACATTATAGCCACAGCCAGCTAACACTAGCGGTAGCCAACTGTTTTTATATTAAGCTGAGGACACACTACACGATTTTTAGCCCGATTTTCCAGTGATTTTCAGTTGTGCCTCGTCACTCTTAGTCATCACTAGTTGAAGTCACATTCACAGTGGAGCTGTTACGACTGGAGTCACATTCGAATCACAATGTCTGCACCGCAGGAGGACACAACAGGACTCTAGTCGAAGTCATTCTAACATGTTTGAATTTTGAGTCAGATTTAGACGCCTTCACTGTGCAGTGCCTTGTTTACTGACATTACACGCAGTTGTCCAAAGAAACGAAGAGGACACTGGGAACAGTGTCAGAGATCAAACTTTCTATTGTCATCTTTTCAGAAAAGAGAGATGCACAAAAAGCGCAACAACAAAGTGTATGCTTATTATTATCCCTGCATAAACATCAGATTAATCTAAAGGGCACACGCACTACTTCAACACTTACAACCAGAGCTGACGCCATAAACAAACACTCACTGCATGGTTCAACACCACCTTCTCTTCCCTCCCTCTCCTCGTTTCACCCCCTTCTCTTTCCTTCTCCTTCTCTTTTTTCTCCTAATTCTCTTTCCTCCTCCTTCTCTTTTCTCCTCCTTTCGTCCTCCTTCTCTATTCTGATCCTTCTCTTTTCTCCTCATTCTCTTTTCACCTCCTTCTCTTTTCTCCTTTTCTACTCTCATCCTTCTCTTTTCCCCCTCCTTCTCTTTTCTCCTTCTCTTTTCTTTCTCATGCAGCTCACGTCTGTCTCATATAAACGATCCAAATGATACAGGTTTCTTCTGATGAAATCCAAATGAAACATGTCCAACTTCGTCACCTGTCGCCACTTTTAATGTCCATTTGAGTAAATCCTGAGCGAGTGACGCTGTTTAACCAATGAGAAGACAAGAAACAGAATAAATCAAGCAGTAATACATTGAGCTCTATCATTAAATAAGATTATAACACTGTTTTTGTAGATTCTTGATTGCACTTTGTAGGGCAAGTGTATAGTTATTGCTTTACACTTTAAGTTTATATGAGGTTCTAATGATATTGTAATTATGACTTAGTTCAGTGGGAGGGCACATGTGGTAAATATTTACCGTGGTTTTATATTTGTGAAGTTGCAGTTTGTGAAGATATATTAAAAAAAAAAAAAAAAAAAAAAAAAAAAAGCTTAAAATTACAGGAAGTACTGCTGAGTTCTAAAATGGAATCCCTCTGTGATGTCATCAAAAAGTGTTTATTTAAACTGCTTTCTACCTGTGGCCCGTCGAGGCAACTACTGGTGTGATTTTAGATTTGATTTGATTTAGTTGTTGTTAGCTTTACTGTAAAGGTAAACTCTGCTCTGAAAATTGTGGAAAGTGCTTATAAACTCATCAGAGTGAATAATTTGGATGCTCGGTCTGAAGTAGGTGAGTGAGCAATAACTTTGGATCACTGCAAACACTTAAACTAGCTCTGGTTTTCATGTTTTTTAGAAACAAAACAGCAGCTAACTACATCGTAATGCACCTTTAAAAACCACCCGTCTACCTAATTCTTTCTTTTATATAATTTATCAGTACCATATCTACAACACTTCTCTATCCAGGCATTGTTCAAGAGTAAAACGTTTTTGAAGGAACCACAAACAAAACAACTGTTTTCCAAACATAAACTCACCTTATCAATTCAAGCCACTTCTTTTTTATTCTTATCCAATGGAAATCAATGAAAGGAAAGCTTCTCTGTCCTGTTTGTATTGACAGCTGATACGTTTGAACAAAACTGAGCCCAGACTGTGGCGTAGTGTCAAAAGCAAAACAAAATCAATAATAATAATCCCATAGTATGTCATATTTTGCTGCCCATGTTCAACCAGGAAGTAACGTCATAAACATTACAAAAACTGTGAAACTGGAGATAAATCATGGACGTATTAAATTAACTGGATAAGGTATGCCCCCTCTGTCTGTGGTCCCAGATTGATTAGTGGCCGTGCGAGGTACTGCAGCCTCTTGGGCCCAGCTTTTTTCTATAATTTCACATTACAATTGCAGACAGTACTTAATTATTATCGGTATTTAAATAAAATAGAAGGAAATGTTCTTTTCTACCGTTTCTAAAATCGCCAAATTTACCGTTTTTATATTAAGTGACGTCACAGTAAACATGTGCGAGCCGCGTGAACGAGCGTCGGACGATACAAACAGAAGCTCGTGGAAAAGGCTCGACTAGCGACACCTGTAAGTTGTATTTTATTTCATTTCAGACTTTCACATGTGTCTAACATGAAGAACACAATCACACAAGCTAACGTTAACACAAAAACTTGCAAGCTGCGTGATCGTTCACGTCGCTCAAAGCATCATGGGGGATTGTCGGCACGTGGCGCCCTAAAGCAAAGATGGCCGCCTCCCTATCAGGAAGTAAAGCAAAGATGTCAGCCTCCGTATCAGGAAGTAAAGCAAAGATGTCAGCCTCCGTATCAGGAAGTAAAGCAAAGATGGCAGCCTCCGTATCAGGAAGTAAATGCGGAAGTAAGAAACTTTTTGGGGTCATGCGCCAATGAGCACACACCATAGGGATAAACAGGGCGCCATTTTGGATTCATCTTCCAGGTTTAATTATAGTTCTATGGGACAAATAGGCAAAATGTTGTGCACATAACACCACTATGACTAACTACTAAATTTACCGACATCCCTAGATAAAACTAATTACGTCCGAATTGCGATTAAGCACAATGTTATCGAAAAGTAAATATAACCTCTACCGAAGCCTTCCTTACCTCCCAAGTTTTCATGAGACCTTCCATGCAGCCGCCCTCCCAGCTCTAACCCCGGTCCCATCGTTGTTGTTGTGCGAGTGGGACAGGAGCAGTGCTGGGTGATGGATGGCGCTGGTGATTTTTCATGAGCTCGTGCCTCTGCGGAGGAGCCACGCGAGCTGTCGGAAATACAGCCGGGTTTGTGAAGGATCTCGCCACTTTCGCATTTGAATGTTTCCAAGCAATTCATGTGGAACGCCAGCGCATTATTCTCCCGCCCAAGTTTAGAAAGCAAACTTTATTTCAGTTACGTGTCATTAGAGGCGACGTTTGGGGGTTGTTTATGTTTGGAATTGATTTGGTAAACAATAAAAGCAGGGATGTTTGCGGCGTGTAGAAATGTCTCCGTGAACGTTATAATGCATGACTTACAATATCCATAAAGAAATGACTCCTCTTTATTTGGAACATTACTCAGCCAGTACCACGGAGCACAAGCAGAGCAGCGCAGAGGAACCTATCTAAAGAGCTTAAATGACACATACAATGCATTATTTTTATGGCATTATTTGTCTTTAAACATGCTCTTTGCTTTTGCGTCTCATGTTTTAGAACTAAAAATAGAGCCTAATGAAAAGGACACATTACTTTGTCTCTTGTGTTCTATGAGATAAATCGTTTTGTATATTGTCCAGTTTTTGGGTTTATTTTTTATTTAAAATGTCTTTACCCGTTTTGTTTTGCCTACTTTGTCTGTCGTAGAAAGGGTTTCAGGGGTTTTCATCCGGACGCTGTTTGAAGATCGAGACGTTTCGACTTTTATCCAAAAGTCATTGTCAATCAGGACAATTGACAATGACTTTTGGATAAAAGTCGAAACGTCTCGATCTTCAAACAGCGTCCGGATGAAAACCCCTGAAACCCTTTCTACGATGGACCACACCTGGACGAATGAGGGATTACATCGACTACTTTGTCTGCTATAATGTGCATGTTTTGTTGACTATACTGTATGTACCATATCTCTGTCTTATACCAGAAAAAAAGAAAATCATGAATAAAAATAATTACATATACCATATTATTTTTAAAAAACAGAAAAAAGTCAGACGTTTCCTAACCCTAGCACTCCATCTACTGGCAGCAGAGGGAATTACAACGATTAAATAACCAAAAACTACCTTGCCTCCAACATGCTAATGTAATGAACGTGATTTGAGGCAGAAATACTCAGAACGAGTCTCGCGATGATTTATGGACTAAAAAACAGCACAGATCATCACAGGATCTCTTTTATTTTAAATAGCATGTTTTCTGAGATTAAGAGGAGAGGACTTGCAAACCAAGATTCATTGAACCAGCGTGAATGAAGCTAAATACAACTCCAGGTATGTTTTTTTAAAGGTCCTGTACCCAATTTTTACTGTTTTGTAATGTGAAAAACAGACATAGTTCATGTTAAAGTCTTTACTGCAGTCAAATGTCTCGCTCACTTCTCTAATGCAGTCCAAGCATCTTATATTCTTATATTATATTCACTGCAAAGAGTCTTAAAGCACTTTTCACGAGTCTCTGAGCCCACAGTGTCACGGACCATCACAGGTAAAGCTAACAAACATTAGCATGCTAACGGTGCACTTCCTTCCTTCCTCTCATAGGACCAAACGCTCAATGAACAGATGCAGAGAAAACATTGTGGTCTCAAATTTACCAAAATAGATGCTTTGACAATAAATCTGTGCTGGGGCAACACAGATTTTACTTCATTACATGCAATACATCAGGAACATGGACTAGTTGTTTTTCCAGTTTCACAACAGTAAAAATCAGGAACAGCCTTTTATAACAAAGTTAAAAACAAAAGCTTACTTGACGCAACATTGTAATGTAAGCACACAATTGAAATGGACGTGATTTGAGGCAGAAATACTCAGAACAAGTCTGGTGATAATTATGGAAACAGAACACTTCAGGATCTATTTGATGACAAAAACCTGGGGAAATTGAAACAGCATGTTTTCTGAGGCCCAGAGCAAGAGGATTTATGAAACAAGCATGAATGAAGCAAATATAACTCCAGGGATGTTTTTGATGTGGGAACAATGTTGAAAATATTACATACTATGTGTCTGTTAAGCCAGGATAGGAGTACTTATATTCTATATGTTTAAGGTTAAAGGGAATTTAGTCCAATAAATGATACAAAAAAATCTGAACAACACCAACCACTTTCCTTCATACGGTTTTAGTGTAAGCACAAAGTCATACATTTTTGCTTCAAGCACTTGTCTAACACACAGAACACAACTAGCCATGGCCAACCTGCTTTCACAACTTTTTTTTTTGGTGTGCATTTTGTGCAAACAAGATGCACAGAGAGACAACACCTGTACAGCAGCGGTCTGATCAGAACAATGAAACTATGAATATCTTATGTTGGAGTTTCCGTTACCTGCTTTGTTACTGCTTTGGTTGAAAGGTTCTGCATGATATAAGCTGAATTTCTATTTGTTCAATTGTTGGAATTTCATGCCATTTTCATGCCATTTTGAGGGACATTCCACCTAAAACATACATTTTTCAGTGTTTGTACACTGAAAACACTGGCATTGTAAAGGCTGGTAGCATTTTCAATGAAGGTGTTAGCCTCCAAACATCTCAAACTATGAAAACCAGAGCTGTTTTGGAGCCTCGTTAGAAAACAGTAACATGTGTATTACCGTTTGGCAATTAGCGCCAACATTTACATATATGCTAACCATAGCGATACTCCTGCGCGTGTCCAAACTACAAACATCACTGAAGCAAAGGGCCACAGATCAGTGGTCTGATTCAGATCATCACTAGATAATTGTGTTTTATACAGTTTTAACAGAGCAAGTCTTTATTAAGCTTTTATTACGGCTTCTGGTACTTTAAGGTCTGTATCACATCGTAACGTGATGTTACATGCATTCAACACTGTCATGGGTGGAAGCCAAAGACTTGCAGTTTGTTGTTGTCTTTGCATAAAGTATGGACAACACACAAACCCTGGAGCCTGTTTTCACACTTGCTGCCCACCTGTAATAGACATGGGTTTACTATAAGACGAGCCTCAGACACGTTCAGTCTGCCTAAACCAAGAACTAACGCACTGAAAAAGAATTATCATAATTATGCTAAATGTTTAAGGTAAACTGTACCATCATTGAGTTGTGTGTGTTCAGCCAAAACACTTTGTGATTGGACCTAAATTGTAGTGTTCTGTTTTTTTTATTGTTAATGCTTACGTTTGTAAAATGTACTGTCTTGTCATTTTTTAAATTGTTAAATTGGACCCCGGAAAAAATAGTCTGCTGCTGTACAGACTAATGGGAATCCTTTAAATAAACAAATAAACAAATAAACAAATAGAGGTTATAGTGGTAGAATTACTTGCCCATGACCACAGCAGGATGCTTGAGGGCCTATTAAAAAAGACATCGGGCTGCATTTTGCCACAGTTTGGACACCCGTTATGTGCTATATAGCTGTTCTTTGGCTAGTTTATTCCCATCACTTAACTGGACATGGTGTCATAAGGCAAGTGCTGAAAACATCCATTTGTAATCATTTCTGGATGTTCACTTTTGATGTTGGAGCGCGGGGTTGTTCATTGTTGAATCCTGATCGTTTTACCAAAGTAAGTGGCACTGGTTAACCATTTCATTATTATGTTAATGACTCTGAAATCCTAGTTACCTGCTGCCTGTACTCGACACCTGCCACCCGCTTATCGAGTGCGACTTGTACTCCTCATGTGTTCCTCTGGCCTGTACCTCTCTCCTGCAGCTGCTCCCTTCACACCGGTCATTAGAGGGAGCACGGGTCACCACCTCTCCTCCGTCTTTCTCTCCTCTCCTCTCACTCTCTCACTCGGTCTAACTATTTCATAACCTACTTCCCTCACCTTTCACACCCTGCCCGGCGGCTCCCTTCCTCCTCCTCTCACCTCACGCTCCCTCCTTCCCTCTCCATCTGCCTCTTCGTTCCTTTTTCCGTGCGCTGACCTGCTGCTGCTAGATTTACGTATTAGATTTACTACTACGCCGTATGAAATTTTCCTGAAACGTAACCTGAATTGAACTGTTAATTTGTTGCGATGTTTAAAGGCCCTGAACCTGATTTTTACGGTTTACCGTGAAAAACAGAAGTAGTTCATGTTAAAGTCTTTCGATCAGTCACATGTATCTCTCACTTTCCTAATGCAGTCTCAGCATCCTAAATATTCACAGCGAGGACTTTATAATCACTTTTCAAGAGTTTCTGAGCCCAGAGCGTCACGGACCATACAAGTAAACAAACATTAGCGTGCTAACGGTGCACTTCCTGATTCTCTCGCAGTATACGCTCTATAAATAGGTGCAAAAAAGAGCTGTGGACTAATTTTTACCCGAATAGATGCTTTTACAATATCTGTACTGGGGCAACACAGTTTTTACTTTATTACATGCAAAAAAATGAACAAGTTCTGTTTTTCACCTTTCAAAACAGTAAAAATCAGGTACAGTCCCTTTAACACCCTACTTGATTTCAAAACCATATATCTGGGACATAAAACTCCTGTAATGAGAATAACAGACGGATACTTTTATACTGCCATTTTGACAGCAGGGAAAAAAGCCATAAAGAAGAAGTGGATGACAGAGTGAATTACAGGTGTTTTTATGCCAAAAATACTTGCACACTGCTAGGTTTTTATGCTATTTTGTAGAGCATATAAACTCCTGCAATGGAAACAATAGATGGATAAGGTACACTTCATAGTCCACGTAGAAAAATTCGTCATCTCCATTTGACCCATCCTTCAATGCCGCTGGGACATCTCCTTTTGAGCATTGGGCACCACATGCAGCACCCAGGGACGAGAGCTAGATCTTTGTGCTAGTCTTGGTCAGGACTACTGCAGCTGGAGGATTACCTACTGTGCTTGTTTTGGGTTGAAACTGGAGCACCCGGAGGAAACCCACCCAGACACGAGGAGAAACATGAAAATTCCACACAGAAAGGCCCGGTCCAGCCCAGGAGCCGAACCTTTCTTGCTCTGAGGCGAGAGAACTAGCCACGGAAAAAGCCAATACAAAGCAGTGGATGACGCAGAGTGAACTGACAGAGTGGCAATAAAATAAGGATGTTTTCAAAGTGGAAAAAATAATATGCGAGTTAATTTGAAAACTATAGTTCCATTTGACTGACTCACAGAACGACCCGTATCAGAGAGGGAGATTGTTCACCGTGAAAACAAACCACGAGTCAGAACCCGGGCTGCGGACTTTGAAAGTTGCCCTTCATAAAGCCACATCTCCTCCCGCAGTGCAGCGCTCCCACAGCACACACACAAGAAAGAAGAGGAGGCAGAGCGGGAGAACACACACTCACACACACAGGAGGAAAGGAAGGGAAAATATGACACATTTCCCGGCCTTTAAAATCTAAAATTCAAGATATTCATATACTCGTCAATATCACCCACCTCTAAGACCATAACGCGGGATGTACTTAAAGTCTATATGACAAGTTCAACGACACATTTCACTAAAACATAGTGAACTTTATTAAATTTAAGATTTTACTAAACATGTTGCTTCTTTGTCCCCAGTTTGACAGTTTTTGTAAAGTTTGTAATGTTACTTCCTGGTTGGATATGGGCAGCAAATATGACATAGTTAGAGGTAAATCCACAGCTGTTACCTGGCAACCAGACTGTAAACAAGGGACAAAATCCATATAAATTACACAATAATTATGATTTGACAAATAATAATACCTGATAACAATTTTATTTTGTTAAATGACCCTTTAAACTGTCAAAATATGTTTCAGTTGTCTGTAATTGTCTCTGTATTTACAATGGCACGTCGCTTTTTGATGACATCACAGATTCTGTTTTACTTCCTATAATTTTCACCTTATTCCTGAAGTTGCCGTACGCGCCGCCGTCTTGTTTCCGTTGTATTAGTTTACATGGAGCAGACGAGCTCAACAGAAAATAAGTTCTACATGGACTAAATAGCCGTTTTCAGACTGACCAGGAAATCGGTGCGTTGTTGACTTGTTGTTGCTCGTGTTCATTAAACATTTTACACAAATCAACCTACTTTATGTAACATTTTAGCGGCAAGACTTTTCCCTCGTTCGTCATTAGCTTTAACGGAGTTCTCATCAAACGGAAGTGCGTTTACAACAAAAGTGCGTATCTGTGGCAAAAAACGGCAAAAGGACAGAATAAGGTGAATAGACTTTTATTTTTCAAAACGCCTTCACATACTGCAACTTCACAAATATAAAATTATGCTAAATATTCACCACAGACGCCTTCCCATCAAACTGAGTCATAATTAGAATATCACGAGAACCTGTCATATAGACTTTAAAGGAAAAAAAACAAAAAAAAAACACATTTTCCCAGCCCTACAAGATAAATATCAAGACATTCATACTTGTCAATATCACCAACCCTGCACATACATTCATTCATTCATTCATTCATTTCCTCTGAGATATCCTTAACCTTGACTGCAGCGGAGACAGAGTCCGTGTGGAGCGGAGAATGAGCTGCCATAACGTGTCTCATCTCATTGTGACGCCTTTGAAGACTGTGACTCCAGAAGATGAGCTGTTTTTCCTCCTCGTCCAGGGCCAATGGGATAATAATGTGCTGTCTAAGTCATTGAGCAGTGCCATTCACAGCCATTATGTGCGGCATTAAAGGTGACGGACAGAACGCGCTTAAAGGGTGCACCGTGTGACTTTTCCGGTCGGTGGTCAGCCACTTGTTTGTCTCCGTGGCTTTTAAACGTGCCTTTGGTCACCTTTGCAGTTGTGTTTCACATACTGAAATTGTGTCTACGGTCAGAAAACGCAATTTACATACACGGATGAAGCTCTTAGGCAATGTTAACGATATGGTAATGGAGTCGCGCGTTTGCTAAAGAACACTATTTGACGGCAGAACGAGTCCAGTGATGGTTTATGGCCTTAAAAACTGCAGAAGTCCGGATTTTTACTTCTGACACCATATTCCATGGACAACTGAAACGGAGTACTTTGTGAGCGCTCAGAGAAGGCAATTTTGTAAACAGGATTAATGAAACCAGCGTAAAAACAAGGGCAGATCATGTTTTTGATGAGGGAACAATGTTAGAATGTGCTTAAAAGCTAAAAGAAAAAGTAAATTCTGAATAATATGCGTCCTTTAAAGCTGTACTCTGGAATATAACAGTATAACATCTCCATAGATACAAGGTAGCAGACCTTGCACCAGAAAAGTTCTCCTTATTCATCCGCGTAATCTTTTCCTCCCACAGAAACACGTTTACTGAGGAAATGAGCAATCTTTTTTTGTGAATGTCAATTAGTAGCAAAATGTCCTCAATGTGTCAGCCATTTCCTGAAACTTGCATCAATGTTGTGCTGTTAATCAGTCCATGATGAAACAACAGGAAAATACGCTGATTTTTCGGGCCCGTCTGTTTATTTATTTTCACATAATGATGATGAATTAAGTGTGAAACATTTGGCAAAAATACACATACAGCTCTCATTTTAATTGCGATTACTTGAATATGAAAGTTAATTTTGACAATAAATTGAAAGGCAGTTCTTTTGAATAAATAGTGTTTTGTAAACAGATTAATCAACTTGTTTACTTCTGGTCAATACCGTTACATGCTTTTAAACATAGATTTGCCTGTCAATTACAGAACTTTTTTGGGACTGACACCTGCTTGTCTCCATGGAGATGATTGCCTTGTCTGGAATATATTGCAGTACACTTATCTATCTCCATGGAAACAAGCAGGTAACCAGGCCAAATTACAGGTCAGATCTGTGGAGCAGCACAGTGGGCATTATTATTATTATTATTATTATTTTAAATAAAAGTTATGCAGTGTGCAATGTATTGGTCTAGGGCTCATTTCCCAAGAAATACAGTAGACAACAGATTGAACACAGTTTGGAGGGTTTGGAGGGAAAACGGCTGTGCTCAAAATCATTGACAAGATTTGAGAGGTTTTATCTGGACACTGTTTTGAAAATGAAGATATTTTTCTTCCATTCGAAAGTCATTTTCAATGTATTAGTCCTATAATCAGTCAGCTTACAATAGAAGTAATGGTCCATCGTAGGTCTAACAGGTAAACAAAGGTTGGTGAAACTAGACAGTGTAAACAGACTGGTAACAGAGGCGGGCTTCAGGTGAAACTCCTCCCAGAGGGACGGGCTTAGGCAGCACTGAGCAGTCGAGTGTCTCTGAAACTCTGGAAACAGCGGCGTTTGGTTTGTAATGTTGTCAGTACATTTACATTTTGTGTAACATGTAAACTCCATTCATGATAGGACACTGACACAGATTAATCACACGATCTGTTTTGCCCAAACACGCCCTGATTACGCAGAAGGCTTTATCTGAGAGAACGAGGACGCAACTGTAATCACACTGTTAAATGTACACCTAGAATCCATCAGTCCTCACGTGGATCACTCAGCGTCTCATGTTTACGAGCGCAGAGTGGTGGAGAGTGGTGGTGGATGAACACCACAAGCTCCGGGAGGGAAATAAAGCTTACATGTGAGCGCAAAAACAAGCAAAATGGGCCAAACACTTCACCAGACTACAACAGAACACTTGCCAATCCCAGCAACATCTATCACCAAGGAAACCAGTTGCACCTAAACTTAATTTTTTTTTTTTCTTTAAAATAACAGGCAGCAGTTTATAATAATTACACTTATACCTGCCTTGAACAAAGACTGAATTCATAGTGAACAAATTGTTTAATTAGAATAATTCAGGTTGACTAATCCTTTAACATTAATTACTAAACCTAACTCTAACTCTAACCCTAGCCATAGTTAAGTAGTTATTAAGCTTGAATCATGCTTAATGAGTATTTGTTCGTTGTGAATTAAGTCTTTGCTCATGCTTTGTTATGGCAGTGTAGTGTAGTTATAAAGTTGTACCAAATCATTTATTCCATTTTTAATAAATTAATTAAATTGTTTCATTTCTTAAACAATTGTGGGAAAATATTTCAAAATAGACATGACAGTTTAAAAAGCACGAGTCATCATGATTAATCATAGTAGTGTGATAAATCAGATTCATTTTTTCTCTCTATCGATTGACAGTACTCGTTTTAAAGTGTCACTAAAAACTGTCTCAAATCTATCTGATCAATTCAATTCAGGCGTGAAAGTGCGTGTGACAAATAGTTGGTGTTGCGTCGACCTGCTGCCACCAAACCTTTCTGTTCGAGCACTGGATGAAACTAATCAGTGAATTAGCAGTGCGCGCCTGGAGTGGATAAAGCAACGTACCCATGTTTGCCCTGTGTGCACCAGGAGCAGTCAGCAGCTTGCAGCTCCAGCCAAAAGAGTTAAAAGAGGCGATCGCAAAGATAAGTAAATCACACTACTGCATGAAATCTCATAAGAACTAAGAAGAAGACACAGCCGGTAAGATCGAGCTCCGCTGTGTGGCAAACTAAGACTGAAAGCTGTTGTTAATGCCAACCTGCTATGAGCTATATCATCATTCACCAGTGTAAAGCTTAATTGTTTGTCAATCAATTGTAAATATTTCATTCTTCAAATCTTGAGGGCCATTTTAAGTTTGATATTGCACTTGTTTTCTTGTGTAAATATAAAACTGAGCAAAGTGTCTAACAGTTAAAACACATTTAAATATCAGTCGTAATTGTAATATTGTTTAAAAGTAGGATAAAAATGGGAAAAATTCATATGTATATTTGATTCTAAAAAACTGTTCCAACAGTAAACTATTCAAATGTTTTGATGTGTATTGTGCAATCATACCTTATGCTTATTTATTGTCCATCTTAAATAGATATGTTCACTACTTTGTATTTAGCCTGAGAGTGTGCAATATTCTAGAGATACATGTTGCTACTTGTACAGTCTGACTGATTGCTGGAATTTATTTTAATTGTGCCAATGATTTGCTGCCTTATATTAACACTGATGGTCTGTCTCACTTTTCTTAATGTTTGTTACCTTGCTGATGGTCTATGGATAAATCCTGAAAAAAAACAAAAAACAAAAATTGGATTAAACCAATTAAAAGGCCTGGTACTTGAGTGAAGCCCGGTTTCTACCTTCGATGTTGGGCACCTGTCCCATTTGGGAAAGCAGCAGAACTGATAACACTTAGCAGTTGGAATGCATTTCTGTCATCTGAACAACAATGGAGACAATACTTTTGAATAAACACTGTACTGTACAACATTCTGGGCAAATCATTTCTTTTTATTTTGTCTTGACTTTCCTTCATCCACTAAATTATTCAGGAAAAAAACTGGCACGAAATCTAGAACACTGCCAACTGTCAATAATAATACTATTAAATATGAGAACAGTTACCTCAAGTACAGCACAACCACAATGCAAATGGGATCCTCAGCCTGCTTTTATCCCGGGTTACTACACCCATATAAACACCTCTATATCTATGACACAAAATGGCTGACTGGGTGTTTTCCGTACGCAGCCAGTGACACCGATCATAATATTTCCCAAAGCATAACAAACTCCTCTTGTGCCCTCGCTGCTTGACAACCTCCCCACAGGTTTATAATGTGGAGCCGCGTGGGAGGATTGCGCTGACTCCGGCTATTAACAACTTAAACACATTGAAAGCAGCGGGGAGCCATTACCGCGGCTAAGAGACCATCTATCACTCTATTTCTGCTCCTGCTATACCTGGAGGAAGTGTGTTTTATAATGTGAGGAGGGCGGGTGGATGGAGCGAGGAAAATGACAATATAAATGTGCTCGAAACGACACATATTACGGAAAATATACTTATTTTGAGCTTTTAAACGTGTCATAACATTGTTCCTTCATCAAAAACATAACTGGAGTCGTTCCTGCTTATTTCATTCATCCTGTTTATGAGGTCATCTTCCCTATGACTCCGTTTCAAATTTCTCAGTGTTGCAATGTCACAGGTTGAATTTCGAGATCTTCTGCGCTGTTTTTAAGCCCATAAATCAGCGCCAGACTTGTTCTGAGAATTTCCCACGTCAAATGCGTTCATTCTAACTGTGTGCTAACATATCGGGGGCGAGCTAACTGCTTTAAAGTTTATTCTCCGAGCCACGGGAAGCCAGTGCAGAGACCTGACCGCAGGACTAATGTGATGGTACTTCCTGGTTCTAGACGGGATTCGAGCAGCAGCGTTCCGGATGTACTGTGGCTGTTTCACGACAAATGCTTGGATAAGTCTCTCCGAGTCTGGTTTAGACACTCTTCTTTTGATTTTGGCAATGTTTTTTGTATGGTAAAAGGTTGTTGATGTTATCAATCTGGGGGTAATAATGGACTTGAACTTTGACGCCCAAATCAATAACATCAACAACCTTTTACAATACAAAAAACAATGCCAAAATCAAAAGAAGAGCGTCTAAACCAGACTCGGAGAGACTTATCCATGCATTTGCCGTTTCAACCTGTGACATTGCAACACTGAGAAATTTGAAACAGAGTCATAGGGAAGATGACCTCATAAACAGGATCTTCTGCGCTGTTTTCAAGCCCATAAATCAGCGCCAGACTCGTTCTGAGCATTTCCCACGTCAAATGCGTTCTTTCTAATTGACGCTAACATATCGGGGGCGAGCTAGCTGCTTTAAAGTTTATTCTCCGAGCCACGGGAAGCCAGTGCAGAGACCTGAGCGCAGGAGTAATGTGATGGAACTTCCTGAACCTAGACGGGACTCGAGCAGCAGCGTTCAGGATGTACTGCGGCTGTTTCACGACAAATGCATGGATAAGTCTCTCCAAGTCTGGTTTAGACGCTCTTCTTTTGATTTTGTTTTTTGTATGGTAAAAGGTTGTTGATGTTATTGATTTGGGCGTCAAAGTTCAAGTCCATTATTACCCCCAGATTGATAGTTCATTACGGAGCAGCTGCTATTGTCTCTCACACAAACATGCAATCAGTGTGACAGGTGCAGACCGGAGCAGGCAGGAGCAGACAGGGCATGCGTCTCCTCTCCATTAACCCTGTCACAGTGTGTTTGCTGACAGGAGCAGTGACGGCCCCTGACGGAGTGTCTGGAGACACCGCGGGACACGTGTCTCCTTGAGTGTCCCTGTGTCCTCTGGAGCCAAATGTCCCCCGGAGCAGCGTGTCCCTCCTCAGCGCCCGTACGCCCGCCTCAGACACATCTACCACTGCAGCCGCCGGTCATGAGTTGGCTTTATTTTCTGTTCTGTCACGCCCGAACCAAGTTAAAATACAACACAACCTGAAAACCTGGCACGACGCTCCACTTGAGGGACTGAGTCTTACTTGTAGTTTATAATCTGCGACTTGTTTCTTTCACTCTGGAGCATCATTTTTGTAGTATCATCTGTTTAAAACTGAACATTTACCATACCAGAACACCAGGCGCCTCCCTCTTTTTCTTACTTTGATGCTGTGAATGTAAGTGTGTCATTAAGGGCTGGTGTTACCTTCTTTGCACAATTAAAGAGGACATATAAACCCAGGCTACAAATGTCATATTAACCAGACAGGCTTGATGACATTCAGGCTCAGATACATACAGTACACACATGTGAAGGCACTAGTGATGGTCCTGCAATTTTGCCATTCTCTGACCCCGCACCACAGCACTTTTTGTTCAACCCGCCCTGCGTCTATTGTAAAAGGCTGAGCATTGAAATGCAACATATGTACCATGTTTTTTATTCAGTCTGAAAAGTTGTCAATAATGCATTTTAGCAAATGGATTATAATCATTCTTAAAGGAACTGAGACTTCGACTTCGACTCTCTCTCTCTCTCTCTCTCTCTCTCTCTCTCTCTCTCTCTCGCAGACGTAGAGGAAGTCAGCCTACATCAGCTCACACAGAAAGATTGTGGATCCAAGGGGATGGTGGGGACAGCACAGAGATATTCTCTGCATTTAAGCTACAAAAGATGCGTGTTTTACATCAATTTGACTCATATTCACGGATAAACGAGAAATGAGTAACTGTAAATAGATAATAAAATTTAAAGCTACACTATAGCGCGGACGTTCCAGACAGCGGTCGGCATTTTATAACCCACGCATCACGAGCCGGCACGTAATCCTAACCCTAGTCTGTAGATTTCAAAACCACAATTAACCTGCCGTAGCCATAAGTATTTGATCTGTTCACACCAGATTGATGTGTATCTCTCTGAATTGAGTTCTACACATTTACCAATCTGAAGAGTCTCGTCGGGCAAAGGCGTAACGTCGAACATTGAAGTGTCACAACATTAGAACAAGCCAAGAAATCAAATTGTTGTTAAATCCAGTCGAGAGAAAACGACAGGCTTTTTTCTCATCTTCAAATGCACAAAGTGCTTCTATGTGCATGTTTTTCATAACAAACTAGTCCGTACAGTCTCAACATTTTTCCAAAGTACATCCGTCGGTGCTGCAATGTTTGATCAGCTTTATGAAATCAAACTTTGTCAATGATAACGTCCAGCCAGAATTCACCTTAGCTTTAGGTTTACCCGTTTTCACTTGATCTTATGAATTTGTTTCTACATGAATCAATCAATAAGTCTTCTTATATTCTAAACTCACCAATACATTCATTATTCTGAGCTAATTAGTACACAAGTCTCTCACTAAGAGAAAATTGCAAAAAAGTCTCCATAAACATGTGGTTTGTTAACAAGCTACCATTTGTAAAAAAAAATAAAAAGATGGGAAGCCTGGTCATATGGGAAGCTCTGTGATTTATGGGCTTTTGAACAAATAAATAAAAGCCTTTTCACAGAGCCCGAACATAAATCTTTGGCTGAAGTAGAGGCTGTGTTTCTTGCCAAAGATAAGGCAGTATGATCTTGAGCTCTGGAGAAAAAAACAATCACCCAATCTATGGCATGGCATGAGGCTGGTGCTGTGTGCCAGCACCAGGGGGCAGAGATGGACTAAAAAGATCATCTTAAGAACAGCGACACAGACAGATAAAGAAATTAAGCGCGAAAGTTTGCAAAAGTATATATTTATATTGTTATTGTCCTTTAAACATGCTCTTACATATTTGCTCAAGCATAATCTACTGAAAGCACACAGTACTTTATATCTGTGAGGCATTCCCTCATCAGGGTTTGCACTCCATGTATTGGTAGCATAAGGAATTACCAGATAAACCAAAGCTAGCTTGCCCCGACATGCTAATGCACACAGTTGTAATGCTCGTAATTTGAGGCAGAAATGCTCAGATTAAAGTTCAGAGAAGGAGCAGAGAGGACCATGTAAACAGAATTAATAAAATAAGTGTGAATGAAGCTAAATACAACTTCAGATATGGATGGAAAAAATCAATTTTGCATAATATGTGTCCTTCAAACCCTGATGTGATTGATCTAGTGGAAATGTATTCAGAACAAGAGTACGTTTCAGTGCTACAGAAAATATAAATGATAATATTGAAACTACTTGCTACTGACAACATAACTCAAATAACTAAATCATAACTAAATAATAATTATTCACCGTTGGGCACTGTTATTCGGTTCCAATTAGGAACCACCCGAAAAAGTCCGGGAAGTCCTGGAACTTTAGATTAACGTTAGTTGAGTGCCAACGGTTCCCTGATTAACCGATTAAACATCCACATCACAAACAGCGCGGACCATGTGCACGACGCCTACACAAACAGTTCTCCGTGTCCAAACAAAGCACAGTGTATCATCTCACCTTCAAGCAGAAGAGATGAAGAAACAACGGGCCCAGAAAATACAGTCTTCAGTTGGAGCCTTATGTCAAAAGTCTGCCTTGTGCTGATAAATCCACATCCAATCCCAGTTTGCAGTGTCCACGTGAAGTTCAAATAGATAACATGATCCAAACTTCACCATAATCCTCGTGCTTGGTCCTGGTAAGAGCGTAAACTCATACTAAACGTGGTGTGGTCAAAATCCAGTGTTATGTGCATGTGTAAAGTTGTGGCCGGAGTCGAGTGAAGTTGCAGGTAAAAAAAATAAATATTATCCAACCCAACTCAGGTAAACATGCGTGTGACTCAAGAGCATGCATTGCGCCGGCTGCCTTTGATACACGTGCCATACGCGGAGAAAGTGAAAAAAGAACCGCTCAGGAACCGGTATCAAAAAGCAGGTATCGTTAATGTACTTGTACTCGAAAAAATATAACCCAGCCCTATAGGTGCAATAAAAAATGTGATGATATACGTGTCATACAGATATCTGAACTGAACTGAATCCTTCACATACTTATTACGTTCTATTTTCTAAATGTACAATAATGTAAAAAATAAATAAAACAAAAGCATGAGCGACAATTAATACATTAATATCAGGATGGGATAGAAGATAAGAAGTTTCTGGGGTTACTTATTCCACCCTTTACAACAAAGGTACTCAAATGTGAATGATACGTCGATTATCGTAATTAGCCTGAAAATGAATGCATGTGAATATTAACAATGTGCCAAAGAGTTTGCAAGAGCCTGGAACCAGTTGGATGGATTGAATGGACTTAGTAAATACACACTTTTTTGTTTGAAAATGGGTTAACACAGCTTTGAGTCATAAAACATGACACAACCATGGAACGCGTTTTCGAAAGTCGGTTAAAAGCCTTAAATAATACAATTTTCTATCAGTTGTACCATGTTTACAGTTTAAACAAATAAATCCTTCATCTGTTAACATTATTTGCAGATTCACATTCCACGAACGGTAACGCAGCTTTAGGCCAAATGTTTATATTTACACACACACACACACACACACACACACACGCACACACACACATCAGCGAAACAAAGAGCCCATACAATAACAATCTTAAATGTGAAATCTGAAACCAACATTGTGAATCATGTAAACACAACACAACGCCGCCAGCAGTGGATCAAACGGAGCCCGGTTTTAATGAGGAACAAGCAGAACGGCAGCAGCAGCAGCAGCGGCAGATTGAATCACGGCACATGTAAACATCACGTATATCTGCTCTTACTGCTCGCGTCTCATCTCTGCTGTTGATTTTTAGACGAGCCTCCCTGTCTGCAAGGGAGAAAAAAAGACGAAGGATTGCAACGTATGAGCATGAAGCGTATATTTGCGATAGAACGCTATGTAGTCTTGATGGGAATCTCAGATCTCTGTCCAGTACGATGTAGACGCGATACACCCGTTGCGATCCGATTCATTTAAGATGCGTTTCTTACAACCAACAATGCAATTCGATACTAATCTCGGTCCGACATGAATCTTCTTATGTTCAGTGTTTTTTTTTTTTCCCATTAACACAGTTTAGTTTGACACTGTGCCTTAATAAACATACACTGCCTGGATAAAAAAAAAAAAAAAAAATGCCTCTAGGATTCAACTAAGCTATTGGATTATTGAGGTTTGGGTGATTGTCATTCAGCTGCAACACTGTACTTAAACCCGACGGATGCAGTGAGGGGTTCTCATTTATGTAACAAATGTGGTTGTGGAAAAGATGTCAGTGTGTTTAAGAATCATTGGCATCAAGCTGAAACATCTACATCTAAGAAGACGCAAATAACACTAAAATTGGCTTAAGAACTGTCCAACGCATTCTACGAAGAACTGTGGTCTGAAAAAAACCTGACTGATTGTGATCAGCAGTACCTAAAACAGCAGTAAAATCAAGGCTGTGTTTGAAAGTGAAAGTAAGAGCATTTCCACAAGAATAATGCAAAGGGATCTCAAGGGATTGGGACTGAAAAGCTGTGCGGTCGTAAGAAAACCACCAATCAATGAGGCTAACCGCAAAAGAGGCTAACATTTGCACAGGAGCATAAAGACTGGCCTCTGGAGCAATGGAAGAGGGTGTTCTCTGTTCCAGACCTTAGCCCCATTGAGAATCTTTGGGATGTGCTGGAGAAGGTTTCGTACAGCGTTACACTCACACTTGTCATCAATACACCCAATCTTGGTGAAAAATGTATTCAACACTGGAAGAAACATTGGCGCAGTGAATGTACCAACCAAATATTATAGCGAGTGACATTTATTTGTTATTTTATTGCAAAATAATGTTCCATTAGATATAAAACTCCATTAGAGAGAGCATCACTCTCAGTAATATATTAGGTGATGTTTCGAAAGGCTATGTTTTCCCATATTATTGATGTTTGAGGCCTGTAAATAGACAAGAAGCCGGAAAGCAAATGGCTACTTAATATGCAGTAAACAAGTTAGCGGCGCATCAGCCCTGTTCTGCTGCTGATTTGACCAAAGTTTGGATGTAACTTTTAAGGCTCAGTGAAGACAACAAAGAGGTAAAACGAATACTACGTCTATCAACAACAATGATTTCAGCTGCGTAGAGCCTCCTCCGTGAGGGTTTAAGTCATGTTTCAGCTGCTCTGGGGGTTACTCATAACATTAGGAGCATCAGGAAACAGCAAAAGAGAAGTTTTACTATTTCGTTAAAACCATAGATCAATCTATAAACCCAGACAACAATAGAAAGTCTGATGCCCGTAATTTTGTCACTTGAACTGCATTCATATATCACTTTTCTACCAACGCCTCATCGATACATTGCAGAGTGGCAGTATAGTGAAATATAGCTACAATCATGTAATGATATTTTTGAATCCAGTGTTTGCAAGAAGCAAAAGTATAAGTACTGTACTTCATTTCACGTGGATAATTACCTTGTTTACTAAATTAAACAAGGTCTCAAATAAGACGAGTACTAACCTAGATTTAAACCATGGACCAAAACATTAAGCAAGAAAAACATTATTTATTTTTCAATATCGAGAAAATTGGTCCAAATTAGATCTTTTGACAGGTCGGGTTTAGCCCACGGGCCATACATTGACTGGGCCTTTGTATCAGTGTATCAATTTATTATGTATTAGTTTATATGTTTATTTTTGTATTTATTTTGTTACTATTTTATCTCTTATGGTGTTTTTTGGTCATTCATTGTTTTTTAGATTTTTTTATGTTTCAACTATTTATTGTTTAGAGGGTTTTAGTAGTTTTTAGGGTTTTATTATTATTTTTCTGAGCACTAAGGGAGCAATTGTCAATTTGTTTCTTTTCAAATGGTTTTCTGTGCAGCACTTTGGAAACGTTTCAGTTCATGAAATGTGCTGGAAACGTTTCAGTTTATAAAATGTGCCGTAGAAATAAAGTGGATTGGATAATATATCAAGCTTAAACACAGTTGCTGAAGAGCACATTTCTCCATCATATTATTAAAGTCTATTTACTCAGTTACTTCCCACCGGCTGTCCGCTCTTCCCGCTCTGATGGGAGGTGACAGCGGCCCATTGCCCTGCTGTAAGTGAGGTCACGCCCCCCGCCCCGTAACCGCCCCCTGCCCGCCCCCCCAGTTAACCCCCTCTAATGAAACTGTGTCCGCTCGGCCTGACACTGAGCTATGGTCCTCAGGTACAAATCGTTTGACCCGTGCCTTCCACCTCGTCCTCCTCCTCCTGACAGTCTGATCACCGCTGTGTGAAGGCGGCAGGGATGGATGCACAATATATGACTCTGGACATGGGCGCGGCAGCCATGGTGGGACTGTAAGGCGCAAACAATCTTACAGCCATCCATGCTATTTTGGTGATATAATTGTATTAAAAGACACATATTATGCAAAATTTACTTTTTTGAGCTTTTTAACATCGTTCTCTCATCAAAAACATACCTGGAATTGTATTTAGCGTTTATTGCTAATCCTGTTTACCAAGTCCTCTTCCTCTACTCCTCAGAAAATACTCAGTTTCAAATTTCCCTGATTTGTGACGTCAAAGGTAGAAATCTGGAAGTCTCTGTGCTGTTTTTAAGTTAATTTAGCAGATGTGCTCTGAGCTTGTTCTGCCACCAGACTGCGTTAGGACCACTCCATGCTCACATTAGCATATTAGCTTAGCATTTGTTTATTTCCCCATCCACCGTTACTTACAAGGGAAAAAATAAGTGAGCTCTTTGTTTTTGGATGGAAAAAGGGAGGGCGTAGAAGCTGTTTTAAGAACTCAAGAGGCAAATCGAAAATAAAGAAATGTTTTATGCAATCATAGGCTTTCTGTGTTCCAGTTGTCAAGTCGGAAAAATAATGAGCAGTACATTATAGTTTATGTACAGTGATGACTCAAACCAAATTATATATATCGGCAGTGTTCCAATTAGCCAAAATGTGGATCCAACTGAGCTAATGTATCAATCCAGACAGTGTTATTACATTTGCAAATTATAAATCAACCTTTGAAAGTGAAATTTTGCTTTTGTTAGTTCCATGTAGACGTTAGCAACAATAACATTACTGTAGAGGCAAAGATGGTCCACTAAAGTTCGCCTCCTGGCTGCTAAGTTTTAAGGGTTTCCCGAATGTGTGTCTCCACAAACCACAGGTCAAGTATTGTGTTAAAATTTCTTTATTGGCCCCTATAGCCAGTAATCCACATATATTATTAACACAATTCCACAATTGGCACGGTAAGAAACCGTGTACCTCTCCACCTAGCAGCACCTGTGCAGTCTTTTTCTGCCCCATTTATAGGGAAACGGGCACTGGAACATGTGGCCCACAGCACCACCTTGTGGCCAGGGGGAGAATGTACATTTTGGATCAATTACAGAGTATTTAAAACTGCGGAGGCTTAACAACAGCACAGGAGCAACTGCATAGACAGCAGGGGGCACCAGAGAGCATAAAGGGAAAATAACACAAGGACTGTCGGATGTTAAACTTTATCCAAACAGGTTGCAGCCATGTTGGATTAGCTAACTCGGATAAACGCAGGGTTCTGAAATCATGCCCGAGTTTCGAAATAGGAGTTCGGAGATGTGAAAGTGTTCCGGTGTGAATTTACAAGCTGGAACTGAAATTGACAAAAATGTTTGGATATTGTTTTGATCTCTTCTTTTACTGTTAAATTAAACATTCAAGTTAAAAATATCACTTTGTCATATTTGTTTAGAAGATTACACAAGAAGTTTGTTATTTTTCTATTTCAATCACCCTATTTAACAACATTTGACAGTTTTCTCATGAAAGTAGGGCTGAAACAAGTTCGAATTGTCGTTTTTTGAACGTTTTATCACTCAGACAAAGCAAGAATTACTGCAAAATGACGCAAGACACGTGAAAAGTTTGTGTGATTACAGAAATAAAACATTTTGTTGTAAGTATACTCTAATGAAGATGTTCACAAAGGTGTTTCTTTACGTTCCTCTCAGTTGCATACATACATATACTTGTTATTCAGTTGTAAAAAGGTGCACTATGTAACATTTCGGGCCAGGGTTATTCGGGGTTACTACTTTTCTTTTCCTTTCCACCGCAGCTGTTGCTCTGCTCACTATAGAATCGTACCTCTGTCTCCAGCGCGCACAAACTAATTGACAGGCCGTACGTCTTATTGGTGTCAAGACGGGTCAGCGATGGGTCAGCGATCTCCCTGACCCCCAGCCATCCATTACACAGAGCCGATGATAGATCTGTGTGTGCGTGGGTTATGATACAAACGTGTGTGTAGCCTTCTCCTGTTCTCATAAACGACCTGTCAACCGCAACAGATTGAATGGCGTCTATAATAAGAATTCTACAAAAAGAAAGAGGCGATAATAAAAAGAAAAGAAACTTGCAGTGTAAGCTTTCCAAAGAGTGCGAGGTGATCTTTTCAGTCTATTCACACTTGTGCGATACGTTAAACTCAATCTAGAGGTGTGAAAGCATGTTTTCTAGCACGTTTCTGATGGACTGCCGTATGATCATCTAATATATTATTATTAAAATCGTCCTTTTTCTTTTCAATAAAACCCATTCCATTTAACAGATTATACAGGTTTCAACAAATCAAACTGAATGCTGAATGCTTAATGTGGAGACACGGACTGCGGAACTATTTGCGCTTATTTTTAATATGTTTAGAGTTATTATTCTAATGGATACATTCTTTTTCAAAATTGTTTTTAGATTAAAGCATGTGGGGATTGAATTAAATGATTTTAAATGCATTTTAAGGCCTTATTTTTTATCTAATGTCTTTTCAAAATGTCTGAGAGCGCTGAGTGTGGATAACTTTTCAAACTTTATTTTGGGAAAAAAAAGTTGACTTGTTTCCATTGGAAACCTCCATAAGTGCCTCTGAGTATGAATGGTTAATACATCAGAATTTGAATGTTGTTTTGAAAATATGTAAAATTTGAATATTGAGTACATCGTTTATAGAAAGAAAAGAAAAAAGCTGATTAAAAATCAAACTGGAAAAAGTGATGTTGTATGTAGTTATATTGTTGTGTGTTTCTGCACTCTTACGTGTGTTAATAACAATGAAAACGTCTTTAAACGTATTAGTTGAGGTTTAATACTGAGGTTTGATATTTTAATTTCAGTCAATATCGCCCACCCCTATGGATAAGTTCTTCAAAAAAATATTCCTTTAAACTTAACGCCAGACTAAAATTAACCTCTATTCAATCTGCAGATGTTCTGGAACCCTATGGAGCACAAACAAATCTCTGAACTCTTTGTGAAGATGAGAAATTGTAGTTTTGGCTTCTGATGTCTGACTAACTCTAATTATAATCTCTACTCAGAGGAATATCACATTTTTAAATCCTACCTAGATTTTCTTTGGTAAATATAAGGAGTAAAGCTGGTGTCTGGAGGATGTTCTGATTGACACTAGTTTGGGATTTCCTTCAGTTTGGGCAATTCCTTTTTCAAAGCTGAAGCTAATTTAACTAAAAATAAGTTTTGGGGACTTTTAGAAGTTGGAGAACAAACTGACTCTGAAACTGATTCATCCCAGAGTGGTTGATTTGACTGGATTTAAAAGCGCCATAGCTTTCATGTCGTGCTTAACATGTCCAGCAGCTCGATAGTTTCCTTTATCAGATGGTGGACAAAAAGGAATAAATGAATAAAACGTCAGCGGGCCAATCCAAGGACCCAAGGGCTCGTACGGGGTTAAAGAATTATCATCAAAGGCAATTTCTTTTCAATGTACTGTAAGTAAAACGGGAATGAACATATCTAATCTGAGAAAACTGGTGTGGTGCCACAATCAAACTTTTTTTCTAAGATAGTTGTAGAATAAGTACCCTGTGTGATCCACAGGCAGGTTCTGTCCCACCACACCAGGCGGCACAGGCCCCAGACCCACATGTGGTAAGGGTGGGTGCCTCATGATCAAACAGGAGCCCAGGATCATGGAGGACACGCCCACTCACCGGAGCACACAAACATTTCCTGGTCTGGAGTAAAAGTGATCCCACTGGCCACAGGACACAACATGACCTGGATTTACAGGCCTGTGGTTTAATAAGACATCTAGGGTGACAATACTATTAAGTATGTTTTTATTTATGAAAACCAGCCTTTCAACATGGCCAACCCAAAGAGAACTCTCCTTTTAAATATGTGGCAATGTTAAATGTTTTCGTATGTGATTAGCATGATTACAATAAAAAGAAAAAGACAAAAAAAGAAAGATGCTTGTGGGACTGTTCTCTGGCAGCGTATTTTTACAAGAGAGCTGGAGGGAGAGCTTTATCGCCAAAGTTATTTTTGAACCCATCATATTACTATAAGTGACATATTATTGTCTTGTAGAATGACATTCTCGGACACACTTCAGACCTACCTGTCTCCTGTCCTGACAGCATCCGTTGGTTGGTCTCACTGTCCTGTCTGGGTCGTCGCACTGCCGGTACAACTAGAAACAGAGGAGAGAACAAAAAGTGTGTTATTATCCATGCTTTAAGTAATCCAACTGAATCAAGATCGTGACAATGAGAAAATGATCAAACGCCAAAGTCGACAAGGATTCAAGATTGCAAAGGAAAAGCTGGCGCTAATTAGCCGGTTCTACAATCAAAACAAGAGAGTTTGTTCAATTCTGCCCTTCAGTCGGTTCAGAGTTTGCCAAGAAGTTCTTCTCGTCTTGTTGGTGTTATCTATATGTATTTTCAAGGAGACATATCATGCTAAATCAACTTTAATGAGCTTTTAACGTCATTACAACAGTGTTTCCTCATCATTCGTTTACTCAAAGTTGTATTTAATTGATTCCTGCATGTCTGAGTTGATTCTGTATTGTCCTGTGACTCAAGTGCTCAGAAAAAGTCCTGTTTTCACCTATCCCCACCCACATTCTGTACTTAGTTGTGATTATTTGAAAAACGGGTTAGCGCTGCTTGTTGTGGTGAAATGTTCCTATGAAGAGATCAGATCTGCACTTTTGAACAGGAAGTCAGTGGACCTTCTTGAATTTTTAAGCTGTTTTAGACCAATATTGCAGTTTACGATGAACAAATTGTGTAATGATGATCTACTTCTGCTATAGTTCAATACTGAGAAACTGAAGAAAAAAAAAAACATAATATGTCTCCTTTAATACTTAGGAAAAGGCTTGATACATAGTTCAATACTACAATGATAATAAAAAAGAAAAGCTAGATGACATAAATTAATAGAAGTTTCTTTAATATTACCATGTGGTCTTGCACTAGTTTTGATAAATCTCTAACTCAGGGTTGCCCAAAAGTGGGGCCTGCGTGCCAAACATGGCCCTCCAGGAGGTCTAATTTGGACCGCAAAATGGTGCTGAGATCTGTAAATGGTTCCATTTGATTAAATTAAGTGCTGAAAAGACAGTAGTTGCAAAGGAGACCAAATGAAGTCTATTCCCCTGAAAACATGTTAATAAAAGATAATTTAATCTTAATCTCTTTGCAAATAAGCTTGGTGTGCTAATACGTATTAAGGAGAGACACTACAGGCAATTTACATTTTCTTTTTTTGTTTGTTTTTTGGTCAGTTTGCTCTCTCACCATATTGGCTTTTATGTGGAAACTACAAACTTGTCCAATCTGCTCCTAAAGACGTTTTATTGCTTAACTGAATCCACTTCATTCATAGATTTCTCTGGGACATTGTAACTTCTGTTGGCTGTTTTCTTGAAAATGTATCTTTCTCCCACAGAGACAGAAAGATCTGCCTTTAAGTAGCTCCTACACACACCAAACTTTAAAATCTTGGACTCAACAAGATTTGACAGAATGTAAAGCAGGATTAGTTGATATCTAATTTTAAGCCTGATTTATTAAAGTTTTAAGTCTAAAAAAATTGAGACATTTGCATTTTTGGGACAGTTTTCAGATCTAGTTTACTCAAAAACTGCATAAGAAAATAAGAAATCCAAAATCCCCTCAGTAATTTAGTATGTGTACAAAATGAATTTTTCTGATTTAAATGTCAAAAAAATGTCAAATTTTGGCTATTTTGAAACATAAAATGAAAACATTACATAATGTAAAAAATCTTTAATTTTGACCTGCTGAAGAAAAAAAGTTTGAGAACCCCTGATCTCAAATAATTCAAGAATGGTTTGAATTTGTTCAATGTGATGTTTCCATGTTGATTCTTGTGAGTATCTAGTTTCAGTACTAGTTTTAATATCTATTACTATCTGAGTATCTATTCTTTTGACGACCCGACAGAAGAATTTATGCTAGTATTTACAACTCCAAACTTGAAAAAATCCAACTTCTGCACTCGACTTAAACGCAGCACTTATAGAGACACTTGTATTCATCTTTGTGATTATCGCGTGTGTGAGCGGCCAAAGCTCCCGAGGTCTGCTGCTCCGCCGCTCGCGCACCTCACTTCGCGGATTCCATTGGAGCCTTTTTGAAATCCGCTGATAAAACGCCAGTCATTGTGGGGCCCTTGTAAACACGTAATGACTGGAGCCGGCGTGGGTTTGATAGTGTCAGCTGCGGCGAGGAGATACACAGCCCATTCATCTCCTCCATCTGATAGTGTCCTTTTGGAGTGGCGCTCTCTCTCTCTCTTTCGCTCACACAGAGTTAGATAGAGAAGGGGGGCTTGTTCGAATCGGCCGAGTGATGTTGGAAGGGGCCCTGAGGTGGTCTGTGGAATGAGCAACAATCGTAACTTTTGTTTGTTGTTTGGTTTTCGGTTTCAAGGCCGTTGGAGTCGGAATCCGCGCCGTCTTGCTCAAATGAACCCATCATTGAAGATTACGCGATGGACAGTGAAGTGGAAAATCTCTGACACATGTTTTAAGGGCACTTATCATTAAAGTTAAGAGTTTTTTGAGCTTTTAACGTTCTTTTAGCTTTGTTTTTTCATCATGTGTGATGTTGGTTCCAGTATCAGTTAGGGTGACGATATTGGTGTCGGTCGATCGGGAAAAACCCACAATATTTGTCGTAGATTCCATTTTCTTTTCTTTTTGCCGTTTGTTTACATAATCAAGCAACAAATTGTTTTATTTCCCTGCATAAATTAGCATTCTGTTCTTATTTTTGTTATTTATTAGTATTTATAAGGTAAAGGTCAATCTGTACACAGATTTCTGCTTTGAATTTTAAAATCTAAACATTGGTATTGGCAAATATCGGCTATCAGACACAGCAGCAAGACAAACAATGGTATCAGCCCTAATCGAAATCACAGTTGAAGTTCGCGTCTTTCACGTTTGTTTCAGTAGCCCTGTTTACAAGGTCCTCTCGCTCTGAGCCTTATTACTCATTACGCACTTCCAGATGAAAAGTAACGATGAAAGTAATGTGTGCTTTTCAGTGCATATCTTATTTTATGTTCTAAAATATGAGCTTGATCTGAGAGCGCCACACTTTTTCCGCATTTAAGACAACTTTTCTCACCTTTACCCGTGTTATTCAAAAGCTACTTTGCTTGACGTTGCCATAATATACGACTATTCCAGACGAGGGAAGATGCAAAAGCAAGACCTAATACCGACCAGATCTAAGACTAGAGGAGGAGAACCAAGAGCTTGATCTGACGGATATTCTATCAAAACTAAAAGTGCAATGCTGAAATATTGTTTGGACGGCATTGAAAAACATATGGACGCCGTCACCAGTGATGTTTTAGACCAGACAAAACAAAGTGCTCAGCGAACATCAGCAACGTCTGGACCTAGAGGACATCCTAAACCTCACCAAATCCGAAAGACAACATGCCCAAAAATATGAGCATGATTAAAGGCCAACAACAACAAAATATGTATCATTTAACACTTCTGTAATATAAAATACGTCACTGTGAATTCTTCTGAGTTTAATTTAAAGTCAAATTCAACATACTTAACTAAGAGAAAGAAACCCAATGCTGACTTTCATGTGGACTAGTTCAGATGGTCTAACTTTCCGGGTGGTGGTCCACTACCTCATATTATTTGCTTTGTCTGGAATATTCCGTAGTGTGGCAGTTGATTTCTGTATCTTGCATTGAAATAATAAATCATCTCGGGGGCCAAATGTGTTCTGCAAGAAAATCTCCATGGAGACAAACAGTTGGTAGACCCTTCACCAAAAAACATTCATCATGCTTCAAAAGTTGTGCCGTTAGCTTAAAGGTGCCTTGCGTAGCACTGGAGTCATGTAGAGTTTACCGCTTTGCCTTTAATGTTCCACAGTATGGCATTAAACATGTCTTTTTCCATTGAAGTTATACCACCAGGACAAGAAACAGGTCAGGTCTGTGGAGAGGAGACCACGCTCGCAGTAAGAATGCATGTTTCAGAAGGTATCTCCCCATTGGAAACACTTGTAATTGAATAAAGGCAAGATAGATAAGCTTAAAGGCATACTGTATAACATTCTACTAAAAAGGTTACAACTTATGATTTATGATTAAACAGAAATTTTGTATTCACAGTTTCTCAGCAGATCTGCTCAGGGGAGACAGGACGTGCGCAATACTTCTCGTTCTGTAAAGTTTCACTGTAAATGAGCCCATTGTGGAGCTGTCTGTTCAAACGGCACATATTTATAATGAGCGTGAAGCCGACAGAGAAGAAAAGACCCGTCGATGCTAACTTTCAGACTGTAGCTGACGGTAACGGACTCGATATGACCCTAACTGTGACTCCAATAGAACATTTTATGCATTGTTTGTATTGTTATTGGCCCTTAAACATGCTCTAAAGTTCATTTACTTTGGAATATCATGTTGTACAGCATAAAATAATGTATGTATTGAAAGCACACATGACTTTCTCTGTCTTCATTCTCTCTTTCTCTCGTAGATGGAATTACCATGGGGAAAAAACAAAACCTAGCCGTTAAACAACCTACCCTGACATGCTAGTTGACACAATTAACACAATTTGATGACAGTAATGCTCAGAACAGTTCTGGCGATAGTTTTTGTACTTAAAAAATAGCATTAGAAAACTCCGGACTACAGTGTCACTTCACAATCATAGGAAAATTGAAAATTGAGTCATTTCTGAGAACTCAAATTGTGAGAATGAATCATGTAACTTTTTATGCTGATCACGAAAATAACTCACTTTTTTGAGTTTTGTAGACAAGTGGTAGGACTTTATTCCATGTTGATATGTCAAGTAAACATGTTGAAATCCAAGATTGTTTTTTTTCTGACAAAATCGTAATTAGTCCTGTCACAATAACACAATTTGAAGTGTGCTATATTGCTATAGAAACATGAAAAATTATAATGAAACTATTTTATGCTACTGAGAGCAGGAGAATCCCAAAAAATGTTGGAACATCGTTAAAAAAAAAACATGAGCTGCAATAAATAAACAACACAATGAAAGGTGTGTGTACATTTTTATGGTTTATTGGAGTCGATAATGAGTCATAAAAGTGACTAATTTCATTCTCTACAGCAAAAAAAAGTTTGCCAAAGTGGAAAGAAAACCTACACAATACATACTGAGCCCCAGATATTTAGTTTTTTTCTCTCATATATTGAACGATAAATCGAAATAGCAATTACCGTGACAGGTCAGATTGTAATTTGTGTGGATTTATTTATTGGGTGTTACAAATGGCACTTCCTGGATAACCTAATGATGTCACAAGGTGGAACACAGCATTTTCAGCCCTGGAGAGAAAGATTCAAGGTTCAAGGGTTCAATGTTATTGACGTGAGACACTACAGGTGAATGGGGGGGGGGGGGGGGGGATGTAAATACCAATTTGAAACTTCTAGTCCACAAACATAGATGTAAGAAAACCTTGATTAAAAGTATTCCATTATGTAACATTTTCATGTAGAAATAAGGCTATTTATGTGTAAAAACTGTCAAAATTTCACATATTTCGGACATTTTAATCTGAAAAATGGACAGTACCAAGTTTGATTTTTTTGGTTCATTTTGTACACATATTAGTTATGAAAAATATATAGTTATTCAGTTTTTGAAAAATGGTCTAAAACTTCAAATTTTGCTTAATTTTTCTAACTTAAAACAATAATAAATCAGGCTTAGACTTAGATAAAAAAAATCCTTCTGTACATTCCATCAAAATCTTGTTGAGTCATAGATTGTACAATTTGATGCTTGTAAGAGATACTTTAAGGCTGATCTTTATGTCTCTGTGGGAGAAAAATGCATTTTAAGAAAATGGCCTTTAAATTTACAATGTCCCAGGGAAATCTATGGATGAAGTAGATTAAATTAAATAATAAAACATCTTCAGGAGTAGACTAGACAAGATTGTTGTCTCCACAGGAAGGTCTATATGTTGAGAGAACAAACTGACTAAAGAATTTACAAAAAAAGGGTTTTGCCTGTAGTGTCGTGTCTTGGTATGAAAGATAGAGTAAGGATTGTCAGCCATTTTGTTTCCTAATGTATATGGAAACTATATAAACTCTACCAGTACATTACCATATCCGAGGTGACTTTTTTTGTTTCTCATAAAATATCATCATCATCATCAAATCATTTTTATTTTTTTTTTACAACTTTTGGCAAAAGTCCATTCAACTACATTTTAGTGAAGTTCGTAGGAGTGTATTTTAGTGTCTGACAGCGCGATGGATGCGGGCCAAGACTATTAGGACATCCATCACTGTCCACCGGAATTTCATTTGACTTTGAAAATTATTCTATCTCGCTTCATTAAAAAACTGTGACAGAAAATGGTGCTGAGCAATAAAAAGCCAGGCGAACGTTAACAGTAGCTACGCGGCCGAACTGTGAGAATTCAATTTTGTCTAATTTATGTTTTATTACTTTATCTTTACTCCATTATTCGGTCCATTTTGTAATCCGCTGGTGCGCTGAAAAGAGTGAAAAGGTACAAAAGCTGCTAGCATTTAAAGGTGCGCTATGTAACTTTTATGAAAATTCTTGTCTGTCTCCGTGGAGATGTTACTGCTTTCCCTGGAATGATCCAAAGTTTGGCTTATTTTGCATTCATTAACTGATTACAGGTGGTTTTACTGCCTAAAATTACATAAATATTAATTCTTACTGCGTTTCCATGGAGATAAAGTTTAATGACATGCTGAGGGACATTCCAGCCAAAGTTGCCATTTGGTTTATTGTAAACAGCAATATTGATCTAAAATGGCCTAAAAATAGAACAGTTCTATCAACTATCGAACTGATAAGCCCCGCCACTATAGTGACATTTCACTATTGACCTTATTCTGCCCCGCCCACTTTTGCAGTTTTTTGCACTTTTGTTGTAAACGTACATCCGTTTGACTAGAACTCCGTTAAAGCTAATGACGAACGAGGGAAAAGTCTCGCCGCTAAAATGTTACATAAAGTAGATTGATTTGTGTAAAATGTTTAATGAACACGAGCAACAACAAGTCAACAACGCACCGATTTCCTGGTCAGTCTGAAAACGTCTTTTTAGTCCATGTAGAACTTATTTTCTGTTGAGCTCGTCTGCTCCATGTAAACTAATACAACAGAAACAAGACAGCGGCGCGTAAGGCAACTTCCGTAATAAGGTGAATAACAGATTGTTAAGTTTTAATTTTTGTGACATTGGGGGTAGACTATATACTGAAATGACACATGTGGTATGAGCACTTTAACAGCAAAAGGGCTCAAGCGGCCACAGTAACAGCATTTTACACTTTAATGAAGGTCTGTGTACATGTCTTCCGTAATTTAGCTGCTTAAATGATGAGCTATATTCAGTGTTTTCAGACGTCAGTGCTGCCGGAGACGCTGAGGATATTTAACGGGGGACAGTGGTGAGAGAGGTTCACCGTGTTCCATCAGACTCAGCTGGAGTCTCATGCAGGCTGGAGTTTTGGGTGCCGGCTATCACTGCTGGTCACGTCAATGAGTAAATACAGACACATCACAGACGTAACGGCGCAGGTGGCACGACTGCGAGCCTCGACCCAAACAAAGCGCAGTGTCTCAGCTTGCCCTTGTAACCCGTTCAAGAACACAAAGTCTGCAGTCTGTGCTTGATAAGTCACAGTCTGTTGCCAGCGTTAAAGCCAAAACGTTATGATCCAAATTTGGCTTCCTCCAGGTGAAGGCGTAAAAATGCATTTTGCTTTAAAGTAGCTCCTACACTTTACATTATTATACTTAACAAGATTTTGATGGAACGTGCAGAAGGATTTGTTGATATCTAATTCTAAGCCTGATTTATTAAGTTTGAATTCGAAAAAAGGAGATAACTTCTTTTGGTCAATTTTCAATCAGATCCAGTTTACTCAAAAACGAAATATTTATATATATTTTTGTAACTAATATGTATACAAAATGAACCGAGACATTTAGACCTAATTCTGTCCATTTTTCAGATTTAAACGTCCCTAATATGTGCAATTTTGGCCTTATTTCTATAAGAAAACATGACATGATGCAAAACTTGTAATACATTTTTTTCCTTCCATTTATGTGAGTAAACTACAGAAGAAGTTTCAAATTGATATCTTTAAATTTAAGGTTTTTTTCCCTATTCACCTGTATCTCACCTTAATCACTAAGTCAGTTTAGTATTTCTTGTTAAATAAAATGTTTTCCTGCCATCATTTTAGCACATCAGAGTGTACTCAGTTTACTGTGTGTGTGGAGCTGCCTGGAGTGCCAAGCTGTGTGTCGTAGATAAAGAAAGTCTCCCCCTTAAGACCTCCGCAAACCCCCTGGATGGGCCCCGGTTCAGCCCTCTCTCACCCCCCGGGACGGCCCCTGCCCAGCTCTGCTCATGTGGACCGCTTTTGGGCTGTGAAATCCCATAATATTACCCGACCTCACACATCGCTGACTGCTGCTGCTGCTGGAGCTGTAAACTAACTTCAGCAAGTTCAGACTCAGGGCTGAGAAATGCCTTGTCAAAGATAAAGTGAAATAAATGCGTCGTATCAGACCCGCAGGTGAAAAACCTATTGTTCTGATGTAATATTTCAGATTGGGTTGTATAAAGAATGATGAGGGCGGTGAAATGTAGCGGCGGAAGGTTACGGCTCGTGCTGTATTGAAGAGATGTATGTCTGTGCTTTAAATCCTATGATATACACACAAAAGATATACCTGTATTAAAAAAGAATGTACGGGTCTCATATTTTTCTCAGACGGCGCTGGATTTGTTATTTGAAATCGTAATCTCCAATATATTCTTGGCAGAGCAGTCAGATCCACTGGCCCAATGCGATTCCAGCTCCCAGTGAGATAGAACGCATGTAAACAAACAAATAAAATGAATGTAAACTAGGGGCGTTCACGGTTAACTGATTAACCAATTAACCGGGTGAAAATATGTTGCCTGATTAAATTACACGTTTCAATTGCCTTGATTTATAACTGTACTTGTCATTAGAGCTGGGCCATATCATATAGTTATTTGCTTTCGGGGCACGTCAACGTCACGATATAATCCCGCGTCCACTGCAGCAGATTGTCCTCTTAGTTGTGAAGTGAAGCTGATGTTGCAGCAAATTACGAAACGCGAACGGCTAGAGACGCATTCAAAATCAATGTCGAGGCGACGAGTGGAAGGAAAATGATCACAATTCAATACATATTAAATATCCTTAAAGGTTCTCCGCTCTATAATTGCACACAGACAGCACACGGCGATATCATTTTGACCCTGATAGATGCTTTTACAACATATCTGTGCTGAGGCAGGACTGATTTTACGTGAAAAAAATGGGTAAAGCACCTTTAAATAAGTCAAATATTGGTGTCATTGTTAAATATTGTTTTGTCTTGTTTTGTATGGTTAAGTGTAGTCATTTATATCGTCAATCATATCGCTATCACAAATGTTCTCTTTTCTATCATGATTAAAATGTTTGGCCATATCGCCCTGCCCTACTTGTAATCCACAATTGCGCCACCAGCAGGAGCCCAAGTATCCTCATATAACTCTAATGCATCTTTTTTCTAAATTAAAAAAAAAAAAAATGTTAGCTGAAACTCTAAAATAATGGATTCATCTCATAAAGACCAAAACTGAGACACTGCAGTACAAAGGACTAATATTAATCACAGATGTTTATTTAACTTCGATTTAATTTAATTTAATGAAGAAAATGGACTGGGGAATTCAGCTTTTTTCCTCAAATGGAAAACTATTGCTCATTTATCTGTTCACGCTACGATAAGCTGCAAATGCTAGTGACTACACAACATAACTCTTTATTTGTGTTTTATTCATGGTCAGAACTGAACACAGAACTAAAACAGCGTTTATAGTGTTTTTTCATTCCCTCGCGTTGCTGCTCAGTATTTACTTTTGTAATGCACTGTAAATGACTTGTAAAAAACAACAACAAAAAGCACTAAAGCACTGCGTTGATGCACATGCAACCGGTACTTGTGTTTACATTCCATCCATTCATTTTAATGAAGCAACATATATAAAACTGTCATCTGGATTTGGTGTTAGTTCTCCATCTACAGGCAGCAGTGTGAGTCAACTATTCGTGGGTTCCAGCTTGCTGTTTATTGCAAATGACGTTCTACAGGCCAATAATATTCATTACAGATTCAATACTAAAATGAATATTGTTCAAATTAAGATTTTGGTTGTAATAAAGTGAATTCTAGTTTTGAATTATTATTTTCTATGGCAACATTCCTACATTTTCATCACTCTGAAACTCATGGATTCAAGATTGTACAGTTGGTGTAGGAGCTACTTTAAGGCTGATCTTTAAGTCTCTGTGGGAGAAAAATGCACTTTAAGGTAATTTGAAGCTACAATGTCCCAAATGTATTGTTGAAGATGATAAAATTAAATAATAAAACACTGCTTCAGGGGCAGATTGGAAAAGTTTGTTGTTTCCACATGAAAGCCTATACGTTAAAGAGCAAACTGACCAAAAAAAAAAAAGGAAAAAAAAAGCTCATCATTCTGCAACCCATATCTTCTGCAAGCAAGATTTGAACTGACAAAACCCCTGTAAGAGTGCGAAGCCTGAACAAACTACACCTCTATTTCCCCCGTTCTTCCCCAAGTCGGACCTTCAAGTTCCGCAGTGTGTCTTTACGGTGAGACGAGCCTGGGCCTCTCCCGCCTGACACCTGCTTGACTCCCTTATCTCCCATTAGAAAGCGTCTCTCTCGCTGAACGCGTCGCTAATGGGGATGAGAGAGCCATCCAACAGCCATTCTGCCCATCTCCAACGCTCGCACGTACACTCGGCGCGCTCTGTACGGCCAATTAGCGCGCCGCCATACGCCCCGCAGCTGGAGAGGAGGCAGTAAAGAAGAAGCGTGCTCGCCATAACACGGAGGAGCTGCGAAAACACAACAACCGGGGGGAAATGGTAACGTTAGCGATCGCAATACAATGGATCCCGCACCAATTTGCAGTTCCTTCCATAACAATGATAAATATAGAGGTGTAATCATGGCGGAGTTTTGGATTTTTGGAGTCTATTTTTTTTTTCTTGATGATGACTTGCTGGTGCACATTTTGACAAGAGTTGCTTAGTTTCACAGTATGGCATTGAAGAATCCATATAGGAAAAATGTTATGTTTTCTTCATTCATTTTCTACCGCTTATTCCCGTTAGGTGTCACGGGTGACTGGAGCCTATCCCAGTGACTTTGGGCCTTAGGCGGGGTACACCCTGGACAGTGGCCAACTCGTCACAGCTGACACAGAGACAGAGACAAGGACAAACAACCATTCACTCTCACATTCATTCACTAGGGACAATTTAGAGTTGTCAATTAACCTACACAGTCATGTCTTTGGACGGTGGGAGGAAGCCGGAGAACCCAGAGAGAACCCACGGTAACACGGGGAGGACATGCAGACTCCACCCAGAGAGATCGTGTGATGTTGGGGTGGTTCGGAATTCGAAACCACGATGTTGGGGTGGTCTGGGATTCGAACCCACGATCTCCTTATTGAGAGGCAGAAGCTCTAGCCGCTCTGCCACCGTGCACCGTGTTATGTTTTCTTTCTGTCTTTAACCAGTGGCGGATTTAGGCAACAGGCCACAATTGCCTTGGGCTCCTAACCTGAAGGGGCCCCCAGTAGCATGACCCCCAGTCTTTAAACAGTTTCTATTCGCTCAATATGACAGTAAAGTAGTCCAGTGTACTTTTAAACGAAAATAAAGCTAAATAGTAAAAAAATATTATGTATTTAAATCAGCTGGAACATGTATTAAAATGCGCCAACAAACAGGAAATATGGCCTTTTCTTAATTTTTATTTTTTCTGGGGAAGGACCCTCAGACGCCCCTGTTTAAAGCTGTTTCGAACAAGTAAGCTGCACATATGAATTTGAATTTTCAAAAACTTCACTTACCATTCCAAATTTATAAAGCTGTCACCACACAATAAAAAAATAAATTAATTAACAAAACAAAAGCTCTTTTTCAAGAACACGCAACAGACAAGTTAAAGAAAATCACACTTAATGAGAAGGGAAGGGGCCTGTACTTAATTTTGCTTTAGGCCCCAAAATTCCTAGAACCACCACTTTTTTTAACCGTGTTCTAACATTGTTCCAGCATGAAAAACATTTATGGAGTTGCATTTAGCTTTGTTCACGCATTCATTAATCCTGTTTACTGGGTAGTCTCCTCAGAGCCTCAGAAAACACTCAGTTTCAATTTCCCCCAAAGTGTAACAGTCACGGTGCTGTTTTTAAGTACATTTATCATCGCATTCAGAATATCGTTTATCGTTTAATAAAACCCGGAACAATATCTTTGGGGCTCAGTATTTATTGTATGTATCTTTTCTTTAAACAAATCGGAAGATTTGGTAATATATTCAAATTTCAGCTGTAAAAGAGAAATAAATAATTTATTAGGCTCATAAATTATACCAAATAACTACTTTCTGCAATTTTAAAAATTATTATTATTTAAATTGGTAGTTTCAATATTATCATTGACCATGATGTTTTCTGTAATGTATGTTGTTCAACATCAACAGCAACAAAGCTTCTATCTAAAAACACTTTTTGATATTTGAGTATATTTTGAGATTCACGTTGTCCATACTGTCATGTATTACTCTTTATTATTGCATTATATTGTATTGAAAGATGATTTTACTCTAGGCCTGAGCGATATAACAAAAACTGCCCTTTAACACAAATTTCTTCCTCCAAAGTCTATCTGAACTCCAAACTGTATGCTTTTTCTGACAGAAAAAGACAATTAAGAACAGAACCACCGACAGAATCGCAATCAAAATCTGATTAAATGCACAGCCCTAATTCGATCAATAATCCCATTTTCTACAGGTTCTAACGGCATGACAATAGAAGACATTTGACTGTGAAAGCTGTGCGGCAGTGGACCGGTTAAACGAAATAATTTATGCTCTTAATTCAATTGTAGATGAACTTTGCGAACTGTTTTTTAATTCTAATTATAATGAAGACAAGGGATCAACTGTTTAACCCGGCGTTTGCATGTTGCTTGGCTCGGCACGTGTCAGATCGGCTTTCTCCACGTTTAGCTCTGCTCCTTTTGGATGAATATGCAGTGCATCCTGTGCCAGGCTCATGCAGCAGCGCAGCCACATTTATATGCATGACACAGACCGAGTATTGAGAGTGGTATCAAAGTATTGATCCTCGGTATTGATCCT
The DNA here is from genome assembly GCA_019453435.1 of Rhinogobius similis. Taxonomy (NCBI): domain Eukaryota; kingdom Metazoa; phylum Chordata; class Actinopteri; order Gobiiformes; family Gobiidae; genus Rhinogobius; species Rhinogobius similis. The sequence continues at coordinate 35,336,836 of CM033635.1, read as the reverse complement.
CAGTATTGCACCAAAATATCAAACGGTCAAGACGGGCAAAGCGAGGCAGGTTTCGAAAGCACTTTTCATACAACAGGCAACTACAAATCTAATTCATGCATGCATATTAATGTTACAAATATAATAATAATAAAATAAAAAAGTACAATTACATAAAAAGGATTAAACTGGGGGGAAATATTTAGAGATTGCTACAAAAAAAAGCAACCAAAATGACTTTCAATCTGACTTTTGAACACATAAATGAGACAGGCTTTTTAATAAATGCAAATTAACGGATAAAATGTCAAATTTTCTGTCAAATGTCTATGTTAAATCTGAATTCTGCCCCAAAACACAAGTTTTTTATGATCAAGGATTGGCTGTGGGCTTCTCGATTTAACGCTCCATCATCATTAACGACTGGATCACAGTTCGATTAAAATGCTAATTTACACTTTGCTGAGTACTGACCCAAACCATTCAAACTTTGGACAGAGAGAAGCAAACCGTACCCACTAAAAAGTTGGAACATTCTCACTATGTGCCACTCCAAACTACTGACAGTAATCTCTGATATGATGCCTGCATTCTAAAATCTGGAAAGAGGGAGTAAGCATTACCCCGGGCTCAGACCGCATGCAGTCCAGCTCCGGTGCAGTGACCGCAGCCTTTCCGTTACTACAAAAGTGCGAGAGGAGCTCAGACCGCACACCGTGCAGTGCGGTGGTGCTGGCCGAGGTGCTCCGGCGCTCCGGATTCATTCCGTTTGGTTGAATTTTTGCCGGAGCGCCGGAGCCCACCGCACGCCTTTTCCGTGAAGTTGTAAAAATGAGACGAGACGAACAGGAAATGATACGAGTGCGAGTGAAGTGGATCCGGTGTTTTTTCAAAGTTAAACCAATGTGTTCGTGCTACAACTTTTACCACCTTCGCGCTTGTCAACATTACGTCATAACCGGTGATACGGGGTCACAAAGTGTGTGGAAAACGAACAGAAGTGAACACAATCCCAAACCGCGAGCAACTACTACTTTGTTTACCAATACTTCCTATATACGCCATCAGTTATCGCGCTAACGAGCGTGAACCCTCGTGAACTCGTGGTCTCGCGAAGGCGGCAGTCCGGCAACAGCACCGCAGCACTGCGCGCTCTGTGTGAGTCACCCACTGCAACCAGACCGCTCCGGCACAGCAACCGGAGCTGGACTGCATGTGGTCTGAGCCCGGGGTTAGCCTCCAAACATCAAACTATGAAAAACCAGAGCTGTTTTGGTGACTGAAAACCACACATGTGTAACACCAGAACCATGTCTGAGAGTATTACTATGTAGCAATGTTAAGCATCTTTTGTTAATGAGGCAATTAGCACCGTTATTGACATAAAAGCTCTGTAAAAACATTTCAAGCAATTGCAGAAACAGTATTGGAGTATATTCCACAATAGTTTGACAATGACTTTTTAGCTCTAAAACCAAAATCAGTTGATTTGTCAAATTTATCTGAAAAATTTGAGCTCTTTGACTATACTTTGCTGCAGAACAGATTTGCATGCAGGACTAGTGTCACAATACTTAGTTTAGTTTAGTCTTTATTTGAAGGGACAATGTACATTAAGCTCATAAAAAAAAATGTTCCGCACCAGATTATAGCTAAATAGCTAGTTTCCATCTGCAGTCCCTGACTTGATTCCAATACTAAGCAATATCCTTGATTCTCAATACCAATGTTATATATATATTTTTGGGGGTCAAGGTTTATTGATAGACTGTAATTTTCAATTCAAAATAAGGAGAGCAGTGGGCGTAGAGTTGATTCCCAGTGGTTTAATGACAAGAGGGACAATTATATTATGCTTAGAGCTCATAAAAGTTGATTTTGCATAATAGATCTCCTTTAAGTACTTTGTGCTGTGGAAAGTTTGAACTTTCACTTCATTACATTTGAAAGCAGTATCTGTACTTTCTGCCCCACTATAGTTTTGAAGTGGACTGAAACGATTTGAGGAATTATTTTTAGCGCATTCATGTGCTGGCACATTTAGTCAAGTTAGAACAGAAACATTTGGAAATGGATGAAATTGCTACCAACGATCAGCCAGATTCGTTCATTGTTCTCTAACTCTCTGTCAAATACTTTTACTTTTAACTCTTATGGAAACTTTGTAAACTTTTAAATTTTTTCTTAAAGTGCCTCTGACAGGTTGGACTACTCATTTAACTAAAATGCAGTTAAGATAAATATATTTAAAATTCTTCAGAAATCTTAATACATTTTACCCCAGTTTAGCTTCATTTGACTTCCTGGTTGTAAATGATGACATCACACTAGGAAATTACCAAAAAAACAAAACTCATCTAATGTCACAGATGTTTTCATTTGACAAAGAAAAATACATATGAACAACTTTATTTTGTCGAATGTTTAAAGGATAAAAAAGTAGTTTCTTTTGTGTAAATTTTGCATAACCTTTGTCTGCCTAGCATGATGTCATCAATTTGTTAACTTCCTGTCATTTTCAACCGATTTTTCAACCTTTCTTCACAAACAGCGACCTGATTGATGTGAAACTATAATTTATGTTTAGAAGAGGTATTAATACATTGAGTAAAGTCAAAATTAGAAAATCAATCAATCAACCTGTCATACGCACTTTAAATAGATATTTGTATGCACTTCTTTTACTTGTAGGTGTTTTCTTTTACAAAATGGAGTACTTCTTCCTCCACTGTTTATGTGTCTATTCTCAGGTCACTCCTACTGTGCGTGAAATTCCAAATGTCAGTCCAGATCTCAGACCGGCTTTATGTAGATCACCGCTGCATCATTTCCAACAGCTTCAGCAAACATGGCTCGTATCAGGTATTGACTTTTCACAGCGCGGTGTTTTCCAGCTCGTAGAATTCATCGTCCGGAAACGCTCCTCGGTCAAACGCGGTCTTTTATTTTCTTCCCCATAAAGTCCGCGCACGCTGTGAGTGTATATAGGTGGGATTCGCCGGGTCTTCCGTGCATCAGGTGCAGGGATAATTGCTCTGCGGTGGGTTTGTATGTTTGCGAATGAGATTTTCAGCCACCTGCGCTCAACACGCTCGATGCAATCACGGCCCAATCTGCCATTTCAGCCTTTTTTCTGTTACAACTGCTGATGAGAATGGAACTAAATGCATTGGGTTGTTATCGAGAGTGAATGTATGTTAATGTTTGAGTGCAGCCTTCGGGTTTGAAATCAAGACAAGGCTGCGACTAACAGTTATTTTAGCAGTCGACGGGTCAGCGAAGTTGTAGGTTAAGGCTTTTAAAATACATTAGCAACCAAAACAAGTCAAAATATCATGACAGAAGAGTTTTGGATTCAGAATAAAGTGTATTATTGATGAAAATGAGAAACAGTGTTCTTGTTTTTGACATTTTGATCCAATAATGCTGCTGTCTTTGTTTTAACAGTGGTAAAACAATCACTCAATTTTGTTACTTTTACTTTTGTTACTGTTTTAAAACATGAAAAACAGAACTTGGTTGATTGGTTTAAAGCAGGCATGTCCAAACTAAGGCCTGTGGGCCAAAAGCGGCCCGCAGACCAATTTTTCTTGGCCCTCAAGCTTCCTGGTGAATTGGCCCACATTGTCCTAAGACATACTATTTACAGCAAATTTCAGATTTTCTACTATTATAACCTAAATAACATTTTGGTGCGATACAGACCTGATATTAAAGCACTGAGACTGAATTTAGGTGTGGTGGCTCTTTAAAAATCAGATTAATGCAACTTTTTTGAATGTTTCACGATTTAATTGTGGCCCTCCGCTTGGTCTAAAGTTCAGTATGTGGCCCTCGATGGAAAAAGTTTGGACACCCCTGGTTTAAAGTCTTTACAGAGGTCACACACATAGCCCCAGCATCCTAATCCTATATTCCTGTATTCACTGCAATGAGTTTGTAAGCACGCATAAAATAAGTCTTTGAGTCCAGAGCGAGTTTTGCCGTCACTGTAAAACTAACAAGCATGTTAACAGTGCACTTCCTGTGTCTCGTAGAATAAAACACTATAAATAGTTGCAGAGAAAGTGCTGTGTCTCTGCAACACAGCCCTTTCTAACGCTAACAAGTGCTGCTAACTGAGATGTACTTGAGTAACAGTACAAAGTATCCACTGTAAAAATGACTTGCGTAAAGTACAGATACCTCAGAATGTAGAGTACTTCTACTTTTTGTATTTCGTTACTTTTCCACCACTACGATTACAGTAGAAAATACAACTATATGATTATTTTTTTCATAGCAGTGATGTAACAACATGCACATACATTGTTTAAACCTTTATAACTTTATGGTGCTAATTTTGAAAGGCAAAAGTATCACTTCCAGAACAAACTCAAAACTTTTCCACCATTTCCACCAGTAAATCTAAGATAGCGAGAAATGTTAAAACCAAGACCTGCAATTGGGTTTTTATCGCTAACATGAAAAAGCTGATTGTTTTGCTTATGCTGGCTGAATTTTCCTTGATTAATTTCCCCGGCTCTTTCAAAAAACATGATACATAAACACAAATTGATGCGCATGGCAAATTAGCGGACTATTGACTGCTAAGCTCTTCAACGGCGGGTTAAAAAAGCACTAAATCAGCGCGGCTAATTATGTACTAGCATAAACATGATTAGCCTGTATCATGGATGTGTTAGCGTGGTATAATAACACAGCTGGGGCTCTGGATTGGCCCCCGATGTGTTAATTCGGTTGGAAAATGGAAGGATGCATATTTGTTTAGCCTATATGAGAAGTCACGATACGGTTAATGCTAATTTTTTTCAGCGTTGGTTTCTTAGCATTGATAATTAGCAGTGTTTTATGCTGTAGAATTTCAATGGGGTTTTAAATTTAAAGATATTGAAACATAATTCATGGGTGTGCTAATTTCATCAGATTGAAGCTAACTCTGCTACGCTTCCGGCTAAGTACACTTCGTTTGTGGAGGTGCTAATGCGCTATCAAAGCAAATTCAGGTCAGAGCCCATTCTGACATGTTACTTTGGATGAAAATTGAAGGATGCACATCTGTTTATCTTACATGAAAGGTCAGATATGATATGTTTAACGCATTTTTTTTCAGTGTTGATTTCCAAGCGTGGCAAATTAAGAATGTTATGTTGCAGAATTTTGGTGGGGTTTTATATTTAAAGATACTGAAACATAAATGATGTCATGCTACAATCTAGTCCCATCAGATTGAGGCTAATGCTCATGCGCTTCCAGCTAAGTATGCTTCGTTTGTGGAGAAGCTAAGACGCTATCAAACCAAATTTAAACCAAATAATCGCGCACAAAGATCAAACTAAAGACTTATGTGGGAAATAGATGTGCAAATATTTTAGGCTTATATTTGGTCACGTTTTAGTCCTGGGTTAGCGCTGGCTTTTTCCGTGTTTATTTACAGCTTTAGTTCGAATTTCAGTACAGTGTTTGTGCAAGTGTGAACATAAATTTAAACTACAGACAAGCAAACAGTTTCGAAAAATGCATTCACAAGCTATGTTACATGTCAATATAGGGCTGCAACAGACAATTGTTTAGCGATTAATTAGTCTAGCGATTGGTTGCCTAGAGGGTACATTTGATCAAGATTAAGCTGAAGTGAAGCCGTTTAAGGATCCTGGTGAAGGACATCTATGGACAGAAATGTGTTTTCATCAAAAACACAAAATGTACACATTTCCACCTCTTTTTCACCAATTTTGGCTCAATTTAAGTCATGAAACTTTGTTCGATTGGTTATGAATTGATTGACTTGTTGCAGTCCTATGTCAATGTTCAATTCAATTTCCACAATGTCCATCTTTGTTCTCAAAGTCGCTGCTCCAAACCTCAAATTTCAGTTAATATTTATAAAAATCTTGATTATTCTTTTCTGTATCCCCAATTCCTATTAATCTTTTTTCGCAACAAATTAAAATAATGTGACATTTTTCAAAAAGAAAGAAGTTTTTTTTTTTTTGCCTTTGTCACAAGAACAAGTCAGTGCGAATACCTGACAGAAAATTACACTGAATCTGCATTTTTGCTCAGATTTGGGCTTTTAAAGGCATGTGGTTGATCAGCTGCAGAGCAGACTATTTCAGTTTAATTGTTGTCAATAAAATGTTTACTCAGTTTACTTTTTTGTCCCCCAGTACTGGTTGCATAGTGAAGCTCTACTTGGAATCTTGTTAAGATCCAACCATGAAAATGTGACTTTTGTCCGGGAAGTTGAAGTTTAACTAATAAAAGTTTTGTTTCATTTAGTGCTTTGCTGGTGTTGACAAGAGAAACGTTTATTGGCATTAAAAATTCCTTTAACTGGATAAATAAAAGCTAGATCGGTTTATACTGTGGAACCTTACAGAGAAAACATGAATCATTTTAAATCAGGACACAAACAAAAATCTAAAAAAAACTATACTGAAACCACGATATCGCCCATCCCTACTTCGACCCATCCTTCAGTGCCAATTGGTCAACCTATTTCCATTTCCTGACCTTAAGCCAGTTTTATGGTATTCCTAGCTGGAGGATTAGCTCAGTGCTGAACCAGTAAAGTGCACTGTATTGGAAGCATACACAAACTGTGGGCCAACACTCATTCCGGTCTGGTGAATGTAATAAAATAGTTTGGATTAATTAGCTGCAGTGAGCTACGAGGCTTCAATTTTACGACTGGTTTAAAATTGTGCGTCCATGCGGGTTAAGTGAGTAAAGTGGCAAGGCAGGCATAATGAAATAAAAGATAAAAAATGAATAAATAAAATAAAAACTGTTGGAGTGAATGTGCTGCATTGTAAATAAATGATATATTGTTGTACAAGCTGTAACACAGTGTAATATAATGTAGTGTATTGGAATTGATGTTTTCTTTGCGAAGGTTTTCAGAATTGCACTGTTAAAATGGTGTAATAGATAATTCTCCTGTGTGTATGGGTGTGTTTTGATGTGCGTGTAATATTTTTGTCATGGTTTTTGTAAATGTAATACTTTTCCAGATAAAAAATGAATTCTAATGACTAAAAGTAATAATAAAGACTCAAACTATGACATGACATGATTTTTTCAAAGTAATAAAACAAAACAAAAATGAAAGGAACAAGTGGAGAAGAGATCTGAGTTTGACTTTTCAATCCCAGAGCCCCAAACCAGAGCAATATTATGGATTTAATTATAATAACTACATGTATTCACGCCTTAATAAAGCATGAACAAAAACTTAATTCAGAGTGATGAAATAGTTTATTAAGAATGATTCAATAACTAATTAACTAACCCTACCCTAGCACAAATTCCTAACCCTTACCCCAACCCTAACCCTAACCTTAATCAAGTAGTTACTAAGCTTGAATCAGGCTTAATAAACTACGTATTAAAGGTGAATTAAGTCTTTGTTATAATAGTTAAATCTGGTTGACTAAAACTATAATGAATTTAACTGTTTGCTAACACATACACTTACGTTGGAACAGAAATGTAGAAAAAGTTTAGGGGGACTGGACACTGTTTTAGAAATCAATCCAAAAGTCATTTTCAATCTAATGGAAACGGGTTGAGCAGCATTTACACTTTCCTGAGCTCTGATTAGCTCTGTTCAGTGGGAGGAGTTATAACTGAAACTTGCCCTGCCCTTTTATCCAAGTCTAACAATTTCGCTCCTGCAGCTTGGGTTGTGAAGGTCTATTGAGGTCCGGTCACCTCCCTCTCAGAGTTGTCATGTAGAACATTAGATTTGACTAGTTTTATTTCTGCCAAGGTTTTAGGAGTTTGTTGTATGTATGCTGCCATACCTCGATTGTTAGTACAAAGGGCAATGTTTATCTATTCAACAAACTCCTCATTGTTGAAATCCAAGGTTATTTTATTTTCTATACCACCACGTAATTTAGTAAGTAAATTAAAAAGTATGCTCTTGTTTGATAGCTTGAACAATGACTTGGAATGACGCACAAACGCTTGAAAAGAAAATTAATATCTCGGACTGACGTATGTGCTGAACAACTATCGTATACGGAAAATGAGAGTGAGTTTCGCCATTGAATTTAATTGCCTCAAGGCCTTTCATTTGTGTTCATCTCATTGTCATTTGATACAAGTCATACCAGAGATGGCCGCACCTAAACTACATTATTTATGCATCTCAGAGTTACAATATGTCAATAAGAGCTGTTTTTTAAGTTTACAGTATACAACAGGGGCAAAATCAGGCCCTCCAAGGGATATAATCCGGCCCTCAACCCATTTTAAATGGGTATATAAAATATTTAATCTCTTGTTATTGGTTTAGTCCTGGTTTAGACCTGGTTTACTCTTGGTTTAGACCTGGTTTAATCCTGTTTTAGTCCTGGTTTAGTCCTGGTTTAGACCTGGATTAGTCCTGGTTTAGTCCTTAATTAAATGCATCTGTACTGTGCAAATGAATAACAACAATAACCCAACAATACAGCTCAAAAGTCCCGCCCCCATCGAAGTTAGCAGCGATTCCGGAATTAATTTCTCATGTTTGCCATAGGGATTAAGAAAAACTCAAATATTAATGGACAAGTGTTTTGCTAAATATTTTGCGCTTTTAACCTTGTTCCTTCATCAAAAACATACCTGGAGTTGCATTTAGCTTCATTCACACTAGTCTGTCAAATCCATGTAAGAAAATCCTCTCCCTCCAACCGTCACAGGCACTCAGGAGGTGTGACGTTTTTCGATGTGTGACGTGGCTCTGAGAATCTTTTCTGTTTTTTAGTCCATAAATCATGGCCAGACTCTGCCTCTAATCACGATTACAACTGCATCACAGCTCGATAACACCCACATAAGAAGTAATGTGTTTTGCAAATGTGTGTAATTGCCTCTGCAGCCAGTAGATGGAGCCAAAACTCAAGTCCGAGTGTCCGCAAGTCCAAGTCCCAATATCTGTGACAAATCTGCCCAATTTAATTATAAAGCGGAAAATAAAACACTCTATAATTAGACGTAGAACGCACTTGGTCATCTCATTTTGACCAAAACAGTGTGCTCGACTACATGGAAAAAATCAGGTACAGGCCCTTTAAGTAACTGATTAGTATATGAAATATTCCTGTACAAATGAGGGATTACACTGACAACAAGAACCATCTATGAAAAGATCTGGCCTCCCGAGTACCATTAGAACTAAATCAGGTCTCTAACAGAACTATTCCTGGTCTAAAATATGACTACACCACTGTCAGTTCTAACCAAGTAATCACCCAAAGAAGTGCAAAATATTGATAAAATAGTGTTCACCGAACAGTTTGAGAACAACTTGTTTAGCTCTCAACATGTTCCGAAATAAATGTGATTCTTCAGTTAGTCAATATTTAAGTCTTGTCTGAAATGCTAATGCAGCTGGCAAGTCATTTAGTTCATTCAAACAACAAAGCCCTTTACCTAATTTTTTTTAAATGAAAAATTACATGTTAAAGTCTTTACAGCAGTCACATGTATTGCTCACTTTCCTAATGCTGTCCCAGCATCCTAAATATTCATTGGCATGAGTTTATAAGCACTTTTCACGAGTTTCAGAGTCCAGAGCGTCACGGACGATCATGGGCAAACATTAGCATGCTAACAGCGCTTTCCCTGCTTCTCTTGTAAGATAAAACACTCAATAGACACACAAATAGATGAAGAGCTTTTAAACTATATCTGTGCTGGAGCAACACAGATTCTACTTTATTACATGCAAAAAGTCAGGAACATGGACTGGTTCTGTTTTTCACAACGGTAAACATCAGGTACAGGCCCTTTAAGGCGAGACACTACAAGCAAAACCCTTCTTTTTTCAGTTTTTTGGTCAGTTTGCGCTCTAAACATATCGGCTTTCACATGGAAACAAAAAAACTTGTCCAATCTGCTCCAAAATATGTTTTATTATTTCAATGAATCAATTTCTCTGGGACATTGTAACTTCAAAGGTCATTTTCTTAAAATCCATTTTCTCCCACGGAGACATAAAGATCAGCCTTAAAGTAGCTCCCACACCAAACTGTACAATCTTGCACTTAACAAGAAGATTTTGACAGAATGTACAGAAGGATTTGTTGATATCTAATTCTAAGCCTTATTTATCAAAGTTTTAAGTTAAAAAATTAGGCGGAATTTGAATTTTTAGGTCAATTTTCAGTCAGATCTAGTTTAGAAATCCCAATTCCCCTCTGTATTTTTTCTAACTAATATACAAAATGAACCAAGAAATTTAAACCTGCTTCTGTCCATTTTTCAGATTTTTTTTTTTACAAATAAAAAATACCTTATTTCTGTATGAATACATTACATGATGAAAAACTTGTAATAAGGAAACTACAGGAGAAGTTTGAAGAAGATATGTTTCTATTCACCAGCAGTGTCTCACCTTAATATCAATTCTCAACACTTGCTTCAATGTCTTTCGAGGACAATAACTTAAGTACACTTTGGAGGTTGAGTGGACGCCGGGCTTTCTTAAGGTTGAGCGTCTGTTGCCTGTTTTGATTTGTCAATGACAGGTCAGCTCCTCCACCCCTTCATCAGGCAAACTAAATGTTTCTAACCTCCACGAAATGCTTGCTTTTAGAGTGCGTCTCCAGGACGAGCTGTGATTTATGTCTTAAAAAGGAAGTATAAAAGCAGAAGCTGCGGGTGAAACCAAGTGTGAGATTAAAGCGCCCTTCCCCTGGCCCACTCCCCCTTCCGCCCTCCTCACTAAACGATCTGAGGGCTCTAATTAAAAAGTGCACTTTGCTTTTCCAACTGTGGGCCAAAGAGCACATAGTAAATTACAAGTAGTTGAAGCTCAACTAATCATCTGAGTGTTTTTGCTAATATGAAAGGAACAGTATAAATTCAAAGTGTGATTTTTCTCTCTATTGATCGGGTCGGACAGGGGCGCTTGGAAACACAAGCCAGTTATTACATCATTATTCCGGCGTGTTAAGGTAGATGTTATTGTCCTCATACAGAAATTTGTCCGCTTTTCCATTAAACTTTCAAAGCAAGCCATGGTGGAACTGCAGCGCAACGCCCTTCTGAAGGTCTAGATCAGGCCTGGCCAACCCGCAGCTCCTGAGCCGCATGCAGCTCTTTGCCTGGTTTCATGCGGCTCTTACGTCAGTGTTTCCCCTACCATTGAATACAGCTCCTCCCGCCCCCCCCAACAGCGCTCCCACCATGTCAATCAAATACTGCAGTGCTAATTATCGAGCGGGAGCAGGTCTCAGGTCTCTCACACTCAGATCATCATGGACAGTGGACAGTAACAGCACGGACTCATTCTCTGTGCGTTAAGCTACAAAACGCTCCATGTTTTATTCAAATCAGTTTCATATTGACGGAGCAACGGTAGATTGATTTGATGGACAAGACCCACCCAAGGGAAAAACAAGGCTTATGTGGTAAGGGGATTGGATCCAGCGCTTTGCCTAACTTTAAAAAAAACATTTAAAACTGTGGCTAAAGACATGAAACTGGGAAAAGCTCTCACAACGTTTCAAAAAGTAAACTGTACGTTGATTCACTTCCAAATCTTCAGCTAACTCACTTAAAGTCTTCTCCTCTCTGCTTGTAACCTATTTTAAAGCTGTGGTATCTGACTTTTTTTTTTTTTTGCAAATGAGTGAATTTTGTGTTTCCCCCCAAAGAGCATACGGTAAAAGCAAGATTTTGTGACAAAAATAAGCCCGATGTGTGCATCAAATAACAAAGCATTTTATTTCATGTCAACCAAGAAGTGAGTGCCGAAAGCAGTGCTCTGATTGGTTGCGTTTGAGTGGTCCACCCCAGCCTCACTTCACTGTCTGAAAAAAGCTGTTCAAAAGCCACATTCACACTCGAAAATGAATGTGTTTGAAGAAAAAAGAGAGGGAGTTAAATACTTCAATACGGTTTGAAAATCAAGTACCCCAGCTTTAAACTAATTGTCGACGTTGGCTGACTAAAGCATTATTGACTGATAAATCGACCAAAGCACTACAGCCCTGTGTGTGAGCTACAACATGTTAAGTTAAGATTAATGTTATTCTATCTAACCAAGCACCTAGTTTAAAATGCAATATGAGTTAGTGCAATACAATTTAGAAGCGCAATATGAATCAGTGCAATATGTAAGAAATGTTTCAATTCAAAAGCTTTCAGTATCTCTATGATCTGGCCCTGTATCTGACCCAAACACGACTCAGAAGACCACAAGGGAGTTCATAAAACACACATTTTTATAGGGGTGGGAGATATTGACAAAAATGTACATCTTAAAATGTTTTGGAATTCAGACAGTAAAGTATTTTAATAATGCATCAGGAATGTTATAAAGCGTGCCTGTAAATGTCTTAGTTGCAGAAAATGGGAATGGACCATACTATTGATGAGATCACTTTAGAAATATCATTTTATACCATTGTTTAGAAGATTACACAAGATGTTTCTGTCTGTTTTTGATGTAATTTCTTAATACTGTAGACAACGTTTGAGAGATATTCACCTAGGACGAATAAGGTAATAAGGCAATTTGTCATTTTTGATAATAATTTTGCGAATCTCGAAACAACAACTGCGATATTATCCATTTTTCGATAAACCTCTTACCCCCTAACTAGCTATACAGAAAAGAACTAAGAAACGTGTATTTATTTGTAAAAAGACAGATTAAACTCATGATTCCCTCAAATCTTTTAGCTAGCTTACTCCATGTCTTCTCCTTTTGGCTGTTCCAAATAAATCCTTGAAATCGGAATAATTAATTGACTAATACAAATTATTTAAATGTGTTTTGTGACTGAAATCAACAGCGTTATGGGCATTTCAAAAAGTCTTTGGAGAAAATCAATGAGAAATTTGCTCCCTCAGCTGCCTTTGACGGTTGAGCTCCGTAAACAAACAACGTTCGACCCTGAGAAGATCAAGTATTACCAGCGTAGTTTTCTCTTTCTTTCTCCTCTTCACAAAGAGAGGGCCGTCTTTTCATGCACCGCCGACTTTAACCACCCTCACAGTGCAGCCTGCGAAGAGAACACTATTACGACTCCGATCCATGGCCTCCTCCGGCGTCCGTCTAACCTGCGATCCCGAGTCTCTACCTCCACCGTAACCCCTGCTGGCCCGTCTGCGCCCGCAGTAATTAAAAAGTATGTGAAGAGGCCTGGAGTCTCATTGTAGTCTGATGAATGTGTTTTCCTCCACAGAAATTAATTACACAAATTAAGTACTCCAGGCCAGTCTAATCACAGAGGGCTCACACCGGCCTGGCAGTGATGCATGAAACCACAAAACTCTAGGATGCAAAGCCATTTCGTTTCATTTTTATACAGGTAAAAGATGAAAATGCACTGAGGCAAAGGACAGAAAACATCCAAATCAAGAGCAAAACCCACTCACTTTGCAGTTCACAGTGAATGACTACAAGTGCAGCCTTCAGCCAAGAGAAGCCTATCTGCCTTTTCAAGCTAACGATCCCAGTTACTGATCTCTTGCTACGACCCTCGCAGTCGCTGAGGCTAATGGTTTTAGGTTGAGTTTAGAAAGACAGAATAGTCCATCAGTTGGCGGATATTTGGACTTTTAAATGTGTTGGCTTAACCAGCTACCGAAAGTATACACATAAAGGTTTTTTGAACTCTTTAGTGCGAAGATGGCACGGCAGAATACGTGACTACACTTCTCTCTAATCCAGTTTCTTGTAATACAGGGTTGTGGATGAGTTTGTAGTAAGTTTTGCAAGTCCTTGTTTTGAAGTCCAAAGTAAGTCTCAACCGTTAAGTCCTCTGCTTTGTGTTTCAAGTCCTCCCTTTAAGTCACTGTACAAAATTACCCAAAACAGCTCATGTTTTTACAATTTATGTTTTTTGCGAATGGTTCTTCTTATAAAACTGTCCTGGTTATATCTAAGTATCAACTGTAGACAGAAAATGGTTTAAAAACACATTTCTAATTTTGAGTAGAAGGATTAAGTCGTCTCATGTCACAGGGCTCCAAGTCCAATTATCAAGTCTTAGTCCATTTCATCAAGTCATCAAAATAGTGACTCAAGTCCAAGCCGTGACTTGCAAGTCCAAAATTCAAAGTATATCATTTATATCGAAATTGGGTTTGCAAATAAAGTCGGCAACGTGTCATTGCGTGCTCTGAAAACTATCCATCGATTTTTGCAAGGGGTTTCCTGGCGAGTTTGTTTCAAGCACAACTAATTCCAGTCGAGTCACATTGATTCTTAATGGATATTGTTCAGCTCAAGTTATTCCAATAAAGTAAAATTACTGTTCTATCGTGTCATTTTCTGTGATCTGGGGTATTTTCAGCAATCTGATACAGGCCAAGAACAACAGTCAACTTTATGACCTCCTTCTATTTGGCCTTAACTTTGTGAAATACTGATCCTTTGTGTCCATCCCCTGTGTCAGTGGTTCCTCGTGGATCCCCAGCCCTCTGATGCCTCCCTGTGCTCGGGTCAGCAGACGAGCCTCGGGTTGCAGTGTAAAGTCCTGTGGCTGGAGGTCTCTAGTCACACTCTTTTAAAGCAGTCCCTGTCTGTGAGCTGCAGTCCAGTCTTAAACGTCTGTGCAGACTCATGGGCTTATGTTTCCTTGTCTGGAGGGACGCCGGGGAAAAAGTGAACTCTGGGAAGCTATGACAGGGCGAGAGGCACACAGGAGAGAGAGAGGGAGCTGTGAGAGAGAGAGGGATATTCTTTGGTTGACGAGTTAAAAAAGCATTTTACATCTCTGCCGTCTTCTTCGGGCAAATATTAAACCTAAAAATATGTTGACTACAAGGGCACTCAAGGCAAAGGAGCCGTCTGAGCTGTACCTGTGCACGTCCCTGCTGACAGGTCATGTTTTAGAGTTTCATTTGCAAAATATGTGCCATTTGAAGAAAAAATCACGAGGGCTTGCAATGTTTTCAAAAGCAATATCTATTTAGTTCAATCAAAAAAAATATGATTAAATTACACTGCTATTAATAAGCTGTGTAGTAAATTATATCAAAAACATTTCCAGAAGTTCAAATGGAGATATCTGTTTTTGCAAATGAACTCTTGCTGTTTTTTCAGTGTTGAAGCAATACAGTGTTTTATTCAGAAGTACAACACAATTAAGCAAATACACGAGGCTTTGTTTGCATGACAACATTATGTAAGTCAGGATGTTATTTAGCACGCAAATGTCCATGTTTTATTCAACTCTTTACTGATGGAATGATTGATGAATGAACACGGCCTAGTTCTGCAGCGACCCAAAGGACATACAGTTGACTCTTAATGTATTCAATGAACTGGGTGACCTGCATTCTAATGGAAAAAAACAAATAATAATGCATGTATTAATCCGACTTGTATGTAAATCGGTGTATATTTGAAAAAACTACTGGAAACGCTTGAAGAGTTTCCAGGCAAAAGGAATACTAAAGGCATCTCTGTGGAGTTTCTCTTTCCCCTGTGGAGCTGGTGAGAAAAGAGCCCTCTCAAGTCAAAAAGTTAAAATAAAACTGTTTTTTGCTAGAAAAGGAATTATACATTAAGACGTTTCTGTTCTTTTTCAGGTCAGTAAATCCACACAGGAAGGCGATGGTTTCTTAGGGAGCAGTGCTAAAAACTAAAATGCAGAAAGAGAACCTGTACACAAGATATTTATTATACACTTGTAACTTACTTTATTAACTTGTTTCTTCTTTAGATATGAACCAAAATGAGTACATTCCTATCACAAATACCCGCAAGTTTATGTGCATTTCCTTGCTCAACTTTTGCTTGTCACGTATTTTGTCAAAAAAGAAACAAACATATGACTCTCTCGCACTTTTGAACTGCCATTTTCTTGACAGATTGTTAAAGAAATTGACGTTAAATTCAGAGACCCATCTCCAGATCTTCACCAAGATTGAGGAAAATATTTGCATTGCCTTCGGAGTTACTGTAAATTTAAGCTTGTCAAAGAAAGAACGCCATTAATCCACCATTCCCAAGAGGATTGTGCAATTAATAGAATATAAAAAGGACACATATTACGCATTATTTGTATTGTTATTGGCTTTTAAACATGCTCTTGAATACCTCTGCCTCTCATGTTTTAGAAATAATGTAATATATGTATTGAAAACCACTCTTTTTGTTCTATCAGTCAGGCGTTCATCAGGATTTGTGGCTCGCATCTGCAGCTGGCATCTACTGGCAGGATAGGGAATTACCATGGGGAAAAAAACAAATGCAAGCTTTAGCAGCAGCCTGCTCTGGATTGCTGATGTAAGCAGGCATAAATGGAATTTGACGACCAAAACACACAGTCAGAGAGTCTGACTAAAGTTTACGGACTTAAAAACAGTGCTGTAGACCTCTGAATTTCTACCTTTGGCGTCACAAATCTGGGAAACTTGAAACTTAGTGTTTTCTGAGAGAGATGACCGCAGAAACAGCATTACTGAGACAAGCCTGAATGAAGCTAAATACAACTCCAGGTATTTTTTGATGAAAAAAAGTCAATTTAGCTGAAACACTTTATTCTTATGATTAATGTGGGAGAAGGATCTTGCCCAGAGACACAACAGTAGCATGTACTGGATGGAGCTGAGAATAGAACTGCCGACTTTTCCCAATTTTTTTATAAAACAACTGCACTACGCCCATTGCAAATTGGTTAAAGCAGTGATTTTCAACGTTTTCCGATGTTTCAATGTTTTGTGGTTGAAAAGATACCACGGCACCACCTTTTAAACCTTCGTGAGCAAAATCTGGTATATAATGTGGCTCCAAAAAGGTTTTTTTTTCTTAATCCATATGTTAATCCCAATTGTAAATTTTTTCAAGGCACACCTGGCAATACCTCAAGGCACACCAGTGTTCCCTGGCACGCTGGCTGAAAATCAACAGGAAAAATATGCAAATGCCATACAGGAAACCCCCACATTGTCCTGGAGTTGAACCCAAAATCTTCTTATTTTGAGTTTAAATCACTTTGCCACCATGCCGCAAACCCACACAGACTCTCAAAGTGCTTATTCAAGAAAAAAGTGACTTAGTTCCTCACGCAAAGACAAACTTTGTAGAAGCCAGGGGAGAAAAAAAAGAGGAAAAAAACTAAAAGCATAACGTTGGTATGTGTCATTGCTAACGCGGAACCAAAATAGTCCTAGATATCCATCACTGACCGCGGGCTGTTTGGATGTGCGTGGGCGGCGCTAGGATTGTTGTGGCCGTGCTGCATCACAAATAACAAGAGCTTTTGGGCACGTCAATATCTCCACTTCGGCTAAATAAAGAAGCGAAAGTCCAAGTCAGCGTCAGCGGCGAGGCTTTCAGGAAAGTAAGAAGAGGATACATAGAAAGTATGATATATATTTCAGCGTACGTGCGAAAAGGCTGCCTCTAAAAACGTTATTATAGATTGATGTGGGCTGAGAATATTTTAGCGCACCTTTGGCCACGAACAAGGGTGCAAAAAGTATGGCAAGCCGACCTTGTCACACGATATATTCCAAAGAAGCGTCTCTCTTCTTTCAATTTGAGTTAAAGGGTCTAAACTAAACTGAACTGATTGAGTTGTTTTTAATGCTATGTTGTTCTCTTCTTTCTCTTGCGTTTTTGCTTGTCAAGTGATAAAAATGTGCTGTTTCAACCACTGATTGATGAAACAAGGGGATTTTACACGGATGGAATTCTTCTCCACAACGTTCCAATACAGTGTGTGCATAACCTCTATATCTAAAATCCTCCAAAACTTACTTTTTTAAGGATGCAAAAATGTACTGCAATTTTTTTATTCAAATACTATTACATTTCACTTTTTTTTAAAATCTGAAACCACTTCAAGTAACGATAAGTGCTTGCTCCAGGGGACACTGTGTGAAGTACCTGTGGCATTTTGACATTTCCAACACAGCTCATTTCTGCTAATACCCATTTTATGGAGCCTTGGAGGAATGGAATAATATCTATTGAGGATTTTGAATAAATTGACCCCAGGCTTCCCAGACACAAATCCCGTGTGTCATCCTCAGACATTACAATCCAGATTCTTGTTTTTTAAATTCTGTCGCAGGGCCACATTTACTTTTTCTAGTGGCGGTTAGGAACTATTGTATTGAGCATAATCCCTGCATTCTTACAGTGTTTGGACCACCTCCGTCTCTCTCTTTAGCTCCCTCCAGAGTTCAGGTGTGTCTAATCAGCGTCTGAGCCGTCTAATCCGGCGCTTCTGAGGATCGAGAAATGGGTTGTGTCTGCTTCAACGTGATGTCCTTGTGCTTAATACAGGCCGAATGAAAATCAAGGCAAGGCCAGTGCAGCGCTAACCTCTATAACCAACCTGAAATGGGATTAATCTACATGGTAATTTATTTAAAGCGGAGGCCTGAGAAAACAGTGTAATGTTGTCTCAAATTTGCAGGAAAAATAATGAACCGCTATGTTACCGATTGTCATTTTCTCATGAATAGAAATGTGCCAGGATTTTTTTTTTTTTTCTTTTTGAATGAGCTTAGTGCTGACGGTGCTTCAAGGCAATGAGTTTTAGGATGCGTTCTTGACAACAGCCTTCAACAGCACGAATGTGACTTTCTGAAATGAGTTAACCTGCATGCGACAATAGAAACGAAACGAAACTTGAAATTAAAAAACGCTTTCTTCTTTCACGCTTTTAAAATGAGCTAATCCAAATTTGACTTGATAAAAACAAATGAGCTGAAAAAAGATAGATGGTGTATCGTCAGATTTCTATGATTCAGCTAAAAAAGACCTACACCAGACATGTCAAACTCGCAACCCACAAGCCCGTGAGCTGATTTCTAATATATTTTATGTTAAATGGCCCACTAATAACCAACTACTAACTAATTTGGAGTTGTGAGCGAACTTGTTTTCACTCAACCACTGCAGTTGCATGACGGTGCTCGCTCGGGCGCCTTCTGGTTGCGCAAAGTATTACAACATAGTAAACAAGTAAAAATGAAACATGCCAGTTGCTGCTGTCCTGACAAGAACCAGGAAGTACGATCGTATGCTCAGGTCTCTGCACTGGCTTCCTGTGGCTCAGAGAATAGACTTTAAAGCAGCTCTGCTTGTGTTCAAGTCTCACCATGGTCAAGCACCAAAGTACATCTCTGACATGTTAGTGCCATATGAACCATCTGGTACTCTGAGGACCTCAGGGGCCGGCCTCCTGCTGGTGCCAGAGTCAGGACTAAACATGGACCGGCCTCCTGCTGGTGCCAGAGTCAGGACTAAACATGGGGAATCAGCATTTCAGTTTTTTGCAGCTAAAATCTGGAACAGTCTCCCTGAAGATGTGTGACGGGCCTCCACTCTGACAATGTTTAAATCCAGACTAAAAACAGCTCTGTTTAGATGTGCATACGACTGAAAGATCTATCTGCACTATCTATCTTTTAAAGCGCTTTTAAAAAATGATTCTGTGTGTCTTTTTGTCTTTTGTGATTTTAATGCAACTTTTCCTGTTATGTAAAGTACTTTGAATTGCCCTGTGTACGAATGTGCTCTAGAAATAAACTTGCCTTGCCTTGCCAGTTAACCAGGCAAGATGTATTGACTCGGTTAAGCGTTTGGTCAGTTGGCTCACTGGTTAACCATGAACACTCCTAGATTTCACTGTTCATGGTATAAATAATCCTGGATAATTGTAAAATCGTGATGTTCAACACTTACATTTCATATTGTGACTACCTAAATCAAGATACATTTTCTGCCTTCGGAAAATTTGGTTTTGGCAGTATATTTATTCCGACCTGCTGCAGTGCTTTCTCCTTCTCCTCCTCCTTCTCTCTCTTCTTTCTCGGTCCACTCCCGGACATATGGTGTTGTGATACGCAGAGTCCACATTTATTCTGCTAACTATCTCCAGCAACATCGGTGAATGCGCAATGAGGCTCCGCTTGAATGTCTCCTCTGCACCTGCTCTACCCCTCCTGCTGCTGCTGCAAGACCTTCGTAGTGTTTGTTGTGTCAATGGGCAAGATGCTTCAACAGCCATGCTAACTCCACTAGCAAAATGTCGCTGGTTGAGGGAAGGGTAAAATGTCTCAGTCAAATGACTTTTCAGCATGGTAATTATTTATTGATATCATCAAAGGTGGAAACAGTATTTTATGTACCGTCAAGGTTTAAGCAAATAAGGACTTTGTGCCAAGATTTGTAGATAATTTGCGCCATTATTTTTCCAAACAAAACTTAACTAATTGTATTCATGGTATTTCTATTTTTATGCTCCTCACCACATGTAGCATATATGATACTACAATAAGGTTTAAAGGAGTCATAGTAGTATTCACAAAAACAACAATGTTTTGAGCATCAAACACTGTACAGTTGTGGTGACATAAAGTGCAATACAAAGGTAGCAGGTAGTAGTAGTAGCGACTAAGAGCTTTAGAAGGCCTAGTAGCATAATTCCAATTTGAATTTGTCATATTTCAATAAAACATAAGAGAAATGTGAAATTCCAACCACCAAATTTGGGTTAGTAAACAGATAAACATTTTGTGGCAGGACTAGTAAAAATGTGAAAAACAGAACTAGTTCATTTTAAATTGTCTATTTAAAATGTCTACTGCAGCTCATATTGATTGAGATTGATGTGTGTATTCGGCACTCAGAACACATAACATACATACGTTGAGCCAAGCTGTGAAACGAGATGAACAAAATATGCAGAAAATAAGCAGAAATGTAACGAAAGAACTCCACCTAGGTTTTGGATGAGGGAACACTATGACAAGGCTAACATATCACATAAGTAAATGTAGCATTTTATTTATCAATAGATAATAGATAATAATAATTTTCCTCATAGACAATGTCAAAAAGCAAATTCAGCTTTGTGATATGTTGCTTTAAAGGTCTGCCTTCGGTTACACATTCTCATGTTTGTCTAATTATGACTTAGTTTGATGGGAGGACACTTGTGATTAATATTTATCATAGTTTTGCATCAGTAAAGATGCAGCTTGTAAAAAAAATGAAAATAAAAAGAAAATAAAAGTTTAAAATTACAGGAAAAGGTGCTGGGTTGTAAAATGGAATGTCCTCAAAAAGTGACATGCCATCAAAAATACAGAGACAATTTACAGACAACTAACACATTTTTCTGACAATTTGAACCATCATTCAACAAAATAAAGATATTATTTATGGTGGGGTACACCCTGGACAGTGGCCAACTCGTCGCAGCTGACACGGAGACATGGACAACCATTCACTCTCACATTCATACACTAGGGACAATTTAGAGTTGTCAATTAACCTACACAGTCATGTGTTTGGACGGTGGGAGGAAGCCGGAGAACCCGGAGAGAACCCACGGTAACACGGGGAGGACATGCAGACTCCACCCAGAGAGATCGTGTGATGTTAGGGTGGTTCGGAATTCGAAACCACGATGTTGGGGTGGGTCTGGGATTCGAACCCACGATCTCCTTATTGAGAGGCAGAAGCTCTAGCCGCTCTGCCACCATGCACCCCCGCTGTGGAATTACCTATGTCATATTTGCTGCTCATGTCTAACCAGGAAGTACAATTATAAACTAAAAACTGTCAAACTGGGGACCTATGGGCAAAATGTTTAGTAAAATCTTAAATATAATTATGTTCACTACCTTTGAGTGAAATGTGTAGTCTGACCTGCCATATAGACTTTAAAGTGGACATATGCTTTTATTTTCCCCTTTTGAACATTTAAAACATTTACCTGGGGTCTAAATAAACTATACCTGCAATCTACAGTCTGAATTCCTCCTAATTTTCTTTCTACATGCCTCTCTTTTACCCTTTTGTAAGGAGCGCTTTTGAGCGCCTTGTTTTGGCACTGTCTCTTTAAATGCAAATGAGTTAGTTCGCACCCCACCTCCCATGCATTGCATGCAGACTCCGCCTGTTCAGCCATTGTTGTAGTCCCAAACACAGTCCGTCTGTCGGATCCAAAACTTCTCCAGAGTTAGAAAAAAACGTAATGACAATCGAAAAATGGAAACAAGCGAAGACATCAACATCCAGCCTTACATGTACGAGCCAGAGTCTGACACAGACCAAGAGGAAATCGAAGAAGACGATCCTCCGCAGCAAAGAATTCAAATGGCTGCATCTCAATGGTTTGTTTACTACTATGTAATTCGCTATGCGCTCCGTTAGCTTAACTGTGTGTGAAAGATATTAGCAGGTTGTCTAATGGACCCTCACTTTACCATCTTACTACAACAACAGTCCGGGGAAAAAGGCTACTGTCAAGTCAGTCAGTGTAGTTATGGTGCCGCGGGCTACGCTTTGCTGCGCCGCTAATGTTAAAGCGACATGCTAACGCTAGCGACATGCTAACGTCAGCTACGAGCAGTCTGATATTGAGTTCTGCCTTATGAAAACATCAAAAATAAATGTATTCTATGCATATATAAAGACATGTGCCCTAAGCAGCTGGAAAACAGCCGAGTAAAAGATGGGCAGCTACAGGTGTAATGCTAATCCCTCACAAATGGCCAGAACACAGGTAAAGAATGACTGAATAAAAATAGGTCTAATAAACAGTGTTTCAGCGTTTCTTGACTTACCGCTCCACTATATCGTCATCTCCATAGATCGAAGGAACTGCCCCTTCGATCAAATGCAATCTTTGAGCAAATCCTTCGTTGTACTGGCGGAGGTTACTGAAGCACTCCTCTTTGAAGTGCTTAGCGCACACAAACTGAACTTTCCCCACTGTCGGTGGTACATTACCATGAAAAATAAAACTTAACCATGCCGATCTCAGTTGTTCGGATGCAGGCGGTCGGTGTAATGAGTTGTGCTGGTAACACAACCAAGAACAGAGCATTTTAACTTGTCTACTCACACCTTTGACATCTTTGCGTTTGGACTACAAAATCGCTACTAGGAAAATAAAGATGGCGGTCTCTGCGAGTGGTTAGCCGGAAGCTCTTGACCTTGTTTAGTAGTTCCGCTGTGACGTGATAGACAAAAATACGTAACAGAAAATGCGGATATTCAAACGAACTGAAAAATATGTTGCAAAATGTATATAAATATATCTCTGTAGCGACTTAAGTGATTAATTTCAACTTTTTGGCACTACCAGACACCCACAGTACACAATAAAAGGTATCTAAGGGCCAAAAAAGTAGATTTTGCATGATATGTCCCCTTTAAAACTGCAGCAAACATGACCAAGTAATTTTTCTACTCCTGGCTAGCTCGCCACATGTAGCCTTGACTGTATAATGTTGCAATAAAGATTAAAATTTTATTTTATTTTTCTGTGTACTCAGCACTCACAACACAGATAACGTATATCAGTGGAGTCAAGCTGTAACAGGACATGAAAATATACCAAAGGAACTCCAGGTATGTTTTGGATGAGGGAACACTATGACAATGTTAACATTTCAGATAAGTAAATGTCGCAATTATATTTAACAATAGATTAATTTTCTTTTCATAAACAGTTTCAAACAGCAAAACAAGCTTTGTGACATGTTGCTTTTAAGGTCTTCCTGCTGTGTGTGTGTGTGTGTGTGTGCGTGTGTGCGTGTGTGTGTGTGCGTGTGTGTGTGTTTCGCTTCTCATTAAAACGACTTTATGACAAGGAAGCGCAGATTTATTCGTGGGTGATTATGTACCTGTGAAGTGTGATAGGTGTTAATTGCTACAGCGCTGAGTCAGTGAATGCAGCGAACTGTATTGTTCTTTAGTTTGTAGAAAATTAGTAAAAGGTGAATGTAGGTTAATAAGTGTATTCAGTGAAGTATTGAAGACTAATTTAAAAGGATCAGGTCAGATTTGGAGTCATGGTTGACAGCTCTCACTATCTCAAACACAATTAGAAGTAGCGACATGTTGTAGAAGATATTTCAAAAATAGAATAAGAAGCTGCAGTTATGTGAGAAAAAACTCACTTGAGAGTTGAAAAAAAGTAGCAAAAAATAAAATAAAAATTCCAGTCAATTTTTGCTAATTATTATCCTTTGAGCAACCTAAAAAAAAGATCTACACCCACATTTTAGTATGTGTCAAATAAAATACAAAATCATCTACTTTTTTGTTTAATACAGAAATTACTATTTATATTTGTCCAAACTCTTATTTGGACAGTATTCTGTAAATTTCAGTGCTTCAAGTACATCTTGCCATACAGCAGTAGCACATCAATATAGTACATTTCAATGCTAGTAAGTACATTTCAATGCTAGTACATCAATATTGTAAAATACAACAGTATAATAAATCAGAATAAAGTACATATCCTATACATATACGTATAAAGTAAATCGGTATTAAGTTAATTATGGTAAGTTAAGTAAATCAGTCAATACTTCAATTACATCTTGAAGCACATCACTGTCGTAAAACAGTATAAAGTATTATGAAATCAGTATCAAGTATACTAAATCAGTATGAAGTAAATCAGTATAAAGTACATAATTACTGTACATTTCAATGCTTCAGTGCGTCTGAAAGTACATCAGTATCGCAAAATACATCAGTATAGTAAATCAGTATAAAGTATGAAGGAAATTATCATCAATCATTACAAAGTACATCAGTACAGTAGAATGCATTCCAATGCTTTACTTCACCATCCTATAAATAGTGAGTCAAGATTTTGGTCAAGAGTGCTTAGCTGGAGCCTTTTAGCCTTTTGCTCATGTTTAAATTTGAAAATGATCACCTCAATGACACCCATAAAGGCATAAGGAGAATACGCTATCACTGTTATGAAAGAAACAGCTGCATCTACCGTATCAAATTGCAGCAGTTACATAAAACAAATATTACCACTGATATTAGAACAGAAATGTGACGAAACTTGTCTTTAAACGTATTAGTTGAGGGTTCATTATCAAAGAATTAACAACATAACTTTTTTCAGTGTTTTTTAACAGCTCTTTTTGGGCATTTTCTACTATAAACGATATACTCAATATTTCAAATTTTGCATACCTTCAAAACAAAATTCACAGCACCATCTACATTTTGATACATTGCCCACCTCCACAGTCACATCTATCTTTTGCTTGGACAGTTTCACTTTATTTGCATCTTTCTTAATGAGTCAAAATTAAGATGGCGAGACACTTTTTTTTTTTTTTTTTTTATCGCTGCTTGCTAGTATGTTTGCGCTAATGACATGAATGCCAGTGCCAATCATTCTCACTGAGAGGAGGGAGGAACGCAGAAAGACAACAGCACACGGGGGGTAGTTAGGAGTAATGTACAACTACAATGAAGTTGACTCCATTAAGACAAACTGATTTTCCACTAAAAGCATTAAGCATCATCTCTTGGCCCACTCACTATGATGATTATGTCTTTGAGTTTTATGTCTATAACTTCTCCAGTAATGTCAACTCAATATATGCGTGGGTTGAGAAACAAAAAGGGAGAAGCTATATTTTTTTTTTCTGTCTCTCTCATAACTAGATATTAATTTGAGCAAGTATCAATAATGCAAAAATTACATAAATAGCGCTTTTTATGTGGCTTGTCACAATAATACATTTTGAAAAGTAGAAATAAAGTTTGAAATTTGAGTATAATGACAATATTTAAACTTGATATATAGTTTAGAAAGTTTAAGATAGAATGAACCTTTTTTTAACCTCAGCCACATCTTATTATCAATTCTAGAACACAGAGTTATCTTTTCTAATAGAGCTTAATGGTGTTCAACTCAAAATCTTATGAGTTTTATTCACAGGCACATAATTACAGCAAAATGCACAATCGATTTGGTGTTATTGTTTGACAGATACAGCCCTATTCATGCTGCGTACCTGTGGTGCTCAAGAACACGTTTTGGCACGTTGCTTTTCGATGACATCACAGCGGGATTGCATTTTTTAACTCAGCACTACTTCCTGTAATTTTAAACTTTTATTTTTCAAAATTTCTTCACAAACTGCAACTTCACAAATGTAAAACTACACTAAATATTTACCACAGGTGTCCTCCTGCCAAATTAAGTCATTATAAAATCATGAGAACCTGTCATTTAGACTTTAAAGAGCGCAGTCTGCGATTTTATTGTTTGTGACATCAAAATCCTGATTTTCAACTTAAAAGCGCATGAATACAAACAAGTGGGAACTCATCTCATCTCGAAAACTTGAGTTCCTGAGGATCACGTGAACGCAACATAAATGCAAAACTTTTCAGAACATGTTTGTAGAGATCTAAAATACAGCGTTAGCAGCTTTTATACAGAATAACCTTCAGTGATTACAGCCATTATGATTTACAAATTACAACTATTCAAGTTCAATTGCATTTTTGCTTAATCATTCAGCACTGCTTTTCAGGTGCAAAAAACGCACAACTTGCTGGGAATTTCCTTCCTATTTCTGTTCCTCACCTCAATTTCTTCCACACTTGAATACTAACCTTTCCTAAAAACAGGAACGCACCAACAACAGCTAAACAGATCAATATAAACAAACCAACAAAAATACCACGACTGGTGAACAAAAATAATGTGTGCAGTTGTAACTCGAAGAGAAAGCGTGGGCCGAAACTCGCAAACTCCTGCCTTCTGCCACGTTCTGAAAAGCAGCCAATTTACCGCACAACCAGACGAGAATTCTCAACTCCCACAGAGCAGTGCCATTCTAAACACCCTTTTTTCTAAACAAACAGTGTACTTGGGCTCTCCTGGTTTCCTCCAGCGCATAACGATAAATAAATGTATGTATGCTGCGCTGTTTATGATGCCAAGAGTGCGGGTCCTGTTGACACCCACTGAAAATCGACAAGCAACATTTTTACGGATAAAATATGTAACAATAACAGTGCTATTGTGTATTTTCGGGTTCGAACATCCGGGTATCAGGACTCATGTGACGCTTTGCTCAGCTTGGCAACCATAGTCCACAGGAAAGCATGGCATGGCTGGAGTAGATGCTCAAATACTGAATATTGAAGATTGTAAAACTAACGCTGTGTGATGGAGTGCAAATTTAAAGGCACCTTGACCTCATCTGAAGTTAAACTTTTTGCTGATACATAACTAAAGAGCCACTAAAGCAAGAAAAAGGCTCTTTTAGCTCCCAAAGTTGGACAAACCACCCCTGTATATTCACCTCTGTAAGTAACTTGAAATGCTGTAATTAGTTCTTAAGTATCATAGCGGTCAGTTTCAAACACTGACAGCAGGATTTTCTTCACTTTGGAATGATTTAGTTTATACAAAGTCCATTTGGACACAAACTAAACGGTGCCTAACTGGCAGATACACATGCTCAAGTCCACAACCTGAATCCTCACAATGGTTTCTTTGAATGGACTCACATCTAACAAGTGTGAGCACTTTAGAGAAAAGTAAATAATCTGACCATGTGACGCACTAAAAGACTTCAGGAGAGTGGTATATGGAGCTGTGCCATGACCAGGTGAGTGTCTTTAGCTTCGTAGTGGTTCTTAGTAATTATTCTATTTTTGTGTGCTATTTGGGCTCATTTATGGCAGTTATTCTGGAGAGTTTGAAGAGTGCAGTCAAGTTTACCATTACTTTCCACTGTAGTATGCCCCTTTTGCTACTGGCGTTGCTAAGGACGTGACGTAGGAGGTAGGATTTGATTTGCTCTGATGCGATTCTGAACCCGAGAATAGCTAGAGGTAGAGTCGCCCAAAGTGAGCCTCCTTACTTCATAATAATATTACTCAAGTAGAAGTATAAAGTAGTGGTCTGAGATATTACTCATGTAACAGAAAAGAAAAGAGCATTTGAGGAAACTTCGGTGGTTACAACAGGGGCGTAGCACCAATGTCTGGGCCCCAGGTACAAACTTTTACTCAACCATAATGCATTTTATTACAATAAAAATAGATTCAAGCATGGAAAAATGAAACAGAGAAAAAAATAACCATCACATGCTTTTGAGGGCCATTCCCTGCTCTGGGTCCTGTAGTACCCTTTACTCCAGTCCAGTCCAGTCCAACACCCCTGGGCTACAATAGTGCCTTACCACCACAGTGTGGAGTGAATGAATAATGCACTGTAAAACAGTGTTTAAAAAAGCACTTCTCGCCCTCAGAGCATGTGGCTAATTATGCAGAATAAACAAAGTCTGTGTTAGCTGTTGTCAGGCAGTTTATGTTGTCAAGTTTACCAAAGTTCTTCTTCCACTCCAACAGCTAAATGAAGACGCTGAAGAGGTGACACAAATCTCTTTGTGTTACTGATTTTACACTTTTCTACAGCCTGTATATAAGCTGCTCTCAGATACGCGTCCTCATTGGAAAAATACAGTGTGGTATCAGATCAGTGACTCGGTTTGAATACTTGCCGATATTAGCATTTAACAGCATGTATGCAGTTTAAACTACAGAGACAGATGACAGTGAAACATTACCTAACCCAGGTATATTTCAGATGACGGAACAATGTTAGAAGAAGGCTAAAAGCTGAAAATAGTCAATTTTGCATTGCATTTGCCCTTTAATTATCGGTATATGACAATGTATTACACGAATTGCAGTGAATTGAAGTGCAGTTATTGTGATTTTTCTAATTGCGACAATTATAACAGATTTTGATTACATTTAGTCTTTAGCATTTAGTCTCCGTTTCAAATCAGGTATATCCCCTTCTTTTTTTTTTTGCTGAACACTTCTTAGCTCTTGTCTCGACACATCCAGCCACACAGTGTGCTGCCGCTCCTGTCTCCTCTTATCCACCCCGCACTCTCGGTACAGTGGAGTGTTGTCAGAGGCACATCTCCTCACACCGCTGCCCCCGTCTGGACCCTCATGTCTAGGATCAAAGCTGCGAGTTAAACCTCTGCTCTCCCACCGACGGCTCCTTCGCTTCTACCTTTAAGACATCAAACAGGCCGACGCTCTCTAGCCGCGAGCTCGTCTGACCCTGTGGGAGAAATCACATACGCACATTCTGCTTCTAAACATCAGTGGAGCATCAAGCTTTAGATGGTGATAGATGTAGATGGTGCTGCTTTAAGTGCCAGTGTCATAGAGTTTTCTACTTGCGAATGCCTTGGCTGTTGTGTTTGACTCTGTGTTAAAATAAAGATGGTAGAGGTGGCTTATGTTATCTAGAAATTCACGCAAAAATAGTTAGGGTTACATATGAAAAATTAGGATTAGAGTGATAGACTTTAACAATTAAGTAATACAATGGCTAGGGCTGGGTATCGTGAGATTTTTTTCGATACTAGTGCTTTAACAATACCGGCTTTTCGATAACAGATCCTGAACTATTCTTGTTTCGTTACCTGAATTCTTTTATTGTGTAAATTAATAGCCAAATCATTGTTTTTCCAGTTAAATCTTAGTTTAAACACAGCGCACATTTCACACATTTATGCATTTACTGCACAATTACCGCGCCAAAGAGGAGGATTATGGCTAAGGCTGGATGATTATTTTCGTTTTGGCACCAACTTTACACAGACTGTTTGGCTGCATCTTTACGCAGACGCACTAGACATTGGATTTGAACCGCACCACGTTTACTTTAGGGTTGCACTTTTGCCTGGACTGAGGAGTACGATGATCACAGCGAAGTTTGATCATAGTACCCGACTGGCTTCGATTTTATGCGTACACTGCAGACTGACAAGCTGTGGATTTAGTATGAAGCACAACACGCAGACTTTAGAGATTCTGACTCCAGTACAGACTCTGTACTGGAGGCTGTATTTTCTGGTGGATGGTAGCAACTCTGGACCCGCTGTTTCTTCATCTCTTCTGTTTACTGGTAAGATGACACACAGCACTTCGTTTGGACAAATGGAGTTACCATCAAACATACTGTGCACGGCGACTGTGACAAAGGCACAACTAGAAGTGACAAAAAGGCAACTATAAGAGACAAAAACACGACTGTAAGAGATAAAAACGCAACTAGAAGTGACAAAAATGCAACTAGAAGTGACAAAAACACGACTGTAAGAGACAAAAACGCAACTACAAGTGACAAAAATGGAACTAAAAGTGACAAAAACACGACTGTAAGAGACAAAAACGCAACTAGAATTGGCAGAAACATGACTAAAAGTGACAAAAACATGACTAAGAGACAAATTTACGACTAAAAGTAACAAAAACGCAACTAGAAGTGACAAAAATGCGACTAGAAGAGACAAAAACACAACTAAAATGACCAAAAACACAACTAGAAGTGACAAAAACAAAACTGTAAGAAACAAAAACATGACTAAAGGTGACAAAAACGCAACTAGAAGTGACAAAAACACAAACTAAAAGTGACATAAACGCAACTAGCAGTGACAAAAACACGACTGTAAGAGACAAAAACGCAACTAGAATTGGCAGAAACATGACTACAAGTGACAAAAACACGACTAAGAGACAAATATACGACTAAAAGTAACAAAAACGCAACTAGAAGTGACAAAAACACAACTATAAGAGACAAAAACACAACTAAAATGACCAAAAACACAACTAGAAGTGACAAAAACAAAACTGTAAGAAACAAAAACATGACTAAAGGTGACAAAAACGCAACTAGAAGTGACAAAAACGCAACCATAAGAGACAAAAACACGACTGTAAGAGATAAAAACGCAACTAGAAGTGACAAAAATGCAACTAGAAGTGGCAAAAACATGACTGTAAAGCCGTGTTCACACCGCAGCGACAAAATCGCGCATGTCGCCCCTGGTTTGTCGCCTGTGCATTTAAGGACAGTCGCTTTAGTCGCGCGACTTGGTCGCCGAAAAAAAAAGTCACCAGTGACACACGCGGCGCGACCGGCGCGACCAGCACAGCTAACCTGCTGCTACAGTTTAGATTCCTGGGAGCGGGGCGCACATTTTCCGCTCTGTTGTCGGGCTGGGCCGGGACCTGGGCCGTGTGGGCTCGGTCTCAAGGGGCAGAGACGAGCACGTGTGGTGTCACGTTTGTAACATGCGCTCCACGGAGCGCGGTGTGCAGCCAGCACTGTGTTGTTTTCCTCCTCATCCTCTGATAAAGTGGTCAAAATATGTGACAGCACCATAATAAAAGTGCGCGGCTGCTACAGGAGCAGAGGAGAGAGAGAGGGAGAGAGAGCCACGGATGCCCTCCCAAAAAGCTGAAGAAAAGAGCGAGGGAGCGGGATCATTGGTCCAGCGTCAGCGGAGGGACAGGCACTTCTGGAACAGGACATGTCCCGTTGGTGCAGGTAGAACACTAAACACTTGAAGCCCTGTCAGGTGCTTATTCTGCCTATAAACCTCTGCACGGAACCCAGTTTATGGTTCTACTCGTGCGGCTCGGGTCTGTTCGTCAATCATGCTTTTGGTTTGTTTACGTCCTTCTTTCCGGATAATGATATACGTAGTAACGTCTCTCAAGCGTGGTCTCTGATTGGTTGCCATCCGCGGCGGTCGCTACATTGGCCGCAGAAAGTTCAGCTTTGTTTATCTTCTGCGACGGTCGCCAAGTCGCGCGAATGAAGCGACTTTGCGGCCGCCGCAAAGTCGCGCTTGTCGCGTCGCGCCGCACGACAGAATCGCAGGATTCGCGCCGCGCCGGTCGCCCTGGTCGCGCCGCAAACTCGCAGGAGGCTTTTTTCGCGCGACACCATAGACTTTACATGTAAACTGGTCGCGTTGGTCGCTGCGGTTTGAACGCCCCTTAAGAGACACAAACACAACTAGAATTGGCTAAAATTGGCAAAAAGTGACAGAAATGTGCTGAAATACAAACTCTTTTAGTTTGTCAGTTCATATTTTAGTCCTTTTGTCAATTCTCATGGTAGCGTTTGAAATGTGAACTTTGAAAAGAATCCCTTTATTAAACATAAATCGCAAATCGAATTGCAAAACCGATCCGAAAAATTGCATTCGACATTTTTCCCAAATCGTGCAGCTATGTTGCTACTGACATTTGAACATGCTTAATTGTACCATCGTTACCAGAAGGGGGCATTCAAGCGCTCTCTGCCAAGCCAAATCAACGGCGTCTCATTTCCCTCAAAAATGTATATGAAACACGAAAACAAAAAGAGCCCTGAACCGTTTAAAAAGTAGATGTCCATTCATAGCTATTCTTGTTTTTTCCATACCCCAAAACAATCCTGGAGCCTTTACAAAACTCGCCGAGATTTTAGCCTTAGACACATTGTGATAAATCCGCAAGGCCACGCTAAACAGAAAAACATATTTACACGGGTATTCATGAACACATTAAGCTGGGACGTTTTCTATTCATCATTTTTTTAAGTCCAAATTTCGAAAAATACCATGTTTGCGAAGCTTATCTCACAGTTCAAAGATACAGCTGCTATTAACGCCCATAAAACCCACTGTAATTGAAGCCTCCTTTCATGCCGTTCTGTTTGAAGCACAGGGAACTACTCATTAAAAAAAACGATATAAATATATATCTTTTATTTCCTTTTAACTTAAATTTATTATTTGTTTTTGAAAAGTTTGTTAGGCTTATGCATTTGAAGTGGCAACAAAGAAAAAACAAAAAACAGTGCAGCATACAATTGATGTAATGAGCAGTGTTCTCCTCAAGTCTTCTTCCAAAAGTGTTTCAATTTCACTCCAAAAGTTATTTTTAATGGCCTGGATTTTATTCTCTGTCACTTGCCTATCACGTTAGGGTTGTCAAAAATGTTCCCGATAGTAATAGATGTTTAAACTAGTATCAGAATTGACAGTTGTGACTATTTTGTATTTTCAAAACTTGGTTAAATTTGTATCTTTACTGAATAGCTTAGAATAGTAGAATAGTTAGTAATATCAAAGAAAATTAGACTTTTTTGAGCTTTTAACAATGTTCTAACATTGTTCCATCATCAAAAAGAAACCCGGAGTAAGGGCTGGATAATGTGGTGATAAGAAATTGAATTGTGATCTCATTCTTGCCATTTTGATGAAGTCGACCAATTGCGATTCAGTGATTTTCTCTTCAGTGTGTTTAAATGTGTCAGTAAATGTCTTGGTTGATGCTCAAGTCAAGCACAAAACATAAATGAATCAGAAAATTAACCACCAAAGTGCAGGAATATCACGTTTTTTAAACAACGGCAATAGAATACATTTTTTTAATATACCTTCCACCTCTGAGTCTCATAAAACACACAGTTTCAAATTTCACATTCGCCGTTGCGTTTTCATTTTAGTTGTATTTTTGTTGCTTTTGTCGCTTTAAAACACTTTTAGTCGCATTTATGCCACTTATAGTCTTGTTTTTGTCACTTTAAGTTGTAATTTTGTCACTTACAGATGTTTTTTTGTTACTTTTAGTTTAGTTTGTGTCACTTTTAGACACTCTCGATTTTGGTCTCATTTGTGTCGCTTTAGGTTTCAGTTTTGTCACTTTTATAACCTTTTTGTTGCTTTTAGTTTAGTTTTTGTCTCTTTTAGTCCCGTATTTGTTGCTTTTAGTTAAAATTTTGTCACTTTTAGATACTTTTTGTTGCTTTTAGTTTCGTTTTGTCACTTTTAGTAGTATTTATGTCACTATTAGTCACTTTTTTTGTTGATTTTAGTTGCGTTTTTGTTGCTTTTAGTCTTGTTTTTATTACTTTTACTTTAAATTTTGTCACTTTAAGATGCTTTTTGCTTGCTTTAGTTTTGTTTTTGCCACTTTTAGACATATTTTTGTCCTTATTAGTCACTTTTTTGTTGCTTTAGTTGTGTTTTTAATCGCTGGTTTCTGACCAGTTTGAAAGATCTATTTACGGGGTCTAAAGATCTAAACTACAGGCTCAGCCGTTTTCATGCAGAACAAAACAGGACATTTTGTTGTCTGTGGAGGAAATTATTGCACTTCAAAATCTGCAGTCTTTGCGATTTGTTAATTGTGTCCATTCAAATTGTGATTTCAATTTGATTAATTGTGCACCCCTAATCCTTTTTCTTCTCTGCTGAAAACGAAATTGAAAAGTTTATATCCCATTTAGCCAATAACAACTTCTCCTCTCAAGCTGTTCCGTTTAAATGCACTCCCTCCCCTTTTCCTTTTCCTGACTGATGGGAACGTGGAGGCTAATCAACGGCCCCTCAAACTGTCACCAACCACTCACACAATCATTCACACACTCAGACCAGGTAAAGTGTCTTGCACCAGGACACAGTGGCAGTTTGAACCGGTTTAGATCTGGATTCAAACAGCAATCAAAACTACTTCAATCAATTTTGGCAGATTTTCCCAGTAACGTCAGACTTACATGAGCCCCAATTCAAACTGAAGCCATTCCTGAACCCTTTGGCGTTTAAACGAATGTCTGGGCTCTTTGTGAAGCTGAGACTCTGTAGTTTTTGCCTCAATTGTCTTATTTACTCTAAGTATAAGTGGGAACAAGCTATGCTCAAAGGAATATCAGACTGTAATTGGTAAATATGTGAAAGAGTAATGCTGGTGTCTGGAGGATGCTTTGATTGACTTGATTTGATTTTGAGCATTTGTTGGGTTTTGATAATTTCTCTTTCAAAGCTAAAGCTAATTTAACTAAAAATGAAATTTAGGGATTTGTAATGAAGTAAAAGAGTCCAGACAGAAGCCATACAAAAATAAATTCAACACGTTTTAACTAATATTGAAAAGATGGAACAAATCCAAGACATGTTTTCCTTTTTCCTACTTCTTATTCGTCGTTTCCTTTCTGCAGTTGTTTGGTTGAACAAGTGCCTCGGGTCTAAGTTAATATCACATTTTCCAGTGCAATCTCTGAATATTTGAACAGATATTCTTACCACTTTGAGCATCCCATTCTACTTTCCAGCCCGCTGCTAAAACAAAACACAATTCTCAAAATGACTCAGACGCCTTTTGCTCTTTGCAGTCATTTGGGTGAACAAGTGCCTCGGGTCAGAGTGAATGGTCAGATTTGGCAGTGAAACATCGGAATTTCAAAAAACAAAACGTGACAAATTTGAAGATGTGCTAGCCTTTGTCACTTTTATAACCTTTTTGTTGCTTTTAGTTTAGTTTTTATCTCTTTTAGTCCCGTATTTGTTGCTTTTAGTTAAAATTTTGTCACTTTTAGATGCTTTTTGTTGCTTTTAGTAGTATTTATGTCACTATTAGTCACTTTTTTGTTGATTTTGCGTTTTTGTTGGTTTTAGTCTTGTTTTTATTGCTTTTAGTTTAAATGTTGTCACTTTGAGATGCTTTTTGCTTGCTTTAGTTTAATTTTTGCCACTTTCAGACATATTTTTGTCCTTATTAGTCACTTTATTGTTGCTTTAGTTGTGTTTTTAATCGCTGGTTTCTGACCAGTTTGAAAGATCTATTTACGGGGTCTAAAGATCTAAAGCGAGTACAGACTGCATAAGGAGCGAGTACAGACTGCATAATTAGAGACATCCTATAGACCCTTGATTTTCAACCAGTGCGCTGGGGAACACTACTGTGCCTTGAAGTTTTGTCAGGTGTGCCTTGAAAAAATATCCAGTGTGAGTCAATATATTAATAAATGCGAATGTAATTGACTAATTTGACATTTTGGAGTGTCTTGAGCAACTTCTGCATCAAACAAGAGCGCAAAACCATCACTATTGTCAAATTTAAAGAACTAGACAAGGGCACATACATTTTTTGCCTCATTATGTACTGTACTTTTATACTAAATGGTCTCATTTGGTAATGTTTTAATAGTAGTTGGTGTTCCGTGGTATCTTTCAAACTCTTTCAAAAGGTTGAAAAACACTGCTATAGACTATATATATCCAGTGTGATGTGGTGTAAATGTCTCGTTTGATTTACAAGAACATAGACATTGTGTATTCCAAAAGTAGAGTCGGTGTATTTGCTTTTCTGAGAGCTCGCAATGTTCTTCAGATCGATCAAAATATAAATATTTTGATGGATTCAATTTGATTGACTTGATTTGCAAATCAAAACGCAAAATCATACATTTATTTAAATTATGTTTTCTTCCAAAAATATTCAAATATATCGACTGGTCTCAGACAAAAGGCACAGCTCCTCCAGCCCCAAAGTGACCTGTGTAAAGTGTGAGCTGTAATCACAGACTGCACCAAACCAGTGAGAGCTTTTGTTCTCTGAGATCAGGACTAAGACTTTAGAGCTGCAGAGTCAAACGGATGAAAGAACACAGAAAACCACCTGACCAAAGTTTGACAGTTTTGATGGTAAAACTTTCTTTTGAGAAACAATTCATCAGTTTTGAACGTGAAACAGCATTTTGCATGAGAAAACTGAAATTCTGTTCAGGGTTTTGTGTGAGCTGTTGTTGCAAATGTCAAATTTGGATGGAGAAGCTGATTGAAAAAACTGTAATAATCCAGAGTGAACTTGTCTGTCACCATGGAGGCGTTCAAGTAGGCCCAAGTTACAGGTCAGGGATCTCATTTCCACACAAACCTCTCACATTTGCTCGTCTCTCTGAATACAAATCACCTTCTGCCTCGTCTCTGAAAACCCTGATGAGCAAATGATGACTTTTTGGACCAGAATTTAGAATGTTTGTGTTTACAAGGCTCTATACATCGATATTTCTCTAATTTATTCAACTAAAGGTGTTTATAATGTTCAAAAAATCGTTGAAAATAATGCATTCTAATTGTAACTGCTGTGGCTCACCATTACAGGAAGAGACTTTGCCAACTTGATTTCAGAACAAAAAAACAACAACACACTTTTGGCAGCCGGGCAGAAGGCCATTACGGAAAAAAAAAAAGGATAACTGCACCAACAATTAAGGACAGGACTGACATTATAACTGAAATACACAAAATGGAAAAAATCCCATTCAGACTTAATTTGCAAATGGAAAAATTTCACAGACTTTGCACAAAATGAGACGTTTAATTTAGACAATTTGAGCCGTCGTTTTCTTTGGAATGTCATGTACTGCCTTTCTCTGTTCTTTGTCATTTTCAATTCTTAAATTAAAAACTGAAGAAAAAGAAAAAGGAAAAAACATGCATTCTTCCAGTGTGTGGTGTCGCCTCTCTCTCCGCAGATCTGACCTGGAACTTGACCTGTCCCTTGCTTGTTTCAACGGAGATAGATGCGTTTAAATGCCATACTGTGGAACATTCCAGGCAAAGCGAGCAAAAAAAGCCTGAGGTGGGCAAAATATCGAATTTTAGATAATATTGTGAATGTTGTTGAAATATGAAGCGTTTGAGTGTATTGTTTATAGTAAATTATGCTCTAAAAAGAGACAATTAAAAATGAAAATGGAAAAAGTTGTTGTAAACCGTCAAATAAGGGCATTGACCTTATTCTGCCCCGCCCACTTTTGCCGTTTTTTGCACTTTTGTTGTAAACGCACTTTCGTTTGACGAGAACTCCGTTAAAGCTAATGACGAACGAGGGAAAAGTCTCGCCGCTAAAATGTTACATAAAGTAGATTGATTTGTGTAAAATGTTTAATGAACACGAGCAACAACAAGTCAACAACGCAACGATTTCCTGGTCAGTCTGAAAACGACTTTTTAGTCCATGTAGAACTTATTTTCTGTTGAGCTCGTCTGCTCCGTGTAAACTACAACGGAAACAAGACGGCGGCGCGTACGGCAACTTCCGGAATAAGGTGAATAAAGCAATATTTCTGCACTTTTGTGATTCATTTGACAGACATTCCACATTTCGCTAATCTTTAAACTTCAACTAATATGTTTAAAGACATGTTTTAACACATTTCTATTGGATTGACTTATTATCGTCTGACTATTGTTAGCGGGAAACTCCAAAAAAGCATCGAAATATCCAGTTTTGTCAATATCGCCCACCCATACATTTGATTTCAGTTCCTTACCTGGTAAATACCATAACCAGAACTACAGAAATTGCACTGATTTTCCGTCTGTAATTTGTCTTGTCCTCTCCGCAGTCACTGGGCTGAACGAGTGCCTGCGGTCTTACTAAATGAGAGCAGCTCAAAGTCATGTTCTGCCACTCCAGCCCTCGCACTTAATCAGCCTCTTGTTGGAGAGCAAAATTATGAATTCAAATTTCATTTATGAGTTTGGCTCGGAGCCCTGGGGAGACGCTGCCTGTGGAGGTCATCAGCACACTCATTTTTCGGCTGCAAGAATGAAGCGCTGA
Source organism: Rhinogobius similis (assembly GCA_019453435.1). Lineage (NCBI taxonomy): Eukaryota > Metazoa > Chordata > Actinopteri > Gobiiformes > Gobiidae > Rhinogobius > Rhinogobius similis. The sequence continues at coordinate 35,298,867 of CM033635.1, read as the reverse complement.
TAATGGTTTGAAATACTGTAGCGACCAGAATATACTTTATGCACTGTGGGAAAATGTATTTGGTGAGTGTTATCATGTGGAATAATTCAAAGGTGTGGAGTAATCTTAACGCAAACGTGGATGTAGAATGTCACTGTGACAAAATGCAAACATAAATTAAAAATAGATTATTATACTGTAATTCATTGCCTTCAGTTTTACCTGAAAAGTACCTGATCTACACATTTGTAGTTCTATCATATAAAAAAGCAGTTTTCTGAAAGGTTTTTGTCTCTACTTGCAGTTTATGAATGTTACAAAATGTCACTATTGTATTTATTTCATGTATTGAATGACATTTTCAAACAACAAGAAACAAACTAAAAGTACGAGATTAAAAAAGTTTAATTCTAAACTTTTACTTTTTCTTTCACTCTCTGGGGCCATTATTGCTACATTAAGAGACATATTCAATCGCAGTGAAAATGTTTTTGCAGCTGAATGAATCAACACAATCATCTATTCATCTATCAATCTATCTGTGTTCATTTAAAGCCCCACCGTGTAATTTTGTTGTTACTAAAATGAAAGCAAATGAAAGCAAAAAATATAGTTCCAGCTATTATTTATTGAGCGATAAGTTGATATACTAATTATTGTGACAGGCCTACTTCAGAACTATTTTTTGAGCCTCAAAACTCTGCTTTGAATGGCTTTGGAACATACGTTTGGCGTCAGGAAAGAAGGCCATCACAAGAAAATGGATGCTCAAACTGACCCAACAATCAAGGACTGGTCTGACATCATACCTGACACACAAAATGGAAAAATGACATTTGGACTTAATTAACAGACACAAAAGGACTTAAATATCCGTAGGTTTTCCTTGTTTTTTGTATCCGTTTTGTTCTCTCTCTGTCACGTCCTGAGTTTTGTTTAAACATTCAAAAAGTGAGAAAAAGAATCCATGTTTTAAAAATGTATTATTAGCAGTAAAAACACAACTGAATGTATGCAAGAAAGATTAATCGAATGCCTACAGTGGAACATTACAGACAATACAATAACATCTCCATGGACACAAATAGTTGGCCGACCCTCATCAGAAAAGTTACATACACTGCACCTTTAGGGGAAAAAAAAAAAAAAAACCTAATCCTAAACCCTAACCCCTAAACCCATGTCAACAAAAAGAAGAAACAGGATTTTTCAAGCTAGTTCAACGTCTTATTCAGCTCTCAATCCTCAAAATATATCCAACTTTTATCATTTGTGCACATACTTTACCTCATATCCCTTTGTACTTCCCGTTTATTTGAGTAAACAATGCACAGAAAGCTTTCAAATTGATGCCTTTTTTCATTTCGTCTGCAGCGTCTCGCCTTCAAAAAACATCCCCACCTCGATGATAAAAGCAAACTCCCCGAGATTGACTCTTTATGGGAAGAATTATGAATCTATATCTCGTCTGTGCGCAAAATCGTCTGCCTCAGCGTGGTGCCTTCAAGCGCCGTGGAAGCCGCGTAATGTTTCGTGATATTTCTCTTCATTGGAATGCTTTCAGCCAAGTTGTTTTGAAAAGCGCCTGTGTATCGTCCTTTGTATTTGAGCCCCGATGGGTCGATCAAGCCTCCTCTTTGTATCTTACATAACAAACTCCAGAGTACCCTCCACATGTGTGTCCTGCGGCAAGGATTTTCATGTCCCTGATGGCGCGATGAGGAGGGAAAACAGCAATCTGAAAAGCAGAAAGAGGTGAGGAGCGGCGAAGCACAAAGTTAGTCATGTCTCCCGGGTGTTTCCGATGTCTGAAGAAGAAGGAGACGGATGTTTTGGAGGAGAAGTTTTCTGAGACGTGTAAAATGGGAAAGTGTTCAACATGTGTAGACCTCGGGCGGAGAGCGGCAGCGGTAATCGGCGTGGCTCCAACGGAGAGGATCGACGAGGGGCCGGCGAGTTCAAAGGGTGACAAGTAACACTTTGGAGACTACAAGACGGGAAGAAAACAATGCGCAGTTTAAACGGATGATTGACTAGGCTTTTGGAGTAAACGTTTCCGGACATTTTTAAAAGATTCTACGCAACAAATAATGCTAATACAAAGAATTCAAAGAGGAGAAGTGGCTAGTAGTCGACTAAAGACATGCCCTGTGCACTGATTAATCGTCTAAAAGGGGTGTGGCATGGCAAAAGTTCTCACTTTTTTAGAATCTTACACAAAAGCAATATCACCAGAGAAGTAGTAGTAAACGGCATCTTCGTAACTTATTAGACTCCCCAAACTTTAACCCCACTCCTCTCTGCTGTTGTGCATACACTCTACTATAAATCCTACTAAAAGAATTAGTTGACAACTAAAACATTTAGACAACTGGTACTAGATAAGAGAAGTAAATACATTAGGTTTATTTTGATTTTTTTATTTGAATTATTCAAGGACAATGCACACAAAAAAACATTCTACAGCATGAACCTAAAAAAAGCTAAAGCTAACAACAACTCGCTGCTTACTTTTTTTCCTTAACCCACTTTACCCATTTTATTTTTTAAATGTATTAGGGTTAGGGTTGGGGTTAGATAACCAGGTCTTGGCAGAACTGCAAAACCTTTTACAATTAGATACAGGTCTCATTTTGACCCTAAGAGTTTTTTTTTTAAACTATTTATTCAAATTAATTTTGCTCAACTACATGAACAAAAATCAGATACAGAAGTTCACAGTCATTTTAACCTTCAAAAAAGTGTGACTTCTTCCTCCAAAGTCTGAACTCTGCTCCAAACTGCATACTTTTACTGACAAAAGACTGGCTTTTGATTAAAAAGACAAGCTAATCACTGACCTTTAGAAATAACTGAATGACATGTTTTGCCGTTGTTGCAGTGGTTAAGGGCGTTGCACATTTGTGGTTGCTGCCAGCGCGGTGTTGTAGGTTTGATTCCGATCCTCAACTATTCATCAAACGTTAATCCCTTCTCTCTCCTCATTGCAGGCGACAATTCTCCTGTCAAATAAAGCCTTCAGGCAAAAATACATAAATAAAAATAACTGAATGATGATCTTGATTAAAATATGGTTGATTGACATGGTTAGAAGTAAGGCTGGGCAATATGGTGCTGAAAATTGAATTGTGATCTTGTTCATACGGCTTGCTATTATACTATTTGAGTAAAACTGCCATATCTTGAGTCACAAATTGTGTCTCAAATGTAGCTCTATCTACAAACAAAGACACTTTTTTCCCACACCTCTGCTATAGGTTAGCTTCAGCAATACTTTGGGGTGCATGACAGACAATATAAAGGTACTAAAGTGTATGTGATTTGGCTAGAAGTAATTTCTTTATTAGCGTATTGGTCACCCTGGGTCAAAAATACAAAAACGTCAATTTTGCATGATATGACTCCTTTAAAATATGACTTTTAACAACTGAGCTTTGTATTTTCTCCAGCAATTGCATCCACTGTCCACAAAGTAAATCCGACTTGCCACACTCGTTCTCGCATTCAGCAAACCCACCTATTCAGACTCCTCCGCTCCAGCCTCATCGATCACCGCGGCGCTTTAGACTCGGCGCGCCAAATCCCCACCTGCCGCCGCCCCGTGCCTCCCTCCTCCCCCGTCCGCGCAGCATCCCCCCTGCTGCCCGCGAGAGTGATTATCCCCCATTACCGTCCTCCGCGGCGGCTGTTCGACTGGCGCCCGAAACACTTAGCCGTGATAGAAAGGGGGCTAGCGCCGGATTGTCAACCGAAACACTCCGCAATGAACGCTCACTGCTGTCACGCGGGGGGAAAGCTCGGGCCAGAGTCTGCGGGCCTGTCACTGCTCCTGCGATAGCACAGCGCGGGGGGAGAAAGAGTGAGGGAGTGGATCCGTTGCCCCCCTGACAGGAAGAAAATAAGGGAGTGAAGGGAGAGTCGAGGGGCGCTAAGAGAGGGCTAACCTGACATCTATCAATGAACACGCTCAGACTGCGGAGAAGCATCCGTGAGACGGGGCGCCACACCGGAGGCTTCTCTGACAGTAAGGACTCGAGATGAAGAGGAGCAGGAGGAGTGGAGGTGCTGGTGAGTATGGGAGGGAGAGAGGGAGGGGAGGGGAAGAGAGAAGGGAAAAAAAGGAGGCAGGAAGGAATGAAAAGAGTGAGAGAGAGAGAGAATGGAAGAAGGGAGGCTGGATGGAAGGAAGGAGCGAAGGGAGGTGGGAAGAAACTAGAGAATGGAAGAAGGGAGGCTGGGTGGAAGGAAGGAGCGAAGGGAGGTGGGAAGAAACTAGAGAATGGAAGAAGGGAGGCTGGATGTGAGGAAAGAGCGAGAGGAGGATGAAAGGAGGGAAGAAGGGAGGCAAGGTGGAAGGAAGAAGCGAAGGGAGGAAGGACGTAGGGAAGAAAAACAGAGATGGGAGGAAGGATGGAAAGAGTGAAAGGAGGAACGTAGAGAGGAAGGAAAGAGAGATGGGAAGAAGGGAGGCAGGGCAGAAGGATGTAGCGAAGGAAGGAAGGAAGGAAGGAAGGAAGGAAGGAAGGAAGGAAGGAAGGAAGGAAAAGAGAGAAGGGAAGAAGGGAGGCAGGAGGGAAGGAAGGAGCGAAGGAAGGAAGGAAGAGAGGAAAAGAGGGAAGGAAGGGAAGAATGGAGGGAAAAGAGGTAAGGGAGACAAAAGAGAGAGAAAAGGAAGGAAGACAATGAGAGAAGGAAGGAAAAAAAACAAAGTAGGATAGAAACAGATGAAAGAAAGGAGAAAAAGAAGGAAAACTTTTAGAAAAAGGAGCTGAAGAAAGACTTTACAAAAAAAGGGGATAAAAAGTAGGGAATTACAGAATCTTACAGAATGAAGAGAAGGAAGGAAGCAAATAATGAAGAATAAGAAAATACAGAAGGTAAAAAGGGAAGAGGGCGGGAGACAAAAATGAGCGAATGAAGGAAAGAAAGAAAATAAAGTAGGTTCGAAACCAAATCAAGAAAGGAAGGAAAACATTTAGAGAAAGGAAGGGAAGAAAGATAAGAAGAAAGAAACAAAGACGGTTTGGGGGGACAGCTGACAGGTAGTCGTCAAGGTCGTCCTATTTCGCCACTCGTGTACTTTCAGGAGAGAAAAGTTTGCTAAGTGACTCAAGTTTGCGACAATAGCGCCTGGAGCTAACAGCTGGCTTATGTAACCTTGTGTCGGCTATTTTGGGCCATCTACAAACCGAGCGGTCTATTAAATGTGGCAAATGTACTGACGGAAGAGCAGTAGTGTCCTTGTCCCTCAGGTAAAATACCACGACTTCCAGGCAATAATGGACTACTGGCTTTTTGCGGTGCTTTACCCGTAATTGGCTTCCGTTGTTAGCTAGCTAGATAATTGGCAAAATGCTGCGCGTAGAATTATTTAGGTAAAGCTGAAAACAGAATGCAAAGTCCTCGTCGTGCAGTTAATTACGTTGAAATGTAGGTTGCAAAAGAAGCAGCCGATGTTCTTCACGAAATCTCATTCTTCCGGGTCTTTTGTCAAGTATTATCCGAATGCTTAAAAAACGTAAGAGGACTGAGAGAGGCGTGGTGAATAAGGTGAAAAACCACGGCGTGAAAGTGGTTTGTGCGCTGTATTCAGTTGGAGAGCGCCACTTAATGACATCAGCAGGTGGAAAAGAGCAGTTTACGGCGAGACACTTCAGGTGAACAGGAAAATGTCTTCAATTTGAAAATATATATGAATTTTCGACTGTGGTTTACTGACATAAATGTAAGAAAAAAATGTATTGCAAGTGTTATGTTTTCAGATAGAAATAAGGCATCAAAACGGCCAAAATTACACATTTAAATCAGAAAAATTGACATAAACAGGTTTACATTTCTTCGTTAATTTTGTACACTTGTTAGTTACAAAAAAATAGAGGGGATTTTGGATTCCTACTTTGTTTTTGATTAAACTATATTTGAATGACAATTGGACAAATACAATACTATACATATAATACAATACTAATTTCACCTATTTTTTCAGATTTAAAACGTTACTAAATCAGGCTTACAATTAAATAAACACATCCTTTTGTACGTTCTTGTTGAGTCCAAGATTGTTCAGTTTGGTGTAGGATCTACTTTAAGGCTGATCTTTATGTCTCGAGGGAGAAAAATGTATTTTAAGAAAACGGCTTTTGAAGTTACAATGTCCCAGAGAAATCTATGGATGAAGTGGAATAAATGAAGCAATAAAACATCCTTTAGGAGCAGATTAGACAAATTTGTTGTTTCCACATAAAAGCCGATTTGTTGAGAGAGAAAAACAAAAGAAAAGAAAAAGTTTTGCCTGTAGTGTCTCGCCTTTAAGGACACGCATTACGCAAAATGTACCTTGAGCTTTTCACCATGTTATAACATTCTTCTCTCATCTCATCAAAAACATGTAGCTGGATTTAAAGAGCCTGTACCTGATTTTTTAAATTTATTTTTTACTCTAGTGTTTTACTCTTTACATTACACGCTGTTTGATAGAAGCAACTTCATGGAAAGACATTGGGTTTTTTATGTATAATCTGTGCATATTATAAACGCACTTCGTTAGGAAAAAACTAGTGCAGAAATGTTTGCCGGGGTCACCTCTTTTTCAGCCAATCAGACATATTGTACACTATGAATCATGGGAAAATAACTGCTTGACTCGATCCCAGACAGTGATTCTCTGTCATGGTGCAGTTTTAAAAGTACTAAAAGTTAATCTTAAGGAGAGTTAGGGAAACTACATGGAAACAACTGCATGAGACTACTCCAGACAGTCGTTTCTGAGTCAATATTGAGTGAAAGGAAGGACTATGTGGGCGGGGCTAACGGTTCAAACAACAAGTTCCTGTCACATGGTTCAAAATCCGGTACAGGCCCTTTAATTACAACTGCGTGGCTGCATCAGAATTTCGGAGGTAAGTTAGCGTTTGTTTATTTCACTAATGTATTTCTCTCTGCAGCCACTAGATGGAGTCCAAAGTCAATTCCTGGCATTTCTTTTTCTAAAACACGAGATTCCAAAATTAAGGTACTCAAGCATCCAAAACAATACAAATAATGCATAATATATGTCCTTTAGAGCAGTTATTCCCAACCTTGGGGTCGGATTCTCAGGGGGTCTCCAAGATTTTTTACAAAAGAGGTGCAAGTTAGATTGTGTTCATTTTAATGAAAGGGTGGCAAGCATTTTAATTCTTACTGCTAGAAGGCAATAGCATCTAAGGTAGGAAAAGTTTAGTTTAGTTTAGTAATTATCTATCCTATTTTTATTGCATACACCTATTTCATTCATTCCTGTTCTAAACTGTGTGTTGCAACAGTGGAATTTCCCCATTGTGGGACAAATAAAGGATCTCTTATCTTATCTTATCTTATCTTATCTTATAAAAGGACTCTGGGGTCATCAACATATCCATGGTTAAAATAGGGGTCGCTGGGAGAAAAAGGTTGGGAACCACTGCTTTAAAGTGTTGAGAAGGAGACTACTAAGTTTGCTGGATAAGTCCAACACAATCCAACACAGCCTGGAGGTGTCAACTGTCTTCATGAAGATACAATAGACATGTTCAATGTTATACTGTGACACAAAGAAAATGCATCTTTATTCAGTCATTTTCAATCTTCACTCTGGTCTTTGTTTTTATGTCTTTGTGTTTTTCTTGTTGTGTACAGTACTTATTACTTTATGTACAGATTGTAAACTTGCCTGGCCTTGCTCTGACTTTACCCGCTAGCCTCGTTCCGTGTCGTTCCACCCTATTGTTCTCTGTTATCCTCTTTCGTAACAGCTGTATCGGATTGTTCTACCTTATTGTTCTCTGAAAGCCAATCCCTCACAGTTGCCAAGTACCTGATTACCGTTTGACTGGCTTGATTTCTCCATTGACCCACGGTTTGAGCAGAGAGTTTTAAACAGAAGGTAAGTTGTATCTGAAACCGGCATTTCTGTTCAAAAGAAGTTTTTTTCCGACCTTTGAAACCTTTTCTACCATGGACCACTCCTGGACGAATGAGGGATTACACCACAAACTTTAACTTTAACTTTTAAACAATTAAGAAGAAAACTGACCCAAGCCCAAAGCGACAAATGAAAGTACGTGAATGATGATCGTGATTTTTTTCTCCTCATATTGTCAAGGAAAGGAGGAAACGAGAGCGAATAAAGGAAAGGAGGGAGGAGAGAAGGGAGTGAAAGAGGGGAGAGAGGGATGGAATTGAGGAAAACAGAGTGAAGGACAGAAGGGATGAGGAAAAGAGGGAAGGAAGGGAGAGAAAGGAGAAGTAAGGAAGGAAAGAAGACAGAGAGAAAAGGGAGGAAAGTAGGAAGGGCGGGAGGAAACAAGGGAAGGAAGGAAGGAAAGAAAGAAGGAATTAAGGAATAACGAAAGACATGAGAAAGGGAAGGAAATAATGAAGCTTATGAACATGGAATGAAAGAAAGGAGAAGTGAGAAGAAAGGAAGGGAGGGAGGAAAGAAGAAATGAATGAGGGAAGTAAAGAACTAGGAAACAGAACAAGAACGAGAACAAACAAAAGGAAAGAGAAGAAAGGAAGAAAGCAAGATGGATAGACGATTTATAGATTTGACTATTGTGAGTTCTGTTTTGACTCACAGTTTGAGCAGACGATTTGAAAGAGAAGGTCAATTGTATCTCAAATCCACCATTTCTGATCAAAAGAAGTTTTTTTTTTCCGACCTTTGAAACTTTTTCTACCATGGACTCATCCTGGACGAATGCGTGCTTACACCGACAAACCTGTGAGGCCAAGCAATTAAGGAAAACTCAGAGCCAAACCAACAAATGACGACTGCGTGAATGAAAATTGTGATTCTTTTTTCCTCATATGGCCCAAGAAAGAAGGAAGGAAGCGAAGGAAGGAAGGAAGGAAAGAAGGAAGGGAGGGAAATAGTGTGAAGGAAAGGAGGAGGAAAGGAGGGCAGGAAGGCAGGCAAGAAAGGGAGGGAAAAGAGAAGTAAGGGAGGAAATGAGGCAGAGGGAATAGGAAGGAAAGGAATAAGGGAGGAAAGTAGGAAATGAGATAATGAAGGAAGGAAGGAAGGAAGGAAGGAAGGAAGGAAGGAAGGAAGGAAGGAAGGAAGGAAGGAAGGAAGGAAGGAAGGAAGGAAGGAAGGAAGGAAGTGAATGAAGGGAAACAAGGGAGTGAAGAATGGAAGGAAGGAAGGAAAATAGAATGGATGGGATTGAAAGAAGAAAAGGAGGGAGGAGGAAAAAAGGGAAGGAAGGACAGCAGGAAGGAAAGGAAGAAAGAAACAGAGAAAGAGAAGGAAAACAGGAAGGGAGAGAAGAAAAGAGAATGGAGGAAGGGAGAAAGAAAGAAAAGGACGGAAATATAGAATGATGAAAAAAAATCAGAAATGGAGAGGAAAACAATTAGAAAGTAAACGTGGACGGAAAGAAAATAGGAAATGAAAGGAAACAAAGGAAAAGAGAGAAGAAAGGAAAGGAGCGCAGAAGGGAAAGAAGGAGAAAAGACTGAGGGAAGTAAGGAAGGAAAGACCTAGGGAAGAAAGGAGGGACAGTACGAGTAATAGGAAGAAAGAAAGACAAAGAATGGAGGACAGATAATTGATAGACGGTTTGAGCAGGCAGTCGTAAACAGAGGGTAAATTGTATCTCAAACCACCATTTCTGTTCAAAGCCTTTTTTTTTCCCGCCTTTGAAACCTTTGGACCGATCTTCGCCGAACGAGAGATTACACCGACAAACTTCTGAGGCCAAACAATTAAGCAGAACACAGGCGCGAGCCCAAACCGACAAATTGGACGGCGCGCATCAAAAAACGCGAAAAAGTCACGGTCACATTGTTGAGCGGAGGGTGATTATCGCGCAGACCAAGCCTCTAATTGACCCTCTCCTCGTTACTATACGCGGTTAAGTGAATTTCACATGTGCGGTAATTGTGTGACACTGATGAGACAGGGGCCCGTGTGCGTGTGTGTGTGTGTGTGCGTGTGTGTGTGTGGCTTCATAGTCGTGTGTAAAACTGCATGTACTTGATTAGGGCCCGAGCGGATACGTGAGAAGTGACCGCGTCCAGCCAATGTCCCACGGCTGACCTCCCCTTTAATTAAGAGCTGACTTCTCTGCGCCTGAGGAATTTGTCATACCCAGCCTTCAAATAGAAATTCATATATGAGGTATTATTATGCAGCGCCGCTCTGCTTTCCTGGGTCTTGTTTTATGCGTGACAGTGGGGCTGGGCAGAAGGAGCAGAAGAAAGAAGCGCAATTTTCTTTTCTTTCTGACCACTATTGAGTCGATTTGTGATTTATGTTTTAATAATGGGATGCTGTTCACGTTTTAAACACAACCAGGAGAATTGATAAAAATGTGAGCTGATGATCTAATAAAAGAATCGCACGGTTCAGAACGTTTGTCATTTTTAGTTTTGTTATGTTTTTATTGCATTTAGTGGCGTTTTTCTCACTTTTTGTCACATATTTGGCACTTCAAATCATGTTTTATCAGTTCAAGACATGTTTTTGATGCTTTTTGGTCACATTTGTGTCTGTTTTGTGTTTTTGTCACAAATTTAAAGGTCCCATATTCTGCTATTTTGCCCTTTACACAGTCTATTCTAAGGGCTTTGTTGATAAAATTTTGCGTTGTGCAATATCCATAACATAACAGTTTCCAAAAAACACCCATTTCTTGGACTGGCCCCCCTCCTTGCAAAAGCAAACGGCTCACTCTGAGATCTGACCCCCCCGAACTGAGAGCAGGCTGCTCTCCCGCCCAACTCGCGCGCCTCCCCCGCCCAACCCGTGCCGAAGCCTAGAGCGGAGATAGTGCGCATGCGCCGTGTGCTCCGGTAAACAGCGATACACAAACACGGGAATAAACATTTTCTCCTCCTGACGGTGCGTCGTGCTGAGTCCTACGTCTTGGATCTGACCTGGAGTTTGACGTGCTCCAGGGCCTCAACGACGGACGTTGCCGTTTGGTAAATAACAAGCTAACTCTTCTATCTGTCGTATCCATCGTGTAATTACTGTGTAGCATTAGCATTAGCTGTTTTTATTCTGCGGCTGCGCGCTTCCTGGAGGTGTGGCTTAAACACCGCGTCATCCATGGGAAGCCGCGTCATCCATGGGATGAGCCCCCGTCTGCTGCTCAGCCGAGGGGGACAAAAAAGACAGTTCTCTAGTGAAAGCATGAGGGAATCAATCAAAAAACCACTTTGGGCACAACATACGAGGCCCAAATAGCACTGTAGGAAGGTCAAAACCTCTGAAAAGTCGATTTTGCATGTTATGGGACCTTTAAACTACAGGGTTAGCAGTTTTTATGCAGAATAAAAAGGATATTTTTATGTTTGTGGAGGAAATGATTGCACTTCAAAAATGCAGTCTTTGTGATTTGCTAATTGCGTCCATTCAAATTGCAATTTCGATTCGGTTGTGCAGCCCTAGTCCAGGTTTCATCCCGTTTAGACAAGGTTCAGTGCTAGGTTTAGTTCCAGTTCGATCCATTTAGTGCACATTCCCACTACAATTGCACATCGATTCACCACATCAAAATTGGGACAAAACCAAAATCAAACCGTAACCTAAACTTGGATTAGATCAGGACTAAACAAGGACAGGAACAGGACCAAACCAAGTCCACAATGGCACAAAAACTTGCTAAATTTAGGACTGAACGATGAAAAGTTTGAACGCACATTTAGTACTATGTGCTTGCACTAAGACCAAGAAATCAAATTTGTGTATGAAAAATAATGATTCCTGGCACAATTTTCATAATCAAGTAGAGTACCAATGACAAATTCTTAAACGAGTGTGCCCTCTTAAAAACAACTTAAACCTTAAACTAAACATGCTTCCAGAAGTGTTCTTTTCCAACATTATTGTAAAGTATAAAGTATTATTGTAAAATACAGAAGAGGACTTGGAATAGGCTTTAGTTCAGGGCTTTTCAACTTAAGGCTCAGGGTCCAAATCAGGCCCTTCAAGGGATATGATCCGGCCCTCAACCCATCTTCCAAAAATATAGAAAATATTTTATCTCATTAGTGGTTTAGTCCTGATTTAGACCTGTTTAATCAGGGTTTAGTCCGGGTTTATTCCTGGTTTAGACCTTGCTTAGTCCTGGTTTAGTCCTGATTTAGAGCTGGTTTAGTTCTGGTTTAGACCTGGTTTAATCCTGGTTTAATCCTGGTTTAGTCCTGGTTCAGTTCTGATTTAGAGCTGGTTTAGTTCTGGTTTAGACCTGGTTTAATCCTGGTTTAGTCCCGGTTTAGTCCTGGTTCCGTTCTGCAGATGTTGTTAAAACCTTTCATATTAAAAGTGCAGACACGTTTCTGGCCCCGAGGACAAACCATTCGAAAGATCTGGCCCTCTGTAAAATAAAGTTGTATAGCCCTGCTCTTGTCAATATCCTAAACTAGTCAAAGTGTAAGTACTAAGTTTGCTGTAATAAAATTTAAAAAACGATCCAAATGAAGTCCTCTCCCTCCTATTTATTTGAGAGTCGACTTGCTAATGCTACTGCAGAAGTTTATAGTGTAAACAATCCGAGCAGTCATTAGCAGTTAGCAGATGTAAGGTACTCTGACCTGGATCGATTGACCCTACATCTGCACTGCCGACAAATCAACTTCTCTCTCATTTAGTCATTAAACACACTTTACACCTCCCACACTGATTCTCAACGCGCCGCTGATACAACAACAAAGTACTGTCTATGGCAATTCCTCAAAGCTAAAAAATATATTATCGGAAGAATGATAGAACTATGAAATTATTGCACCATACTTTAATTTATTGAAATCTGTGTTATACTACTGTACGTTCAGCTTGTCCTGTTTTAAATGTGCTTTATTATTAAAATGTTGTTCTAATATACATGAGGCATTCACAAAAGTATTCCATTTATAGATTGTTCATGTAGCAGGTTGATGAAATACTGTTAAGATATATTTATGTCATAGGTCAACTGCATATAAAGCTAAGGTTAGACACTACAAGTGAATAAGAAAGAATCTTAAATGTAAAGATATCAATTTGAAACTTCTTCAGCAGTTTCCTCACATGAATGTAAGAAAAAAAAATGTATTAAAGGTATGAATGTATTTTTTTTTAATTCAACATGTAATTTTTTATATAGAAATGAATGAATGAATGTAGAATTTCTATAGCAATAGAAATATATTAAAATTTGACAAAACCAGGTTTAAATTTCTTGGTTCATTTTGTACACGTATTATTTACAAAAAAAATGTGCACAGGGGATTTGAGACAGTCCTAATCTTTACTGTCAACTGTGGTTATCACATTTATACAACAACAAATTACATCGTGCAAAAGTAGGCCAACATCTGCATTTGAAAAAGCAAATGTGGCTTTGTTGTAGGGAGTTATGTAGAAAATGCTATGAAATGATTAGCACTGGTGATTAGCATACAGGTCAAACATGAATCATGTTTCATTAGCGCAGTATGGCACAGAGGTGACCAGCCCGAGCCGGTCCCGAGTGAACCCGTCTGAAGGAGCAGGTTATAGTAACTCCAAGAAATCGTCAAACAACGTAAATATGGGCTTGTAAGTGTCTGAAACTTTCCCTCTGTGCAGTAATAGTATAGCACTAAATATTAATTACGTTTGTGTGTGATTTTGAGCTTTTAATGCTTACTTTGATGAAGGTCTTTGTCAGTTAAAAGTCTGTGTAAAGTCGTGAAAAAGCCGTTCAAAAGCCTGATATCTGTGGTCATTGCTCTGTGAGACATTCATTTTTGTATTTATACAAAGGAAAAGAATGAAAGATGAACACTTGTTGCTTCCCGTAGAAACTATGTCTCCGACCAGCCGCAATTTGACTCTCTTCTTTACATGTGACGTGACGATGTATGTTGGAGTGAACCAATTGTGCCAGTATAATAAGTCACAAATCGATTCCCAAACACACGAGCCTGTCATTCCCAGCTTCAGTATCTCCAAAGGTGACCACTTGATCGCGCGTAATCCATTCGGCCGCGACCCCTAGACTTCAGAGCTTAAAATTGCATTACCATAACATAATAAGGAGCGCACACAAACGCACACATGGAACAGCAGACCGGCGCACACGAAGGAGGAGAGAGTAGAGCATTTGTCAGAAGACGCTGAGTCAGGCGGCGTGCCCCTTCAGCTCCTATCTGCGCCCGCATCTGCCGGTAATCCAATACTCCTGTCCGACATGTCTGAGAACAGCTGTTACCGTGAGCATGGGGCTGCCGAGAGAAATATTTAGAGAGAGCTATGACTGAAGCAACACGGGGCCAGGAGATTCAAGTAGAGCAAGGAATGTGGAGAAGGCAGGTTGTAGTGTTGGAAAAGAAATGGGTTTGAAGTTTTTCTGGGTTAAAATGTCATTAAAGGGAAGGTGCAAACTTTGAATTCACTTTTAATCATTAGTTTAGTCAAAGATGTATTCTGATTGATTCCTGCATGTAAATTAATCCTGTATTGTTGTGAAACTGAGGTTTGAGTGCTCAGACAAATCCTGTTTACCCCAACATTCCTGTACTTTCTTATTATTTGACTCAGAATGACACGTGTAGAGTTCTGAAATGTCACGTAGTCACTTTACAAACACAGACATGTAAATGACAATTTGCTGCTTTTTGTGGTGAGATGGGCTTACGATTTCTGCAGTTTAGAACAGGAAGTCAATGGACCTGTTTTAGATCAATATTTCAGTTTACAATGAACAAAGTGTAAAATAATGATCTACTTACTTTATAGTTCAATACTAACTACCTTAGCAAAATATGTCTCCTTTAAAATGTTAACTTACTTTCATTCATATAGATCAGTGGTGCTCATACTAGGGCAGTGGTTCTCAAACTAGGGGTCGGGACCCCAATGGGGGTCGCAAAATGATTTCCAGGGGTCCCCAGATGATGGGGAAAAATTGGTACAATAGTGTTAAACACGGCTTGACACCCTTCAAATGCAGTGGTAAATGTAGATTCCTATTTGTCGGACATTCAGTGTCATTTTTCAAGGTCTACATTCTCAAAATAAAATCAAACATTAGACATAAAGCTAATTTATCACTTTGCGTGTCGCCTATGTTTTGTATTCGGGGGTCGCGAATGTGAACTATTTTTATTTTCGGAGTCGCGACTGAAAAAGTTTGAGAACCACTGTACTAGGGGAATGATTTCTGGGGGTCTCCAGATGATGGGTCTTAAACAAGGTTTGACACCCTTCAAATACCGTGGGAAATGTAGATTCCTATTTGTCGGCCTATCAGAGTCATTTTTCTACGTCTATATTCTCAAAATAAAATCAAACATTAGACATTTTGGGGGTCGCGACTGAAAAACTTGGAGAACCACTGATGACCATGTGAGAATATTAAAGGGGCTGTACCGTTTTGTTTTTTTAATGTAATAAAATAAAATCTGTTTTGCACCAGTACAGGTATATTGTAAAATCAGCTCTTTAAGGTGAAAATGTGTGCTCTATACATCTAATTTGACATGTTGACATGCTAGTTGTTGATAGCTTTACCATGATGGCAAAAGTTGCTTGCTCTGGCCTCTGAAAGTTATGAAACGTGCTCATATACACATCAGGGTGAATAATTAGCATGCTTAAAAATAGTTTATCATGAACTAGGTTTGTTTTTCAAGACAGTAAAAATCAGGTACAGCACCTTTAACATTACAATAAAAATATACCGGTACTGGTATCGAATATCTGTGTCGATATGGGAAAAGTTTTGTTTACATAAAGCTGTTCTGTCATTGGTTGAAGCATGAAGAATAGCTGTGCAACCAATTTGGATTAGTTTTGTCATACGTTACTCTTGTTTTAATAAAATAAATGCTATTTTAAGTCTCTGCAGAGGTATCAATTGATATCAGGTATCGGCATGTACTTAAAGCCCATGTATCAAAATCAGTATCAGATCTGACAAAGCTGGATCGTGCATCCCTAGTTCAAAACTCCTGTAACTCACTAAGGTCCTGACAGAACACGAATAAAATGTAACAATTTTAACAACAAAAAAAATGTAATAGTTGATCATAATAGTTAATAGTCAATGCTAGTGCCAGTTAATTATATCAATATTGTAGAAATACCATCGTAGTACCTGGACGAATGAGGGTTTACATCGACGAATTGTAGAAATACTGAAAAATGTACATACCACATTGTTATTTATATGAGTGGAAGGTTATAAATTGACTTCATACTGTAAAGACAATATTATAATAGGCGTGAAAGTGTGAAAACCTCCACATTTGTATTCTGAGGGCAGCACAGAGCAGGTCTGGTCAGTGCTAAATGAGTTTGTGCTGTCAGGAGGTATGTATTTATATAAAGTCTTGAGGTTCCATCACTGCAGCCTATGTTTCACATGAGAAGAGCTCCCCCAGCAGGCCGACACAAGAACTGTGGGGAAAATATGATACATTCTCTCAAATACAACATGCAAGGGAAGAACTGGGGGGTGATGATAATAATACTACTGCTGCTGCTGCTGCTACTAATACAACTACTACTACTACTGCTGCTACTAATACAACTACTACTACTACTACTACTACTACTACTACTACTACTACTGCTGCTGCTACTAATACAACTACTACTACTGCTGCTGCTACTAATACAACTACTACTACTACAACTACTGCTGCTGCTGCTGCTGCTACTAATACAACAAGTACTACTACTACTACTACTGCTGCTGCTGCTGCTACTAATACAACAACTACTACTACTGCTGCTACTAATACAACAACTACTACTACTACTGCTACTAATACAACTACTACTACTACTACTGCTGCTGCTACTAATACAACTACTACTACTGTTGCTGCTACTAATACAACTACTACTACTACTACTACTACTGCTGCTGCTGCTGCTGTTGCTACTAATACAACAACTACTACAACTGCTGCTGCTATTAATACAACTACTACTACTGCTGCTGGTACTAATTCAACAACTACAACAACAACTACTACTACTACTTTATCTGCTACTACTACTGCCACTGCTAAAACCACTATGGCTTCTATTACATCTACAACTACTGCGGCTGCTACTGCTACTGCTGCTACTACTACTACGGCCAGGTTACGGGGCAGATCTGTGGAGAGGCAAACCTGCTCCCAGTGAAAATGCATGTTTTGCAAGTTTTTGTTCTTGGTGCTGCAACTGATACTTGTGACAGCAGTGACATCACGCCGAGGGTGAACTGCATTCCCATGGAGGATAGGTCCACCGTTACTATGGTGACATAATGAACACATTAGCACTATCAGATGGCTATATAGACATTTTTAGAAAAAATACTAACTAGCTTCACACAACACATTTTCTAGAGCGTGTGATCAAGCTTGGTCCTTGTGATTCCCTAATTTGAGTCCGTGCCAAATTTGCATCAAAATTCATTCATCCAACTATTGTAGTGGTCAAGACCGCACTAATCAAGACCAAGACCTTCCCGAGATCACAGGGTCTAGACTGACACAAGACCAAGACCACTGAGAATTGAGACCGAGACAAGACCAAGACTGTGCCTTGGAAATTCTTTTAAACATAAACTAAACATGTAGTGTAAATAAATGACACATTTGCATGTGTGTGCATTATATATAATACAGTGCTTCTCAAACTTTTTTGGTGCAAAAAAAGGCAAACCTGTGACAGGTAGGAACAGCGCCATGCCCAGTTTGTTGCTGAAAACACGTCATAATTCGCACGTAATGTACACACATTTCCCCAGACTTCTACAACTAAAATCAAATGTTAATTTAGGCATATACAGAGCGGAGACAAATTCCAATACATAATACCTTCGAGCAGATGAAAACACCAAGACAAGGCAGAATCCAAATGCGCTCAAGTCCGAGACGTGGTCAACACCTTAAAAAACCCACCACACTACTAAAAGCACACAAACGTTGGTCTATCACTACAGCAACACAAGGTGGACGAACATCTCATATGCTATAGCAATATTTAATCGTTTCTTTGACTATGGCAGGTCTGAGATTTAGCATGTCTTATTAAAAAAAACGATAATTAATTATGAAACTTTCTTGACAAATTCTTTCTATTCTTCTATTGTCAAGCTAACGACTAGCATGATTGGCTCAAATACAGCATATGACTCAAACTGGGGAATGACTGTTCTATCCTCTGTTTGATTTTTCAATAAAAAAGTGAGTATGACTAACTGAAAAACTATTAGCTAATGCTAGCTTGTGGCTGTAATGTCATTTGCAAATATGGGACATATTTAACAGCACACATTATCTCATCTGTTGTAGTTCTTACTAAAATCTACTCTTTCTGGTCAGATTGTGTTAAAACAAAGCTCAAATTAACATCTTGAGTAACAGAGCTTCAAACAGAGAAAGTTAGCTTCACATCCCCAGATAATTTTGATGAAATTACTTTAAAGGTATGAATAACGCACCATCAAAAAGGTTACACAATGAGCTACTTTTTTAATCTGTTTAATAAAGTTTTACATCCCAAAATATGTGACAAAAAAACACCCTGCTTATTTTCTGAATCACTTGGTCTTCACTTTTTTTGCCCTGTACAGCGCACTCAACTTCCAAGGTTCAGGTGAGGGACGGGAACACACTTTCAACCAAATCCTCCGAAAAAGAATGTGGATAATTTGAAAAGCACAAAAACGTCCCCCCTTTTTCATCTGCGCCCTGAACATTGTGACATTGGTTCATTCTTTTTGACTGTGGGAGGCGTCGAGCAGCTGTCGAAGTGGAAGTCCATTTTAATGCAATTACCCTCGGCAAGGTTAGCAATAATGACAAGCGCTCGGGCTACTTATATTATCATTATCTGCAATTGGGCGAAATCCTTGTGCGCTTTTTCATGTGGCAAATGGCCCGACTTGTGCTCCGTTCCGACTTTGAGGACTGTAATTTCCTCTCAGCTGTCGACGATTCGCAATTTGAGGTAGTGCAATAATCAAATCGCAAAAGACTGCAATTTTTTTAGGCAACGGAATAGTCGCTGTAAACAACCAAACATCCTGTAAATGAAGAAAAATGTTGCTAATGCTTAAGTTTTTTTTACCTCTATATGGAGCTCGGGATCGTGACATCACACACAGCAGAATTTTCAGTTAGCCCAAAGTTAAATTAACGGAGATTTTAAGATGCAATGTACAAAACTTAGCATTTATTGAAAAACATTCTGACATTAAACTTGATAAATGTATTTACCAGGGTTTTTTGTTAACTTTTTTACAATGTTTTGCCTACTGTTTTTCTATGTAAGTATAGAATCAGAATCAGAAACGGGTTTATTGCAATTGCCAGTGAACAAAATTCACAAACGAGGAACTTGCTGTGGTAGTAAGTAAGTAATAATGTAGTAGCAAAATAATTTTAGCAAAGCAATAATAATTAGCACACCAACAGCAAATATGGCAGATTTCCATGGTGATGGCTGTTTTTTTTATGTTCTATTCGAGCCTTGAATTAGTTTATCAGTGCAGATTCCATTATTTTCTCAAATGTTAAAGAGACTGTCTGATTTTTACTGTTTTGACATGTGAAAAAACACAACTAGCTCATGTACCTGATTTTTTTTTTTTGCATGAAATAAAGTCAAATCTGTGTTGTCCTAATATTCACCTTATTCCAGAAGTTGCCGTACGCGCCGCCATCTTGTTTCCGTTGTATTAGTTTACATGGAGCAGGCGAGCTCAACAGAAAATAAGTTCTACATGGACTAAAAAGCCGTTTTCAGACTGACCAGGAAATCTGTGCGTTGTTGACTTGTTGTTGCTCGTGTTCATTAAGCATTTTACACAATCAATCTACAATCTAATCAATCTACTTTCCACGACTTTCCACTCGTTCGTCATTAGCTTTAACGGAGTTCTCGTCAAACGGAAGTGTGTTTACAATAAAAGTGCAAAAAACGGCAAAAGTGGGCGGGGCAGAATAAGGTGAATAGAAATATTGCAAAAGCATCTATTCAGGTGAAAATGAGACCACAATGTTTTCGCAGCATCCATTTTTAGAGCGTTTTATTCTACGAGAAGCAGGAAGTGTGGCGATTGCATGCTAATGTTTGTTAACTTTACGGTGAATATTTAGGATGCTGGGACTGCATTAGGAAAGTGAAAGATTCATGTGACTTATGTAAAGACTTTAAAACAAACTAGTTCTGTTTTTCACGTTTCAAAACAGGTACAGGGCCTATAAAGCTCCTGGACATGTTTTGCTTGTCCGTTCTGTTGTAAATGTGTTTTAATGCTCTGCTTGATGTTGTTCAGAGCTTTGGTGAGCTTTGAGTGTTTTGAATGTATTCTTTTGTTTAATTTGATCGAACAGGATCCCAAATTGTTTACATAAATCACAAATCTAATCTCAGTCACAATACTGACGATTTGATTTTTATTCTTTATGAAAATGGTGCAGCCCTATCCTTATCCACCGCGGCAGAAAAACCATCAACCTCCTAATTCCCCAACCTCTCTATCTCCTCCTCTGTTTTACCACAAACAGCATCTATACTGGTCTATTCTCCAACAAAATCATGAGACATTATTTGCAGTAGATTACATGTTATTCGGGTTATAACTTTTTTGTGTTACATGTAAAAAGACAATCTGCTGCTTGTTATGGTGAAATGTCACTATGAAGAGGCGGGACTTAACAGTTCTGCAGTTTTGAACAGGAAGTCAATGAACCTGTTTCTTTTACTAAGCTGTAAATATTCAATTTTGAAGTTTACAGTGAACAAAATAATAATTTTTTATATTTTATATTTTTATATAATAATACTAAGTCCCTGGGAAAAAAACCTAATATGTCTCCTTTAAATGTATCTGTCTAAGGGTTGTTTTATGTGGACACCAGGAAGAATTAATACGGATAATATGATACGGACTTCTGCCACCTCATGACATCAGCAGGTGGAACAGAGTGTACCGAGCAGCTGAAAAGGAAACAGCCTGAATATATAAGATTACTAAACGAAACGCACACCTCAGGCATAAGTTTGGGTGCGAGAACAGTAACACAACGCAACGTAAAACTCCCAAACCCAATTTAGCGGAATACACGACCTTAAATCGCCTCTATCTGTTTAAGTCTCTCCCGGCTGAGCAGAACTCTAGCGTAATCCACTGTGCCTTCATTCGATAAAACCCTTTTAAAACGCCATTTATACACGAGTGCAAACAAAACCGCGGCGAGGAGTTATGAAGGAAGACAGCAGGAGCAGCGGGGGAAAGATGCGAGCGGGGAGACAGTAAAAACGCTCCCGTCACTTTAACTCCAAAATGAAAGATCAATGGGCTTATTTAAATGTGCTCCGGGAGGCCAGACTTGGCTCATCTAAAGCTCCGTATTTATGAGCAGGGGTGTGGGCATCGATTGAGCGAGGGCGGCGAAGGGGAGGAGAAAGGGGAAGACCGCGAAAGGGATCAGCGGCAGTGGACTCTTAAAGCGAGACACTATAGCTGAATAGGAAAAAAGAAATGAAATTAAAAGATCTCAATTTGAAACTTCCCCTGTAGTTTACTCACATAAATGCAAGAAAAAAATGTATTGTAAGTTTTTCATCATGTCATGTTTTCATGTAGAAATAAGGCCTTTTAAGTGTAAAAACGGCCAAAATTGAACATATATTTGGGACATTTCAAACTGAAAAATGGACAGAACCAGGTTTACATTTCTTGGTTCAATTTGTACACATTAGTTACAGATGTACAAAAAATTACAGACGGGTTTTTGAATTTCTAATTTAGCTTCTGAGTAAAATACATTTGACTGAAAATGGGCTTCAAAATTCAAATTTCGCCTCATTTGTTTAAACTTAAAACTGTAATATATCAGGCGTAGAATTAAATAAACAAATTTGGTACATTGTATATTGTTAAGTTTGGTGTGTGTAGAAGCTACTTTAGGGCTGATCTTTATGTCTCTGTGGGAGAAAATGG
Source organism: Rhinogobius similis (assembly GCA_019453435.1). Lineage (NCBI taxonomy): Eukaryota > Metazoa > Chordata > Actinopteri > Gobiiformes > Gobiidae > Rhinogobius > Rhinogobius similis. The sequence continues at coordinate 35,276,941 of CM033635.1, read as the reverse complement.
CCTTTGAATTTACAATGTTCAAGAGAAATCTATAAATGAAGTGGATTAAATGAAATACTAAAACATCTTTAGGAGCAGATTTGATGTTTGTTGTTGTTGAGAGAGCAAACTGACCAAAAAACAACCAAAAAATGGGTTTTGCCTGTAGTGTCTCATCTTTAAAAAAAAGGCGTCCCTTCGTTTTTTTGGCGAGGGGTTGAAATAAAACGTCCCATTTAACGTCTGGGATTGAAGGGTCAGAAAGAACCTGGAAAATCTGCAGCTCCGAGCAGGCCACTTGGCACCGTTTAGTGAATCGATAAGCCACGCTGCCAATCCGCTCTCCCCCGCCGAGCTGCCCTATGCCGACACCAGCAGGCATGGAACTCACTCATTCACGATTCACCGCCTCAAGCCGGGGCTGTGTTTGCACGGCAGTTTTAACCCTTTACACACAGCCGAGACTCTGTCAAAGGCACTTGGGTGTTCCTTTGCAGGACCAGGGGAAATCGTCTTAGTAGAATGTTAAAAAGTAGAAAGGAGTAGACGTATAACTAAAAATGCAATCAATTTAATGATTTTTTTTTTTTCCAATTAAGGCAATACACTGCAGGTGAAAAACATCTTGAATTTAGAGATCTACATTTGAAACGTCTTCTGTAGTCTATTCAAATAAAATGTATGAGTGAAGTTTCATTAAGGATTGTTTTCATATATAAACAATTACATTCATTTTTGTAGCGCCCAAAATCATAACAGCCTCCAAGGGGCACAGGTAAAAGTTTAAATAAACAATGTTCAAGACAATTTAGCAAATGGATAACCCCAGAGCATGTCTTGTCCTTAACCCTCCTTCTCAGCAAGGAAAAACCACATAAACAAGGCATTTTCTGTGTAAAAATGGCCATTTGGGACATCCAAGTCTGAAAAAATGATGGTGCCAGCTTTAAATGCCTCGCTTTCTTTTGTTGACATAAATACAGAGAGGTTTGGTACATCTTACTTAATATCGTATGTGAGTAAACTAGATCTTATGTAAAGCTGGCATTAAAAAAAACACATTTTTTGGAGATAAAACTTTAAAAGGAGCTATGCAGTTTGCTGGTTGAGGGTATGAAGCATTCTATTCTCCTGGAGATGGAACAAAACCAAGCAAGCTCCTGGAGAAAAGCAGTAAATCACTTTTTGGGCAATAAAAACTGGATAAATGAAAGCAAGATGAGTTATATCATACGGTGGAACCTTAAAGACAAAGCAAATACAATTTCATGTGAAGATAAAGTGACGGAACTAGAAAACCTACTTAGTGCACGTTTACAAATGTGAAAAGCTTTGCACAACTTTCAGAGACCAGAGCTGAGTTTTGCCATCACGGCTAACAAGCATTAGCGTGCAAAAATTGCAATTCTTGTTTCGCTGTGAATAAAACGCTCTATGATTGAATGCAGACAGAACACAATGATCTGAGAGCTGCTTTTACAGTATACTATATGTACCGGGACAGATCAAAAACATGTTTTTTCAAAAAAAGAGAGTTTTGCCTTTATAGTGTCTTGTCTTGATCAGTTGTTGCATTACAAAAAGCCAGTGAATAGATGTTTTACTACATTTGTAGTTGTGTAATACTCCCAGTAAGTATATTTGTGATTCTTCAAATTAGCCTTTTTAAACGTACTTTAGTTTTTGTTTAAGTTTTAACTGAATCTTGTCTTGACTAGAAAACACAGATTTGTATTCTTTAACATTCTCTACATAAACAACATTTAATGCAATCAATATTGTTAAAATATGTTTGATTTATTACAGTGATTTAGGGTTTAGTCATTAATAGAAATGACCAGATTCAACATTTGTGAATTTACCATCTCGATATTTCATGGCAAAATACAGTGCAATCAACAAGGAAATCTGGTTCTTGTGCCCCCATCTGGCAGTGTGACGTCACCACATTCAAGAATCTGAAACGCATTAAGGTGAGACACTGCGGGTGAACAGGAAAACATTTTAAATTTAAAGATATCAATTTGAAACTTGTAGTAAACCTGTAGTTTACTCACAAATTTAAGAAAAAATGTATAACAAGCTTTTCATTATGTCCTGTTTTCATGTAGAAATAAGGCCAAATTGTCACATATTTGGGACATTTATGTCTGAAAAATTGACAGAACCAGGTTTAAATTTCTTGGTTAATTTATATATAGTGACATAAAAATTGATTTCTTGTTTAGTTTTTGAGTAGACTGCTAGATCAGACTGAAAATTTGACTAAAATTAACTGACTTTAACGTTAATAAACTTTAATAAATGAGGTTTAGAATTAGACATCGACAAATCCTTCTATATGTCAAAGTCTTGTTCATTGTACAAAAGACTGTACAGTTTGGTGTGTGTAGGAGCTACTTTAAGGCTGACCTTTATGTCTTTGTGGGAGAAAAATCCATTTTAAGAAAACGGCCTTTGAAGTTACAATGTCCCAGAGAGATCTTTGGATATGGTGGTTGGTTCAATGATATAATAAAAAATGTAACTGTTTCCACGTGAAAGCCTGTGTGTTGGGAGTGACCAAAAAATAAATAAAAAAACTGAAAACTTTTGCCTGTTGCGTTTCACTTTAACAGAAATTTCAACATAGTTACTACTACTAATGCCCATGTTCAGAGATTGATATCTGTATTTAATTTAGATGGAGATGAATTCAACATTACATATCCTCAGTTATAATTAAACGTACGTGATTAGCCTAAACTGATTCTCTATTAGCGGACTGAAGATCGATATCGGCGAGTCCAATCATTCAGAGATCGGTATCGGATCGAGAGGCGAGGAAGGATGATCAGGACGTCGCTGGTTAAATCGTGTCTCTTTCGCAGCGCGCAGAGATGTCTTTGAGGCATTAGCGCTAACCACTCTGTCACCGGGCGCTAGTACATGATGGATGAGCTCGATGGCCAAAATAATTTCCCCGTGGGCATAATAGTGTGTAACTCAACTTAATGCGATTTGCTAGTACATTCATCTCCATTGCGTTTTAGTGGTGGAATGTGTGGCCCTGCGCACTCTGATCCGTGCTATGACAACTTACACTCATCCACAGAAATACATAGACCACGATCCTTTGCTCCAGTGCATCCAACGTGAAGAAATGACTTCTATTTGCCACTTTTATCAGACTGTTTTTGAAATACGACGACAATGACTTTACTATCTGTTGGCGTTCGGCAGTCAAGATAATTAGTAACACGGTATGACGTCATAGCAAGTCTTCAGAAATACATAGACCATAATCCTTTGCTCCAGCGCAGCCAACGTGAAGAAATGACTTCTATTTGTCACTTTTTTCAGACTCTTTTTGAAATACGACGACAATGACTTTACTATCTGTTGGCGTTCGGCAGTCAAGATAATTAGTAACACGGTATGACGTCATAGCAAGTCTTCAGAAATACATAGACCATAATCCTTTGCTCCAGCGCAGCCAACGTGAAGAAATGACTTCTATTTGCCACTTTTATCAGACTGTTTTTGAAATATGACGACAATGACTTTACTATCTGTTGGCGTTAGGCAGTCAAGATAATTAGTAACACGGTATGACGTCATAGCAAGTCTTCAGAAATACATAGACCATAATCCTTTGCTCCAGCGCAGCCAACGTGAAGAAATGACTTCTATTTGTCACTTTTTCAGACTCTTTTGAAATCGACGACAATGACTTTACTATCTGTTGGCGTTCGGCAGTCAAGATAATTAGTAACACGGTATGACGTCATAGCAAGTCTTCAGAAATACATAGACCATAATCCTTTGCTCCAGCGCAGCCAACGTGAAGAAATGACTTCTATTTGTCACTTTTTTCAGACTCTTTTTGAAATACGACGACAATGACTTTACTATCTGTTGGCGTTCGGCAGTCAAGATAATTAGTAACACGGTATGACGTCATAGCAAGTCTTCAGAAATACATAGACCATAATCCTTTGCTCCAGCGCAGCCAACGTGAAGAAATGACTTCTATTTGCCACTTTTATCAGACTGTTTTTGAAATACGACGACAATGACTTTACTATCTGTTGGCGTTCGGCAGTCAGATAATTAGTAACACGGTATGACGTCATAGCAAGTCTTCAGAAATACATAGACCATAATCCTTTGCTCCAGCGCAGCCAACGTGAAGAAATGACTTCTATTTGTCACTTTTTTCAGACTCTTTTTGAAATACGAAGACAATGACTTTACTATCTGTTGGCGTTCGGCAGTCAGATAATTAGTAACACGGTATGACGTCATAGCAAGTCTTCAGAAATACATAGACCATAATCCTTTGCTCCAGCGCAGCCAACGTGAAGAAATGACTTCTATTTGCCACTTTTATCAGACTGTTTTTGAAATACGACGACAATGACTTTACTATCTGTTGGCGTTCGGCAGTCAAGATAATTAGTAACACGGTATGACGTCATAGCAAGTCTTCAGAAATACACAGACCATAATCCTTTGCTCCAGCGCAGCCAACGTGAAGAAATGACTTCTATTTGCCACTTTTATCAGACTGTTTTTGAAATACGACGACAATGACTTTACTATCTGTTGGCGTTCGGCAGTCAGATAATTAGTAACACGGTATGACGTCATAGCAAGTCTTCAGAAATACATAGACCATAATCCTTTGCTCCAGCGCAGCCAACGTGAAGAAATGACTTCTATTTGTCACTTTTTTCAGACTCTTTTTGAAATACGAAGACAATGACTTTACTATCTGTTGGCGTTCGGCAGTCAGATAATTAGTAACACGGTATGACGTCATAGCAAGTCTTCAGAAATACACAGACCATAATCCTTTGCTTCAGTGTAGCCAAGATGACAAAATGTTGTGATCATTAGTAACACGGTATGACTTCTTCTAACTCTTTAGACCAGGCATGTCCAAAGGGCATGGTCTGAGGGCCAAATGTGGCCCTCAGACTTTTCTTGGCCCTTAGGCTTCCTGGTGAATTGGCTCACATTGTCGGCTAATTTCAGATTTTTTACACTTCTAACCTAAGTAACTAACATTCTGGTACAAGACAGACCTGATATTAACACATCGAGTCAGAATATAGATGAGGTGGTACTTAAAACATCATATAAATGCAGCTTTTTTGAACGTTTCACGATTGAGTTGTGGCCCTCGGCTTGGTCTATGTTTCAATATGCGGCCCTCGGTGGAAAAAGTTTGGACACCCCTGCTTTAGACCAATATAGACCATGATCCTTTGCGCCACTGCAGTCGACATGAAAATTTGAATTGAACTCTTTTTTTGTTTACATTTTGTGGAATATAACAACAATAACTTCACTGTCTGTCAACCATCCGCAGTCAGATATTTAGTAACACAGTATGACATTCTGACTTCCCAGCACTATTCAGAGCTACATAAACCATGATCCTTTGCTCCAGTGCAGCCAAAATGAAGAAATGACTTCTATTTGTCACTTTTTTCCATCTCTTTTTGAAATATGACGACATTGACTTCACTATGTCAGCACTCTGCAGTCAGATAATTAGTAACACACAATGACATCATGACAAGTCTTCAGAGCTACAACTTTAGTCAACATGAAGAAATTGCTGTTGTTCCACATAATTTTGTGATTTTTAGTAACACGGTATGACATTATAAATTCTTCTAACTCTTCAGACCAATATAGACCATGATCCTTTGCGCCACTGCAGTCGACATTTAAAGTTTACAGTTATTTATCTCTTTTCTGTTAACATTTTGTGGAATATAACAATAATAATTTCACTGTCTGTCAGCCATCCACAGTCAGATATTTAGTAACACAGTATGACAAAACTTCCCAGCACTCTTCAGAACTACATTAACCATGATCCTTTGCTCCAGTGCAGCCAAAATGATCAAATTACACTTCTTTCAGACTCTTTTTGAAATACGACGACAATGATGAGGTGGGCGTTCCGCAATCAGATAGTTAGTAACACAGTACAACATCATAACAAGTCTTCAGAACTACAAAGACCATAATCCTTTGCTTCAGTGTAGCCAACATGAAGAAATTACTGTCATTCCACAATATTTTTACCTAATATTTTGTGATCATTAGTAACTTCTTCAAGCCCCTTTAGACCAATACAGACCATAATACTTTTGTCCACTGCAGCCAACATGAAAAAAGCACAGTTACTCCACACTATTTTTGATGTATTGCTTGGAAATGCCACAATAATAACTTCACTAACGCCAGAACATTTCGCACTGTACATGTTTGTCGCTTGACTCAACTCTTCAGAACTTAAATGACTGATCTGTTGCACCACTGCAGCAAACACAAGCAAAGTACTATTACCGAACACTATTTTATTCCTAATCTTTTGAAATATGACTTTAATTTTACTAGTCTCGGAAAGCGTCGCGCTGTGCGTGTCTGTCAGTCCTCCACAGTCAGATCATTAGCGACGCAGTATGACAACTTACCCCTTTTCGTCATCCACAGTCCGTCCGAACGTGAACAAAGTACTCTTATTAAACACTAAGAACTTACTATTATTCAGCGCCATTTTTTTGTCGTAATCTTTTGAAATACGATTATAATTTCACAAGTCTTGGAAAGTGTCGTACTGTGCGTGACTGTTAGCCTGCCTCAGTCAAATCATTAGTGGCACAGTATGACAACTTTAAAAACTTGTCCTTTCTATCCTTTCCATAACTCTTCTGAACTGCATAGGCCTTTGCTCCAGTGAACTCGCTATCTAACAATGTTTTGGTGTTATTCTTTTGAAATGTGACCATAAAGACTGCAACTGAAACATGTTAGGAGGACAGTTGTGGGCAATATGCAAGAACTAAATATAAATATAAACTAATAAATAGCAGCATGTGTTCAGTTAAAAAAATTGCAGGAAAAAAAATCTTTATCTTGATCCAGTGTTTCGTAAGCCCTAGTCTAGTTAGTTAGTAATTTGTTTTACCTTGGGGCGATTGTAAAATAGAATAGAATTGTATTTGGTGTGGCAATATAGTTACCTTTACCACGGTAGAATGGAGGATAGGCCAGATCAGAGGGTTTTAGGTGCGTAGGAGTCCAAGAGGTGAGTAACAACATAGGACACAGGCACCAACTGTAAAAAGAATGTTTTTGTAATAAAGAATATTATGAGTGCATTTAAGTATTGTATTACAATTACCAAAAAAACAGAAAGAGAGCTATTTTTCCCAAAACAAAATACCCTGGCATAGTCATTTAAGTTGTTTTCAAAGTCTGTCACTGTCTGTGTTCATTCAGTGTTCAAAGTGTTTGCAACCAGTCAGGCTACAAGCTTCCAGTGGTTAGATTCTGGGATGAGCTCACAATTACAATACTACCATATTAATAAACCAAATAAAATAGCGTATACGTGGTAATAAAGTAGTAATACCAGTGTTGCACAGTCAACTTAAAGTGCATTTTAAATACTCATAGGCTTTTAGTTAAATTATCATATATAATAAAAATTTTAGCAAAGTGACAGTAAATTGCACTTGACATTCATGTGTACATTTTTACAGTGCTCTGAACCATGTTAGCACCACAGGCAACAGAAACATGAAACAACAAGCACTAAAATAACACATTTTAACCACCACATTACAACGTTGTGCATTACACCATTAAGATACATTGAGGATTTAGTAAAGCAAACCCATTGCTAATCGTTTTGGCCTCTAAAAAGGGCTTTTTCATTGTAAAATGGCTAGCGGAGATTAGCACAGAAGCTAACGCCGATTAGCACGCTATGCTAGCACAATGTATGGGACTCACCAATGCAGGGCAGCATGCGCTAACAAGGCTACGGGGTTTCCCAGGCTTCCATGGGCTGTCGGCACTCAGGAACTCCAATATCTTAAGAGTTTAACAAATGTTTTGTCACCAACATGAATCGTTATGATATTTAAGGTAGTTTTATCATTGGTTTGTGCTTACCAAGCTCTGAAATTCAAGGGAAGAATTCCGATACCACCACGTTAGCATTAGAACCTTGACCTTATTGGTTAATATAAAATTCAGACTGTGATTGGTTGCTCGGTGTGTAAAACAAAAATACATTCATTACATATTTTTTAACATTTTTCATCACTATTTATATCAATTTAATCAACATATTTAAAACATTATATTTAAATATTTTTAATCAATATTTATTCCCAGTCTGCTTTTAACCAACTGTTATGAATATTCATTTTGTTTTTTCCCATTTTTATCACTGGGTTACACACAGGATTAGCATTAATTCACTTGTTTTTACTGACTTTTTTCTGTAAACACATGACAAGAACCATTTCATTCATCCATGTTGCTAGACTGCAAAAATCACATGATGAAAATTGTTTTGTTAAAGTTTGACCTAGGGCTGCACAATTAATTGAAATTCAAATCGACGCAAATAGCAAATCATTAAGGCCGCAATTTTTAAAGTGCAATATTTTCTTCCAAAACGTGACTAAAAAAGGGAAAAATGTGTTTAAAATGCCTAAAACATGACTATAAGAGAGGGATGTGTCTAAGAGCACCTAAAACATGACTATAAGAGAGAAACATGTCTAAGAGCACCTAAAACATGACTAAAAGTGACTAAACCGTGAGTAAAAGTGACAAAAACACAACTGGATTGAACACTAAATGGGGTGTACTTCAGGAGAGCCATGCCTTTATAGCTGTTTGTTATGAGTTTTTATACTTTTTAATTGAAAAAAAAAAAAAAAAAAAAAAAAAAAAAAAAGAAAAAAAAAAAAAAAAAAAAAAAATATATATATATATATATATATATATATATATATATATATATATATATATATATATATATATATATATAATTGGATTGGTGAAGGTTCTATGGCAAATTAATAATATCAGAAATGGACATAGAAACATTTTGAATCAATATAAGCTTCAACGCACAGACTAAAAACAGTCCAAGTCACAGACATGAGCATCACAAACAGGGACATCAGACTGGGGGGTAAAAAGTACAAGTTTCCCAGGGTAGAGAAGGGTCCTTGTGTTGTTGTAATGAAATGCCTTGTGGTGGAGTAAAGTGCTTCAGAGACTAAATACAATTATGCATGAGATCTGACAGCCCCATTACCCATTCAAAAAAAGAAGAAAATCCTTGTTCACAGATTAGCCAAGTTGTTAACAAATAAAACTAGTGATTATAATTTGCCGAGAGTGTGATTTTTTATTGTAAATAATATGTTTCTGAAATTGATCTGGTAGTTATTGCAATAACAAAGTGCTGTATTATACTGCTACATGGGACGTCAATAAATTAGCGTGCTATTGTATATGTAGAAAACATAGGGTATATATTCTAGCAAAAATTAATGAAACAATAATAATTATAACCGATTTCTGGTATAAATACATCATATACAAAATAATGTATCAGGGGCCCAATGAGAAGGTTTGTACCTGGGGCCTAGAATTTGTTGCAACGCCCCTGAGAACCTCTGAGTTTGCTAAATTACAGTAGGTCAAAACTTTTTTTTTTTTACTTTTTTACAGACATGGACAATTTATACGGGACTAGAGACTAGAGACTCGACTTTACTTCCTGATATGGAGGCTGCCATCTTTACTTTATGGGCACCACCACAATCCCCCATGATGCTCTAAGCGACGGGAGCGATCAAGTTTTTGTGTCAACGTTAGCTTGTGTGATTGTAATTGTATTCTTCACATTAGTTCAAATGTGAAAGTGTCTGAAATGAAATAAAATACAACTTACAGGTGTCTCTAGTCTAGCCTTGTCCACGTGCTTCTGTTTGTATCGTCCAGCGGCTCGCACATGTTTACCGTGACGTCGCTTAATGCAAAACGGTAATTTCTGTGACTTCAGAAACAGTTAAAAAGAACATTTCCTTTTATTTTATTTAAACACTGAAAATAATTAAGTGCTGTCTGCAATTTTAATATGCAATTACACAACACGTACGTCTTGGAGTAATTTCAAATTTTACAGACAAATCCCAAGGTAAAACCAATCCCGCGCGAACAGGGCAGAAAGTGTCGCACGGTGCCTGTCAGTCATCCTTCCGCAGTCGGATCAATGGTAACACTGTATGACGAGATTATAATTCGCCCTCTCCCCAGACCCCTCCCCTTTTACGCAGCCAGGTCGCTGTGGATGCAAAGTCAGCGCCTTCTGCCCTCCCGACTAATGTCAAGGTCTCATCTATACCACCCAGAGACGTACCCCCACCGCCCGCCGCCCCCTGCCCAAACCCCCCTGCCTATCGCCGCAGACACGCGCCCAGCTGCTGCCCCGGCTCTACTCGTCCCCCCACGTCGGCTCCGGGGCTTTGGCTGTGAACCTCCCCCTCCTCGCCTCCTGCGTTCGAGGGACGGGTGAAGTGGAAATGAGTGAAAGCGATCCAGTTTGGTGGGGGGCGAGTTGGGGGAGAGAGATTGGATTGGGTTGGGGGGGTGGTTATTGATTTGATAAGCAGTGCCAGGCCGAGACTTGATGTGACGTTGGGAGGAGAGCGCGCATACAAATCGCAGCGTGCCCTCTGTGTGAAAAAGTGCACTTCGGACAGATATGTGGATATTGGCAATACTGTGCAATCTTATGAACGGCCCTTTTTTGAATGTTAAAATGTAAACTGGCAGGGCCTAAATGAACGTGGGATGTTAAAACTGTCTTCACCGGGGTTAGATTTCCAGAACGACTGCACTTTAAAGGTCAATTTGCAGATGTAAACGGCGCCACCTGGTTGTTTCCATGGAGATGTTACTGCTTTGCCAGGAATGTTCTATAACGTGACATTCAGCTAGGGCTGCAAGTAACGATTATTTTGGTAATCGATTAGTCTAGCGATTCTTCCTTCCATTCATCGGTTAGTTGTTTAGAACGCGAAAGACCCTTGAATATGAGAATTTTACTCAATTTTACCCAGACAAAGCTGAACTGAAGGCGTTTGACGACATCCAGTTGGAGAATATTTATAGATGAACAAGGATTTTGATCAAAAACACACAATTTACATGTTTCCTGTGTGTCATTCCTGCTGTGTCTGAATGATAAAAACTCTTCTTTCAGCACGTAGACTGTTTTGGAGTCTGTGTATGCACCAGTTAATGATTACTTGATTATTTAATTAGTTGGCAACCATTTCTATAATCAATTAGTTGCGATTAATCGATTAACTTGTTGCCGGTCTACATTCAGTGTATATCTCCATGGTAGGGGTGCACATTTTCAAATTTGTCTTTAATCGTTAATTGGACCCCTTAGCAGTCAATCTATATACACTGTTTTAACGCACTGTTAAATCCTGATTATGAACAAACCACTCCTAAATTAAGAGTCACAATGTAAAGTGGATAACACTAGCCGCTTAGATTAGCTTGAGCTGTTAAAAGATCAACAGTTTTCATCTCAAAGTCCTGAATAATCCAGTTTGTTTTCCTCACTAACATAAGATCCAACTTAAATTACACATACATGATTAATATTAGTCCATAAATACCGCGTCTCTATGACAAAAATCCATTATTATTCTAGTAACGTTTTTTTTCTCCCAGAGGTGTTCCAGTTTCATAAGGGCACTTGCACTTTTGTGGCTAATTGTCTATTACAAATATATTTACAAATTCACTTGTTTAATTGGTTAGGAATGCATATTTATATCTCCGGGTAGGCGTCATGAAATGTTGCAGCTGGTTTTCTGTGCAGAGACACCAGGGGGCGATGGCGGGGGCTTCAAACAGCCCGATAATACATTTGCAACCACCACACGACCATTAATACGTTTTAAGTTACTTCGTTTTTTGTATATTTTGCAATCATTCCCAATAGCGTGCAACAACTGGTTTCCTCCAAAATGCTCCAGTTAGCCATTCAACACACGCTAACACATACATTCACAACAGGCTAATCCTCCAGCAAGCTATTGTGGCTTAATGGGTCAAATGCAGAAGACAAACTTCAAGCTACGTCAAAAAAATTATCTCGAACCAACGTCTGATATTTCTTGTTTGCTAGCATTTGCTTCTTGGTCACGATGAGTGGGATTTGTCTGATCAAAGAGGGAGCATCGCGTTTCAACAAACTAATGTCCCCAATGTAATGTTACCGCAGTGTGCACTATTGATTAATATTAATGCATTTGTTAGCACACGCCGACCCAACATCAAGAGCAGACGCCGCTAAAACAAGTTCATGTCCTCACATAAACCAGCACAGATCACGCCCGGGGATTTTTTGGAGCGCTATGACTAAGGCAAATGATAGACAAACGCAGCATACAGAAATGTTTTGATGTAATTGGCAAATATTTAGCTTAATTGGAAGCTGTAAGTGAACGCCATATTGAAATTGTTGCTTTGAAGATACAGAAAATCAAAACATTGAATATCGGGCGGCAATGATTAATGGACTGATGGAGACTTGTCGACAGTGGTGGAAAGTAACAAAGTACAAAAGTAAAAGTACTGTACTTTAGTCAAACTTTTTAGGTATCTGTACTTTACTTAAGTCCTTTTAATGGTGGATACTTTTTACGTTTACGTCACAACATTTGAGACCAAGGATACGTGCTTATTTACTTTTTTTAACTGGACTGAAAAGTAGAAAGTACTTTTCATTTTGTTTGAGGGTTATTCTGAGCGCATTGATGGTGACATTCTGCCTGAAGGTTTTGAGTTCAAGTTCAACAACAAACAAACAAAAATGCACACAGAAAATTAAATCAATGAATTCCAATAGACCTTTGTTGATCAAAATTAAGCACAATTCTTTACCAAAATGACATAGACATTTAATGTAAAACTGGTCTCTTAATCTGCATGAAATACTTTTTACTCTTAAAGTACATTTTCTTAAAGTACTTCAAAACAAAGTAGATTTTTTAATGTGATAATTTCACTACTTTCTGGCACACGTTTCTGTATTTTTACTTGAGTAACAAAATTAAGTACTGCTTCCACCACTGCTGGTCGACAATAAAAATAATAACTAGAACATATGATCATCGTAATCGTTAACTGGAGACTCTAAAACACATGTCAAAATACTTTTTTTAACAAAGAAAATTGCATTATTACACCAAATTATCAAAACAGTATAAAATATGGCTGATTTTCATCAATAATACACTTTATTCATAAATAATCTCTATCTAGAAGCCTTCAGTCCCATATTTCAACCTTTATTTGGTTGAAAATATATTCAAAAAGTCTAAGTATACAATAGAAATAATCATTTGACTAGTCAAATAATCGCTGACTAGTCGACTACTAAAATAATTTCACTAGCAAGGACCACAACCTCAAGCTTGGATGCAGAAGTTTATTGACGATCAAGAACGATAAAATGCATGAGAGTAGATGATTAATGCCGTTTTGGGGCTTCTAGCGATGAGGGCAGCAGGCTCCCGGGCCTCGATACCCCCCGACTAAAGGATAAGACAGAACAATTAGAAGAGGGTGGGAGGGAAGGGCACGAAATAACGAACACTGGTGTGTGTGACCGGGAAGTTTAAATAGAGTAGTCACCGGAAGGGGCGTGGATGAGGTGTGGTCCTGCTCCCGAACTTTAGATAACAGACTTATCTCCATTTCACTAGCAAGGACCACAACCTCAAGCTTGGATGCAGAAGTTTATTGACGATCAAGAACGATAAAATGCATGAGAGTAGATGATTAATGCCGTTTTGGGGCTTCTAGCGATGAGGGCAGCAGGCTCCCGGGCCTCGATACCCCCAAAAGAAGCCTTACTGGAGCCGTGCTGACTGGAGGTTGCAGAGGTTATGCGAGTGGCGGAATTCCTCAGCGGGAGGTGGAAGGATGCGAAAAATGACCAAAAGAAGTTGGGGCTGATGTTAGACCGGGTGAGAATAGACTTGAAATATGGAAGGAACCTGAACTCTGATACGGTCTGGCCCCGATGGTGGAGAAAACCCTTCAGGTAGGATAGCGGGTACTAGACGAATTCTTGGAGGGTTTCGAAGGGCTAGAACGGAATTCGCTTGAGCACGAAGACTGTGGCCGAATTACCACTGCGGTTGTGTTGCTTCTTGAGGCACTATGCTGAAGAGAGTAGGAAGGAATGGAACCGGGACGTAGTCTCTTGTAGGCTGACGAGGTCCTAGAGCTAGGCTGTGCAGGATGACAGGAGGAGGCCGGTCAGAGCGGGTCAAGATGCAGAACGTGGTAGATGTGCCATGAGGAACTGTGGTTGGCATTCGTTCTTCGTTGAGAGCCGATATCGTGAAGGTCTGAAGTGAAACACAAGAGAATAAGCATGGAGTTATGGTAACCCGGGATGTACTTACTCTGATAATTGACCAGATGAGTGGCTATCAGCCGGGTAAGGCGGTGAAAGGAGGGCATGACGGAGGGTGCGCTACTTCTGCCTTGTGGATAATGGCGATGATTGTAAGGTTATTGGATTGGATGGCCACAAAATGGACGTCTACTCCTGGCCCCACGGTAGGGCAATCACGATGGATAATCATGAATATGGCAAAAGATGGGCTGAAGTGGAGCAACTTGGGCGTTTGATTATTTGCCCTTTACCCCAAAAAACGGCCGGTGGAGAGCCGGCTGTAAGAAGATGAATGTGGCTGGATCGTCGATGGGGTCCAGGAGAAGGAGGTGATGCTGTTCGTAATTGTAGCTTGGACTTAACAGACGTGCAAGGATTGCGGCGATGTGAAGGGGTGGAACGGAAGACGTAAGAATCAGGAGTTTGCAGATGAAGGCTTGCTCCTTAGGGATGGTCCGTATGTAGAAGACGAGATGACCAAGGAGCGATGAGAGCTGCTGATTAGTGCTGCAGGAGGCGACGAGGAAGTTACTGAGAAGAGACATCGGGTTCAGCTATTCGATCAGGAGGGCAGACGGCGAAGGTCGGGCAGACGGCGAAGGTCGGGCAGACGGCGAAGGTCGGGCAGACGGCGAAGGTCGGGCAGACGGCGAAGGTCGGGATGACGGCGAAGGTCGGGATGACGGCGAAGGTCGGGATGACGGCGAAGGTCGGGATGACGGCGAAGGGCGGGATGACGGCGAAGGGCGGGATGACGGCGAAGGGCGGGCAGACGGCGAAGGGCGGGCAGACGGCGAAGGGCGGGCAGACGGCGAAGGGCGGGCAGACGGCGAAGGGCGGGCAGACGGCGAAGGGCGGGCAGACGGCGAAGGGCGGGCAGACGGAGAAGGTCGGGACGACGGAGAAGGTCGGGACGACGGAGAAGGTCGGGACGACGGAGAAGGTCGGGACGACGGAGAAGGTCGGGATGACGGAGAAGGTCGGGATGACGGCGGGCTGACGGTGAAGGTTGGGCTGACGATGAAAGGACGGGCCGACGGCGAAAGCTGCTTGACATCGGGCGAGAGAGACAAGGGCTTAAGTGCTGGGACAGAGTCGGAAGCATGACAGATGTGAGGATGAATGGAGCGTCTTGGTGCTTGGTAGCTGTGGCGAGGGCACCAGTGTCTGGTGCCTACCGAGGTGATAGCGATGTGGTGCAGGCTTGGGTGGAACCTAGCAACGAGGTGTTGTGACAAACGAGAGAAAATAGAGAAGAAGGTAGTGGAACCTGGGGTGGAAACGTGGCATCTGCAACACAGTGCTTGGAGCGAAAATGTGTTAGAAAGGTAGACCGGGCAACCCGGTGCTCGATGTGAAGCGTGAAAGCTGGCATCCCGGTGCCCGAGGAGAAGAGTGAAAGCTGGCATCCCGGTGCCCGAGAGAAACGTGGAACTGGCATCCCGGTGCCCGAGGAGAAACGTGGAACTGGCATCCCGGTGCCCGAGGAGAAACGTGGAACTGGCATCCCGGTGCCCGAGGAGAAACGTGGAACTGGCATCCCGGTGCCCGAGGAGAAACGTGGAACTGGCATCCCGGTGCCCGACGAGAAGCGTGGAACTGGCAACCCGGTGCCCGACGAGAAGCGTGGAAATGGACATCCCGGTGCCCGGGGAGGGAGACGAAAAGAATGGGATCAAAAGAGAGGAAGCAGGAGAGGGAGAACGAGGCATTGACGGGAGAAATAGATAGGTAGAAAGGATAGAAAGAAAAGAGAAAAAGAGAGAGAAAGGGGCGGGGCTGGGTAAAAGGGGTGGGGAAGAGAGATTGACGGGTAGAAACGGCAAGCTGGGGAGAGGGTAGCGCTGAATGAATGTGTAATGACTTGAGGTTAGCAACGTGCCTGAGGAAAACGTGAAACTGACGCTGTTGTTTCCAAGGCGTGACCTAGAAATGAGAAAAAGAAAAGAAAGGAAAAGACAAGAAAAGACAAGACGCAGCTCGGTGCGATAATAACTTAGAACGCTGGGGGCATCTCGGTGCCCGGCGGCGGAGGCTGGGGGCATCTCGGGGCCCTGCGGCGGCGGCTGGGGGCATCTCGGGGCCCGGCGGCGGCGGCTGGGGGCATCTCGGGGCCCGGCGGCGGCGGCGGCGGGTTGGGGCATCTCGGCCCAGGCGGCTGGGGCATCTCGGGGCCCAGCGGTGGCGGCTGGGAGGCGGCTGGGGGCATCTCGCCCGCGGCGGCTGGGGGCATCTCGCCCGGGCGGCGGTTGGGGGCATCTCGCCGGCGGCGGCTGGGGGCATCTCGGGGCGGCGGCTGGGGCATCTCGGGGCCCGGCGGTTGGGGGCATCTCGGGGCCCGGCTGAGGGCAACTCGGGGCCCGGCGGCTGAGGGCAACTTCGGGGCGGCGGTGGCCGAGGCAACCCGGTGCCCGGCGAGAAGCGTGAAACTGGCAACCCGGTGCCCGGGGAGGGAGAGGAAATTAGTAAAGGGATGGGATCGAAAGAGGAAGCGGAGAGGGAGAAAGAGTAATTGACGGAGAGATAGATAGGTAGAAAGGATAGAAAGAAAAGAAAAATATATATAGAGACACGGTGCTCTGAGAGAAAACTGTGGAACCGGATGACACGCAGTTCGGGGAGAAACAGGAACCTGGCGAACTGGGGAGAAAACTGGAACCTGGCAGCCCAGTGCCCAATGAGCATGAAAACTGGCAACCCGGTGCCCAGGGAGGGAGAGATGAGATGAGTAAACAAAAGGGGAGCGAAATAGAGGAGGCAGGAGAGGGAGTAAAAGCATGGAACTGGCAACCCGGTGCCCGACGAGAAGCGTGGAACTGGCAACCCGATGCCCAGGGAGGGAGAGATGAGATGAGTAAACGAAAGAGGAAAGAGGAGCGACATAGGGGAGGCAGGAGAGGGAGTAAATGCATGGAACTGGCAACCCGGTGCCCGAGGAGAAGCGTAGAACTGGGAAGCGTGAAACTGGCAACCCGGTGCCCGAGGAGAAGCGTAGAACTGGGAAGCGGGAAACTGGCAACCAGGTGCCCGACGAAGCGTGAAACTGGCAACCCGGTGCCCGACGATAAGCGTGAAACTGGCAACCCGGTGCCCGACGAGAAGCGTGAAACTGGCAACCCGGTGCCCGACGAGAAGCGTGAAAACCTGGCAACCCGGTGCCCGACGAAGCGTGAAACTGGCAACCCGGTGCCCGACGAAGCGTGAAACTGGCAACCGGTGCCCGGGAGGGAGAGGAAATTAGTAAAGGAATGGGATCGAAGAGGAAGCGGAGAGGGAGAAAGAGTAATTGACGGGAGAGATAGATAGGTAGAAAGGATAGAAAGAAAAGAAAAAATATATAGAGGGAGAGAGAGAGAGAGAGAGAGAGAGAGAGAGAAAAGAAAAAGAAAAGGGGGCAGGGCTGGGTAAAAAAGGGGTGGGAAAGAGACGGGTAGAAACGGCAAGCTGGGGAGAGGTTAGCGCTGAATGAATGTGTAACGACTCAAGAGGTTAGCAACTCGGTGCCTGAGGGGTGGAGCAAGGTCTTGCACCTGTCCTGAGGGGAAAGAGAGAAGAAAAGAAATCGAAGCTGGCAACCTGGAGTAAAGGGAGGAAGGTATGACCCGGCAACCCGGTGCCAGGAAAGGAAGTAGGGCCTGGAAACACAGTGCTAGGAGAGCACGAGCCAGGTACGGCCAGGTAACGCGGTGCTAGGGGAAGGGTAAGTTGAAACAGGAAGAGAGAAAGAGCGAGGCAGAGAGAGACAGAGCGAGAAGATTTTTTTTTTTTTTTTTTTTTTGCAGTTATTTAACGAGATTTAGCTTCGATAAATGCGTGAATGTGATGCACGGAAGGATTGGCAACTTGGTGCCTGCAGCGAGCGGGAGCCGGAGCAGGAGCCGGAAGCAGGAATGGGGCGCGAGAACCAGGAAATGGAGAGCGAGAGCCGGAGCAGGAATCAGAACGCAGGAGCCGGGAATCAGAGAGTGGAACCAGCGCAGGAGCCGGGGCGCGGGAGCAGGGAAGCAGAGAACGAGAACCGGAGCAGGGACGCGCGAGTCGGGAAGCAGAGAGCGGGAACGGAGCAGGAGACGGGACGCAGGAGTCGGGACGCGGAGCGGAACCGGAGCCGGGGCGAGGGAGCAGGGAAGCAGAGAACGAGAACCGTGGCGCAGGAGCAGGGAGGCAGAGAATGAGAACCGGAGCAGGGACGCGCGAGTCGGGAAGCAGAGAGCGGGAAGGGAGCAGGAGACGGGACGCAGGAGTCGGGACGCGGAGCGGAACCGGAGCCGGGGCGAGGGAGCCGAGAAGCAGAGCGCAGGAACTGGAGCATCGGCCAGGACGCGGTAGTTGGGAAGCAGTGAGCGGGAACGGAGCCAGTGCGAGGGTGCCGGGAAGCAGAGCGGAACCGAACGGGACGCGAGCCGGAAGCAGAGCGGGAACCGGAGCGGGACGGAGCAGGAGCCGGGAAGCAGGGAGCGGGAACGGAGCCAGTGCGAGGGTGCCGGGAAGCAGAACGGGAACCGGAGCGGGGACGGAGCAGGGAAGCAGGGAGCGGGAACGGAGCCAGGGCGAGGGTGCCGTGAAGCAGAGCCGGAACCGAGCGGGACGCTGGAGCCGGAAGCAGAGCGGGAACCGGAGCGGTGACGGAGCAGGAGCCGGGGCGATGGAGCCGGGAAGCCGGGAGTGGGAACGGAGCAGGAGCGGGGGCACGGGGCCTGGAAGCAGGAAATCGGAACAGGAGCCGGAGCGCGAGCGGGAAACAGACAGCCGGGTGCAGGAGCGGAGCTAGGCCTTACCTCTTCTTCCGGGAGGAGCGCAGTGACGGAAGTCGGCGGGACGTGGAGAGCGGGAACAGGAGCGCAGGGGCCGGCAACCGGAACGCGAAATCGGAGCAGGAGTCAGGGCGCGGGAGTCGGGAAGCGGCGAGCAGGAACAGGAGCCGGAACGCGGGAGCGGGGAAACGAACAGCCGGGGAGCTGGAGCTGAGCCGCACCTCTTCATCGAGGAGGAGTGCGGTGACGGAAGCGATCCGAGAGTGGCGCTCGGCGAGACCGCGGATTAACCTGGAAGTGCGGGAGAATCTGGACCCGAGACATGAAGAGGGCGACCCTCGGCAGGACGTTGCTGTTTGGATCCATAGTTTGAGTAGAAGCGGGAGAAGGCGAAAATGGAAGGAAACGATTGTCTGTAATGGAGAGCTGCACGGACCGGCCCAGCGGAATAAGACTGAACTAGGGCCTGGCGGGGCATGAGGTCTGCCTCCGGTGAGTGAGTGCACGAAATAACGAACACTGGTGTGTGTGACCGGGAAGTTTAAATAGAGTAGTCACCGGAAGGGGCGTGGATGAGGTGTGGTCCTGCTCCCGAACTTTAGATAACAGACTTATCTCCATTGAGTACATCAGAATCTGTGGCTGTAGTCCTTAAATCGTTTAGTCCAGCATTTTTCAACGTTTTTTGAGTCTTGGCACACTATTTTTGGTTGAAAAGATTCCATGAAACACAACCATCTAAAATATTACCAGATCAGACCTTTTAGTTAAAAAAAAAAAAAAAAAGTGGCATATGATGTGCCTGCCACTATTTAGTCATTTGAAGTTGGCAATGGTGGTTGTTTTTGAGAGTTAAGTATGTTCAGGACACTCCAAAATGGTAAATCATTCAATTTAATCTATTTGTGAATCCAAATTGGACATTTTTCAAGGCACACCTGGCAGCACATTAGTGTTTCCTGCCACACTGGTTGAAAATCAAGGGTTTAGTCCATTTATCGGTCATTAAGGTGTTGCCTTAGTCGCCCTAATTCTGTGTTTGGTAAGTATTTTATTGGGATTGTAAGGATATGGACAACAACAAATAAGAGAAGTTTGGGGAGTGACTGAACAGTTAAATCTGCCTTTCCACTTCTGAATTTGGATTTTAAAAGCACATTTTTGCGCAGGATTCATTTCATTACACATGCATCTTACCAGCAGAACAATGAAATTTATCAAAATCATACAATTTTCACTTAATTTGTTAAAAAGTGAAATCATATTATGCTTTTTTGTGATCTGATGTGGGTCTAGGGTTCGTGGCGTCGCTCATAGAGGAAATTTCCACAAAAGGAATAAAAAGCGCAGCCTACATTTCCTTTGCGCTTTGATGTTAGTCAAAAACATCCTTATAGAAGCATGTCCTCATGTTTGAAAAGATTCAGATGGAAAAGGCGTTAATTTTGCCAGGACCGAAATGGAGCAGCAGTTCATCCAGTGCAAATAGACACATTTTACGCTAAAAGAGTATGATTTCAAGTGGATATACTGTATAATGACCTGTCTGCCTTTACTAACAATGGGCATGAACCATGAAAAAGCCAGCATGCCTCTTCTCGTCTGTGTGTTTGTGGTGAGCCCAATTTGAGTCCAGAAAGTCCATTGAATGTCTATGGCCTTAAAAAATTGCGCTGGTTCATTTTTTTCCAATCTATGACGTAACAATTGGGGGGAAATTGAAAGAAGCACTCAGAAAAGACGACCTTGTAAACAGGATTATCGAAACAATTACAATTAATGTAGAAAATGCGTCTCCAGGTATGTTTTTGATGAGGGAACAACATCATAAGTCAGACTGTACTCAAAATATCGATACAGCAATCGTTAGAAACTTCTTGGCAATACTCGAATCAATGTAGAGAAACGTATTCTGATACTTTGAAACAGCATGAAATTATTATTACAGAGTTTACTAACCAGAAAACGTATGCATTAAGGCTGAAACAGTAATTTATTCATAACACAATTGCATTCTGGTATTGAGGGCATTGTGAACATCAAATTCCAATGCACAATGCTGTAGGTTGTTAGTCGTTAAGTCCATTAATTGGTCGTTATTGTTTTAGTCAACAAATTATTTTAGTTAGATTATCAGGATTTCTAAGGGATAACAGCAGAAAGGGAAAAAAATATGGAGGTTTGCTTAAGAGTTAGGAGTGAATCATGACTAATCTTTTCATTATAAATCGCTGTTTTTCTCCCGTGCAGCTTCAGTTTGGGTCAGATATAGAGATACTAATTACTTTTCGCCGCTTGTAAGCCTCCAAAGCATGTCTTTTATTGACCAAGAATGTGTCTGGTCGGCTGCAGCCCTGGTTTTTTGTTTTTCTATGTAATCCAAGCATAATTTTTGTACATTTTAACACTGGTTTTAAGAGATATCCATGTGTCAGGACACAGAACATTTTAAGTACTAGGATAAGTATCATATCGTAGTAGGCAATACCCATACCTTTTAACCATAACATTGTTAAGAGAAAAAGTAATTTACATACATTCTTTAAGGCCAGACACTACAAACAAAACTGATTTTTTACTTTTTTTTTGTTTGTTTTTTGGTCAGTTTCCTCTCTGAACATACCGGCTTTCATGTGGAAACAACAAACTTGTCCATTCTGCTCCTGAAGATGTTTTATTACTTCATTTAATCCACTTCATCCATAGATTTCTCTGGGACATTGTAACTTCAAAGGCGGTTTTCTTAAAATGCAATTTTCTCCCACAGAGATATAAAGACTGTACAATCTGGGACTGAACAAGATTTTGACTGAATGTACAGAAGGATTTGTTGATATCTAATTCTAAGCCTGATTAATTATTAAGTTTTAAGTCAACAAATGAGACGAAATTTGAATTTTTAGGACAATTTGAAGTAAAATGTAGTTTATTCAAAAGATAAATAAGATATCCAAAATCCACTCAGTACATTTTTGTAAATACGATCTGTATAAAATGAACCAAAAACTGGTTCTGTCAATTTTTCAGATTGAAATGCCCCAAATATGTGCAATTTTGGCCGTTTTTACACATAGAATTCCTTATTTCTAGATGAAAACATGACATGATGAGAAACTTGCAATACGTTTTTCTTACATTTATGTGCATCGAATACAGGAGAAGTTTCAAGTTGATATGTTTAAATTTAAGATTTTTGCCTATTCACCTGCAGTGTCTCACCTTAAATTTAAAACAATACAAATACGTGTATAACATTTTGAAAGTACAAGACTACCCAACCGCCAATAACGTTTCATAATCTCATATCCAATGACTCGCGCGGAACCAAAATAAGCAACAGATGGCAGGCCCCTTTCTCTTCTTAGAACGTCTAAATGAACTTCTCCGTCACCCCCACGTTCTAAATCCTCTTAACCTCCCCGACGCTAACTTGCTAGCACACTTTCCACCAACGCACCCCCACCCCTTTTCCCCCGCCCCACACACACACACACACACACACATTCTTTCCACCCCTCCCCCGTCCGTCCAGAGTAACCCTAAAATATTCCGCCCGGCACGCCATCTGTGACCCAGAGAAAAGCGAGGTGACCCCTCTAGCTCGCTTTCTTTCTTCTTTTTTTCCTTTGCCAGTCCGTCGCGATCTCCAGCTGAACCGTCCGACCCGCCCACGCCCTTAGCAGAAATGTCGCACCGATCCACCAATAATTGCCGCGGTAAATGAGCAGCAGAGAGCACACGGTAGCGCATTTTCACACCCCACCACGGATCAATATTGGTCATATCTGTCTTGGCTATGCGAATTGGCCGCGTGCCTCTCGCCTGATGCATTTCACGCTGTGCTGTGCTAAATTGTGTTTCTCAACTGGGGGGACAGGCATCACTGCTGGAACATAAGCGCTTTGTCTCAAAATGAAGTCCTGAGATTGGAAAGTATTTGTCCTTTGCAGCAAAAAGTCATCTCATAAACGAACAAGGCAAATCAAAAAGCAGTAAGAATAGCAGTTTTTCTGTGCATGTTTCATACAAAATTATAGGTGAAGTTATGTTTCAGTGCCACAGGATGCATCATCTTGGTTGGGAATACCCAGATCACAGTTATTCTTTAATAAAATTAAGTTGAAACTTTACTTTCCCCAGGGGAAATGCCATCCCTGGCAGCATTTAGGGTCGCACAAAATATCCTCACTTGATCCGTTTCAATAATGATAGTGATGATAAAATAACTACTGATGTATTTATTTTTGTGGAAAAATAGAATTAAAAATGCTATAACAACATTGCTATCCAAAATTGCCAATTGCCAAAAATTAGGACTAGATACCAACCAGGTCTGAACCAGGACTAACCCAAAATTAAACCAGGTCTGAAGCGGAAACCAAGCCAAACCCAAGACCAAACCAGGTCTACACTGGCACTAAGCCAGAATTAAACCAGTAACCAAAAAAGATACATTGTACATTTCAATTAGCGCTGTACTCCTTTAGTCGTTTAGTCGATTATTCAGTCAATGGTGTTGTCAACCAACATTTTTATTAGTCCATTAATTATTTTATTTACAATGAAAGGATTTATATGGGGAAACCACAAAATTGAAATGGAGGGAGTGAAATCTAACCCAACTTACATATCTGTAACATAAAAATGCATTGTTTACTATCACTAAGTGTTATTTGTGCATGAACTCTTGAACAGTTTAGTCTTTTGAGTGCAGTTTGGTTTAGATACATGGGGAGACTTTATAGTATTGATATATTTTTGCCCACACAAGCTTTTAGTCGACTAATCGGTCGATAGGGCTTGTCTTTAGTCAACCAAACATTTCTGTAGTTGACTAAAGCTCTAATTTCAATATTTGAAAGATGGGTTGTGGGCCACATCAGGTCGTTTGGAGGGCCTGATCTGGCCACTGGGCCTTAAGTTGAATAGCCCTGACGTAGATGGATAAATGTCTACTGTGCAGGCTTTAGATTGAAGGGTTGTCAAGCGTAAATCAGATCCTAATGGATAGGGCTGGGATTCACAGGGTCCTTCACTATTTTGAATCAACACACGGACACGACACACTGCTCACGATACCATATTAACACAATATTGCGATTCATGCGATAATCGATATATTGCTCATGATATACTACAATATATCACTACATTTTACTAAAATCTTTTTTTGTTAAACCATGACCTGCACAAACGTAAAAGAAATTACTTCTATTTTTTTCACTAAAACACTAAATCCATCAAATGTTTTGCATAAACAAGTTTACTTTCTCTTAACAAGCAACCAAATTGTAGAGCTGTCACAAAATTAAACGGTAAATTACACAAAAAAAGTTATAGTTATAGCGATAAATCGATAGAGCAGTCCACAATTTCAATCCTGTATCACCAAATTCTGTAACACAATATTTCGATATTTTGGCACACCCCCACTAATTGATACTAAAACTAGTATTGAAACTAAAGACTGATTTGAGCAAGTATCGATGTTAAAAAATGTGATGAACAGAACAAAATGTCGCGCTTCCTGAACAGTTTTAGAGTGATCTTGAGCTTTATCATAACGTACATAAGACCACGATGTTTAAGAAAGAAACAACAATTACTTTGTGTTGAACATGTTGGCCTATTGTCTAAAACCTTGACCATTATGGTGTCAAAATTGGTATCGAGAATTAGAATCAAGCTCATGACAACACCATCAGATTGAAGGTGGAACGTTCTATTTGCTAGTTTTTCTTGCATTTGTGATTAGATTTCTGATCAAATCTGGATTCCATGTACTTTTCAAACTCGTCTTGAAGCGTTAACATTTGAACGTAAAGAACAATTTGAACTGCTAAACATAAACTAAGAATCCCACGCGTTTCCGAGCACGTTTGTAGAGGTCTAAACTAATAAGTAATTAACTGTGGCCTTTGCCATTTGCTAATTGTGACCATTCATCCCGGCAATTTGGATTTGATTGCGATTAGTCTTTCAGCCCAAGGGGGTATTCATGGACACATTAAAACTCCACTGAGAAGGGCCCTGTTGGTCGTCTGCCAGTTGAACCAAAGACCTTTTCGTTACACACACGGAATACGAACTTAACTAACTGATTTTGGCGGGGTTTTCCTTTTTTTCTATTTCGATTGGTCCGGGAAATAGAGCAGATACGGTGTAATAGTGTAACAAATTAGAATAAACATGCACTTTTTTTGTAAAACTGGGGGTTCATGAGTTACATTATCTTCACTTTCTAAATAAAGTATACAGTATTTTCTTATATTTACAGTAATAGTACACTACCCTTGACGTTTTTGTCGCTGCTCCTGTGTGAGTCGTGTTCTGGACGCTTAAGAGCCTGTATCTGATTTTGAAACATGAGTGATGAATATGTTGCCCTGTTCCTTCTCTCACACATGTTGAACCATGACATTCAAACAAATGTCTGGGATCAGCACATGCAGTTGTATCCGCATGGTTCTCATTCAACAACGTTCGTAATTGGGTAGAATTGTTTGTCGCTGGCAATTGGTTACGATTCAACAAAATACCTTTTAAAATGTATAGGCAATATCTTTTTCACAAAAAGCTGCTTTTCCAAAATACAGTATTGACTAAAAGCTGTATTTTTCTTCAACTTGAAAAGATAAAAGTTACGTGCAGGCCCTTTAATCTATGTTCTAATCTAATTTGGGGGGAAAACAATGTAATGTAACACGTTTTGCGATTTTGATTCGATTTGCAAATGATTTAAGAAGGATTCTGTACAGACGGCACATTGTAAACAACTCCAGGAGCATTAACATTCGAGAGAAGACTGAAAACTGATAAACTAATATAAGAGATACCATGAATTTCGGAACATGTTTGTAGAGATAAAACAAAAGTTTCCTATACAAGACAGGATTTGTTCTTTTCTAAGGACAGTATATTATCAAAGTGATTGCAGCCTTCGTGAATTGATAATTGTGCAAGAGCTGAACAATTTGGGAAAAATATCTCTAATTGCGTTGCGTTTTTTATGAAAAGTATAGCATTAGATTTACAATTTATGTTTTAATAATAGGGTTCTGTTAAAAGTTTAGTAGACCTATGAACTGACAAGCTAGTAAAAGAATCATGTGTATTTTCTAACAGGGTCAGCAGTTGAAGTATAAAACGGGATATTTTCTAGTTTTGTTGTGGAGGAAACTATGGTACTTTAAAAATTACAGTCCTAATCTTGAAGCTCTAAATTGCGACAACTTGTGCTAACTCAAATAGCTATTTCGGTTCAATTGCGATTAATCTAGCAGCTCAAAATGACACCAACTCTAATTCGATTTCAATTCGATTGCGATTGATCTTGCAGCCGTAAACTGCGCCAACTCAAAGTGCAATTTTGGCTCAATAGTAATTAATCTTACAGCTCTAAATTAAATTCCATTTATTTATGTAGCACCCAAAATCAAAACAGCAGTTGCATCGATGGCCGACAAGTAGGAAAGTACTTTGAATAAACAATGTTCAAAGGAATATAGCAAATGGAAAACTGTCCCAGAGCATCCGCTGTCCTTGACACTCCTTCTTGGCAAAAAAAACAACCAAAAAATCCTGTGGAAGAAGTAGAAACCTCAAGGAGAACCACAGTGAAGGAGAGATCCTACTTCCACAGACGGACAGACTGAGCTAACTACCAATGCAATTTCAGTTCATTTGTGATTAACCTTGCAGCCCTAAATTGCGCCAACTCAAATTGCTATTTCGATTAGATTAAACTACATCGTGCATCCCTACAACCCACCTCCCCTCGCTCACTCGGCTACAACCCGCAGGCTGCACCAGACAAAACAAGTGTACTGGGGCCCACTGATCTAGAAAGTAAACGGGTCATTGGCTAACAGTGGGATTATCAACGGCAACACCGCCCCTCGCCCTCCTCGCTCCCCTCTGCTAGCATGTCCAATACCTTAATCCTGCAACCCATCCAAGCATGATCGCTACAAAAACAATCATATTTACAACACCAGCGCCTGTCCCCTTGCCCCCCTCTCGCCGCCGCCCCCGCAATACAATCAAGCTCCAATCTAGTTTATGGAAATCATTTGTGGAGAGAGGACAATGGCCCTAATACCTCATTCAACACGCATCCCAAACTAATAGCAGGTTGGCGCGGTAATAAATCCTCGTCGTGTTTAATATTTCCAGGTCTGCTTAAAAGGATCCGTCGCTAAAGGGTCATGTCCGGGGCAGCGAAGCGTTGACGAGAGGCTAGCTACGTGTTGTTATGCTAAATCGCGCCGTTACGCTTTGTTATATTGTTTTGAGTTCCCGAAAAATATACCTGGAGTTGTTTTTTGTTCCGGTCACACAGGTTTAAAGGTCGTTCCATTACGCTAAACGGACTATTTTGAGCTGTTAGCCATGGGATGATGTTGTTAGCTAATGGAAATTATAGTTAAAGTTGTGTTTTGTTTCATTCTGACGTGTTTGAGTATGCGTAAGTATTGGGGTTGTCTCCCACTTCAGAGTTAAAAACGCTCTGTCACACTGTGTGATGTCATCAGGTGGCTTGTCTCCTTGTTTGTTTAGTCCACATCAGTTGGTACAAGTCGAATTTACGCCCAAAAAAAATCTGCACATGCCTAGATGTTAATGCACAAGCGCACAAATGGTTGTCTACGGCAACTCATACATGGACTAATATACTATCAAATTCATTTACTCTTTAATCATGTTTGATTTAAGCTAATTTTGGCCCAGCGTTCGTGAAAACAGAACAATTAACTGCTAATAAACCTGAGCAAACAGATCATTGCAGAAACATCAAGGCCAACTGACTTTAGTGTAATAGTTTGGTGATTGCGTCAGTTACCAGAGTTTGATAAACATTATGAAACTTTCTTTGCAAACTGAACATCTAGCACGATTGACACTAATTCAGTAAATTAGTCAAAATTAAGGAAAGGCACGCACAGCTTCATTATATTTGTCCCTGTGCCATTTCGTAGAATTTTTCTGTAAAAAATGAGAAAAGTGTGGCCTTCAGTTGGATTTTAGTTTAAATTGCACTATGTCAAAATCAAATCAACATAAAAAGTTAAGAATGAATATTATATCGAACCTTTTTAAATGGATACCTGATTTTTGTCCATGTAGAACTTTGTTTTACCGCAGTACAGAAGGGTTAAAATGAGACGGAGAATTAATGTTCTGGTTCTGAAAGCTGTGAAAAGCGCAAATAAACTAATCGTGGTGAATAATTAGGATGCTAAGAATGCGTAAGGATGGGTTGGACTGCTCAATTGAACTAGTTTTGTTTTTAAGATAGGACTGCGCTGAAATGACCTTCTCTACAAATCGTGTATCTGTTGGTTCTGTTGATAGCTGCTAACTGCTAGCTTCACTGCACCAAATTCAAGCATTCAGGCCTCAAAAAGATGAAATTTATGTATTTAAATCTGTCTAGCTAGTTCCTAACTCTCATAAAACTCTTTGGCACATCGTTCATCAGTTCGTACACCTTTTCACAAATAGAATTCAAGCACTTTTCGTGCACCTTCTGGTAGGCTCACAGGTTAATTCTAGCATGTTTAAACTTAACTCAGACCCAACACAGCGCTGTTTTTTTGTATTCACGACAGGAACAAACTCAACTTTTTCTACTGTAATTTCTGAAAG
Organism: Rhinogobius similis; assembly: GCA_019453435.1. Lineage (NCBI taxonomy): Eukaryota > Metazoa > Chordata > Actinopteri > Gobiiformes > Gobiidae > Rhinogobius > Rhinogobius similis. The sequence continues at coordinate 35,248,252 of CM033635.1, read as the reverse complement.
TAACAAAATTTTAATGTTAATGGTTAATGTTTCTTTCCCAGTGTGCAATAATGAGAATATGAAAAAGGTATCACAAGAATTGGGTTTAGAAAAGTGTGCTTTGTTGGAAATTTTGGGCAATTCACAAGTAATTTACTGGATTTTAGGGCAATTTAGAAAGTCGCACCACGTAACTCCACATAAAAACGCATTCATGGCTCATTGACTTGATCAGAGTCAGCGACCACTTTTCCGGTTCCAGTTTCCACACCCGCCTCTATTCAAGTAAACTCGTGCCACACACAAATGATTTAGAAGGGTCACATACAACATGAACACACAAACCCATTCATATCATATCCGCACATTTACAATTCTTCCAAACAACAAATCAAAGACTATTAGTGCTCTTAGTGTCAAAATGTGTAGGGTACAGATTTGCAAGGTTTTATGATTTTTTTAGTTTTGACTTTATTTGGCAATGATAATACCTTATTGTAAATATAAATACAGTTTTACACAAATCAAGTGTAAATTTAAAATATGTTGAAAATGACAGGAGGTAAAAGCAGAGTACAATAGAGAGACAATTTACACACAAGAAACACATTTTTTCTAACCCTTTTAGCATTAATTCAACAAAATATAGGTGCTACCATATGTCTTAATTTGTCTATCGATAATTTCTGTGACATTAGAGGAGTTTTGACCCAGTGTACAACATGGTTGCAAAGTAACAGTTACAGAATTCCCTAGTGTGACGTCAACAGTTTTTACTTAAATACAATATAATGATGTGACCTGTCATAGACACCTTAAATTTCAAGCATTTTCAAGCACTATTTCCAAGATTCAAGCACTTTCACACATTTTCAAGGATTCCAAGCACCCGTTTGAACCCTGATTAATATTCGTGTGCATGAATTTTCAGTCGGCGAAGTCAAACTGGGACGCACTGCTCACAGTTCTTACTTCCAGGTTGACGAAAGCTAAAGTACTTTATATTAATAGATGCAGACAGCGAGAAAAAAAGTAGTCCAGCTTTGACACAAACATAATTAGTTCAAACAACAGAACATGACTGTGAATGGAAAGTCGCGCAAAAGTACTAAAAAAAAGCTGCAGAGTAAAACATATGCAGCCTTTAGTGTAACAAGAATCCATTTTCCGCATGAATGAGCCGCGTTTACATGCATTTAAAAGGGAATACTATGGATATGGGGAAAGCCTCTTATTCATATAAATGTAAAGCAGTCGAGCAGATTTATCAGACATCTACTTAGCAAATTTGAATAGCAAATTTTAACAGGCCTGGATTTCGTGCTACATTTCCCATACTGCATTTGACTAATATAGGCGGTGGTTTCTGGCACAACGTAGCGCACGGAGCGGCAACAGCTGGAAAAGATATCCCACAACAGTATGTGGATTTGATTGTCTGAATCTTGCAGCGAAACAAGAACGAGAAAGCGAAGAAAGTGGCCCAACTGCTGGACCAGCTATGCAATAGAAAATGCTCCAATTTGAAGTCACATTTCATGGTATAACACGCGCATAGATATATCATTTTCTTTCCATTACATTGTGACCTGTACAATCGCAACTAGCATTAGCTGATTACATAGAGTATAAAATAAGTAACATTTGCCTGCAGAAAATACTATATATATTTACAACTTGTGTGGGGATGCGTGGCAGGGCTGCAATGATCACAATCTAATCAAGGCCACACCGAGTAGTTACAATTGGCAAATCATAAAAGCCGCAGTTGTTTGGGTAGTAAAATGTCCTCTGCAAAGACCCCGTATAAAATAACTGTACGAATAAAAGCTGTGAACCCTGTGGTTAAAGCTGCACCGTGTAACTCTCCAGGTAGAGGGTCCGAAAACTGATTTACTCCATGGAGATTGCTCTGGTGTGCTTAGGACTGCTTATTTTAGTTGTCGATATGTGTAAATAACAAATGGGACAATCATTTTTGGGATCAGTGTTTATCGTCTGTACTTTTTCTTTGCATTAGTAAGGACTTTTTGTTATTTTTTTGTGCTATGACAAGACTTGAGCTGTAGAAGGTTGAATAAATAACTTGTTAATAAGTGTTTCGTTCTGCTACTTATTTATTGGGCATGTTTTTTTTTGTTGTTTTTTTTTTACAATATTGTGCATTTAGAATCATTTTTGGGGTTAACTTGGTGGAGTAAAGTAGTTTCTATATAATCGTTTATCGTCTATATTTTCTTCAGTAATATATCGCACTTAAAAATGTGTTTTTCAATTATTCGACCAGTCAAACGATTTCTATTGTCCATTGAGATTATCCAAGTACAGTTTTATCATGAAGAAGGTTGAAATATGGACTGAAAGCTAACAGTTAGAGAATATTTATGGACAAAGTGTACATTTGAAAAGAATTAGTTCCGTAAGTTAGTTTGTCATTTTGATTTACTAATGTCTCGGACAAAACATCAATTTATGTGTTTTAGAGTCAACAATTATGATGCTCAAAAGATGATTATGATTGTTTCAGCCTAGATTGTCGCCTAGCCACGATTATTCCTATAAATCGCTTTTTACTGCTCAAAAATACATCGAAAAACCCGCATTCTACTGTGATCGGTCCCGCCTCTCCACAGATCTGACCTGTTACTTCGCTTAGTAGCATCTCCTGCTTGTTTCCATGGAGATAGATATGATTAATCACTTTCATTCATCCCAAAGAGGAAAAGCTTTAAAGCCACACTGTCGAACATTCCAGGCAAAGCGCGAACATCTCCATAGAGACAAGTAGGTACCAGGAAAGTTCCATAGTGCAGCTTTCAGATCGCTACCAACATGTTCTGAAATGCATATTAGTTTAGTAGTTCGTTTGGTTAGTCTTCTCTCCAGCTATAGCGTAACAAAACAACGGTATTGCATTCTCAAAAGTAAAGCCCTATTCGCACGGGAGCGCAGGATTAGTTGCACCTGGGGACGTCTGTAAAATTGAAATTACCCCACGATGACGCTGTTTTTTGTGATCATTCAAACGGGATAAGAACATTGAAATGAGACAGGATCTTTTTTAATTCATCCATACTGTTAGCGCCGCTTCTCTTTTCAACCATTTTAGGTTTGTTGTTAGCGTTATGTACCTGTCAGACATCGTTCCTCACCGCGCTGTTGCAATCCGAATGACATCCACGCAATCGTTATTCTTATGAAACTTCTCATGTGCGCGCTTCCCGGAGGCGTGGCTTAAACACCGCGTCATCCTTGTGAAGCGCGTCATCCTTGTGAGGAGCCCCCGTCTGCTGCTCAGCCGAGGGGGACGGAAAAGACAGTTTTCTAGTGAAAACATGCGGGAATCAATCAAAAAAACACTTTGGGCACAACATACGAGGCCCAAATAGCACTGGAGGAAGGTTAGAACCTCTTGATTGAGTTGATTTTGTATGTTATGGGACCTTTAAAGGGCCTTCGTGCTACTTGGTCCTCGGTTGTCACGACAATGGGGTTGTAATTCCAGGGTCACGTCTTTATCCCAATTTGTTTAGTGTTTTTTTTTTTTTTTACTTTTTCATTGTAGTAAAAACTATAATTGGATTGGAGAAGATTCTGGGGCGAATTAATAAGCTGTAAAAGAGACATTTTGAATCAATTTAGGCTTAAACGCGCTGACAAACAGCCCAAATCCAAATCACACACATGAGCATTCGCACGGGACTAAAATTCCCTGAGAACTTCTGAGTTTTGCTAGATTCCTTCAGGTAAACATTTTTAGAAACATTTTCACAGACGTGGACAATTTTAATGGGACTAGAAACACAAACGACATTCACAATTATTACAATTTACCCGAGGTCCATGGGCAAAACTAACCTTTCAAACAGGGCTTGAGGCTAGATATTTGAGCAAGGAGGGACAGCTTGTGTTGATGAAATATGAGTTAGGAAACAAGTTATGTTTAAGATTTAAAGGTTATGGAAGTGGTTACGGTTAGAGTTTCAGAACAGGATTAGCCTTTTATCAAAGTTGGGTTAATGGAGTTATGAATAAGGTTAGGGTTGGATAATGTGTTAGCTGCAGTAAGTTTAAAAACAGATTTGTCACTTTCTAGTCTTATCTCAACCTAAACCATAAAGTACAGCTAAAACAGTCCAACATTTTACAAATTTAGACATTTTCACAGCAAAATAAGACCATTGTAGCAACCAGAAATACATTAGAGCTGTAATCCTTTAGTTGTTCAGTCGATTAATCGGTCGACGTTGTCTTAGTCGTTCAAGGTTTTCATAGTCGACTAATTATTTTATTCAGATTAAAGGGATTTATATGGCAAAAACAGCAAAAATGAGAAGATAGGGAGTGAGTTTGCTGAAGATTTTACAGTTTGACAGTTAAATAAACTGTTTCTTAGTATACTTTTCTGCATAATTAGTTGTTTTTGCATGAAATCCCGTGCAGTTGTGGTCTTTTGAGTGCAGTTTGGGTTAGATCTATGGAGTTTTGATGTTGTAGTCAACTAATCGGCCGATGGGGCAGGACTTTAGTCGACTCAGAATTTCTCGACTGCAGCCCTAAAATATGTCATCACTTTCATCTTCTCAGATGTCACTATCTACAATTGTAGTGTTTTTCAAACCTTTTTTGAGTCGTGGCACACGTTTTGGGTTTAAAATATACCACAGCACACCATCTACTTCAAGGAAAACATTACCAAATCAGATTATTCCGTTCAGTTCAATACGATACATAATGAGCCAAATAATAAAATGTCTGTGGCTCTGTCTGGTTCTTTAATTTTGGCAAGATCAATAGTTTAGCTTTGTTTGCTTTTTTGGTGCAGAAGTTGAGAAGGAAGGACACTCCTACTTCGCTTTTGTGAATCTCTTGGCTCAAATTGGATTTATTTTCAAGGCACACTTGGCAAAACCTCAAGGTGTTTCCCGCACACTGGTTGAATATCAAGGAACTATTGACCTTCTTGAAATCCCTTACACTAGGGCTGGATGATGTATTGATAAAAATCGAATCATAAGTTCATCCCTGTGACAATCTGCTATTTTTGTGAAATGTTGGTATCGTGATTGACTGTTTGTTTCTTTAATGCAGCTGTCTGTTCAAACACACTTTTTCTCCTGTTGTTTAGCCTCTGAAGCCTCTGAGCAGATGACTTTATTTACCTCTTATAGACTACGGCTGCACAATTAAACCAAATCCACACAAAATCGCAATTTTAATGCAATTAGAAAATCGCAAAGGCTGCAATTTTTGAAGTCAATCATTTCAACCACAAACAACAAAATGCCTTTGCTTTGAATAAAAACTGCTAACACTGTAGTCTGGATTTGTACAAACATGTTCTGAAACAAGCGACAAAAGCACAACCAAAAATTATTTTAAAAATGCATTCAAAAGCGACAAAAACACGCCTACAAACAACAAGCACGACTCAATGCACCAAAATCAGCAAAAAACGCAACTAAAAACGCCACAGACACGACTAAAAGTGACTACGTTAAAGGTTAAATATGACAAACGTAACTGTATGTGACAAAAACCCAACTAAAAATAGTGCTTAAAATAGAGTTGGGCTGGACAAAAAATGATTATCACGATTTCCTTGGGGCCAGATCATGATTTCGATTTTATCACGATTACTGTTAACTTTGTTTTTTGCTATTGCCTTTAACAGAGCTGCACAATTGAAGAAAAAATATCTAACTGTGATTTATCTGACCAGTGCGACTAAGATTAGATTTGCATAATAGGAATCTGTTTTGTTGCTTTTTAGTTTTTATCATGTTCAGTTGTGTTTGTCATATTTAATTTTTTTCACCTTTTTGTCGCTCTTGAGTTGTGTTTCTTGTTTGCAGGCGCATTTTGATAGCTTTTGAGTGCTTTTTTTTTTTTTCTTTTTGTGTGGATTTGGTTGAATTGTGCAGCCCTGGTCTATAAGAGGTAAATAAAGTCGTCTGCTCAGAGGCTTCAGAGGCTAAACAACAGGAGAAAAAGTGTGTTTGAACCGACAGCTGCATTAAAGACACAAACAATCACGATAATGTAGATTTCACAAAAATAGCAGATTGTCACAGGGACGAGCTCACGATTCGATTTTTATCACCGTATCGCCCAGCCCTAGTTTAAAATGTGAATTTGAACAGAATCTTATTAAACCATGAATCGCAAATCTAATCACAGTCAGAAAAATCACAATTCGATATTTTTCCTAAATCGTGCAGCTCTATTAACGGCAACAGAAAAATACAACATGAACAATTGTGATGAAATCAAAGTCATGATCTGGCCCGAGATAATAGTTTAGTCGCCATATCGCCCATCCCTACCTTACACCCATTTAGCCTAATATGCGACCTTTTTAAAGCACCACTTCTACTACTTCTACTACAACGAAACAAGCGGCGCTCCCTCCTCTCACTCCAGGCCCGTTGTCATAAATCACGCTCGTGCTGCCGTCGCGCCAGTGTCCCCGGTTCAAAATGAGCTGTCAGGCGAGTTTACAGACAGTGTGCGCTCCCGAGCCCCGCACGCCCAGGCCCGGGTCGCTCTCTCTCTCCCCCTGCGCTTTAAATGGGTCGTCGAGCACATCAACATCATGCCGGCGGAGATGATGACTTTGTGAGAAGAGACGGGAAAGGAAGAGAAGGGAAGGGGGTTAAAGTCAAGGAAAAATGGAAGAAAAACAGTGATAATTTGTCAAAATGAGGTTTAATGGTTTTGGGGAGGCATGTTTGCTCACTATGAAGCTGTGAGAAGTAAAGAAGCAGGTATAAATGATGAAAAAATGGATTGAGAGCTTCATTTTTTAAATTCTTTTTAGTTTTATCTTATCAAGAAATAGAAATGGCTCGCAATTAGGCATTATATTGAACAATTTGTGTCATGATTATATTGATTAACAATAATGTCACGGTTGTGAAAAATTGCTGACAATTTAAAAATATTGTGTATATTCATATTCATTCATTTCATTCATCTCCCATTAGGGGTTGCGGGTGTCTGGAACCTAACCCAGTAACTTTGGGCCTTAGGCGGGGTCCACCCTGGACTTTTTTTTATATTTTAAATAAGTTCCATGTTTAAACAACTTTTATAGAATTGTACTTTTTATAAATGGTATCAACAACGACATAGAAGACAACATTATAGATACATAACTTTTTCTGCACAATCTAACGGCACACTGGAGTTTATCTTTCTTGGCGATTATCTCAATTATGCCAAAAGAGCGATTAGCGTCTATCTTTTTATGGCGATTAATAATATTATTGTGTATTGTCTCATCCCTGCTGGCAATATTCATTTCCTGACAATAAACAAGAGTGAATCATTGTCAGTTAATCGTCAATCAAAATGTATCTGCAGATCACAATTCATACAAAAAGCAATTCAGTGCTCTATAACCTACAACGTATTACAACCACAATACAAAATAAATCACAATACAATAACAATAAAAGCATAAACAATCACAATTAACACACTAATGTCTTTCTTCTTGTTTCTTCAAAGTCTAAACTCTGCTTCAAACCACATTGACTGACTGTAGATCCAAAATATATCAAGTATAAGGGTGTTTCAGAGGCTAGTTTTGCCGGTCATGCTCAAGCTAACAAAAATTAGCATGCTAACAACGCAATTTCTAGTTTTCTGAGAAATAAACGCTCTGTAATTAGAGCTTCTAATAATAAGAGCTTTTAAAATATATCTGCGCTGGGGCAAGACAGATTTTGCTCAACTGCACCGGGAGAAAAATGGATACAGCCCCTTTAAGTGCTGTGACATCCTTTTATTTGACACAGTCTTATTAAAACAAATATATTCATGTCTTAATCGATTTGTCAAACTCTGTCAAAATAAAAAGGTAACAGAAACAAAACTGAGACTAAATCAAGGTTAGTTTGAACTGAATGAGGAACATCACGAATGAAAATCAGCCTTTTGCAACGTTTTCATTTTTTAAATAGTACATTACTGTTAGATGGAGGACCTTGGTGTTTGAGATACATTGAATACACTGAATGTTGTTTTGAGTATATAGTTTATAGGAAAAGAAATAAAGCTCTAATAATGAAAAAAGTGATGTTGTAAACTTGCAAATAAAGCTGTGAAGTGATATTTCTACAGTTTTGTGATCATTTTAAAAGACATTTCACATTTTTCTGATAATTAAACCTCGTCTAATACGCTTAAAGACATGTTTTAACACAATTGTGCAGGACATGTTGACATAATATTGTCTTACTACTGTTATCAGGATAGTCCAAAAAAATATTTAGATATTCAATTTTGCCAATGTCGCCCATCCTAGTTACCAATATTGCAATTTTGATACTTTAGCGACAGCCCTAATTGGTATTGGAAAAAATAATAATATATTGTGGACAACCATTATATTACATAACTAGTCTGAACTTGTCACGATACAAACATTTCAAATTTGAAACTTTGAAATGTACTCAATTCTCATTATCGATTTCAAAACCAAAAGCATATTTACAAATGCTCTTATTAGGTCAACAAACTGACATTTTCAATATTAAATAATAGTGCTTTCTTTATTAAACATTGTCGTCTTATATTTGTTCTGATAAAGCTCAAGATTATTCTAAAACTGCTCAGAAAAGGTCAAATTTTTACCTGTAAAAGTTTTTTTTTTGTATCAATACTTGCTCAAATCAGTATCTAGTTTCAATACAAGTTTAGTATTGATTAGTATCTGATTTTCAATACGTTTAACAACCTTAGTCTTAACACAACTCAACATTTCTGGAGCAATAAGGACAGAGAAACAACCGTTCAAACAAAGAAATGCAAGTGTGAACTTTAAAAACACACAGGAGCTTACTCAGACCTCCGGGAGACAAAAATTTATATTGTTTTTATCTATTTTGTTAACAGTGAGCGGATAAATGCAGCCATCCATTCCAATTCCACCTCAATTCAAGCCTTAGCCATGAACTGCATAAATCCAACCACTGTGCAACATAAAAGCCATCACTACTGATTCATATCCTGCAGTTTCCCACACAAAACATTAGAAAAGGGCAGTAGAATGTAGCTCCAGCACACACAGAGGAGGCAGACACGCAGCAGAGTTAGACTGTGTGACCTGAGGGCTGAGGAGATGTCCCCGAGGAGGCACCGCTCTGCTCGGTCTGGGAAGAAGTGCACAAGAGACGCTCTGGATGCTTAGCTCAGCCCTGCTCCACACTCTGAAGGAGCCGCGACGACGACGGGAGTCAAGATCGGTCGGTTGGTCGATAATCGTTGTTATTCGGGAACTCGGGTTGTCAAAAAAATCATATATTAATAGCTGGTATCGAAACTTGTCTAAGTGTCTATATGAAAAAAAGCTGGTGAAACGTGTCCTTTGCTGATCGGTTTCAAAAGGATCTTGAACTTTTCTCAGAACTAGGCGCAAACACAAAGGAAGTACATAAAAAATAACATTCATTGACTAAAAAGGAAGCATTTTTTTCTATCACAATCCACAAGAATCGAGTCCTTGGTATCAAATTCGAGATTTAAACGTAAGTGTCAAGACAATACTATCAGGAACTAAAAAGTAATAATCGTGCCAATTTTATAAGTCGTTGCAGATCGATCTCTCCTCCAAAAAAGTAAACCTGGATGTAAAATGCTTTGCTATCTGGGTTTTTCATGTCACTGCAACGTTATTGTATCATTCAGAAAGTTCGATTCCATGAAACTGGTCACGTTTTAGAGGAATGGTGATGTATCAGACAGAGATGTGGACTTACAGGTCGTGAGTTGGACTCGAGTCAGACTTGAGTGACTCATTTTGATGACTTAAGACTTGACTTTATGAAACAGAATAAGACTTGAGACTTGACTTGGACTTGGAGCCTTCTGACTTGACGTGACTTGATGCTTTTTCTAGAATAAATGTGTTTTTAAAGCCATTTTCTCTTAACAGTGGATACTTAGATGTTACCAGTCATGACCTAAAAAGAAGAAACATTAACTAAAATCATATAAATAGCAATTTTGTAAGTCGTTTTCTGTAATAACTTGACTTGGACTTGGGTCATTGACTTGGACTTGTCGGTGTTTGACTTGGACTTGAATTGAAATTGTCGGTGTTTGACTTGGACTTGTCGGTGTTTGACTTGGACTTGACTTGAACTTGTCGGTGTTTGACTTGGACTTGATTTGCACTTGTCGGTGTTTGACTTGGACTTGACGCCAAAGACTTAAGACTTACTTAAGAAACTTAAGAAAAGGATTTTTTGACACCCCTAGGTCTTCAAATCAAAACTAAAATAAACTCAACTCAAACAACAAATGACCCTATTGTCAACAGGCTTGGCCACGTTTCCCACAAATCCCGGGACACCAGTGAGATCATGAGTAAACTCTGAAGGTCTACGGCACAGATGTTTCCAGAGCTGGACAGGCACTAGACACAAACTAAAGCATTATGCGCTCTTTATTTTATTTTTTTTTAGCTTTGTTGCTCTGAAAGATTTGGGATTGGGGATGGTATAGCAGGTGTTTGAGATATTGAAATTGAATCTCGAGATTGCAAATTTAGCCTTCGATTGGCACCAGTATTTTTTCTGCACTGCCCAAGTCTTTCTGTGCTTATGTGTCATTCCCAGTGTGTCCTCAGTGCATCAAATTTGACTTTGTGAACAGAATAATGAGTAAAGATGGAAATAGTTGCCCAAATACATTCATATAGTCAACTGAAGGCTCTGTGCATTGATTACTCGATTAAAACTACTGCGAATTTGCCTAATCTGACCATGCAACCATCCAAACTGCACACAAAAGATCTTAAGATTGTGTAAATTCACGTAATTAGAATTTGCATACAGAAAAGAACCAGGAAACTGCACATTCATATGTAAAAAAGACGAATAAACGGGTCATTCCCTTGAAAACTCCAGTGAACTCGCTCTATTTTCTCTTTTCTGATGTTGTCCATAGAAACCCTTCTAATCAAAATAAAATAATCAGTCGATTAAGCGGTCAATGGTGCTTTTGCTGATCAAACCTTTTATAAGTCGACTAAGTGACCAAATGCGTACAGCCCTAGAGCGATTAGGCTTAAATATGGCTGTACGTTTACACAATCAAGCAACAGATTATTTTAGAGCGATAATAGACTACATTAACATTTTTTTCAAGTTTATCTGTGAACTTTACAACAACTTGACATAAATTTGTGGTCCTAATGATGGTATCAGCAAATATCGGTCATCAGCCACATCAGAAAGACAAATATCGGATATCAGCTCAAAAAATGTGATGGTCCTGGTTTAGGAGGATCTAAAACCAGTCAAACCCAGACGTGCACATGGGAGACCTGAGCTCTGGTGCACATGTCACTCACACCATCCGTCAGACGAGCATTCAACACAATTAAAACCAGCACATTTCACAGAAGATTTATTTCAGGAGCAGAAATTGGTCCAGGATTAACGACGGCACGTCTCCCTGTGACACTCAACATATCATGTAGCCGTGTGATATATGCAAGTTTTGTTTTGTTTTTTTTCCTCCTCTCCAAGAAATCAATACTTTTTTGGGTGGAGGTATTTACTGTTTGGGTTGTATTATGTTGGCACCTATTTCTATGAGGGCTGCAACGATGAATTGACTGTAAAAAATATAAAAATTGATAATCGACAAATCGTTATGAACTACGCAGACTCTAAAACATGTCAAAACACCTGTTATAACAAGAACTGTGACATTAATGCATCAGAATGTCAAAAAAGAATAGATGATTACTGATCAATAGTACACTTTACTCATAAATATTCTCTATCTAGAAGCCTTCAGTCTCCATATTTGGCTAACAATGTATTTAAAAAGTGTGAATATGTAGAAACAATCATCTGACTACTCAACTAATCGAAAAAATAATCGCTGATCAATCAACTGCTAAAATAATCGTTGGTGACAGCCCTAACCTTGTATTCCAATTTTTGATTCATGAAAGCAGTGAAATTGACTTCCTTTCTGTCGATTTTCTTGGTCATTTTTATCGGTATCATTACCAATATCTTGACTTGAACTCGAAACATCCAGGCAATATGTCACCATAAACGTGCTCAAAAATAAACGTATCACCGATGTCTAAAAAAAGATATATACAAAAACTACATTTCAGCTAGAAAGTACAGACATCTGCTCACCATTGCAGTAAAGTAAAAAGTCTCCTCAGAAAAATGTACTTAAGTAAAGAAAAAATGACTTCAGTACAGTCATTTCATATTTCTGTATTATCATCTTTTATCCTTTGATACTTTCCATCGCAAAAAATCAAACTCAAATCAAACTGCGCTACTCCAGTTATCATCAACGATCTTAAATGATTCAAAAGTCCATCCCTCACGTCCAGCATCTCTTCCCCCCACAGTCAGCGTCCACACGTCCTCCCCCAGCCCTTACCTTGCCCGTGCAACATGTGGCACCCGCTCCCCAGCAGCAGCAGCACGAACATCTCCAGACACCGGCCGGCCCTGCTCCCCGCGGCCGCCGCGCCGTGCCTCATCCTCGGTCCGCGCGCCGCCGTTTCCTCCGCTCGCTCAAATCCAGCTTTCATTCCACCCCCCGATTAACGCTTCCGAGTCGACCCCACGGGGCACGTATCCGACTCTTCTGTGACGCAACTCTTCAGCAGCACCGGCGCGGGTCTCTCCACGGCCGGCTGACGGTCGGAGTGCACTCCCCCCCGCGGCAGAGCTCACGGCAGATCCCCGCGTACGCGCACCGACTCCCCGCAGCAGCTCCACGGCGTAATCACGGCCTCATCCCGCTGCCGCCACTGCCGACGCGACCATTTCATTTAAACTCGCAATTAATACAAGTGAGTGTTGTTGTCGCACTTATCGGCTTACTCCTGCGCCGGCACAAATCCGCCCGTGTGGATGTCTTCAACGGGATTTGCCCCGCGGATCATTTGGCAGTTTTTTTAGTCACTCCGCGTGCGTATTAAAGGGTCCGGGGTATTATCCAACCGCGCTCCAAATCAATCCAACTAATTGATCCTTTGAATACGTCCGAGTGCGTGAAGAAGGGGCAGTCCCGGGCCGCCGTGCGAGGAGCTCCGGGCGGCGGGGGAAGAGTGCACACAAGTTGCCCTGAACTAATGAAGGCGAGTCAGGTCCGGGCGGGGTGGTAATATATCACTCCCCAAACGGTGACACCGGAGAAGAGGCTGTATAATCTGCCCTAATGCTTTACGTGTCCCGTTACACACAACAGGTCCGCGCAAGAAGAAGAAGAAAGAAGCAAAAACCTTAAAAAAAAAAATCCCAGAGAACACAGCGTTTCAAACACGATACTTTTTTGTCTTTCTTTTAATCCACGGAGACACAAAAAGTGACCTGTGCGTGAACCGGCGCGATCCTCCGTCTGAAGCGGCTAGTGTTACTCCGGCGTGGTTCCGCTGCGGCGATACCGGAGACACACAGCGTGCCCTTTATGGCGGCGAGTCACTTGTCGAGAGAAAGAGAAGAAAAAAAACGCACAGAAAATAAATAAAAACCAGCGCGACGTCAGACTTAATGAAGTGCGGACCCGCGGGAGTTTGTTTCCGTCCGCTCCGTCGCCGTATATTCCTCCGCGTCGTGGCGAGAGCGACCGTCAGGAGCGACGTCTCACCGAAATGAACACCTGCCAACCCCGGAGCTTTTTCTGCCTCTTCCCCGCGCACAGATTCGGGGAGAGAGAGAGAGAAAGATTGCTTACTCCGTTTTTTATTTTATTTTTTTCACTCCCGTCTTCTTGTAAACTGAACTTTTCGACTCCGAGAGGAATCGCCGGCGAAATGCAGAATTGCGCTCGCTGCTGCTGTGGCAAAACTCAAAAAACTAAACTTCTTTTCACTATCATCCGTCCGCGGCGATTGGCTCAGCGGGCAGCTCCCTCTCCTCTCATTGGGCAGGGTGTGAAAAAGGGGGCGGGGGGAAGCGGGCTGGGAGCCGTGGTCTCTGGCGCCCCCCAAAAAAAAGCCCTCGCCACGGAGGAGTCCCTGCGCTGCCAGAGCTGGAAAAAGTGACTGTGCAGAGCCAGACGTACAGTAAGCACCACCAGGACTGAGCCTGTTTTAGGCTTTTGCTTCTCCAAGGTCTCGCTTCTCCAGATCACAGAGGCGAGCTGAAGGAACGACTGAAATCCGTGGCATCTCGCAGCACTAAGTGAAAGTGTTGAGATTGAGAACAGTTTGGTTTGGATTACTCATTGAACTAAAATGCAGTTAAGGCGAGAGGCTGCAGGTGAATAGGAAAAAAAATCTTAAATTTAAATATGTCAATTTGAAACTTCTCCTGTAGTTTACTCACATAAATGTTAGTAATATATATATATATATATATATATATATATATATATATATATATATATATACGTTTTCATCATGTCACGTTTTCATGTGGAAATAAGCATTTGATGTGTAAAAATGGTCAAAAATACACATATTTGGGACATTTAAATCTGAAAAATGGACAGAATCAATTTCTTAATTCATTTTGCACACAGATTTGTTTCAAAAAATGTACAGAGGGGATTTTGGATTTCTTATAGTTTTTGAGATAACTAGATTGGACAGAAATTTGTCCTAAAAATTCAAATTTTGCCTCATTTCTTGTCTTTTTTTTACTCAAAACTCCAATAAATTTTTGATGTTTTTAATATTACTTCCTAGTTGTAAATGATTACATCACACTGGGAAATTAAGAAACAACCACACTGTGCACTGGGCCAAAACTCATCTAATGTCACCAATTTTCTTTTACTTGACAATTAAAAATACATATGAATGTCTTTATTTTGTTGAAAGTTTAAAGGGTAAAAAAAAAGTAGTTTATTTTTTGTAAATGATGCTATAATCTTCCTAGTGTGACGTCATCAATCTGTTTACTTCCTGTAATTTTCTTCAGATTTTTCAATTTTTCTCCACACACAGTAACCTTATTGGTTTAAAACTATCATTTATGTTTACAACAGGTATTAATACACTAAATAGAGTCAAAATTAGAAAATCACAAAAACCTGTCATGCGCACTTTTAAATACCTTGGCACAATCTTGGACATTCTGAGACATGCTGAGAGTTCAAAAACTGTTCTCTGCAGCTGTACCTCCTGAGAAAGCTCATTAGTAGTGGGCAGGGGCGTAGCTAGAAATTCTGGGCCCTAGGTACAACCCTTTTCGTTGGGCCCCAAATATATAATTTTGAATATGTTTTCTATTCCCATTAGTTTGTTTATATTGTTATTTTTTCCATTCACTATTGCTAGAATATAGCCTACATGTTTTTACATACGCCTAAGCATAAAGTGCTAATTTATAGATCTCTTGTGTAGCTAGCAGCCTATATTATGATACAGTACTGTTTATATTGGCAGTAACTACCAGATCATTTTCACAAACACCGCAAAACATATTATTACAATAAGAAAATAGGCTAAACGCTAATTAAAGATCGCTAGTTTTATTTGTTGACAACTTGGCTATTATGTAAACAATCATTCAACAATTTTCTCTTGTTAAAAGGGCGATCAAATCCTCAGATCTCAGACATAATTATATTTCGCCTCTCAACACAAATAGATTAGTGTAGAAAAATGCAGCTGAGAAAAAAACATCACATGCGTTTAAGGGCCCTTTCCTGCCATTCCATCTACTGGCAGTAGAGGGCATTGACATGGAGGAAATAAACAAAAGCTAGTCCCCCAGACACGCTATATGAGCATGCAGTTGTAATGAAAGTGGTTTTGAGGCAGAAATGCTCAGAACGAAACAGGCGATGATTGGAGGACGCAGAAAAACTACTAAAATCTTTGAGCTCTCCCTGTGGTTTCACAAATCTGGGAAATTTGAAAATTTGAGTGTTTTGTGAGGCTCAGGGGGTGAGGACTTACAAAACAGGATTTATCAGACAAGCGTGAACTAATCCATTCTGTCTTCTTTCTTAAATTAACTTGTGTTTTTCTTCTCATAAGACTCATGTAAAAGAGGTCACTCTATCTGGCGAAGGCGGAAGTCCTGCTGCTGAAACATGCCAGATAAACAAGCTCAAAGTTTTACGTGTGTATTATTAGAAGCGCAAATGAAGCTAAATCTGTCTTTTTATGATATAAGACAAGGCATTAGATTTGTACAGCGCCTTTTATGACATCCAAAGTGCTTTAGACAATAACATACTACAGTTGGGTAAAGTGTCTTGCCTAAGAACCAGTGCCGGACTTAGCATTAGACAACAGGCTACAGTAGCCTTTGGCCCCCAACCTGAAGGGGCCCCCAATCAGATGCCCTTTCTGATCACTATAGACCCAAGGCTCTGACACAGTACATTTTCTCTCGATATCACGGTGTACTTTTAAACAAAGAAAAGACCCAACAAAATAGTCTGGGATTGTGAAATAAAGCTAAACAAATGAAACAAATGAAACCCATGTATTTAAATCAGCTGAACATGTGTTAAAATGCACCAACAAACGGGAAATATGGTCTGATTTCTTAAGCATTTTTTCCAGGGAAGGACCCCCAAACCCCTGTTTAAATCAGAATTACAATATGTAAGCTTTAAAATGTAAAACAAATAAACAAACAAACAAACAAACAAAAGCTTCCTTCAAGAATAATTTATGAGACATGACAGAAAAGTTATAGAAAATCACACTTAATGAGGAGGGAGCTGTCCTTAATTTTGCCTTGGGCCCCCAGATTCCTACGTCCTAGGAATCTTAAATTTAAAGATGTCAATTTGAAGCTTCTCCTGTAGTTTACTCACAGAAAAGTAAAACATTTAAACATTTAAATGTTTAATCTGAAAAATGGACATAACAGCTTTACATTTCTTGATTCATGTTCTGATATAAGAAAAACAAATTAAAAATTCAGGGGGATGTTGGATTTCTTATTTAGTTTTTCACTGAACTAGATCTGACTGAAAAATTGCCTATAAATAAAAAATTTGCCTCAAATTTCACCTTAAATTTTGACTTTTATATATATTTATAAATCAGGCTTAGAATCAATACGACATTTGTACGTTCCGTCAAAATCTTGTTAAGTACAAGACTGTAAAGTTTGGTGTGTATATTTTTCTCGGGAAGGACCCCCAAACCCCCTTGTTTAAGCAGAATTAGAATATATAAGCTTTAAAATGTAAAAATAACAAACAAACAAAAAAACAAAAGCTTCCTTCAAGAACAATTCAAGAGACACGACAGAATATCACACTTAATGAGGAGGAGCCTGTGCTGAATTTTGCCTTGGGGCCCTGAATTCCTGGGTAAGAAAACAACGAGAGCGTGCACTACTGCCACTGTGCCACTTGATACGACCAGCAGACTTCTCTCTGGGGAGGTGTTCCTGCACGTCCCACAGGTGAAGGAAACCTCATAAAGGGACTCAGCCTGGGTTGGGAACTTACTAGGAGTGGGCGATACTGACAAAAATGAACATCTTCAATAACAATATTCAGACAATAATTAAACATTGCATCAGAAATGTGCTAAAAAGTGCCTGTAATTGTCTTTGTTAAAGTTCAAGTGTCGCACAAAGCGTGAATGGACCATCAAATTAACCGCGAAAGGATAAAAACATTCACTAACTGCATCGCTCCAAACTAATGTCTCAAATTATGACTTTGTCCGAACACATTCACTACACAAACTATTTAATTATATCGGCACTTTTTGAGACTGTAATGGATTTACACAAACAGAAAAGATTATGGCCTTTTGTGCCAATTTTGCTTTATGTTGTCAGGCTCGGTAATTGCAGAAACTAAGCACGCAAAAAAAAAACTCTAATTATTGGCACAACAGTAGCAAAGCATAGCATGGAATTCTTACTTAATTAATATTGCACGAAAAAAATCTGTGCCCGTGCATGCAAAACACAACAGCGCAACGATTAATAAAGCACGTATTGTCATTTAAAATACATTTCTGACAATGTTAAAATGAAAAACATCACTTTTTCTACCTGGAGCAAATCTGCAAAGTGCACCCCCGTATACCTGCAAGCAAAGTTTACTCTTATGTTGTTGTTTTTTTATTCCGATGCTATGAATGTCAGTGGATTTATGCCTTGCTATTACTTTGGTCATTACAAATCGGCAGGTTAACTATTGAATGCACGTACTTGGAAAGGTATAGTGCACACAATGGAGCCGGCCGCATAACTCACTCCATCTATCACCCGCGAAACAACTTCATTTTTTATCACGGACGCAAAGAACTTTTTAAAGGTTTCGCTCGCTGGCTGCTTCTCGGAGGAGTTTTCCAGCCTTTTATTCCTACTCCTGGTATAAAAAGTTGAAATGAAATATAACAAACTGGCCAAAGTTTGTGGCTAATGGAGCTTAATGGAGTTTGTCTGATTTTTGACGATGCCCCCCTTTGCATCTCCCAAAGCTTAGACATCAAAAAAAGATACACGACTAAAGTTTGACTCAGGTAACATTTGGTATATATTCGTCAACTGCGCCAAGTTTGAAACAAATCCATAAAGGTTAAGTTGAATTATTTTCCTGGAATCTTTTCTGTACAATGGTCCCATAGGCTTTGCACAAATGAATTAAAATTCTATACGTCGGTTTTGGGGTTTGGAACATTATTTCTGCTACAGTATGTGAGCCGTGTCAGATACAGAGCTCTTCTTGGGCTTAATTTGAAGCTAATAAATTGGGGAGGTTTGCTGTTTACATGTGGAGAAGGGGAATGCTGTGGTGTCACAATGTACCAAGAGAATTTGTCCATGAAAATGCCATTTGTTTTACATTTTTGTCATTAAAGGAAAAATATTCTGCATTATTTGTATTCAGAGACTGCAGATGTTTTTTTATTAGCTAGGAAAAACATTAAGCATGTTTGTATTGTTATTACCCTTTAAACATGCTCGAGTACCTTATGTTTGGCGTCCCATGTTTTAAAACTTAAAAAAAGAAGTGTCTAAAACCAAAATGCACATCTGTATCTGGTTCTGTTTGCTCTGGCACTTACTGAGTTTAGGCGCCATCTACCGGCTGCATAGCTTACACAAGCATACATGTTAATGATAAATGCGAGTGAGCTAGTTAGTTTGTCGTGATCGTGTTTAGAGGCAGAAATGCTCAGAACAAGTCTGGTCATGATTTAAGGGCTTAAAACAGCAGAATATGGTTGGACAAGTGACCTCTAAAGTCAGAACAAACGTCATCGATCGAGGGAGTTCAGCAGGGACTGTTTTGTTGGTCGAAGGGAGAGAATTTTCAACATTCTTCAAAAAAGCATGAATTGCAACTCCAACAACAACATTTTTAGGACAGGGTTAAAGCTCAAAAAAGTCACTGTAGCAAAATATGTTCTATGTTTTTGGTCTTTAAACCTCTTTAAAGCTCTTGAGTAGCTTTAATTTGGCGTCTCATGCGTTAGAACAAAAAAAAGTTTACAAAAAACAAAATTACTTCATGTCACCTTTAAGTAAACTATATTGGACTGAAAATTGTCCTAAAAATTCAAATTTCGACTAATTTATTTGACTTAAAACTTCAATAAATCTGTTTTAGAATGAGATATTAAAAAATCCCTTTGTATGTTTCGTCAAAATCTTGTTCAGTCCAAGTTTGTAAAGTTTGGTTTGTGTAGGATCTACTTTAAGGCTGATCTTTATGTCTCTGTGGGAGGAAAAGGCATTTTATGAAAATGGCATTTGAAGCCACAATGTCCCAGAGAAATCTATGGATGAAGTGGATTAAAGAATAAAGAAAAGAAAAAGAATAAAACATTTTAAAGAGTTAAAGTTTGTTGTTTCCACATGAAAGTCTATATGTTGAGAGAGCAAACTGACCAAAAAATGTAAAAATAAAAAAACTTACTTTTGCCTGTAGTGTCTCGCCTTATAGCCTAATAATTGGAAACAGAATGTACAAACCCTTAAGTAATGCTATTGTGCTGCATTCCTCGTAGCAAAAAAACACTGTAAGTTTACAAGCGACGAAGCCGCTCCTTCAGATGATTCAGTTATGATTCATTCGTTCTCATTATTGTGTCCATCCTTTGAAAACACTAGATTTCTTCGATCTTTTTCGTCCTTTATTCCACAGATTCCACTGACTTCAAATTATGAATGGGATGTTACGTTCAGACAGTTGTACTTACCATAGACAAAGTTTTTATCTCTTACTTGAGTCATTCCTTGAACCGCTACTTCCTTCCTACTTCAAGTGAGACGTTGCCGGTGAATAATTCTGTAGTTTTCTCACATAAATGTAAGAAAAAAATGTATTATAAGTTTTTCATCTTGTAATGTTTTATATTATAATATTATGTGTAAAAACTGACAAAATTACACATATTTGGGACATTTCAATCTGAAAAATTGACTGAACCAGGTTTAAATTTCTTGATTAATTTCGTACACATATTAGTTACAGTTTTGGATGATTTTGAATTTCTTGTTAAGTTTTTTAGTAAACTAGATCTGACTGGAAAGTACCCTAAAAATTCAAATCTTGCCTCATTTTTCAGACATAAAAAATTCAGGCTTGAAAATACATTTCAACAAATAATTCAGTACATTCTGTCAAAGTCTTGTTAAATCCAAAACTGTAACGTTTGGTGTGTGTAGGAGCTAGTTTAAAGTGTGTATGACAGGTTTTTATGATTTTTAAATTTTTACTTTATTCAGTGTATTAAAACCTCTTGCAATTATAAATGATAGTTTTACACCAATCAGGTCGCTATTAGAGGAGAAAAGTGAAAAGTATGTTGAAAATTACAGGAAGTAAACAGACTGATGACATCACACTGGGGAGACAAACCCTTATGCAGAATTTACACAAAAGAAACTACTTTTTTGACCCTTTTTAACAGCGATTACAAAATCAAGTTGGTCACATGTATTTTTCTTTGTCAAATGAAAAAAATCTGTGACATTAGATGACTTTTGGCCCATTGTACCAAACCAAACATGGTTTCTTGGTATTTTCCTAGTGTGATGTCATCATTTACAACCAGGAAGTAAAATAAAAAACCTAAAAAAGAGCTCAACTGGGGTCAAATTTGTAAAGATTTGAGCAGAATTTGAAATATATTTATCTTTAACTGCATTTTAGTTACATGTGTAGTCCAACTTGTCAGAGGCACTTTAAGTCTTTATGTCTCTGTGGAAGAAACGGCCTTTGAAGTTACAATGTCCCAGAGAAATCTATGGATGAAGAGGAATAAATAAAGAATAAAACATCTTTAAGAGCAGATTGGACAAGTTTGTTGTTTCCACACGAAAGCCGATATGTTGAGAGAACAAACTGACCAAAAAACTAACAATTAAACATTTTGCCTGTCATAACTCACCTTAAAAGTTATATCATTCTGAATTAACAGTAACTACCTCCGCCGCAAAGTTGCCGAAGAGTCCGCCGGCTCTATCGTCCGTAGCGCGAGTGATTAAATAGCGCGTTAATATAAAAGTCTACAATGCAGTGACCTATTCTTTTATGTGCTCGATAAATCCTTGGAGACAGGCTATCCATCGCCCGGAGTGGCCGAGCAGAGGCATCAAGCTGTCCGCGCTGGCCTCTCCGCCGTCCCCTCCTCTGCTCCCCTATCCATTTAGCTGTCCGTCCCCGCGCGTTTGATAATAGGCGTCCAACCCTGCGTGACCCCCCGGCCCCGCGGAGTCTGAGGACACTGTCTGCATCGCGTTCTGCTGCTTTAGAAAGAGAAAGGGAGAGCGGGGGAGAGAGGGGGAGAGAAAACGTTGATGGGTTTTATTTAGCATGCAGACGCAACGGAGATAAGTGTCTGGGGATGTTTTGAAGGGGAGCTATTGAAGAGTCGGAATTAAAAAAAAAAGGGAGGTGAGTGAAAGTGAGCGGAGGTTATTGGGGAGTGGAATTAATGAATGAATCAATGACGCTGGGTTTATGGCGGCGTCGTGGGGTTCATCGATAGAGGAGAATGATCGGGTTTTGGGGGTGTTCTGTTCGGAGATTGTATCCAAACATAGCAATTCAATCATGGAGTTAAAAGTCAGTGAATCCCCCCCAAAAAAGCTCTGTATCAAACGTCAGAAAAGGCACTGTGGACAAATTTATGATATTTCGCAAAAAAAAATTTGGACTATCAACTTGCAAGATACACCTAATTATGTTAACACTTTAACTACACTTTTAACGGCCTCACAGGACACACATTATTCAAAATTGACATTTTTGAGCTTTTAACCATATTATAACATTGTTCTTGCATCAAAAACATACCTGGAGTTGCGTTTAGCTTCATTCACGCTCGTTTCATTAATCCAGGTTACAAGGTTGTCTTCTATGAGTCCTCAAAAAACACCCAGTTTCAAATTTCCCAGATGTATGACGTCATAGATGGTGCTCCGAGATCTTCTGTAAATCGCTGTTTGACTCGTTCAGAGTATTCTCTTAAACTATTTGTCCGTTATAAATGAAGTATTTATGTATGTTTTATTAAGGCTAATCAAGGAATAATTATTATACATTGATGACATTTAAGTACAGATACTGAATAACACCAAGAGGGTTCTGAGTTCGATTCCCGGGCTGGATGGATTTTTGTTTAAAGGAAAAAATATTCAGCATTTTTCATATTGTTATTAGCCTTTAAACATGCTCGAGTACCTTAAATTTGCTATCTCATATTTTAAAATAATAATTTAAAAAAAGTTTCTTATCCATTCAATGACAGGTTTCATCAGCCTTGTATGAAGTGACACTTACTGCACTACACTGAGTGCATCCAGCCCGCAGATGGCGCTATATTTAATGTAGTGCAGTTAGCCCTGAAAAGACTTCACTGTGTGGATTTGCTGCAGCAGTTATCGTGTTTAGAGGCAGATGATTTAAGGATTTAAAACAGTGGAAGATAAGTCTGAAAATACGTCCGAAAATCCAGGAAGTTCAGCAGGACGAGTGTTTGACGCTCGAAGGGGGAGGATTTTCTAATACATATTCCTTAAAACAGCATGAATGCAGCTGAACGCTACTTCAGGTGTGTTTTTGATGATGGAACATTGTTAGGACATAGTTAAAGCTCAAACAAGTCACTGTAGAAGAATATGTGTGCTTTAAGTTTGTGTTTTGTCCATACTTATCTTTTTAATGAGGATAAAGTGTCATTAATGAGACCCTATAGAGTATGGTGTATGTCGTTCAAGATATTTTTAGCAACAAAAACACCTGATATCTATGAGATGGACAGAAAAGTTCTATAGTATATCATTAAGTAACTGTCATTCATGCAGGAGAGAATCAGC
The DNA here is from genome assembly GCA_019453435.1 of Rhinogobius similis. NCBI lineage: Eukaryota > Metazoa > Chordata > Actinopteri > Gobiiformes > Gobiidae > Rhinogobius > Rhinogobius similis. The sequence continues at coordinate 35,225,018 of CM033635.1, read as the reverse complement.
ACACTGAACAATGTTATAAAATCAAGGCGTCACATCTGAAAGTTCAGGGATCTCATTTATTAAGCATGCATAAAAAGGCACATGACTTTGCACGTTCACTTAATGATCTGTAAAGACACAACTTGAGATGCAAATGGGGGGTGGTGGTCCAAAAACTCTGAACTTTGAGGGTCAGGGTTCGTTTTAGATGAGGCAGAAGTGGATTTCTGCTCAGTGAGAGGAGCAGTGATCACATTTTGAAGAAGTTTTAAGAAGTTTGTAATTTAACCACATGTACTCATTCAGTAAAGCTTCCACGTAAAGTTTAATAAATGAGACCCCAGAGCAGTATACCTTTTGAAATCTTTGTATGAACTAAAGTGGTTATCTTTAGGGCGTCATCAATTGTATCTAAAATGGTGACATTTAAAGCTAATTAGTACATTTTGTTTTCCTCCACAGAAAGTGTACTGTAAAAGCAGAAACTGACCTCTACACACCTTCTTCATCTAATAATTGAAGATTTTAGCTTTTCAAACTTGTAAGAGAGCTGAGAGCTGATTGGCTGTGCAAAATATAATACCCCCGCTCCACTTTTGTGTCTGAAAAGGCTGTTCTAAAATCCATTCATGTGAAAACTAGTGACGTGCCAAAGGGTTTGAGAGCGAGTTACACAGTCAGGTTTAAATACCTACCTCCTTATTTCACTGTTTGAATATTAGATACTCCAGCTTCAACTGCATCTACTGACCTAAAGTTAATAACGAGTTCTAAGTTAGCTGTAATGTAGTGTGTGCTTTCTATTGTTGAGTGGACCAGATGCAAAGTAACAGCAGCGATATCTGGAGCAGGTCATCTTTTTTTTTTGTAAGGTTAATAGCTTTGTACATCATCCCTGAAAAATACAGAATACATTAATCTAATTTATAAAGTCGAGTTTTTCAGACCAGCTCCTCAGATTGAAGACGACTTTCAGATAGAAGTTGAAGTATCTTGATTTTCAAAACATTGTCCATGTGACTACCAATGAAACCAATGAAAGTTTTCTACCAAGCACACTATTAAGAAAAATCTGTTCCAAAATGTTTAGTTTAGTTTATTATGTACCTGTCAGGGACCATGTACAAAGACATCTTATAAAAGAGAACGTTCTTTGCACCAGATTAAGCAAAAAGCTAGTTCCCATCCACAGTCCCTGGGCAGGTGAACACACAAGTTAGGAACCTTTAGAATGCTGTATTAGGATATTTGTAATGTTTTCAACACATCAGCTTAAAGTGAAGCAGACATTAAAATATATATATTAATCTTAACATTTTGAGAGAAGATCAGTGGACAGTTTCAGACAGGTAGGGACCTGGTTCCACTGTTTAATTGTTTTAAAGGAAAATATTCAGCATTTTTCATATTGTTATTAGCCTTTAAACATGGTCTTGAAGTACCATAAATTTGCCATCTCATGTTTTAAAACAACAACAAACATTTTCTTATTCATTAAATGACTGACATGAAATGAATGACACTTACTGCGTGACACTGAGTGCATCCAGCCAGTAGATGTCTTTTTATATACGTTATATACAATAACGTTATTGTATATACAGCGTTATATACAATCTAGTGAAGTTATCAGTCAACAAACGCAATAAGGACGATTTAATGCAGCAGTGATCGTGTTTAAACGGCAGAAATGCTCAGAACAAGTCTGACTATGATTTAAGAGCTTAAAACAGCAGAAGATTCTCAGATAAATGATGTAGATGATCCGAAAATATGTCCCGGATCGACGGTGTTCAGCAGAAAGTGTGCGTGATGCTCTGAGGGGGAAGATTTTCTAATAAACATTCCTCAAAACAGCGTGAATCCAGCTGAATGCTACTCCAGGTGTGTTTTTGATGATGGAACATCGTGAGAATATGGTTAAAAGCTCAAAAAAGTCACAGTAGCAGAATATGTTCCCTTTAAACGAGAACGCAGCTCGTGCAAAAGCAGAACATCTTTTGGGGCGGTGGATCGAGAGGTGCCAATTGTCTGCTCGGAACAGAGTTGAACAAATTTACTGAGCGAAGGTGAGGCATGGTTTTAAACACTGTTCGTAGATTAGAATATAAAATCTGATTGTCAAAGCTGAGTGAATGCGAATCACTTTTTGTCTTCTCCGTAAAATCCCCGCTCCTTCCCCATTTCGTGCCGCTTTACATCATCACATTCATTCTTTTCGCACCTTACATCCGCCAAAACGCGTACCGCTGGAGAGGTCAGAGCTCATACCACCTGAACCATTTTACTCACACCGGTTCCAATCCAAACTGGCATGTGTGACAAACCCCCCTCACACACTCACTCTCTCTCACGCACACACCTTTCGCAATGGACTGTTTTGTCTTCAATTATTCACAAGTCTGTCACTTTCCGCTGTGTAACTGTAGCCAGGAGCTTTAATTGCCTTTCCGCCTGAGCGATTGTGACGTTAGCTCGGGCGCGGGACCAGGCCCTCCAGGAATCCCCCTTTGCACCTTCTCCGTCACCTATGAGACTCCCGACACCTGCACACCTGTCGGGACGCGATTGGGCCCGGGCTGACCTTCAAACCGTGCCCTCGTCGTCACCTCTCGGACTAAACAATCCCGTCTTTTTTACACACCGGTCGGCTGAATCATTTATGCTCTGGATGGAAACAGCTTGAGAAGGCTTGACGGCTGTCCACACTTCATTGTAGGTGTAATAGCCGTGGTTCCAGCGCGCTTAAATGCATGACGAAGCAAATGAATTATGAATGTTGTTTTGAAAAGATAAGCAGATGGAGAGGAGTGTAATCCAAGAAATACCAAAAGATGATAAATTATGTTGTTTTCCTGGTACTGGATAACAAATCATCATCACACACGTAGTAGCTTATTATCTTGCATCAGTGTTCATCGTAGAACGCATAAACACTTATCGAAAACGGCTTAAAGAACAAATATGATGCATTATTTGTATTGTTATTGGCCTTTAAAACGTACCCTTGAGTTATTTTCTTTGGCATTTCATCTTCTAATACTTAAAATAAAGTAAACATTGAAAATCACACATTACTTTCTGTCATTTAAGGCGTTCGTTCATCAGGATTTGGCATTTTACTTGCAGCACACGGATTTAGTATGGGGAAGTAAACAAAAGCAAGCTTGAGTCGACATGCTAATATAAGCACGCAGTCATAACAGACTCGATTTGGCGGCAGTAAGGCTCAGAACTGGACTTAAAAACAACGCAAGATGTTTGCTTTTGATGTCGCAAAGCTGGGGGATTTGAAACAGTGTTTTCTGAGGCTCAGGGCTGAGGGAGAGGACCTCATAAGCAGGATTAGTGAAGTTAGAATGAGGCTACATGCAACTCCAGGTAGGTTTTTGATGAGGGGAATAATGTTGTATAATATGTATGTAAGTGCAGGTCTTAAAGCTCATTTCTTATTTTTTCTAAATCAGATTTTTTTTTTTCTTTTGTTTAGTTTTTTTGAGAGGTGCAGGTCATGCTGCGAATAAAATGTGACTCAAATCAGTCAGTTTTCATGTGTGAACCCAACCGCTCTGAAGTGGTTAATAATACAGAAGAGGGCAAAACTAGGAGTCGAGCTGCTGTAACATGACTCTACTCTTGAAATGTGTATTTGTGAGCACTATTTATGAATAGGAAAAAAATGTAAATTTAAAGATATCAATTTGAAACTTCTTCTGTAGTTTACTCACATAAATGTAAGAAAAAACATTTATTAAAAGTTTTTCATCGTGTCAAGTGTTCATGCAGAAATATGGCTTTTTATATGGAAAAACTGCCAAAATTGCACATATTTGGGACATTTACATGGAAAAATGGAAAGAACCAGGCCTAAATTTCTTAGCTCATTTTGTACACATGTAAGTTACAAAAAACTTTACAGCGAGGATTTTGGATTTCTTTTTTAGTTTTTGAGTCAACTAAATCGGACTGAAAATTAACCTAAGAATTCAAATTTTGCCTCATTTTTGGGCTAAAAACTTTAATAAATCAGTTTTATAATTTGATCTCAAATGAACGTTTGGTCTAAATCTTGTTGAGTCCAGATTGTACAGTTTGGTGTGGGATCTACTTTAAGGCTGATCTTTATGTCTCTGTGGGAGAAAAATGCATTTTAAGAAAACGGCCTTTGAAGTTATAATGTCCCAGAGGAATCTATGGATGAAGTGGATTAAATGGAAGAATAAAACATCTTTAGGAGCAGATTGGACAAGTTTGCTGTTTCCACATGAAAACCGAACCGAAATGTTGAGAGAGCAAACTGACCAAAAAACAAAAATTGAGTTTTGCCTGTATTGTCACACTTTCTTTCTTTTCTAAAATACTTAAATAGTTCCATTTAAAAGCCCACTTTAGTTGCACTTTCCATCTTCACTGCTGTTGGTGGGCGTTTTTGTTTAATTGTGCTTCCTTCCTGCCTTTTCACATCTGTTTCATTTCCGCGCTGAAGTCAGATTTTGGCTACGTTCACACTGCAGACTGTGGGTCGAATACGATTTTTTTGCCCAAATATGACATGAATCTGATTTTTTCATAAAATGTGAACAGCCCGAATCAGATATTTTCCAATGCAACCCAGACCACTTTCATATTTGAATCTGCTCTTGTGCAAAGTAACTGCAGTCTGAACAGGGAGGTCACATTATTCTGAACAATGCACTGAAATGAAACAGGAGACACATTAAGGAACTAAACAGATTCAACTTTCAAATGCCTGCCAGACACAGCAGTGAAGCTAGAGAATGTTAAGTTGTACACTAAATAGATTTGTAATGTGTGACAAATTTGGTTATGTTTTCTTAATGTGTAAAGAGAAACAATCTTTTACCTATTTAAGACAAAAGATAAACATAACTAAATGGTACTTCCTCATTGTAGTCTTGACTCTTTTGGGCTGTTTGGATTCACACATGAAAACTGACCTGCAGTGTGAACTTATCCAGTGTGACCTTTGCATTCAGACTGATGCATAAGATCTGATTCTAATCTGATCTTGCATCATTTGTTCACACAACACGTCAAATCTGTTTTTCTTTCCAAATGTGACCTGGACTTGATTTTTTCATGACAGTGTGAACAACCGGAATCAGATTTTTGATCCAGGCCAGCTCCGCTCAACAGAGGTTTTGTTCAGACATTCTTTTATTTGAAAAATTCTCCTCAACATTTGGAATTTAGCGGCAAAATTACAAGCTGCACAACTGATAAAATATGTTTCTTTTCTTTTCTTATGCCTAATTTTTGTCCTTAGATCTCCAATTTGCTTTATACGTGGATGAAAGTAGTTTCTCTGTTGTTGCTCCGACTGCAGAGCTTAGCTAGCTTGTTTGCTAACAACACTTGGAGAAGTAGGACACTTCAACTAAACAAACAGACTCAGAAACCTCTTTAAAGGAGAGAAAGGTAATGAGTTCGGAACCATCCATCCATCCATCCATCCATCCAGCCATCTTCTTGCGCTTATCCGGGGCCGGGTCGCGGGGGCAGCAGTCTAAGCAGGGACTCCCAGACTTCCCTCACTCCAGACACGTCCTCCAGCTCCTCCGAGAGGATCTCGAGGCGTTCCCAGGCCACAGAGAGACATAGAGGGACTATGTCTCATAGAGGGACTATGTCTCTCTGTGGCCTGGGAACGCCAGTGTGTCCTGGGTCTACCCCGGGGCCGCCTCCCGGTGGGACATGCCCGGAACACCTCCCGAGGGAGGCGCCCAGGAGGCTCTTGAACAGAGGCCCGAGCCACCTCAGCTGCTCCTCTCCACGTGGAGGAGCAGCAGCTCTACTCACCCTGTCTCTAAGGGAGCGCCAAGCCACCCGACAGAGGAAGCTCATTTCGACCGCTTGTATCCTCGATCTTACCCAAAGCTCATGACCATAGGTGAAGGTAGGAGCGTAGATTGACGGTAAATCGAGAGCTTCGTCTTTTGACTCAGCTCTCTCTTCACCACAACGGTCTGATACAGCGCCCACATCACTGCAAACGCTGCACCGATCCGCCTGTCAATCTCACGCTCCATCCTTCCCTCACTCGTGAACAAGACCCCGAGATACTTGAACTCCTTCACTTGAGGCCATTTGAGTTCGGAACCACTTTATAAAAACTATAACTTCCTTTTCCTTAACAAAGCACAAACATAGACTTTTTTTCCACAATGAACATATAGTTTATTCAGGTTTAGTATTTACTTAATTAAGGTTAGGTTGGGTTGGTTAGGGTTGGGGTTAGAGTATTAGTGAAACAGTTACTAACCCTGAATCATTCTTAATAAACAATGTTCTTATTTTCTTGTTTTAGATGTCAGGGATACACTAAACATTTAGCAGACTTGTAGACTTTATATCAGTGATCAGACTTTAACAGCTCACCATTGACTCTCATGCGTTTGTGCCACTCAGTGCTAAAATTGAGAATGTTGTGACGTCATCTGCATAACCTCAAATCAGATTTTTTTTCCTCAAATCAGATTTTTTTGGAGAGGTGGTTCATATTGCAAATGAAATGTGCCTCAAATCCGCTTCCACGTGTGAGCCCAACAGCCGTGGAGTGTCCGATGTGGAGAAGAACAGGACAAAACGAATGAGAATGAGAAAAAAGCATTTGTCAGTACTTGTGCACCTATAGTCATCTGTATTTGTTTGTATTTTATCTCCGTCACACTTTACAAATCCGTTCAGTTTAAAACATGACTATTTTGCACGTTCTAGCTGTGCTGCTGTTGTCTGGCAGGCGCTTGAAGGTTTAATCTGTTTAATTCCTGTCTTGGCACCTGTAGCGCTGTGGAAGTCAGATAAATGTGACTTGCTTGTTCAGGCTGCAGTCACTTTGCAAAAGATCAGATTCAGATCTTATTTAGTGGCACGTTAAAAAATCATTTATCATTATTATCAGATTTGGTCTGTTCACACTGTCATGAAAAAAAATCAGATCCAGGTCACATTTGAGCAAAAAAACTGTGTGAACTTAGATCAGGCATGTCCAAACTATGGCCTGGAGGTCAAATGCGGCCCTCAGACCAATTTTTCTTGGCCCGCAGGTTTGGTGAATTGGCCAAAGAAGTACATTTTACAGCAAATATCAAATTTTCTACAACTATGACCTAAATAACTAACATTTTGGTGCAAGACAGACCTGGTATTAAAGTCTGACAGGTTCTCATTTTTGTCCAATTATAACTTCGTTTGGTGGGAGAGCGCATGTGGTAAATACTTATCATAGTCTTACGTCAGTCAAGATGCAGTTTGTGAGGAAATTTAGAAGAATAAACGTCTAAAATGACACGAGGTAGTGCTGAGTTCTAAAATGGAATCCCTCTGTGATGTCATCAAAAAGCGACCATCAAAAATACAAGGACAATTTAAAAGTAACTGACACATTTTTCTGACAGTTTAAACCGTCATTCAATAAAATAAAGGCATTATTTAGTATTATTTATTGTCAATTCCTAACTGTTGTGTAATTTTTTATGGATTTTGGCCCTTGTTTTCAAAATGGTTGCTAGGTAACAGTTGTAGAATTACCTCTATCTATGTCATATTTGCTGCCCATGACCAACCAGGAAGTGACATTATAACCTTCCCAAAAATGTCAAGCTGGGGACCAATGGGCAAAATGTTTAGTAAAATCTTAAATATAATCATGTTCACTACGTTTTAGTGAAATGTGTCGTCTAATCTGTCTTATAGACTTTAAGGCACTGAAACTGAATTTATGCGGGGGCACTTAAAACATCAGATAACTGCAACTTTTATGAACGTTTCACAATCGACTTAGTCTATGTTTCAATGTGTGGCTCTCATGGAAAAAGTTTGGACACCCTTTGCCTTAGAGCAGGGGTGTGTTATTTCACATACTGAAATATAGACCAAGCGGAGGGCCACAAATCAATCACGAAACGTTAAAAAAAGCTGCATTTATCTGATGTTTTAAGCACCACCACATCTACATTCAGTCTCATTGCCTTAATATCAGGTCTGTGTTGCACCAAAATGTTAGTTATTTAGGTTGGAATTGTAGAAAAAAAAAATGTGCTGTAAATAGTACTTCTCAGGACAATGCGGGCCAGTTCACCAGGAAGCCTAAGGGCCAAGAAAAATGGGTCTGAGGGCCGCATTTGGCCCCCGAGCATGAGTTTGGACATGCCTGCCTTAGAGCAATGTAGTGGTTTGTTTAAAAATGAACACAATAATGCATCATACTTATACAGCGCTCTTCAGGACACTCAAAGACACTCGGAGGTGCAAAAAACTACTATTCTAGCCACAGCTGCCCTGCGACACACTGACGGCAGTGAGACCGCCCATCTGCGCCTCCTAATCCTTCATGCACACACTGTATCTTTCATACTAAGCGCGTGTATGTGTGTGAAATGTCTTGCCCGAGGAAGCGACGCCGTTTCCTCCTCCGGTCGCCCTGTTCCTCCTGGTCTCCCATCCGAGTACTGACCAGGCCCCACCTACTTAGCTTCCGAGCTCCGACATGGCCACGAAATGAAAAATCGAAAACAAAAGATAAAGCTTGTTTTTTAACTGTCTTGAAAATTGTCTGCGCGTCTAAATGTTGCTCAGTTATAATCTTTTCACACCATGTCTCTTGTTTAGTGTAGACGAAAAAGAGGTTTTGATCTCAACAGGTTAAGCAAAGGTTAATTATAAAGAATAGGTTATCGTTTCGTAAGTTGTATTTTTGTCATGATACATAATTATAGTGCACATGTTACTATGTTATTATCCGTACCACCGCTGAACCTAATTATGATGGAGGATACAGTGTGTGAAGCGCACTTTAAGATGAATACGGATATGATAAAAAAGATGCGGTTATTTATTTTCTTTCCTGTGTGATAAAGTGTTTTTTAGCTAAACCCACTGACATTCTTCCCACTGTATGAGTCATCAGTGAGACTGTAAAACGAAAACTTGTCATTGAAAACACAAGTGAGTTACACAGCACCTCCATCTCACACAAAGATCTGTTTTTTTGGAAATTATAATGGGCTTGTGCTCCAATCCCTGCGGCAAATCTTAGGCCTATTGACCTTATTCTGGAAGTTGCCGTACGCGCCGCCGTTTTGTTTCCGTTGTAGTTTACACGGGGCAGACGAGCTCAACAGAAAATAAGTTCTACATGGACTAAAAAGCCGTTTTCAGGCCGCCCAGGAAATCGGTGCGTTGTTGACTTGTTGTTGCTCGTGTTCATTAAACATTTTACACAAATCAACCTATTTTCAACCTAACCATTTTAGCGGCGAGACTTTTCCCTCGTTCGTCATTAGCTTTAACGGAGTTCTCGTCAAACGGAAGTGCGTTTACAACAAAAGTGCAAAAAATGGCAAAAGTGGGCGGGGCAGAATAAGGTCAATAGACCCTTCCAGTGTTTCTGTATGGAACACCTGCATTCTGAAGGCTGGTGCCATTCCATGAGTTAGCGTTAGCCACCAAGAATCACAAATGCCACAGTTGTTTTGGCGACTGCAAACCCCTCAACCACAGATGAGATGAGCCCAAACTCCCTGAATGTGACAGAAATTATTATTTGACAAATGTATGAAAACACTTTTATTTTGTTGGATTCATGTTTAAGGCGAGACACTAAAGGCAAAAAAAATGCGTTTCAAGTTTTTGTTTTTTGGTCAGTTTGTTCTCTCAACATATAGACTTTCATGTGGAAACAATAAACTTGTCCAGTCTGCTCTTAAAGATGTTTTATTCTTTCATTGAATCCACTTCATCCATAGATTTCTCTGGGACATTGTAAATTCAAAGGCTGTTTTCTTAAAATGCATTTTTCTCCCACAGAGACATAAAGATCAGCCTTAAAGTAGATCCTACACCAAACTGTACAATCTGGGATTTTGACGAATCGTACAGAAGGATTTTTTTTCTATATCAAATTCTAAACCAGTTTTATTGAAGTTTTAAGTTAAAAAAAATGAGGCGAAATTTGAATTTTTAGGACAATTTTCAGTCAGATCTAGTCAAAAACTAAACATATCCATAATCCCCTCTGTAATTTTTTGGTAAACTATTATGTGTACAAAATGAACCAAGACATTTAAACCCGGTCCTGTCCATTTTTAAGATTTAAATGTCCGATATACGACCCCCAAACGTTTTGATCTTATTCTCCGGGTGTGACGCCATCGTGTTTTGGAACTCTGCTCCAACATATCTGTGAACCTTTCTTCACAAACTGACACTTGATTGGTGTAAAACTATGATTTTCACTCACAACAGGTGTTATACCTCCAAATTACATCAAATTAGAAAATCATGAAAACCCGCCAACTTTTGTAATCAATTTGAAAATGGACAAACTGACCCTGGAGCACATGGGGCAGATTTTCCGGATGGACTTTGTTTGAACTGCTCTTTTTCTCTTCGTGTTTATTTTGATGTTGTTATCATTTGCACGAGAAAAACATAAATACTGAAGACCCTGAGTGCCACGCAAGTTGAATACGTTTCCTTTTCTCCTGTGCAATACTTGAACAACAACAGAGCCTTTCCCATACAACTTAGACGCACAAAGACGTTTTAGCACATTTCCGATAACAATATAATAATAACAAAATTATCATCTGATTATTGTTCAAAAATAACCCTGACCTGCTCCACACATCTCTTATCCCTCTTTCATTTTACGTCAAACTCTTTCCTTTTGCGCCGCCTCCCCCTCTGCCTGCCGCCCCAGCCCTGATCCCGGCTCGGGTCCCTGCGTCGTTGGCCCTCCCCCGCCGCCGCCGCCTCACCCTCGCCGCCTCACCCACCTGTCTGCTGCGTCTCATGTTTACAGGCAGAACCAGACTGCTGCTCGTCAGATGTCTCCCTGTTGCTATGATACTCGCCCCCCTGCCTCCCCGACCTGCACCGAACGCGCTGGATATTTTGTCTTTCTGTTTGTCTGCGCACAGCGGTGGAGGAAGTGAGCCGATTCCCGAACTTTAAAGTACAAGTACGAGCCGAAAATAGTCGAGTACTTCTGAGCAGAGTAAAAGATTTGTTCGTTTTCAGATTGATGCCCAAACACTTGGTAAGTCGGTGTTTGAACGGAGACATACGCCGTTTCAAATGGCCCTGATCCTCCAGGCAGGTTCACTTTGGAGCGCTTTAACGGCGGTCTGCGTTTCTTCGCTCAGGTTGAGGCTCACAGAGGTCTGCGGCTTGATACTTTTTACACCGAAGTAGGGCGGGGCGATGTGGCAAAAAACATGATCGCGATTTTCTTGGGGCCAGATCATGATTTTGATTTTATCGCGATTCGTGTTCACTTTGTATAAATAGAGTTGCACAATTTAGGAAAATTTTTAATTGTGATTTTTCTGACCAGTGCGACTGTAATTAGATTTGCGATTGTTGTTTTAACAATAGGATTCTGTTCAAATTCAACATTTTACACACAGTTTTGTAGCTTTTTGTCACATTTTTGTCACGTTCAGTTGTGTTTGACATATTTAAACGCAACTTTGTCACTTTTAGTCTTGTCTTAGTCGTTTTTAGTTGCATCTTTGTCAGTTTTAGTCACGTTTTTGTCACCTTTAGTCGCGCTTATGCCATGTTCAATTGTCTTCTGTCACATCTTTGTCACTTTTAGTCGCGTCTTTGTCGTTTTTAGTCGCGTTTTTGTCACCTTCAGTTGTCTTTGTCATATTTAAACTCGTCTTTGTCACTTTTAATCGCATCTTTGTCATTTTTAGTTGCATTTTTGTCGTTTTTGGTCACGTTTTGGTGCATTCAGTCGCGTTTGTTGTTTGCAGGTGCGTTTTTGAGCGCACATTTTTATTGCTTTTGTCGCTTGTTTTAGAACAAATCAAAACTACAGTGTTAGCAGTTTTTATACAAATCAAAGCAAGACATTTTGTTGTTTGCGGAAGAAATTATTGCACTTCTAAAACTGCAGCCTTTGCCATTTGCTAATCGCATCCATTAAAATTGCGATATTGTGTGGATTTTGTTTAATTGTGCGGTTCTAGCCTATAAAGTCATCTGCTCAGAGGCTTCAGAGGCTAAACAACAGGAGAAAAAGTGTGTGAACAGACAGCTGCATTAAAGAGACAAACAGTGAATCACGATACAACAATTTCACAAAAATAGCAGATTGTCACAGGGACCAGCCCATGATTACACTTTTATCATCATACTCAGAGGGCCGATCTCAGCAATTCACAAAAAGACGTTTAGTAATTCCGCGTTTCTGTCGCTCTGAGATGTGGCTGAAGCTAGAGAAAACAGGAAACTACATCCGGTTCACTTTTTCTACATTTATTTCAGCCTCTACACAGCGTTTTAAAGTCTATATAACAGTTTAGACGACACATTTCACTAAAACGTAGTGAACATGATTATATTTAAGATTTTACTAAACCTATTTATACCTATTTATACCTAGTTCATAATGTTACTTCCTGGTTGCACATGGCCAGCAAATATGACATAGGTAGAGGTAATTCCATAACTGTTACCTAGCAATTGTTTTTTATATCAAGGGTCAGGAATTTACTCAACACTGGAGCCTCAGCAGCAGGACAATACAGGGTTAACTCAAATAATCAAAACTGACTAAACTAATGATGAGGAAACAAGGTTAAAAGCTCATTAAAATTAACTTTCCATAAATCTTTGTCCCCTTTTAAGCCCATTCACCTTCAGCAGACTAATTTGAATCATTTCATTGCTCAAATTTCACGGCTTCCTTCAGTGCTGGAAGCTACTGTTTTTGGCCTTGTTTGAACAGCTACATTTCTTGTTTGCTGTGTTCAAAAGATACAATAATACACTAGAAAACAGCTTTTCATTCATCAATACAAAGCGGAATTCAAACAGGCACCAAGTTGTTTTTACAAATTGTTTTCTTATATTCAGCCTGGAGTGATAGCACAGACTTGTATCTTGATGATCGCTCTAAATAAAACTAGAAAATGTGTTTCTCTCCGTTTCATCACCTCACAATCTGTACACGCCAATAAAACATGAAATTCCTCTCCCATGTAATGTAGTTAATTCTATATAAATGACCTTTTCTCAATCCAGACCCTTGTATCTGTGGTCACCATGGAAATCCTTGTGTTATTAAGGTACAGAAACAGTATGCCGTCCTGCTGACTGAAGGAGAAAAGAAAAACGGAACATTATCGGATAAGTGGCATATTTCAGGAGAAACGTCATCCATCGAGGGAGTTCAACAGGAAGTGTTTTTGACGGTTGGAGGGGGAGGATTTTCAAACCAACATTCCTCAAAACAGTATGAATGTAAATGCTACTCCAGGTGTGTTTTTGATGACGGAACATTTTTAGAACATGGTTAAAAACTCAAAGAAGTCACTGTAGCGGAATATGTGTCCTTCAAGACCAGGTTCAAAACATTCCTCTTTGAAGTAGTTCATGGTCAAATTTCAGTTTGGAACTGGAATTTAAAATCTACAGTTTTAGCTCGACTCTTCTGGAGGAAGTATGGCAGCTTGAACACTGTCCTCTGGTTCTTCTACTTTCCCATCCACAATATTTAAGATTTTTGTTCAACTGTAGTCTGTTCATTGCTGTTCACATGTTTTTCTCCTTCTCCACTGAGAGGACCTATCTTTACACTAGAGAACTTGCCCCTAATCTGCCTGGAGGAACTCTCTCTACACTAGATGAGCCACCTTCCTTCCTCCTGAGTGGTTGTGGTCCAAATGGATGTGTCAGTGCGGGACCTGGACCTTTTTCCCACAGGGTTTTTTGTAGTTTTTCCTTATCAAGAAGAAGGGTCAAGAAATGCACTCTGGGACAGTTCCATTTGCTAAATTCTCTTGAACATTGTAGAAAAGGTTTCAGGGGTCGTCATACGGACGCTGTTTGAAGATCGAGACGTTTCGACTTCTATCCAGAAGTGATGGAACACGCCTGGATGAATGAGGGATTACATCGATGTCTCTTGAACATTGTTTTTCTACTTTCTACTTCGCCCATCGAGATAACTGCTGTTGTGATTTTGAGTGCTACAAAACAACATACAACTTAATTTGTAAAAACACTTAAATATACAGGTGGAAAGTTTTCACGCCATGTTTTTAGTATTTTCTGTGAGCGCTGATGAAGACTGTGGTAGGGCGACACATTGGGCATGTAAACGAAGGCCTTTTATTGAACGTCCTTTGTGCAGCTCAAACTTTTTGGAGTGCCTGGATATTTAAGTGTTTTTCTGAGTTTCATCCTTGTTTCCAAGAGCCCCCTGTGTCATTGATTGGAACAACTGTAGCAGACTGCCACATCCTTGGGTTTTCATCTTGTTTTTTTTTTTTTTCAATCGCACAAAAAAAAAGGGTGAAAAAAAGCTGAATCAGTACAAGATCTTTCGGTCGAAGTTAAGATAAAAATGAATAACCTTTATTGGTCCCACAGTGGGGAAATTGCAACGTATGAAATATGAAGTATGAAAGTATGAAAAGTATGAAAACAGCAGCGGCAGAAGGAATGTTGTGATCAAATTATATTTCCAAATGATCAAAGTAATCAAAAAACCTGGTTAAAAATATTAAAGGTGCACTGTGTAGCTTTCCTAATGGTATGCTACCCGCTTGTCTCTATGGAGATGTTAATGCCTGGAATGTTCCAGAGTATGACTTTAAACATCTGCCTTGCATTGATTCAAATCCAGGTGATTTTTCATTATTATTCTGTCGGCTAAAATAATACCTTGAATAACACACAACTCACCTCTCCCCAGATCTGACCTGTAACTTGGCCTGCTTGTCACCTGCTAGGGCTGTAGATCTTTTGTTGTTTAATCGACTGATAGTTCAGTGGTGTCTTCGTCGATCAGAGATTTCATTAGTCGACCAATTATTTTTTGGAGACTTTAAAGGATTTATATTCACACCAGTCGAAAGGTGAAAACATGCAGTGAGATATTTCGAGATCTGGGAGTTAAATGTGAGTTTAATCTGCCTTTTTACACTTTTTACTTGTAGTTTTCTATATATAACGATTCATAATTGTGTGTTCTCAACTCGGAGTCTTGTCACTTTGGGTACAGACACTGGGTCAAATTGGGTCCTTTTGAGTGAATTCATATATTTCAAACATGCAAACATAAGTCACAAGTCATGTCACAAAAGATTCTGTGCATAGGCTAAACATGATTCTATACATGTTCAACAGGGAATGGGAGGTACAAATCCCACCCTTTCCTCGTTAGAACGTTACATTTTCAGTTTCCTGTTACGTGTTAATAATGTGTTCAGTACATAAACAGAAAATATCGAATTGGCTTTTGTGAGCTTTGAACCGTCTATTACTTGTGCCAAAGTGGTTATTTCTGTCCATTTAGTAGCTCATTTAAAACAGGGGGCGGGGTTATTTGCAAGCAGCGTCTGGTCCCGCCGTGTGACGCTGCTGTGGTGACTCTCCTCCAGGAAGTGCTCTGTCTCTGCCCAGATCTGATTATACGTCTACGGTCTGTACAAGCAAGATTTACATCAGCAACGCACTTCCATCCATCCAGAGTTTTGCACAAGATATATGTAATAATCAAGTCTATTCAGAAGCCGAGCGGAACACTGACTCTGCCAATGCTGCTGTTGCTTTGAACAAGTTATTTATTTAGACCTTCCTTGACGCCACAAGCACTTCTTTTTAACCACGATGGGTGAGCACTAAGTCACAGAGCACCAGGGGGAGAGGTCCAGACAGTAAACCGAAGCTTGTCGTTTTCTATGTCCAGGAAAGGGGGCTGATTCAGGAGCTTTTAATAACTATTATGTGGTGGATGTTCTCATAAATATCTTTAGGGTTGACTATGAAATGGGAAACTCCAAAAATATACCTTAACAAATAACCTTATAAATATAATTTCTTTACGTTTCTCCTTAAAGGACACATATTCTGCTGCAGTGACTTTTTTGAGCTTTAAACCATGTTCTAACAATGTTCCATCATCAAAAACACACCTGGAGTTTCATTCAGCTGCATTCACTCTGTTTTGAGGAATGTTCATGAGAAAATCCTCTCCCTCAGATTTCATCACTTATCCCAGAAGGTTCCGCTGCTTTAAGTCCTTAAATCATCTCCAGACTCGTTCTGAGCATTTTCAAGGTATTCAAGAGCATGTTGAGCATGAAAAGTCTATGACAGGTTCTCAAAATGTTCTAATTGTGACTTAGTTTGGTGAGAGGGCACCTGTGGCCATTATTTATTATAGTTTTACATCTGTGAAGTTGGAGTTTGTGAATACAATTTGAAAAGTAACTGTTTTAAATTACAGGAAGTTGTGAGTTCTAAAATAGAATCCCTCTGTGATGTCATCAAAAAGCGACCCGCTGTTGAAAATACAGAGACAATTTACAGACAACTGACACCATTTTCAGACAGTTTAAACAGTCATTCAACCAAATAGTATTATTATTTGTCAAATCATAACTATTGTGTAATTTATATGGATTTTGGCCCTTGTTTTCGAAATAGTTGCTAGGTAACAGTTCTAAATATGTCCTATGCTCATGTTCAACCAGGAAGTACCATTTTATTATTATGAAAACTGTCAAACTGGAGACATATGAGCAAAATCTTTAGTAAAATCTTAAATATAATAACGTTCACTACATTTTAGTGAAACGTCTCGTCTAACCTGTCCTATAGACTTTAAATGTCATCATGCTGGAATGTTATAACAAATCTAAGCTCAAGTCATTCCATCATGTAACACCAGAGATAAAGATGTCTGGAATCTGGGTACTGCACAGACGTACAGAGCTGTCTGTAGCCCTAATGAAGATATACATTTACCATATGGCAAAAACAGTAACATCTCCATGGAAACAAAGCCGCTAGCATACACTCCCCCAGAAACGTCACACGGCGCACCTTTGTACTCAGACAAACGGCGTCACAAGTACAGCGTTTGTCGTTTCTTCCCCATCGCCACTGTCTTCACACTTTCCTGCGCGTGTCCTACTTTTTCTCCCCGTGCTCTTGACTCCTCTCCCGCCGTCTCCGAATATTTTAGCTCGCACCCAGTCCTCCCAACACCCCCCCCCCCCCCCCAGGTTACCTCTGACCTCCCTTCGTCTTTTCAAACCACCGTCCGACCGGCTCCAAAGTCCGACAGCATTCGCTTTCAAGTGCCTCCGTTTCAAACACTTTTCCTCGAGTCCGTGTCTTGCAGGTCAAGAACATCGTCCGTAATGTTATGTGAATGAGTGTAAGCAGCATCTTAACACATTTGGCTTCGGGGGAGGAGGAAAAATAGTCTTCAAAACTGACCTGAATCCGAAAAAAGTAGACTGAAGAAAGACGGTCTAATGGGAAAAGCTTGCGCGCGTAATAAGTTGTCCATATACTTGAACGTCTCGGGTGGATCCAGAGATATTTTCTATTTGATACAACTGTCTTTTAAGAGTGGTGGGGAAAGTAGTGAAGAAAACGCAGCTCAATAATTCATGGAAAATATGCCCACACTGGCTGCCAAAGCTCCCATCCTAAAAAGCAACAGTTTTTTGAAAAGCGAGGAGCAGGGTGTGTGAGCGAGATGGGTTGTCAAATCTTCCCAAAACTCTAATATCTATATATATGATGCTGCAACTGGAGCGATCAACGTAGAACTAGAGTAGGGTTATAATCCTTTAGTCGTTCAGTCGATTAATCGGTCGACGGAGTCTTAGTCGACCAAGATTTTTATTAGTCGACGAATCGTTTTATTGAAATTATACATGTAGCAAACACAAGAAGCTGTGGAGTGAGTTAGCTGAATATTTTGGAGTTTCTCTTCTGTAAACTTTTCTGTGTAAATATTTGTTTAGCATGAACTCTTTCGCAAGCTTTTGAGTGAAGCTGAGACAAATACATGGAGATGCTTTATAGTTTTGATATATATTTTTGTCACAACCCCTTTTAGTGGTCGATAGGGCAGGTCTTTAGTCGACTAAGAATTTCTTTAGTCGACTACAGCAGTGTTTTTCAGTGTTTTGGGTTTAAAAGCCACCACGGCACGCCACCTACCACTAAAACATGACCAAAACAGACCATTAAGCAAAAAATATTGTATATAATGAGGCAAATAATGTCTGTGGCACTGTCTAGTTCTTTAAATTCGGTAAAAGTGACAGTTTTGCGTTCTTTTTTGGTGAAAATGTTGCTCAGGACACTCCAAAAAGGTATATTAGTTCATTTTGCGAATCTCTGAACTCAAACTGGACATTTTCTCAAGGCACACCTGGCAAAACCTGAAGGCACACTAGTGTTCCCCGGCACACTGGTTGAAATTCAAGGGACTACAGCAATGGTTCCCAACCTTTTTTGTCTCGAGCACCCCCTAAGTTTGGTTTCACACTCAGAGTAAACCCTTAATTTGAGTTTCAGGCAAATAAATGGGTTTACTAATTGAATACAGTAAATTATTACTATTATATGTATTGTTTTAATTATATTTATAGTCCAGGATACACCAAAGAGATGTTAAATGTACAACCAATCACACTTTTTATTCAGATAAAAGTACATTTCATCTTCATTTGAAACCTGACACCATTCCAAGTACCCCCTGCTAATCCCTCACGTACCCCTTGGGGTCCCCGTACCCCTGGTTGGGTAACACTGGACTAAAGCACTAAACTAGAGGGTTGTTCGATCCAAGCTCCATTTTGGAAGAACGTCACTCACCTGTCGACTGGTTCTGGTTCTCCAAAGTGGGTCGCCTTGGATCTCTTTTTTGTCCAGTTGCTGCATCTCCACCGCGGGAAGCGCCTGTTTTTATCGGCATGTATCAGGGAATCTATGTTTTTTTGTCTTTTTTGAGGAGAAAACAGTGGACAGCTTTTGCTCTGTTTCTCTGTTTTCAGCCAATTAAGCTCTTGCGCCACATGACTGAATTGTTTGAGAGCGTCATTACAACAGGGAAGAAATAGCAGTAATGAAGGTCAACGAGTGCGCGATGTAGCTTTTGGAGTTTATCTTTGTCACCAACACTGGGACGACCAGAAATCTGAAACTGTTATAACTCCCAGAGCAGTCATTGTGACCGCTCCCATTCAAACCCACGGAATTCTGAGGGGAAAAACTACAGTAGAATGTTGGTTGATTGGCGCCGGAAAATGGTTACATTTAAAGGCCCTGTACCTGATTTTCTGATATTAACAATGAAAACGAGGTGATCTTGATGAAATTGTACAAAAGTGTTATATTGTATCTAATGAAGCTGTTGTACATGACAGAGGAGATGTCAATATAATAAACACCCAAATTATTGAGTTTAGTTTGTGATTTTATTTAACAGTCAGTAAATGCTCAGTGTTTTTGAAAGGCATTTGTGATCTTTTTTTTTTTTTTTTATCTCCAAACGACTCTCTTTTTACTTAATAAAGATAAAGATAATAAAACCACACTACGCAATCTTACTCAAGATTTAGAATCCTTATGAGACGATGGTTAAATCCACTCCCAAACCAAATCCCAAATCCGTGCAGAAATACATTTGCAGTTTGATTTAATGTGAGGCTTGACTCACTACAGTCCGTTTAGCTGAAGAAATGCACTTTGTAAATCTTTCTTCTGCCTTAGGAAAATGGTTACATTTAAAGGCCCTGTACCTGATTTTTACTGTTTTGAAAGGTGAAAAACAGAAAAACAGTTGATGTTGAAGTCTTTACATCAGTCACATGTATCTCTCACTTTCCTAATGCAGTCCCAGCATCCTAAATATTCACCGCCATGAGTTTAGAAGCACTTTTCTAAAGCTAACAAACATTAGCATGCTAACAGCACACTTCCTGCTTCTCGTAGGATAAAACGTCTCATTTCCCCCCGAATAGATGCTTTTACAAAATCTGTGCTGGAACAAAACAAATTACTTTATTACATGCAAAAAAATCGGAAACATGGACTAGTTTTCTTGTTTCACGACTGTAAAAATCAGGTACAGCCCCTTTAAGGTGAGACACTACAGATGAACAGGAAAAAATCTTAAATCTAAATTCAATTTCTCCAGTAGTTTACTCACATAAATGTTCGGAAAAAAAAGTATTACAAGTTTTTCATCATGTCATGTTTTCATGTAGAAATGTGGCATTTTCTGAGTAAAAATAGCCAAAATGGCACATATTTGAGACATTTTAATCTGAAAAATGAACTGAACTAGGTCCATTTCTTGGTTCGTTTGTACACATATTAATGACAAAAAAAATGTACGGCTTCATTTTTTAGACTTTAATTTAGAATTAGATACTAACAAAATGCTCAGTATATCAAAATCTTTTTTCGTCCATGATTGTACAGTTTGGTGCAGGAGCTACTTTAAGGCTGGTCTTTATGTCTTTGGGGGGAAAAAATGCATTTTAAGAAAACAGCCTTTGAAGCTACAATGTCCCAGAGAAATCTACGGATGAAGTGGATTGAATTAAATAACAAAACATCTTTAGGAACAAGTTTGTTGTTTCTACTTGAAAGCTTTAATGCTGAGAGGGCAAAATGACCAAAAAACTGGTTTTGCCTGTAATGTCTCACTTCAAAAATTAGACTGAAATTAAGTTAAACGTAGAACTTCCCAAATCTCACAACATTTTCATAATTTCCTCAAAATCATAACATAAAAATAAAGTATATACTGATCAAGTAAAAGTCAGGATAAAAAAAAAAATCTACCCATGCAGGAAAAACAGACATCAAAATCTAGGAGCAGTGAATAACAAAACACCGTAAAAAGGAATCATATTACACATTAGCGAGCGTTACGTGGCGTGTGTGTTTTTACAGAGAACAGATCATGCCCTGAATCTAAACAGTCTGATTCACTTTCCACCTTCTAATATCGTCAAACTGTCCCTGAAGATGTTTGTGAGAAATAGTTTATTATAAAACCCTGCACGTGTTACATTTTCTGATATTAACAATGAAAACAAAGTGATCTTGATGAAATTGTACAAAAGTGTTATATTGTATCTAATGAAGCTGTTGTACATGACAGAGGAGATGTCAATATAATAAACACCCAAATTATTGAGTTTAGTTTGTGATTTTATTTAACAGTCAGTAAATGCTCAGTGTTTTTGAAAGGCATTTGTGATCTTTTTTTTTTTTTTTTATCTCCAAACGACTCTCTTTTTACTTAATAAAGATAAAGATAATAAAACCACACTACACAATCTTACTCAAGATTTAGAATCCTTTGGCTAAATCCACTCCCAAATCAAATCCCAAATCCGTGCAGAAATACATTTGCAGTTTGATTAATGCGAGGCTTGACTCACTACAGTCCGTTTAGTTGAAGAAATGCACTTTGTAAATCTTTCTTCTGCCTTAGAAAAAAAATCATCCACAATTATAAAGTTGGATAAGTGCGGCCGACGTTTCAAGGTAAATTCCCCTCCACCATCACTGCCACTGTGGAGTTTGGTGGTGCATGCTGGGATAGACGACAGCTGATGGTGATTGGTTGATAACAAACGATAAGAGAAATTAAGCTGAAAATAGCATTTGCGTGGTTACATTTTTTGCATTTTTAGTCAAATAATAGACCACCAGACCTTGAATTCATTGTCATTGACTCCAAAATGCGCATATTATCTAAAGCCACACAAGTAAAGTGAATAACAAATGTCTTGACTTTAGTCCTGTTTCCATCTAATCATTGAAGCGCATATCTGTTCTCTGATCCTGCAGAGGGCGCACTGTGCAGAGTCTGCTTGTTTCGACTTTGCTACAGACGCACTTGGCTGTTAGCGGCAGCGTTTTTTGTCACGTCCACAGTTCAGGAGGTTGTTAACGCTTTAATAATGCTACAGATGTGTTTTCCAAGCCAAACAAAAGGTTTCTGTCTCTGTCTTTGCCGAAATGTTACGCTGAAGTTGGAAAAAAAAACGATCACTGATTGGACAAACATGAACTATCCCTGAGTTTCTCCTTTAATGAAGTTTAGACAGCGCGAGTGTTTCAGGACAAGTTGTAGTTGGCACGTGTTTTGTTTTCAGCCTGAGCTTCAAGCCTTGTGCAGCGATGTTTGTTTAGCTCGGCTTTTCTGGAGGATTTGAGGACAACAACCAGCCTCAAAGGATTATTTTGGATCATTTTTGCTTTGTCCATCACCTGTGTCTGCTCCGGTGCAGGCTGTAGTCCGACACGTGGTTTAAATATTTGCTTCACGAGTTTATTCGACTTAATGCGTTTCCACCTTTCAAAAGTCAATTAATGCGCATAACATAAAATCCACCTGAAGCAAACATAAAAACTTTTATGCGAATTGAGCTTTTCAAATGCAACATTTGGCATTTCCACCTGCTGTTACTTATGTGACACTTCAAAATGTGCATTACAAATAAGGGGATGGAAACACAGTTATTGTCCAATACTCATTTCATTAAAAGTTGAAAATATGGTACAACTTAACTTAACTACATCTTCATTGGCCTTAATAAAGAGGTTAGGCTCAGGGTAATAAATAGGTAGTTAGTAAGCCTGAATCAGTCTTATTTAACTATTTGTTCATTAGGAATTAAGTCTTTATTCAGATTATTGTAAATGTATTAACCACCGAACACTGATTAAGATTAAAGTGCATTTGACAAGTTTTTATGATTTTCTAGTTTTAACTTTATTTGATGGAATAAAACCAGTTTTAAATGTAAATTATAGTTTTACACCAATAAAGTGTTAGTTTGTAAAGAAAGGTTGAAAAATCTGTTGACATTTACAGGAAGAGGATTAGAGTTCATGATGACATCACACTAGGGACAATTTACAACCAAGAAACACATTTTTCTGATCATTTAAACATCAATTCAACAAAATACAGTTGTCCTCATATGTTTTTATTTGTCAGATAATAAGTTCTGTGACATTAGAGGAGTAACAATCACAAAATGATCTAGTGTGAAGTCATGATTTACGAACAGGAAGTACAAATTTAAACCTAAAAAATGGCCAAACTGGGATAAAAATGGTTAATTCTTCTGCAGAACCTTAAATACAATGATCCTAACTGTGTTTTGGTCAAATGAGCACTCCAACCCATCATGGGCACTTTAAGGCACACGAGAAGAACATCAAAACTCCACATAACCCCTGCACTCTTTCAGATAATAGACTATTCTTTGAGAAATAGCCTTTATTTTATTTCAAGACCAAAGTATCCATTTATCGCAGGTTACCGAGTTAGCGTCATCAAATATTCATCTGTGTTTCTGTCCCTGGATGCCTGGCCTTGAGCTTTATGTCACGGTTAGATCTGATCAGAAAAAATATCTCGCACAACACTCTTTCAATAACGTATCCCCCGCAACAAAGCTCCGGTTACAAGTTGAAATCTCCGAGGTGTGGATGGTGAAACCGACATGTTAAAGGGACACGTGTCCAAGGACGTTTACGGACTCTTTGATATAACTAGCACGCCGAATTTGAATCCCTCGAAGTCTGGCCGAAGTCCTTGAATCCATCCATAATTTATTAATGAGGCAAAGCGAAAGGGGCGAAGCAAGGTGAAGTCAATTTATGTATTCATTCAGTTACAGGGTCACTCAAGTCAATGGAAAAACAAACATTCAACATAAAAAATATAGAAAAGGTAAACCATGTGGACTTTCGAGTGGCGCTAAAGAAAACCTCTGTCGACTGGATAAAGCAGGGCGGGTTCTAGCCCTCTGATCGGGGGTGGACAGACAGAATACTTCGGTGGGTTAGCTAGGTATAATATGCCCCTTTATAAAGGTTCTAAGACCGAAGACATTTTGCCGCTCATCTGAGTAGCCTCTTTAGTTCATCTGATGTAGAGTGCGGACGTGTTGAGGACGTTTCGCCGCTCATCCAGCAGATGAACTGAAGATATTCAGATTAGCAGCAAAACATCTTCACTCTTAACTCCTTTTTGCTTTCTTTTTGCCTTAAACATCTTTAGCTTGCGGTTATTCAATTACAGCTGTTTTTACCTCTAAAAACAAATTGAAAAACATTTGTGAGTGGGGTGCGCTGTCATATTTTCAGATTGTTATGTCCAAAATAGATATAATTTTATGATTTCATTATCAGTTTTCCTTAACCAGAAAGGCCAAAATAACAGAAATGACGACACGTAGCTGTCAGAAGTAAAAGAGGACGGGGCAGATAAGGCTGCATTTATGTAAGCTCGGAAACTCCAAGACAACTGTGTGTTCATGTGACTTCCCAAAATCAGAGCGTTGACTAGATCTTCTCCAGAAACAAATGCAAATGTGCTCAACATTACTGTTTTTGCTGATTCAATGGGAAGCCTTGTAAAAAGTCGTATTGTTCTGACAGGACAATTATATGAGGGGATGTGCTGTTTCTTATTTATTTATTAACCTTTATTTTACCAAAATCTAAACCTCTTTTTCAAGGGTGACCCGGGACAAAGTGAGAATCTAACAGCACACATATTTCAGAACATGTACACTTCAAGAGACTACGTTTGAAAGCAATAGCCAATTTTGAATGATCCCCCTCTCTTTGTTTTTTTTTTTAATCGACCAAACTCCTTAGTGAGACCAGCTCGCACAGCCTCAGATCTGAATGGAGGGAGTTTCAAGCTGTGGCAGAGAAGGCTCGCTTCCCCCCGTTGGTCCTTACACAGGAACAGACAGATCAATCATATCCCGAGAGCACAGGCCAGACTGACCCTCCGCTCTCTGCACGAGGCTAGGGCTGTAGTCGACTAAAGAAATTCTTGGTCAACTAAAAAGGGGTGTGGCAAAACATCAAAACTATGAAGTATGTCCATGTATCCAACCCAAACTGCACTCAAAAGACCACGATTACACAGGAATTTATGCAAAAACAACAGAAAAGTACTAGGAAACAGTGTTGGACTCCAAAATCTTCTGCTAACTCACTCCATATTTTCTCTTCTTTGCTGTTTATTCCATATAAATCCTTTAAATCAAAATAAAACAAAGAGTCGAATAATAAAAATGTTGGTCGGCTAGGACACCATCGACCAATTGATCGACTAAACGACTAAAGAATTCGAGCTCTACATGAGGCACAGATGTTGGTTCACATTTACATTCTACTTTAAACACTAAAACCTCCGTCGTCTCCTGCACCACAGAAGCCTTGGTGCAGAGATCATACTGTGAGCTGCCACAGCCTGTTGTGAATCTCAAAGCACAATAATACACTGTGTCCAAGGCTTTCAGACATTTTGCAGTTGCATTTATGTAGAGAGCCTCGCCGTAGTCCAACAGAGACATACTAGAGCCCAATCGGACATTTAAGAGCTTCAAGGGCAACATTTATTACAATAAAAGAAGCTTTACCTTCAATTTTTTTAGTGATTTTTTGTAGATGGTCTTTAAAAGGCAGATCTTTGTCTAGAATCAAACCAAGATACAGTATTTATAATTTGAGACAAAGTCAGTAGAGTTTCCCTGAGAGGTTTTAATCAGGGATAACCCTCTGTTAATGTGTCCATGAGAAAATACCAAAGATTTAGTTTTTTCTGAATGTAGCACTTTGAATTGTTGTTTGAAAATTTCTGATAAATAAATGATGGATTTTTTGTGAAGTTGTATTGCTTGTAACTTCATTGTCTAAAACTGAATTATGGTGTAAATATGTTACACAGTGTATCTGGAGAGTATTCACAGCACTTCACTTGTTCCACAGCCTTATCCCAAAACTGATGAAATTCATTATGTGCCTCAAAATCCTATAAACAATACCCCATAATGACAATGTGAAAGAGGGTTGTTTGAATTTATTTTACTTAAATGTAAAATGTACACAAGTATTCAGAGCCATTGCTAAATAGTTTGTTGCAGCACCTGTGGCACCAATCACAGCCTCCAGTCTTTTGGAGTAATAATGCTTCAAGCGTGGCACACCTATGTTTGGACAGTCTCTCCACATCTTCTCCGCAGAACCACCTCCCTCAGACTGGATGGTGTTTGGACAGGCATTTACAGATCTCTCCAGAGATGTTCAGTTGGGTTCATGTCTGGGCTCTGGCTGGGCCACTCTAGGACATCCAGAGTGGTCCTGTACTCTTGGCTTTGTGCTCAGGGGAGTAGCACACAATGATGGGCCCTGTGTACAAACTATCTTAGTGGGCCAGCATTAGGCTGCATGTTCTCGTTTCATGGATTATAGCTTCCTGTTTTATGTAACATTTTGGACTTTTTAAAGTTTTAAAATGTGAATTTTCATCGCATGGCCTTAATTTCCTCTGAGAAATACATATTACAGACTTTGTGAGGGCCCCTCCTTGCAATGGGCCCCTGGTGAACAGGTACCCTTCACCCCCCCAGTCTGACACCCTTGTGTGTGCTTAGGGTCTTTGTCTTGAAGATGAACCTTGGCCCCAGTCTGAGGTGCAGAGCGCCCTGGAGCAGGATGTGTCTGTACACTGCAGCATTCATCTTATGTTGATCCTGTCTCAGAGGTCCACAGACAATTCCTTGGACTTTACGGCTTGGTTTGTGCTCCATTTTTTATTTTTTATTTTTTGCGAAGAATTCAAACAACCTTCTTTCACGTTGTCATTATGTGGTATTGTTAGTAACATTTTGAGGCAAATAATGCAGTTAATCCATTTTGAAATGTGACAAAGTTAAAGCGCCGCGCCACACCTCCGTTTCAACCAATCCCATTGCACATGTGTTTAAACCGGCCTATCAGCTCAGTGACTCTCTAACGACTGCTGCAAATCCCATTTTCTCGCTTGACCTCACAGAACCATGAACATCTCTGTCCATTATCCAACAGGCCACAATAACCTTGGGCCCCCAACCTGAAGGGGCTTATTTTTAGTTCCAAAATATGACATGTCAAACTGAGGACACCCAAGAGCAGGTTTAAAGGCAAAAAAACCCCAAACAATGCATAATATTTTTCCTTTAAAATGCACCAACAAACAAGAAATATGGTCTGATTTCTTAAATATTCTTCTAGGGAAGGACCCCCAAACCGTTTTAAACATGTAAGCTTTTGCACAAATTAATTAGAATTTTACAATAGTTCACTTACACCCCAAATTTATGAAACATCAAAACCCAAAAGGTTCCTTTCAAGAACAATTTATTTTTTATTTATTTAACCTTTATTTAACCAGGAAAGTCCCATTGAGATTTAAAACCTTATACAAGGGAGTCCTGGCCAAGAGGCAGCAAAAAGTTCCAGACATAGACAATAAATAAAATTACATACAATTATAAAAAACAGTTACAATTAAACAAGTTGACCTCAAGTGCTCTCAGTCTGGCTTTAAAATAATTAAAATTAAATAATTAATAAAAATAGATAAGTTCAGGGAGCTTCCGGCTTTTTTGCAGTGTGTTCCATGAAGTGGGAGCAGCGTGAGAAAAAGATCTTTTTCCCAGTTCTGTGCGACATATGGAACACAGAGCAACAGTTGTTCATTTGAATGCAAAGAATAAGAATCAACACTTCTCCTCGTTAGTAAATCACCGATGTAGGAGGGAAGCAGACCAAGCATGGCCTTATAAATAAAAGTGTACCAATGTCCCGCCTCCTTGTGGACAGGGATGACCAACCAACACGACAGTACAGTTCACAGTGATGCGTTAACAATTAAACAATTCAAGAGACAAGGCGGAAAAGTTACAGAAAATCACACTTGCTGAGGAGGGCCTTGTACTAAGTTTTGCCTTGGGGCCCCCACATTCCTAGCTCTGCCACTGCCCCTCTTTCCCATTACATCACAGTGAACTAGCGACCTTCTGGTTCCGATGAAGTCTTTAACCCACTACACCACCGCGTATAAAAAGATACGTTTCCTTACGGTATTCTGGACCCTGGGCGCTCCCTCAATGACAGCAGACATCTCATCCACTTAGAAGAAGGTGATTCTCGCACGGTCCGCATCATCATCATCATCCAGAGGGTCACGGGTTCAAGTCCCCGATGGCTGCTCGTGGCCTTTCTATATGGAGATGGGACGGTAACTTCATTAAATATTTCTGCATTTTTTCGGCGTCTAAAAGCATGTCACTGGGACAAGGTGAACGGGTCACAGTCAAAAGCACCAAAGAGAGTGAGCTCCCTGATGACTTTTAAGTACGAGCCGCGGAGAGCCACGCTTCGGATTCAGATGAATAAATACGCGAGTCAAAAAGTCAATTTGTTTAAAAATTGGATAGATTTACCTTCTATTGGATATTTGAGGTTTGACCCTGGTTTGACTCGTGGCAGGAGAAATGTATGGTGAAATGTGAAATGGGTTTGGACGATTTTGAATGAGTCCAGGTTAATGTATGCTAATCTGGCCGCTAGGTAGAGGCCGAGCTCTGACAGGGGGCCCCAGCAGCTGGCAGGGGGGTTCATGGGTTAAAAGTAAAGGGCACATTTGAATAAGAAGTTATAAAATGTAAAAAATATGTATATAATGTCAAACTTCAACTAAAAATTTAAAGGGAATGGTCTTTTTTAAATTTTATTTTTACTTTTAGGTGGAAAAGGTTTGAAAACAAAAAGAACACATAACGGAAAATGAAATTAATTTCTAATTTTGAGCTATTGTGAACGATTCTACACTAAAAACTGATCTAACACACTTTTTTTTGGGGTAAATTTCTTCTAAAAAGTACACTGTAAAATTTGTACCAAAATGAGAAATACAGGTAATGCATAAAAAGTATTTGACTTATTGTCAAGAGCCGAAAGCAGCGCTCTGATTGGCTGTGCTTGGGTGGTCCACCCAGCTTCACTTTGACATCTGAAAAAGCTGTTCTAAAGCTGTGCACTCACACAAAATGTATGCATGTGAATACAAACGGAGCTAGGGACCAGTTAGATTGATTTAAATACTTTAAAAGCTTTAAGGTTCATTGCAGGCGCAGTGTGAAATATCAATGTATGGAAGTTTATGAACGGAAATAATAAAACATCTTTAGGTGAGTGTTTTGTTTGTCTGGGCGATATGGTGATAAAAATAGAATGTTGAGCTCGTCCCTGTGACAATCTGTTATTTTTGTGAAATGGTCGTATCGTGATTGACTGTTTGTCTCTTTAATGCAGCTGTCTGTTCAAACACACTTTTTCTCCTGTTGTTTAGCCTCTGAAGCCTCTGAGCAGATGACTTTATTTACCTCTTAAAGGCCAGGGCTGCACAATTAAACCAAATCCACACAAAATCACAATTTTAATGGATGCAATTAGTAAAAATTTTTTGAAGTGCAATAATTTCTTCCACAAACAACAAAATGTCTTGCTTTTATTTGAATACAAACTGCTAACGCTGTAGTTTGGATTTGTACAAACATTATCTGAAACAAGCGATGAAAGAGATAAAAAATGTGAGACTTCTTTAAATGTGACAAACACAACTGAACGTGACAAAAACACGACTAAAAGCAACAAATTGTGTTTAAAATGTTGAATTTGAACAGAATCCTATTAGCATTACATAAATCGCAACTCTAATCACAATAGCACTGGTCAGAAAAATCACAATTAGATATTTTTCCTAAATCGTGCAGCTCTATTTATACAAAGTGAACACGAATCATGTTAAAATAGAAATCACCATTCTGGCCCCAAGAAAATAGTGATAATCGTTTTTTTGCCCTACTTCCACGTAAAACATATATAATACCAAAAAACAGTGCACTGTCCTCGCTCTTGAACGTAAGAGAGTGTCAGTGGTCAAATGACGGCGATCGGCAGCCTTGTTTTTGTCAGTCTGCCCCAGCTGCGGCTTCAAAAATGGCGTGTGGAGGGAATGACTTTACAATGTAGTGCTTTTAGAGGCTTTGTTGAGCCTGTACAAGTTATTATCATGTTCTGGTGCAGGGTCAGCCACCAGCCTTTCAAATCCTGAACAAAACCTTGAAAAACATGCGTCCCCTCTCGTTTAAAGTATTTCTTATTATGATTATTTATGTCTTTATCTGTCGAACGATTTTAATACATTCATTCTGTTTGTAAAGCTTTGTGTACGAACTGTGCTCTACAAGTAAACTCGCCTTGCCTACAGAGGTGACATCATCTACTCATCTCCGTGAAGATTGAAGAGTTTAATGCCACACTATGGAAAGTAACCCAATAACAGCTCCATAAAGACACGCAGCCTTCGGAAGCACCACCAGAAAAGCTACAGTCAGGCGTATCTTTCAAATCGACTGGGCAATTATTCTTTTCCTTAAGTGAGCCGTGGCCGCTCTTCCAGCCTTCATTTATTTCCCCACCATCTCATTCTCTGTCGTCATGCCGTCACGTGAAGCCCTCTTTCCACATAACCTAACAACACGTCGCCCATACTTGCGTTACTTACTCCGCTTTCCAATCTCGACCCCCCCCAGATTGGTTGCCTGCCCGCGGTCCATTATAGCCTCCGTATAAAAGATAGATGAATACCATTTAGAATGCGCAGAGTAACGGTCCCAGAGGAGATGTCCGTCCCACTCCTCCGTCAGCGTACTTTTAGAGAGACACTACTTTAGATGGAGTCCTTCGCTCGCGTGCGCTGAGTTCGGTAAACACTGAGGCAGACGGGGGGGGACGCTGGCACTCAAAGGCGCGGGAGAAGCGGAGCCGGCGCGAGCAAAGTTAAGTGTGCTTCCCGTTTGAATGGAAGCGCCTACGAATCGATGAATTAGAATGTGGCCTTGAGCGTGTGGAACATGGTATGAAGGATTATAATCTATTTACATTTGGTTCGTAGAGGTTGGAGAGTTGGTCGGGATTGCGTTGCTTGTGTTTCGCACCGGCAGATTCCACACGTAACCAAAGCGCCTATTTACAGCCAGGGGCGTAGCACCAAATTCTGGTACAAGTACAAAACCTTCTTGTGGGCCCCTAATACATAATATTTATCCCAGCAAATTCAGTTATTATTGTTATTTGCATTCCCTATTACTAGAATAGAATTTTTTTTGTAATTATTAGACCAATTTCACAAAGATCTCCAAACTTGTTATAAGAAAATACACTAACTGCAAATTATAATCCCTAGTTTTATGTGTCTCTAGTCTCTGAAAGACTTAAAGGACACATTTTCTGCTACTGTGACTTTTTTGAGCTCTAAACTATGTTCTAACAATGTTCCATCATCAAAAACATACCTGAAGTAGCATTCAGCTGCATTCAGATTAAACAGCAATATGAAAAATGCAGAGTATTTTTCCTTTAACTGAATCACATGTATTGCAATTTACACTTTTACTTTCTGCAATTTTACCCTTTATTTCTGTATTAACAAGAACAAACATGACACAGACAGAGAAAAACAAACACGAAGTTGTGACAAAGCCTCTATAGATGTTTGTGTTGATAATTTGTCCCATTTCTTGCAATGTTCCGTGAATTTGACCAACTTCACATTAAATGTAATTTTCTTGATTTCATGAATGTTGTTTGTTATTTAGGTGTCAGTGTTGATTTTAATGTGACAAAAAACCCTAATAAAAATTATGAATTTTCTGCTTGTTATGGTAAAATAGTGAAAAAAGAGGCGGGGCTTATCATGTCTACGGTTTTAATCCGGAAGTCAATGGACCTGTTATTATTAAAGTGTATCTGACAGGTTAGACGACATATTTCATTAAAATGTAGTGAATATGATTATATTTCAGATTTGACTAAACAATTTGCCTATTTGTCCCCAGTTTGACAGTTTTTGTAAAGTTTAAAATGTCACTTCCTGCTTGAACACAAGCAGCACATGGTAATTCCATAACTGTTACCTAGCAACCAGACTGTAAACAAGGTCCAAAATCATTAGTCTGGAATTGAAAATAAATAACAATAACAATAAATAACACCTGATAACACCTTTGTTTTAAACTATCAGATAATTTTGACCGTTGCTGAACATTTCCATTATACGTCGCCTATTGATGACATCACAGAGGGATTCTGTTTCAGAGCATTTAATTGTTGTTGTAAATTTCTAAACAAACTCCAACTTCACGGATTTAAAACTACTACTTTAAAACTAACTCTTCTCTCCTCCTCCTCTCTTCTCTCCTCCTCCTCTCTTCTCTCCTCCTCCTCTCTTCTCTCCTCCTCCTCTCTTCTCTCCTCCTCCTCTTCGAGTGCGGACGTGTCTTCTCTCTGCTCCTGCTCTGCTTTTTTTGCTACTTGCTTTGTCTAGTCAAATTTTTGAACTCTTTTTACCTTTTTCAACTCGGATTATCTGCCCGCCAACTGATCTCTGAAAATGAATGTGATCGACTGGTCTCTAAGTGCTTTGGATAAGATTTTCTCCCAACGCAAAGCCTCTCCGGGTGAGGCACGGTAATTGGTACAACACCTGGCAGATCCTATGCATCGAGCCCTTGCAGGTCGAAGATGTAGAAGATCTCTTTATATTTGGGTTTATGATAGCGGGCTTTCTACTATTGGGGCTTGGAATTGCCTTTGTCTATCGGAATAATTATCAGACAGGAGAATTCGTCCAAAACCTGTCTGACAACAACAAAACAAAGTTTGTGGAACTGAGTGAAAGGGTGTTAAGACTTGAGCAAAGACTGGACCACGGACTGGCACAGCTCATGGATCTGGATCGTAACATCTTGTCTCGGACCATGGAATTGCTGAAAGCCGTTGGACAATTAGAGAGAGACGGTTAAAGACGGAGTAACTCAATGAAACAACGAATCGCTACTCGGAAAGACCAGAAATGATTGGTTTATTGATCTGTATAAATTCCTGATCAACAAATGTATTAAAATGTATTTTTCTGCCCTCCCTCCCTTGGTTTTCCCCTAATCCCGGACCTTGAGAATGCAGGTGGCTGGAAGAACCCGAGTCAGACCGACCCAGCAACATAAACATGAGATAACATTTGCACACACCGCCCGCGCTCTTCCCTCTATCTTCTTGTTTGTGACCCTGCCCTGTATCCACTGAAAAAATTCCATCACGTGACCACGTGTACCGTATTCACAATATCTGTTGTATACTGTGTATTAATGTTTGCTTGCTATACTGTTCTTGTTTTCCTTTTATGAGAGTTTTGTTAGCGCTGGAAACGGCTGCTTCTTCTGGAATTTCCCCATTGTGGGACAATTAAAGGATCTCTCATCTCATCTCATCTACAGTATGATAAATATTTCCCACAGGTGCTATTCCACTAAACTAATCCAGAATTAGAAAAACATTAGAACCTGTCACTTTAAGCCATTTTGCTGTTTACAATACAAAACAGACAAACAGTTAAATGTCAATCTACTTTTGTCATAGCATAACAAGTCTCCTTTAAAAAGGTGACAGGTGTTAATGAGTTTCTAATTTTGATTTCATTGGGTGTATTAATACCTATTGTACATGAAAAATCGAATTTCACGCCAATCAATAAGTGGAGAAAAGTTGAAAAATCTGTTGAAAATTACAGGAAGAAAAAAACGGAGACTCATTCTATCCAAAGCTTATGCATCATTTACTCAAAATAAACAACTTTTTTAACCCTTGAAACCTTAATTCAACGAAATAAGGGGAATAACGTCTCCATAAGGACGAGCAGCCTTCACCAGAGAAGCTACAGTCAGGCGCGTCTTATTATTTCTCATGTGTGGCTACTATTATCATCCATATTTCCACCACTTGCCACCATTTCTCCGTGAAAAATATTGTAATTGCACATGTTTTGTTTGTTTGCACTGGAATAAGAGAAAAAGCAGAGATCTGGACTCATTGCTGGCTACTTTAGAGCTCTCCAGCGTCTTCTTGCCGTCCATTTCTGGGTGCTTTTTGAAGTATGTTGTAACAAGAACAAACATGACACGGAGAGAGAGAGAAAAAACAACAGCACATACAACCTCTGCGCTGGTCATTTGTCCCATTTCGTCCAATGTCCGAGAATGTCATTTTCTCTATTGCATACATTTTGGTGTTGATGTTGACTTTGATGCGTCAAAAACTCAAACCAAAGGCGTACACATATATGTTGATTTGTCAGACTAATAAATCTGTGACATTAGCTGAGTTTTAAAATGGACCTGTATTTTGGGAAAGTTACCTTGTTCGTAGGGTTGTGTGATGTTGCTGATACTGAATACTGAATTTGGTTGCTCTCTTGCTCCAGGTAGGACAATGCAGTTGAGCAGACATTCAACTCGAGGTGAAGCCTCTGAGGGCAGAAAAACTGGGACAAGGGCCTGCGCGCGCTGCTCTACTCTAGTCAAACAACAGGGGGCACCATTTTGGCTTCAATGTCTTCAATTTCACATTTCACGTAACTTGAGAGGCTACGTGTAATCAACTGTAATGTGTTAAGTTTTTTAAATTAAGGATGTACAAAGAACAAAACAGGTGACTACTATTGTATTTATTTAGTGATGTACTATAAAATGCATGAACAAGAATGGAATTGTTATCAGGACTGACTTCTTGCAATGTCATACAGTGTTAACTTAAATTAACAGTCAAATTCACGTCTATAATACAATAATTCTATTTTCTCTCCCTATAACTGCATGACTGACTCCAAGGAACACTTTTGGGCTCTTCCAGTGTACGATGTCATTTCCAAGTGTGATGTCGTCATTACACCTGTCATTTTAAAGTCAAAGAAAATGTAGATTGCATTTCAGTTCTCCAAAACTCTGCAGCCCGCATCATCACCAGGAGGCCCTCCCACCTTCACATCACCCCCATCCTTCAACAGCTTCACTGGCTCCCCATAAAACAATGGATTAAACTTCAAAATTCTCCTAACCACTTTCAAAGCTATCCATAACCTGGCTCCACCGTACATCTGTGACCTCCTCCACATCTCCACTCCCTCTCGCTCCCTCCGGTCCTCCTCCTCTCTCCAGCTCTCTGTCCCCTCTTTCCATCTTATTTCAATGGGGGGGCGGAGCCTTCAGCCGCTCTGCTCCTCAGCTCTGGAACTCTCTCCCTCCTGACCTCCTTCCACTTTTCAAATCCAGACCCCAAACTCACCTGTTCAGACAATCCTACACCACAGAACTCAGTCACTCCAACACCATCATCCAGTTCTGTACTGTTGGTTTTATTCTGTTGTTTTTATTTCTTGTTGTCATGTACAGTGTCCTTGGGTGTTTTGAAAGGCGCTCATAAATAAAATGTATTATTATTATTATCAGTTCAAACCCAAACCGTGATCAGACGTGTCATGATAATTAGTCGCGTTAAACGGCGTTCACGACAAGTTCAAGCGGGACCAAGCACTGAACGAAAACAGGACCGCGCCAAGTCTACATCAAAACCAAACCCGAACAAATGCAAACCTATTTAACAACTTTGACCTATGGAAGTGCGGCGAGAGAACCCTTAGAATATACCGTCTGTAATAACAGTACTTGTGCGAGTTCACTTCACGAGGATGCAATGTTCCGAGGACAGGAAAGAAAAAAATAACTTGGTAATGACTGCAAAATGGTCTTTTGTGTTTGCTGCTGAAAAGGCGCGCAAGAGTTGAACGTCTATTTCTTCGGAAAGGCAAATTGACCACCAGCTGAAATCTCCCACAATGCCCTGTCAAATAGCTATGTAACTGCTGCATGGACTGGCCCTGACGAGTGAAAGTGGCCATTTGCGCGCCGACATGGCATTATTAAAGCACGCAGGCCTCGCTATTAACATTTTTGTCAAATTGGTCGGCGCTGTTGGTCGTATATATTTAGTTTTTAGTGATATATTAAGAAACCTTCCAGAGTATGAAAAGATGAGGATCAGTTCGGTTTGGTTTGGAAAAAAATATCTGAATAAGTAATTACAACAAACAGACTGCACTTTTCCGGCCGCAGCTCGTTCAAAATGCTGCTGTACGGCTTTTAACAGGAGCTCGGAAATTTTAACCACAGTTCATGTGTTTTGTCCTCCATGCATTGGCTGCCAGTGCATTTTAAAGATTATTTGATTTACTTTTAAACGTTAGAATGGTCTTGCCCCCTTGTACCTCTCTGTCCTGATCCACATGATGCCCCGCCCTCTCTGACCTGATCCACCTGATGCCCCGCCCTCTCTGACCTGATCAACATGATGCCCCGCCCTCTTTGACCTGATCCACACTGATGTCCCGCCCTCTCTGACCTGATCCACATGATGCCCCGCCCTCTCAGACCTGATCCACATGATGCCCCGCCCTCTTTGACCTGATCCACATGATGCCCCGCCCTCTTTGACCTGATCCACATGATGCCCCGCCCTCTTTGACCTGATCCACATGATGCCCCGCCCTCTCTGACCTGATCCACATGATGCCCCGCCCTCTTTGACCTGATCCACATGATGCCCCGCCCTCTCTGACCTGATCCACATGATGCCCCGCCCTCTTTGACCTGATCCACATGATGCCCCGCCCTCTTTGACATGATCCACCCCGATGCCCCGCCCTCTCTGACCTGATCCACTTGATGCCCTGCCCTCTTTGACCTGTTCCACACTGATGTCCCGCCCTCTCTGACCTGATCCACTTGATGCCCTGCCCTCTTTGACCTGTTCCACACTGATGTCCCGCCCTCTCTGACCTGATCCACATGACGCCCTGCCCTCTTTGACCTGATCCACATGATGCCCCGCCCTCTTTGACCTGATCCACATGATGCCCCGCCCTCTTTGACATGATCCACCCCGATGCCCCGCCCTCTCTGACATGATCCACATGATGCCCCGCCCTCTCTGACCTGATCCACCGGATGCCCGCCCTCTCTGACCTGATCCACATGATGCCCCGCCCTCTCTGACCTGATCCACATGATGCCCCGCCCTCTTTGACCTGATCCACATGATGCCCCGCCCTCTTTGACATGATCCACCCCGATGCCCCGCCCTCTCTGACCTGATCCACATGATGCCCCGCCCTCTCTGACCTGATCCACCCCGATGCCCCGCCCTCTCTGACCTGATCCACATGATGTCCCGCCCTCTCTGACCTGATCCACATGATGCCCCACCCTCTTTGACCTGATCCACATGATGCCCCGACCTCTCTGACCTGATCCACATGATGCCCCGCCCTCTCTGACCTGATCCACATGATGCCCCGCCCTCTCTGACCTGATCCACATGATCCCCCGACCTCTCTGACCTGATCCACATGATGCCCCACCCTCTTTGACCTGATCCACTCCGATGCCCTGCCCTCTCTGACCTGATCCACATGATGCCCCGCCCTCTCTGACCTGATCCACATGATGCCCCACCCTCTTTGACCTGATCCACATGATGCTCCACCCTCTTTGACCTGATCCACATGATGCCCCACCCTCTTTGACCTGATCCACATGATGCCCCACCCTCTCTGACCTGATCCACATGATGCCCCGCCCTCTCCGATCTGATCCAAATGATGCCCCGCCCTCTCTGACCTGATCCACCATTATGCCCCGCCCTCTCATTAGCAGATCAGCTGCCAACCAAACGCAAGCTTCGTGGGGCCTGTGCTTTTTTAGTTGCAGCTCCGCAATTGTGGATTTTTATTTCATTTTTTAATTTTATGAATGAGTTTAGAGTTTAGGCAGGCTCAATCTCTGCCTGTTTTTGAATCATTTTTGAAAACGCACCTTTTTTCCTTAGTACTAGGTGACTTTCTGTTTTTGAGTCGTTGTAGAGTACACTGTGCCATGTTGACCTATTAGCTGTTTTTTTCCGCTAACTGTAATAATATTATGTTGCCAATGTATGCCAACCGTGAAAAGAAAGTTTTAAAGTGCTTCATAAATAAAGTTGGTTTGGTATGGTATAACTTCAGTAGTTAAAGGTGCTGTGTAACTTTTTGCTGGGGGTCCACTACCTGCTTGTATCATAGAGGTGCTTTGTCGGCTTTGTCTGCGACGTTCTACAATATTCTCCTCCAGTGTTTCTAAACAGAACGCACTAAAGGCTGGTA
Organism: Rhinogobius similis; assembly: GCA_019453435.1. NCBI lineage: Eukaryota > Metazoa > Chordata > Actinopteri > Gobiiformes > Gobiidae > Rhinogobius > Rhinogobius similis. The sequence continues at coordinate 35,187,280 of CM033635.1, read as the reverse complement.
CTGTTTCATGAGTTAGCTCTAATGCAACGTCATCTGGAGAGTTAGCGTTAGCCTCCAAACGTCACAAAATATGAAAAACCAGGGATGTTTAGGCGACAGATAACCACTCGACACACATGAGTCATAACACCAGAGCCTTGTTAGAAAAGACCACCACATTAATCCTCAAACATATAAACAAAAAACATTTATCAGAGCTGTCTACAGAAGCCCAAATTCAAGTTTTCATTTGGCTGTCCTATTAATCTTGGGTTTAATTGACTTTCAGACCTGTTTTTGGTTACTTTGATATTTGTTTTTCATATTTCTAACTTGATGAACAGTGACCAATAAATGAACCCCGTAGGCAACGTAATCGGTACGCTAATAGAGCCATCTGTTTGTCGTGAACACAATTTGACCACTGAATGAGTTCGATGATGGTTTATGGACTTGAAAACTGTGTAGGAGAAGTCTGTATTTTTAAACAAACAAACCAAGGGAAATTCAAACTGAGTGATTTGTGAGCGCTTGGAGAAGACGACCTTGTAAAGAGATTAATGAATCAACTGTGAATGAAGCAATGTTTTCGATGAGGGGACAACAATATAACATTTTTAAAAGTTCAAAAAAGCCAATTTTGTGCAACCTGCGTTCTTTAAAATGAATGGGAAAGAACGTTTTTATCAGTACCAGCCAGGGGCGTAGCACCAAATTATGGGCCCCAGGTACAAACCTTCTCGGTGGGCCCCACATACATAATTTATTATTGTTATTTTTTTCATTCCCTGTTGCTTGAATCTACACCTGTGGTTTGTACACAACAATAACTCGCAAATGTATAGAACTTGTGACCATTTTCATCGATATCTCAAAACATATTATTACTACAAGAAAATACACTAACTGCAAATTAGAATAGTTTTATTTGTTAACAACTTGGCTAATATGTGAGCAATGATTTTCCTCTTTTTTTTAACATTCTGCTTAAAGGGGTGATGGGGCCCTCAGATCTCATAAATAATTGTATTTAGTCTCTCAAGAACTTTACTCAACTACATTGCATTTTATCCGAACAAAAATAGATTAAAGCATAAAAAAGGGTAGTTTAAATAGTTTAAGGGCCCTTCCCTGCCCTGGGCCCCGGGAAAACCAGCACCCTTTACCCCCCCAGTCCGACACCCCTGGTATCAGGCTTTGTGCATATACAACAACTCTAAACACGTTACTAAAGCATTAATACAGAATTAAACTTACAAATCTTACATTTGTTCGATTACAGATGTCCTCAGTGCTAACATCTCAACAGAAACAAGCCCCCAAAAATGACACAGTGTGCTTTTACGTTAAACAACCTGAAATAACAGGTCGGACTGCGGTGTCCAGTAATCGCTCAAAACAACAGAATTACCCACAACACCTCACATGCCCTGATGGAATATGAAAGAAAAACAATTAAAATCTGTAGCGCTTATGGGGCTTTTTGTGACACAACCACATGCGGCGATGGTCAAAACAAGACCCTCCGATCAAATTGTGTTAAAACCAAGGTCGACAATGCACCCCCGCAGGCTTAAGCAAATTGCCTTTTGTGCTCCGAACCTCTACCATTAACAATCGGCTAATGGAAAAATAAAAAACAAACAGTATTTTTGTTAGCGAGCCCACACACCGGCCCGGCAGCAGACTTCAGACATTGTTTATTCAAATCAATACTATTTATTATTTAGGACGTCTCCCCGCGCCTGACAGAACACACACAGCCGTTCTATCTGCTTTTGACACCAACTCGATGCTGAACCGCTCTAATTTTGAAGCAATTTAATCTCCAATTACTAGTGTCTCCAGCACATTACCTATATGCATTTGCTACCCACTGTCAAGGTAATGTTCCAAACCATTTCAGACGCGGATAAAGAGCGGCGGGCACAATAACCCGGGCAATATTAGTCGCAGATAACAGCAGTTTATTTCAGCATTTCCAGACCGTTTTCAGCGCTCCGGGATTGTGCAATATTTACTCGGATGTAGTCTGTTATGGGCAAAATTTTGTATGCATTTGTTGTTATTTTGTCAGGAGAAAGTCAACACTTAAAAGGTGCACTCTGTAACATTTCTAGTGGTGGGGGGTCTGCTGCCTGCTTGTCTTATAGTAGAGATGTTATCGCTTAAAAAAAACGTGTGTTCTTTCTATGAACAAGATTTTTCTTTTTTGCCGATGCCATGGTTGTGATTGACTGGACGTATGGCTGACTGACTTTTTGATTTTCGTTTTTAACATCATTATTTGGGAGTTTTGAGCAACTGAGAAGTGCAGGTTGTGTGATTTGAGCTGTTTTTCCTGTATCCCTGAAGACCCTCCATGACAGTGAAATGCTACGGACTTTTTTTCACCAAATCCAGAAGAAATGTTTCAAGGGAATGATCCATCTCGTCACCAAAACGAAACAACAGAGTGGCGTAACAGAAAGCCAGAGCCCGGGTTACAGGACAAAGATGAGTCTTTTGTCCTAAGGGCTGTTACTCACCACAGACTGCCCTGACACATGATCTCTACTTGACACATCTTGTTGAGCTGCACTGAGACCTTTGTTTGATTTTTTTCAATTATTATTGTATTTAACTGCTCAATGTACTTGAATTGACCCTCGGAGACAAATAAAATCATATGATGTGATGTTTCGATGTGCCTCAGACTGGTTCCCTTTAGAGTGCTCTGAGACCTCTTCTAATGAGGGCCTGTGTCCCAATGCCCAGGGTAGAGTATACATGCTTAAACCTGCCGTGATTTGGCCTCAGTGGAAATGCTCATTGGAAAAATCTTGCTAACCGCTAAAGGCTAAATTGGTGACATGCGCTAATGGGTGCCACCATTGACTTAAAGGCACTGGGCTTGGCTCTGGATTCAGAGGCAGGCTCTGCTGTGTAAGCATCAGACGTCACCAAACAGAACTACATTTCTTAATAAATAAAATCTAAATTGTACCTAAATCTTTTTTTTATTGTGAAGTCGATCTCACCAATTCACAAAAAGGTTGTGGCAGTAACGTGAGTCAACACAAAACTACTTTCGGTTTATGCATTATTCCCCCTGATTTATTTCACTTCTCGGCCCTTCACCTCCACGTTTAACATCTCTTTATGTTGTAGAAAGGGGTTCAGAGGTTGTCACCTGGACGAATGAGGGTTTACATCGATCTCTTTATGTTACGCATTGGGTTTGGATCATTTTACATGCATTATACTGTACAATGGAAACATCATATTTTCAATTTTAACATGAGTTCCGTACATCAGAAACAGCTTTTGGTTGAGAATGTAAGTTACCATCCCTGGAAATACGGGTGGTTAAGATCAAGATCAAGTCAGCATTTGGCAATATCTGCTTTTTGCCGTCTTGTTTTCACCTTAGTCTGCATTCTCTCTCTTTTATCCAATCATCTCACTCACAAGCGTTACAGGAGCCAAAAGTGAGACCACTTTGAAAGACAAGATCCAGTTTGAATCGCTTAGACAGACCTGGCATGGTTCACTTAAGAGACCCGGAGACACATGTCAAGAGCTTGATTGATTCATAGCCAACAGTACGTTCCTGGAGGACTAACTTATTGAATGTTTAAAGTTGACAGGGTAAACCGCAGTACCTTGAGGAACACCAGTCAGACACCACACAGAAAGACCTCAACTGACTTTCCAAATCTGAACCCAGGATCTTTTTGCTGTGAGGCGAAGGTTCTGGCCACTCATCCAGCTGTACCCACCGTCTTTGTCTTATAGATTACAGAAATCACCTAAATAAAGGATCGATTCTTGCTTCACACTATGTTCCAGGTAATATATTTGGCTTCTGAAACTGCGCGGCAAAGAAAAATAGATGGTATTATGAATGTGTCAGATCCAATGTGTCTCAAGGTCTGGAGAATAAATATTGTTGATTAGAGGTTCGATGGTGTCCTCTTCAGCCGGGATTAAATGAGAAGCAACATGGCAGGTTTTCAATACTGGTTTGGGCGTCACGAATCCATGTCAGCAAAAAGCGGCCGTAACAATGTTTCGAGCCACAAACCCTCTGGTGTAAGCTGGGAGGAGTTACATTCATTTAAAGAGACAAATTAGATCTATTTTCTGTGACATTGTTGTTTTTCTTGTCGCCTAAATGAATCAGGTGAAGGTGCACTATGTAACTTTTCTGTTTTCTGTTGGGTCCGCCACCTGCTTGTCTCCAGTACGGCATTAAACATTAGTGATGGGAAATTCCACTGATTTTGTATTCGATCTGACACCAAGTAACGCTGTGGTAAATACTGCGATATTGATCCAATACCGAAACCAATGAGTTTTGCACTGAAATACATTGAAACTCTTTGACTATGAACAATTTTGCCTCAGCTATCAATGTTTTCTACCAACCTCTGCTTAAAAAATTTGGAAAAGTAAATATATGTGCAGAAAACCTACAAATATTCAGTGTGTTTTAAAAATGTAAAGGAATAATTCTTAAAAATCTGCATTTTGGGCAATATTTTTTATAATATTTGGTATCGATACGACCCTAACTATTAAACCTCCTCATGGAGACAGGCAGGTGGCACCAACAGTTAAAGTTACAGGTCAGATCTGTGGAGAAGTGACCTCACTCAGAGTAAAAATGTAGGTTTTTCAAAGGTACGGTGCATTAGTTTTTAGCACACATCACCCTCTTGCCTTTTGTTGACATGAAAATACAATATTCTCCCGAGTTTAATCAATTTCACTTCCGCTTTTGACGCTCTGAATCTCTCCTTCCTCCTGCTCCCTGCAATAAGCCCCTCCCCCTTCAGCTCGTCGTCACGACACAATCAACATGTGTCCTCCGAGGTCCAAGCTGTCCGCCAAAAACAACTCCACATCACATAGAGTTGGTGAAGTTGTATTCGGCGTCTGCAAGGTATCAAAACAGCTCTCCTCATTGCACAATCTTACGATCCAACATCCCACACTGACACGGAATTTTCGCAGGAACCGGAGAGAGTTCAAAGGCTATTACAAGATGCATCGGTTTGGTACGACAGCATCATGCTAAGCGAGCATGTAGATGGTATTAGCCCCAAAAATGTTCCGATCACAGGTGCAGAATCACAGCCAAAGAAAGTTGCAGATTTACTCACCGGACTACTCTTTATGGTTGGAATTGAATCCTTCTTTAGAGTCAGTTCTTGTACTGGTCCACTGTCGAACAAGCTTTGGTTGAAGAAGCAGTCCTCGCTAAAACGGCGTGAACAAACACAACATACTTTCTTCGATGGTGGGCGGCCAAAAACAAACTCTAGCCACTTTTCCTGAGCTGTGTCATCTCTAGGAAGCGTGAAAAGAGGTGTTCCTCCTGGGCATTCAAATACGCACTTTCTGCCTTGACACGTTTTTAAAAAGAAGGTGAAAACAAATGTAACGCTAGTGTAAATAACTTTGTGTTTCTTTCTTTACATAAGTAGTGCGCAAAAGGCGTGCCAGTGTACGACGAATTGAAAAGAGGATTTGAATAGTTTTCGAACAGTGCCCAGGAGAGATCCCACATTACTCACACATGCACATTACATTTACAACCACTCCAGGCATGTTTCTGATGAGGGAATAACATTATAACATGATAGAAAGCTCAAAAAAGTAAATTTAGCATAATCACCCGTCTTTGAGCCATAATAAAACTGAAAAAAGTGTATACTGTGGAGCATGCTGAATTGAAGTGCTTCAGCTGGACTCTTTGTAAGAAGCTGTGACTGTCCCGCTCCCCCCTCCAGGTAAGTACTCCTGACAGTGAACGTGCACCTCATTATGCAGAGAACGTACGCAGAAGGGCACACATCGTCGGCCTCGCTGGGGAACGGGCTTAAGTCCTTTTCAAGGTTTGTGGAAGATAGAAAAAAACACTTGTTGCAGCGATGACTTACAGACGGAAAGGTTTTGCTTTTCACTATTTTGGCTGTAAAAATCTTTCTGTTTGGAGCCAGTAATACCAACAAATGCATCAAAGTCTGGAGAATAGAATGAGATTTTAAAAAAGGAACAAAGAATAACTATGCTATTACGCAAAAAGGCCGAAGATATTATGCATTACATGTATTGCTATTGTACTTTAAACATGCCCCTGAGTACCTTTGGTTTGGCATCTTATGTTGTAGAACTTAAGATAATGTATTGATTGAAAAGCACACATTACTTTCTGTCAGTCAGACGTCCCACATCAGGATTTGGTGCTAACACCCCATCTACTGGCAGCATTGGGTATTACCATGAAAAATAATCCAACAACAAATAAAAACTATAACCAACCTGGTGAATAATAACAATAATATAATAATGACATATGCTTAGTCTGGCGATGACCTCTACCTATGACGTCACAAATCAGAGAAACTTGAAACCAGAGTGCTTTCTGAGTACATACAAAGAGAGGACCTCGTAAATAGGATAACTGAAACAAGTGTGAGTGAAGTTAAATACAACTTCAGGTGTTTTTAAGGGAGGGAGGGAACAATGTCCTGACACGATTAGAAGCTATTGTGCATTTAACGTACGTTCAAGGTGAAGAGTAAGACGAAAGCACAACTCCACAAAGATAAGACAAGCATTGTTCGGAAAATAAACCCTCTTGACATGAGGTGGAAGTGTCAATCTATCTTTGTTCTAATTACTTACTCAATCCTAACATATCTGCAGATAATTATTTTCCATATTGTTGTTGTAATTTGCTTTTTTGGTAAATCTGACTTTATTCCACCATATGTCTCCATATGTCTTGTGACTCCTTCAGAGATGATGTACAGACAGGTGTTTTTTGGCTTTTTTGACTGTAAATATCCCAAAATGCTATGCTAGAGTATTGTTATCGGCCTTTAAATGTGCTCCTGAGTACTTTTGCTTTGGCATTTTGTGTTTTAGAACGTAAAATAATGTATGTATTGAAAAGTACACAGTCAGATGTTCCCTCATCAGGATTTAGTGCTAACACGCCATCTATTGGTAGCAGAGGGGAATTACCATGAAAAAAATAAACAAATACAGTAAAAGCTATAAGCAACCTGCCCCAACTTACTAATACAAGCACGCAGTTTTAATGAGAAATGCTTCGAAGGAGTCTGCCAATGATCACTACCAATGACATCACGATGAACTTCATGAGTACGCTATAGGAGAGGACCTTGTGAACAGCGTGAATAAAGATACTATTACTTCTGTTATTTTTATGATGTGGGAACAAAGTCATAACATGATTAAAAGCTATTTTTGGGGCTGGCCTTGTGACAAAAGCGAAACTCCACAAAGAATAAACGCCCATTGTTTGGAAAATAAACCTTCTTGACATGAGGTGGAAGTGTTAACTCATTAAACATTACACCACCTCATTTCTTACTCAGTCCTTGCATTTCCGCAGCTAATGATCTAATAATGATCTCTATCTGTAACGTCTCAAAACATTTTAAACTGTGTTCTGTATTAGTACTCTAAAGCAGAGGACCGCGTAAACAGAATAAATGAAAAGTGTGAATGAAGCTGAATTAAAACTCCAGGAACAATGCCATAGCAAGATTAAAAGCTATTTTGCATTTAATGAAAGTTCACAGTGAGTACCTTGGCCTTAAGACAAAAGCAAAATGAAATAAAAGAAAATGAAATAAACTAAAAAATAAACCTTCTTGACACGAGGGGAGAGTGTTAAGTCATTTATCATTGTACTAATTACTTACTCAGTCTTAGCATTTCCGCAGCTAACGATGTAATAATGATCTCTGCCTGTAACGTCTCAAATCAGGGAAATGTTAAACTGTGTTCTGTATGAGTACTCTAAAGCAGAGGAGCTCGTAAACAGAATACATGAAAAGCGTGAATGAAGCTGAATTAAAACTCCAGGAGCAATGTCATAACGCAGCATATTTTGCATTTCTTCTTATCTTTTTAATTAGTTTAAGGGTGTGCACATTAAACATTGTATACAATTTAATAATCGATTGTTTATGTGCTCTTTCTCCCTTTTTTTTTCAGCAGTACACATCAGCAGTAATAAACATAATTAAAGCCGCAAAGCGGCGATGATGGCCCTCGCCCCGCGCGCGACCGCCTTCCCAAGCGGCCTCGGCCGGTCCCAAACCGCCACGGGGCACCGTCCTCCTCTTCTGAGCGTCACTCGGGCCTCCGTAACCCCCCCACCCCCCAAGCGCCGTCCCTATAGAAGTGCATAGGCGGGCACTGCTCTCCAAAAGTGGCAAAAGCATCCAAAACACGGCTTCGATGTAATTAACTTATTCGATCAAAATGCTCTAAATAATGCCTCTGCCAAGTTTCACTGACTTTGCTCGAAATAATTTAGGGATCTCCATAGACTTATGAAATGTGTCATAGGAAATGAATGGGGGATATGTGTGCTCCCAGAGTCAAAACAATACAAAATAGGACATCAATGTAATAGACTTTTTTGCAGCTTTTGCCGCTTCAAAGCAGTTTACAAGATTTCGTGGAAATTAGGAAATGTTGGTACTTTTACATGACCAGCAGGGGGCGCTATAGTGAAACCTGCTTATGTGCTCCTGAGTCTGTTCCGTTTAATATTTTATTCTGCATCGGTGACTACAGTTTGGGCTCTGTAGGGCAATACCTGTGGCTAGGAGATATTGAAATTAACAGGAAATTAAGGCGTTTTTCACAGGAAGTCATGACTAAACCGCACGAGATAGGCCAAAAAATGGCAGATTATTAAATTCCAATCTGTCTTGATTAGACACGTGTCACGTTAGACCAATGTCGGCCAAAAACCCTAGGACAAGTTCTCAATGGAAAATAAAAACTTAAAGTGGCATTTAAAATTAAAATCAATATGGCCGCCATGTTGTTGGTCTGACGACTGAGCACCCAGTATGTCTTAGGGTGCTTTTTATGTGTACTATCACTGTGCCATTAATGTCCCTTAAAAGGAGTCACTGTATTAAGTTTGGTGGCTGTCCTGCAGGTTTTAGTTATTTATTGTGGCAGCCTTGTGCGAATGGAGTTAGGCTCCCATAGACAATGAATTGGAGCTCTGGGGGTCTCTAGAGGCAAAATTATGAAGAATAGGGCATGGGTCCCATTGACTTTTTTGCATCTTATGAAGCAAAGAATCAGATCCCCACATTTGGTGTAAATCGGACAAGCTTGCAGCTTTTAACTGAACTGTAGGGGGCGCTATAGGGATTCGTGGTCCTGTGCTCCCTAGTGTATTTTGTTTAGCATTTAATTCTCCATCATTGGTGGCAATTTGGACTCTGTAGGCACAGTCCATGTGCCTTTGAGGAGCACGCAGAGAAACAGGAAATAGAGGTGATTTTTCACAGGAAGTCATGACTAAACCGCGCGAGATAGGCCAAAAAAATTGGCAGATTATTCAATTCCAATCTGTCTTGATTAGGCACGTGTACGTTAGACCGATGTCGGCCAAAAACCCTAGGACAAGTTCTCAATGGAAAATAAAAACTTAAAGTGGCGTGTGAAATAAAAATCAATATGGCCGCCATGTCGTTGGTCTGACGACTGAGCACCAATTATGTTTAAGGGTGCTTTTTATGTGTACTATCACTGTGCCAAATTTTATGGGCCTCCTCCAAAGTAAACGTGTCTCCTTCTCCATAGGCCTCACCCAAAAGGTGGCGCTGTAGAGGCTGTTTATTAGTTTCAGGAAAAATACAGTTATGACCCATTAATGTCCCTTAAAAGGAGTCTCTGTATTGAGTTTGGTGGCTGTCCTGCAGGTTTGAGTTGTTTTTTATTGCAGCCTTGTGTGAAGACAGTCAGACTCCCATAGACAATGAATGGGAGCTCTGGAGGGCTCTAGAGGCAAAAGTGTGAAGAATAGGACATGGGTCCCATTGACTTTTTTGCATCTTATGAAGCATAGAATCATCTGGCCAAATTTGGTGTCAATCGGACAAGCTTGCAGCTTTTAACTGAACTGTAGGGGGCGCTATAGTGACTCGTGGTCCTGTGCTCCCTAGTCTATTTTGTGTAGTATTTAATTCTCCATCATTGGTGGCAATTTGGACTCTGTAGGGACAGTCCATGTGTCTTTGAGGAGCACGGCAAGAAAAAGGAAATAGAGGCGAATTTTCACAGGAAGTCATGACTAAACCGCGCAAGATAGGCCAAAAAAATTGGCAGAATATTAAATTTCAATCTGTCTTGATTAGGCACGTGTACGTTAGACCGATGTCGGCCAAAAACCCTAGGACAAGTTCTCAATGGAAAATAAAAAGTTAAAGTGGCGTGTGAAATAAAAATCAATATGGCCGCCTTGTCGTTGGTCTGACGACTGAGCACCAATTATGTTTTAGGGTGCTTTTTATGTGTACTATCACTGTGCCAAATTTTATGGGCCTCCTCCAAAGTAAACGTGTCTCCCTCTCCATAGGCCTCGCCCAAAAGGTGGCGCTGTAGATGCTGTTTATTAGTTTCAGGAAAAATACAGTTATGACCCATTAATGTCCCTTAAATGGAGTCTCTGTATTGAGTTTGGTGGCTGTCCTGCAGGTTTTAGTTGTTTTTTATTGCAGCCTTGTGTGAATAGAATCAGACTCCCATAGAGAATGAATAGCAGCTCTGGGGGGCTCTAGAGTTAAAATTATGAAGAATAGGGCATGGGTCCCATTGACTTTTTTGCATCTTATGAAGCATTGAATCATCTCTCCAAATTTGGTGTCAATCGGACAAGCTTGCAGCTTTTAACTGAACTGTAGGGGGCGCTATAGTGATTCGTGGCCCTGTGCTCCCTAGTCTATTGTGTGTAGTATTTAATTCTCCATCATTGGTGGCAATTTGGACTCTGTAGGTCCAGTCCATGTGTCTTTGAGGAGCACGCCGAGGAACAGGAAATAGAGGCGATTTTTCACAGGAAGTCATGACTAAACCGCACGAGATAGGCCAAAAAATTTGGCAGATTATTAAATTCCAATCTGTCTTGATTAGACACGTGTACGTTAGACCGATGTTGGCCAAAAACCCTAGGACAAGTTCTCAATGGAAAATAAAAAGTTTAAGTGGCATTTAAAATTAAAATCAATATGGCCGCCATGTTGTTGGTCTGACGACTGAGCACCAATTATGTTTTAGGGTGCTTTTTATGTGTACTATCACTGTGCCAAATTTTATGGGCCTCCTCCAAAGTAAATGTGTCTCCTTCTCCATAGGCCTCACCCAAAAGGTGGCGCTGTAGAGGCTGTTTATTAGTTTCAGGAAAAATACAGTTATGACCCATTAATGTCCCTTAAAAGGAGTCACTGTATTAAGTTTGGTGGCTGTCCTGCAGATTTTAGTTATTTATTGTGGCAGCCTTGTGCGAATGGAGTTAGGCTCCCATAGACAATGAATTGGAGCTCTGGGGGTCTCTAGAGGCAAAATTATGAAGAATAGACCATGGGTCTCATTGACTTTGCATCTTATTAAGCGAAGAATCATATCACCAAATTTGGTGTCAATCGGACAAGCTTGGAGCATTTAACTGAACTGTAGGGGGCGCTATAGTGATTCGTGGCCCTGTGCTCCCTAGTGTATTTTGTGTAGTATTTAATTCTCCATCATTGGTGGCAATTTGGACTCTGTAGGTCCAGTGCATGTGCCTTTGAGGAGCATGCAGAGAAACATGAAATAGAGGCGATATTTCACAGGAAGTCATGACTAAACCGCGCGAGATAGGCCAAAAAAATTGGCAGATTATTAAATTTCAATCTGTCGTGATTAGGCACGTGTACGTTAGACCGATGTCGGCCAAAAACCCTAGGACAAGTTCTCAATGGAAAACAAAAAGTTAAAGTGGCGTGTGAAATAAAAATCAATATGGCCGCCATGTCGTTGCTCTGACCACTGAGCACCAATTATGTTTTAGGGTGCTTTTTATGTGTACTATCACTGTGCCAAATTTTATGGGCCTCCTCCAAAGTAAATGTGTCTCCCTCTCCATAGGCCTCACCCAAAAGGTGGCGCTGTAGAGGCTGTTTATTAGTTTCAGGAAAAATACAATTATGACCCATTAATGTCCCTTAAAAGGAGTCACTGTATTGAGTTTGGTGGCTGTCCTGCAGGTTTTAGTTGTTTATTATTGCAGCCTTGTATGAAGACAGTCTGAGTCCCATAGACAATGAATGGGAGCTCTGGAGGCCTCTAGAGGCAAAAGTGTAAAAAATAGGCTATGGGTCTCATTGGCTTTTCTGATCAGGAGGCCATCTAGGAATTGTCTGCAAATTTTCACTAATAAAAGTCAAAGTAATGTTTTTTTTCCCCATTGTAATTTAGTGCGTTCCTACAGGTGGCGCCGTAGGGTTGATTGTTATTGTGCGCACATAAATGGATTCAGCAGCTTTACGTTTACGTGTGTTTCAAATTTCATGTCGATCGGAGAAAGCGTGTGCGTGCAGGAGCTATTTAAATGATTTCGTGAGCACTCGTTGCGCCCCTGGTGGCCAACGGTGATAAATGCACCATATCACTAATTCAGTTTTTTTCATGGCGCCCTGCACTGGACATATTCCCCAAGTTTCGTCCAAATCGGACAAAGTCGATGTTTGACTTAATAGGTAGGGGGCGCTGGCGAGTACTTTTTATTTATTTTTATTAATGCATTACATTCAGACCATAATTACGCACTCATGACTGAAATTACAGCTCTGTCAGTCCAAGCGTGTAGCTGTGACATGCGATCGGAAAAACAGGAAACGAAGGCATTCTTCGATGGCGAGCTACGGCGAAACCGTTCGAGATATCCGAATAAAAGAGGCAGATTATTAAATTTCAATGCGTGCCGATCACAGAAATGTGTGCAAGACCCACGTCGGGCAAAAGCCCTAGGACAAGTTCTCCGTCAAAAAAAAAAAGTCAAACTGGCGTGGCGACTTCGGTCCAATATGGCCGCCGTGCGCTTGGTCTGAGGGCCGTGCTCCAATGTCATGTTTTGCTCGGGTCACTGTTCTCTATCACTGTTCCGAGTTTCGTGCGCGTCGGGCAAAATTTGCTCGTCCCATTTCCCATAGGGGTCCGATTCGGGCCGGTGCTGCTCGTTCGGTTCGGGTCGGATGTTCTCGAGACGCACGAAATACGAAATTTTTTTCCGGGCCGATCGCGACTATACCCCCATTGAAGACTTTTCGTGCATGTTTACTGGGTCAAAAAGGGCCGCGAAGAGTAAGAAAACGGACGAAATAAGAATAATAAGCAATAAACCGACGAAACACAATGTCCCTCGCCAGTTTACTGGCTCGGGCCAATAAAAGACAAAACATACAAAAACATGAAAGCTGAAGTACTCTTTTTTTCCTGACAAATAGGTGCTGTTTTTGTTCACAGCTGAAGAATATCACAAGGGCAGAAAGCAGTGACGTACCAGTTTCACTCGGCCCTCAGTTCCAAAGTCATAAAAGAGCCCCAAAACAAAAACATGCGCATCCAAACAGTGTTGGTGCAAGTTTGACAGATTTGAACATGTATTTCTGAGGTAAAAACAGGTACTGCAGCTCGAACATAAAGTTTAAAGGGTAACAAAGGGATAGTTGGGGGGTGGGAAAGAAGGGGTGTAGACAAATTGAGACAAGACATTACAAGTATTACCTTTTATTTACATTTAGAAACCTTCCACCATCTTATTAGCAAGATCCTCTTCAAACAATCCAATCCAATAAAGGTCCCCAGACACTAAAGAATTCCTTTACATCACCCTTTAACAGATACGTGCGTCTTTCCAGTGGGGATAACTGAAGTACTTTTTGCATTCGATAAAAGTTAACAGTGAGTACCTTGGCCTTAAGACAAAAGCATAAACAAGAAAAAATGAAAAGAAACCGAACAATGAACCGTCTCGACACGAGGTGAAAGTGTTAACTCATTTATCATTGCACTAATTACTTGCGCAATCCTAGCATTTCCGCAGCTAATTAACTTCCGCATTGTATGCCGCAATTCGCACTTTCGGCAAATCTGACGTAACTCCGCCATATGTCTCGCGACCCCTTTACGGCTGGCTTAGTTTCCAAAAAAAAAAGCAAAAGTAAAAAAACTTACCTGGATAGATTAATTGGGGTGACAAATCTGGCCCAATTCTTCGCGCGGCCGGTCACATCTGCTCTGCGCCTCTGCGTCTACTGCAACCCGATAACCTCCGCCCCCCTCGCCATCCCCCCCTCCCCCCTCCCGTATCACCGCCGACCCCCCCCTCCAGGTAAACACTGTCCCCTGCCACTTTAACACCTGTCTGGCTCCCCGCGCCGCTCGCCGTCGGAGCGGCTAGCGTGCACTCACGTACTTGACTCGCGCCGCTAATGAGGTCCCCCCCGGCTGCGCTGTCATGTGCGGGGGAGAGATAATGTCAATATTAACCGACCTGTCGCTTCCATTGAGTCCGCGGACGGAGATTTGAGGGGAGGGAAAGCGGCGGGAGCGTCGACGAGCGGCGTGTTGTGAGGGGCTACGTTCCGGGATTTTTGGGTAAAGGATGCGGTTTGAGCAGGTGTCGAGTTAATGTGTTTTTTGAGCTGGGGAAGAAAGCGAGCCAAAACGGTTGAAACTTGTTCGTTGAGTATAAATGAGGGCGAGGAAGGTGTAATTTATGTCAGCAGGGTCAACAGGGGACCAGGAATAATGCTACACGTCTGCTGTTACCAATAGAGCTTGCACCACTTGGCTCAAGAAGTAAATTTCTCATTGATTTTCCAATGGATTTTACAGGAAATAAAAAATGATATCTCAAATGCTCTGGGCTAAAAGCTATGTGGTAATGTAGTAATGAAACACCACAACAACACTTACTTTATTTAAAATTTATTTCTGAAACGTTAAAAAGTGCTAAATTATGAAAAATTTAGCCAAATTTTAAGTTTTCTTTTAAAAAAATAAATAAATGAAAACAACCGCGTTATGGGAATCTGTTGTAACTTTAACCTTTTAATATTTAATGTGAATTTTTCTAAAAGTCTTTAGGAAAAATGAATGAATGAACCCCACTGTTTAAATTGCCCCTCAATTTTCATGTTATTTTTTTTTAACAAACTAACCCACATCTCTTAACCTTTTACCTTACCTTTTACCCAATTTGAAAAATGTTTGTCCCTCACGAAGACATCGAGTAGTTTTTTGTTTCATCCATCATTCCAGTAATCCTTCATATTTAGTCTTATCTCCCGCTCAAAAGTGACATAAAATCCACCAATCCACTTTGTGATGTCTTGAGGTGGAAATCTAGCAAATGGTCTTTCATGTTATAAAGTCTATTTTCATTTATAGGACTTGTAATTTCAGGTCATTCAAGCGCTTAAATTGCCTTAAAGAAAAAAAACAAGGCATGTCTCGCTAATAGCTAGGAGCTATTAGGGCCAAATTACTCCTACCTTTGTAGTTATAAAGAGAAACAGTTATGCACAAGTGTCCAAAATAGCATATGAAACTTTGATGATGACTGGACCATATAACTAATGGTAGAAGAAGTTTCAGAAGATAGACATCTGCAGACTGTTTTAAAAATCAGAACGTTTCGACTTTCAACCAAGATTCAGTTTGATTCTGAAATGGTTTGAGCTGCCAGAATTTATACTTTCCCGAGCTCAAATTGGACCTGCACCAGTTGGAGAAGTTGTTTCTTTTACTTTCTCTGTTCTTATTTACACATCTGACACTTTCCCTCCTACAGCGTGGGCGTTAAGGCCTATTGAGGTCTGGCCACCTCTTCCCCAGAGCCAAGTGCCTCGTTAGCATTTGGCTGGTTTGAATTCTTCCAAGGTTTTATTGGGCTGTTGTAAACTGAAAGGAGGTTGTAGAGTGTAAAAACAACCTCTTTCAAACCATCCTTTCTCCCAACTTTTTTTTCTTTTAACCTTATTGTCAAAACATCTAGATTTCAAAAATTATTGAGGTCTGGCCACCTCTTCCCCAGAGCCAAGTGCCTCGTTAGCATTTGGCTGGTTTGAATTCTTCCAAGGTTTTATTGGGCTGTTGTAAACTGAAAGGAGATTGTGTGAAAGAGTGTAAAAACAACCTCTTTCGAACCATCCTTTCTCCCAAGTTTTTTTTTCTTTTAACCTTATTGTCAAAACATCTAGATTTCTAAAACATTGTCCTGATAACAACCTGTGAAACCCTCTGGATGAATGAATCACCATGACCCATGTACTAAGGTTGAAAATAAGTCGATTCCTAAGCCTAACCAGTTTGATGACATTTTCAAACTCTGCATCCTGTCACTGAATCCCTGTGACTGCACTGTAAAGGTAAGTTGTGTTTTTTTTTTAGCCTTGCAGGGACATTTGTTGGGCTGTTGTCGTCTAAAGAAGTTCTTGTTCGACTAAAGACATGCTCTGTGCATCGATTAGCCGACTAAGTGGGGGGCGGTGCTGGTAAAAGCTCTTAAACCTAAGTATCTCGATGATCTGACTGTGAAGGTGACCCAAAGTGCACAGAGAAGACACAAATCACAGGAGTTCACACAAATACAGTACAAGTATTTAGACAGAAAACTAGTAATCAGTGTAATCATCTGTGAAACGGTGGTGGACCTGAGGAGGGGGTCAGTGTGGACCTGAACGTCCATCCAGGGGGTCAGTGTGGACCTGAACCTCCATCCAGGGGGTCAGTGTGGACCTAAACCTCCATCCAGGGGGGCAGTGTGGACCTGAACCTCCATCCAGGGGGTCGATCAGGACGAGGTGGAGCAGTACAAGTGCTCGGGAGTGTAACTGGACTGAAAACTTGACTGGGGCAAGAACGTGGACGCTGTCTACAAGAATGGCTAGAGCTGTCTCTACTTTTGGATGCGGCTGAGGCCCTTTGACATCAGCAGGACAATTCTCAGGATGTTCTGTTCGCTGTGGTCTGCTGGGATAGAAGTCTGTGGACGAGGGACGCCAATAGACTCAAGAAGATCATCAAGAAGTCCGGACTGTTCTGGACTTTCCCTCTCCGCTGCTCCACAATGTGCTGGTCAGCTGCAAGAGCTCGTACAGCCACAGAGACAGAGAGAGACAGCCACCAAACTGTGACTAAAATGCAGTTAATAAACCTTTGTAAAATTCTCACCTGTACTGCGCAATATCAAGTACTTGTTGAAACACTATCATGTAAATAAGTAAAAATGTTGCGAGGGAGATTTTAGAAGTTAAGTAAATGTAAATTGTTCATAAAATAGATGCTTTATGAGTTCAGTTAAAATGTAAATTGTTTGTGAATACAAGGTAGTTTGTAGTTTGTCACTACATAATGTCTCCTTTCTACTGTTTTGAATTTAAATCTTACAAAATCGCCCAAAACAATAAGTTGAAATAGCCACCATCTATTAATCTACAAACTATTCATTGAGAGAAAAGGTCTACAGCCCTGTTGTTAGGGGCAAGGCACAAGAATTCGAACAGATGTGTGCACCCTTAATAGACTCTCTCAAACAACAATAATCATGTCATTAATGTAAAGAAAAGGCAAAAAAAAAGTGTGACTTGTTATTATTGTTTGTACTGTACTGTTTTTGTCTATTATTCTTTTATTATTTAATCTGTAGGGGCGATGGACTGGGGGGGTGAAGGGTACTCGTTTCCCCAGGGCCCAGGACAGGGAGGGGCCCTCAAAAGCATGTAAATGAGCAAAGCAATCAGATGCATTGTGGTTGATTACAGTCATTGAGAGACTAAGCACATTTATGATATCTGAGGGCGCTGTCAACCCTTTAAAAAAAAGAGGAAAATCATTGTCAAGTTTTTAACAAATAAAACGTGTGATTATAATTTGCAGTTGGTGAATGTTCTTATTGTAATAATACGATTTGAGATGTTGGTCTGGTAGTTATTTAACCCTCCCGCTATCTTCAGGTCCGTTTGACCCCAGATATATTTTGTTTTATTTTTTATTTCATCGCAATGAAACTTTAATGGGTGGTCCAAAACATCATCAACATATCATTTATGCAATTTTCCTGATATGAAAATGTGTATTACTCTTTGGCCAAATGTGCATTGCTCAAAGGAAGAGAGCATTAGGGTTAAAAAAACAAAACAGTACAGTATCATAATATACGGCAGTAGCTACACAGGATGTCTATACATTTAATTAAAGTAAAAGTTGTTGTTAGATGTGTGTAGAAACCAAAGGAAGTAGATTCTAGCAATATAAATGAAATAATATCAATAATAACCACATTTGTGAAGATAAATAAACTATATACAAAATGATGTATTGGGGTCCACCAAGAAGCTTTGTACCTGGGGCCCAGAATTTGGTGCTACGCCCCTGATAATGAGTCCTCTGCATTTGACCCATCCTTTAGGGCTGCTGGGTACGTGTTCCCTCATGACATATCCCTCCAGATCTTGAGCCAATCTTGATCAAAAACACCAATTTGGAAGTTTATCCAACTGTCCCGCGTTCTATACATCCAACTCGTCACAAAACCCGGCCAACTCTCTCTAAACCTCCGCACTTAGCCGACCCCATCGATCGTAATGGCTCCGTTAGCAAAGCGCGCCGCCGTTCCCATCAGCCCCACAGGTGGCCTCTGTGCGCGGCTTTTTCATTGTCGCCGTAATTGCCGCAGGCTATGAATATGAATCAGGGCCAGCCCGACACGCCGCCGCACGCCACACCTTTCCTGTCGACGGCGCGCATCAATATTACATGGCTCCGGCGCGCTGGAGGTGTAAAGTCGGGAGTGAGAACGTTCGCAGCGCGGCGGGTGGCCAGAGACTGTTGTGACGGCTTTGTTTTGAGCAAATACTGAAACTGGAAATGATGAAGTGAAGTTAAGATTGCGCGGTGCAGGGAGATTGATGGTGTTATTTAGTTTTACAGGGATTAATTATACAAAGGTTACGGCAGGAGGTGTTGTTGTTGTCGCCGCGGAGAAATTTGTCATCTGCATTTGACCCGTTCGTAAGTGGAGGTGGAGGACACGTCGACAGGTCATGGGTTAGTTTCATGGTTAGGGGGATCTAGCTCGAGGATTCGATTGTTGCGAAAAAAGGAGCAGTGATAATAAGAGTAAGGACGATTGTTTGGAGAGCGCAAATAATACAAGGCAATTTAAAGTGCTTTACATAAAAGAATAATATTACAATAAAATTACAAATGAAATGCACGGTGGCAGAGCGGCTAGAGCTTCTGCCTCTCAATAAGGAGATCGTGGGTTCGAATCCCGGACCACCCCAACATCGTGGTTTCGAATTCTGAACCACCCTAACATCACACGATCTCTCTGGGTGGAGTCTGCATGTCCTCCCCGTGTTACCGTGGGTTCTCTCCGGGTTCTCCGGCTTCCTCCCACCGTCCAAAGACATGACTGTGTAGGTTAATTGAGAACTCTAAATTGCCCGAAGTGTGTGAATGTGAGAGTGAATGGTTGTCTGTCCTTGTCTCTGTGTTAGCCCTGTGACGAGTTGGCCACTGTCCAGGGTGTACCCCGCCTAAGGCCCAAAGTCACTGGGATAGGCTCCAGTCACCCGCAACCCCTAACGGGAATAAGCGGTAGAAAATGAATGAATGAATGAATAAAATTACAAACGAAAGCATGTAAAAAACATAGAAAAAACATATTTTAAAAGAGAAGAATGCAGAGAAATCAAGTTGTGTGTCTTGAAACGGTCCTTTAACTCTACATTTTTCAGATTTCTTTTACGTTCTTTTCCTTCCTGTCTGCAGCTGCTTTTCGCCCACATTTCTAATCTTTCAAAATGCCTTTTCATTTCAATTATTCGTCTTGTTTGCACAGTCTTTTTGGACAGAATTCTTTTATCAGCATCATCTATTTTCTTTCTCGACGCCATCAGACGCTGTCACTCGTCCTTCCATTAAATCCCTTCGCTTTCACTCATCAATTTTATTCATAAAAATTACATTTTCTTCACAAAAATCCTCTGCAGGACAATCTTTGCTCAACTGGGATTCCCAGTAGAAGCCAGTATCAGTGCTGTTAGTGAAGGCAATTTGATCTAAGCCAATGCAAAAGATCAGAATCAGAATAAGTTTTGTTCATTCCCAGTAGGAAATTATTTTCAGCAGCAGAAGAAAATAAAGTTATCAAAAACAAAGAAACTAAAATTAAATATCAGTCACGGTAAGAATCTGTCTTTTTCTCAGCTAAACCCCCCGTAAAAGCAGAATAAGTTTAGATTGAAATAGTACATTATTGAGTGCGCTGATTGAGTGTCACAGTTTGATGGCGACAGCAGGAATGATTTTCAATTGTGGAGCGGGTGGGAGAGCAGAATTAGTCCAGGAGCCATTTTAAACCCCCCAAATCTCAGACATTAAAAAAGATTGCAGACAAAAAAATTCAAGCCAAGTTTTAAGAAAATCCATAAATGTTAAGTTGAATTGTTTTCCTGAAATCTGCAACTTTTCCATAAAATGTTCCCAAAGGCTTTCCATAGACAAATGAATGAGACTTTTGTACATCTGTTTGGCAGTATGGAATACAGCAGGTCAACTGTCTGAGCTCATCTTAGGCTCAATCTGAAGGAAATCAATTGGGCAAGTTTTCCACCCACATATGGAACAGTAACGCCGTGCCGTGGGGTCACAAGTCTCTGTTTGTGAAAAGGATTTGTCCATGAGAATGACATTTTTGTCGTCTTCTTCAATTCGTCGTCAATCATGGATAAACCCCTCTAATGTTAGATAGCTGTATTCCTTGTCATATCAATATTCTTTGTTCCAAATTTCCTGACTGTGACACTGTATGTCGGGGTTTCTGTGGGGCATTAAAAAGAATTAAAAGTCATTAAATGGATTTTGGCAAAAAAAAAAGAAAAAGGCCTTAAAATGCATTAAAAGTATTACATTCAGTCCCCACTGGCATTACATCTAAAAACAGAACAATAAATATAAAGGTAAAATATAAATAAGAGCACTTGTCCCATTGTGTCTCTTCAGAGCCGCTGTATCAGCAAAGTGTTCTGAGCAGATTTTAACATTCAAATATATTTTGAACCCTAGATATACTGAATAAATTGAGTCTAAATGTTAAAAGCTTAGATCAAATCATCAAAAAAAATCAAAGATTGGGTTCAAAACATACATTTGCATGGTTTAAATTTCACTTAAACAAGCTTTTTGAATATTATCAAGTAGTTTATTATCTTCTGGTCATTCTGTTGTTCAGTGGAACGCTTAGAAGCCAGTAGTTTAGACATGATAAAAGTGTATATGTCTTATGTAGTGTTGATTATGACATTAAAAATCTTGAAATACTGAATTAAAAAGCATTCATTTGATTTTGCTTAAATCTGCGTTAAACCCTGGTGTGTGACTATTGCACTACTTTTTTTTAAATTTTTTTTATAAAGTTCCGTCTGAGCTTTGATTCAAAAAGTGGTTTTGGGGATCTCTTAGGACCGAACGAGGCTGAGCTGAAACAAAGGACTTGAACTCGTAATGACCAAAGTTTACACTGATGAAAAATAATAGTAAGAAAAAGCGTAGAAAAATGAAATACATCGGGTGGAGAGATACTGATAGCGCAAAACGTTTCTTGAATTTCCTGAACATTAAACCGGAGCTTCTCAAAGGAGGGTGTGCCTGTTGGGGGAGGTGTGAGAAGAGCCAGAGGGGACGATTGTTTGGCAAATGTGCACACGTTACCTGTGACAGACGTGTTCAGTGCCAACTCAAGGTTCATCTAAGTATATGAAAGAGCAGCGGATTATGTGGAAGATGTACTGAAAGATGTACAATATTGTTGCTTTGTTGCTAATTTACAATTCACAATAATTACTAAATAGACTTATCGTTCTGTGGATAATCAATGGGACAGTACATTTTGGCCCTCTGTATTTATCGCGTGAACACTTTCTTTGCAATAGTGGGGAAATCATAGTTATTATTCTGTAATACAATAATAATTCATTTGTAAAGGGTAGAACGTGTAACAATGACTCATTATATCAAGTATATGAGTGCTTGATTCTGCTATTTATTTGTTGCAATTCATGTTTTTTGACAATATTGTACATTTAAAAGAGGGTTTATTGCAGGTCGGTTCAACTTAATTTTCAGGGTCAGATTTTTCGGAGGACCGTGGCCTCTGGGGCGTAGAGGCACAACACGTCACTACTTCAGTTTGAACACAGTTTAGGGTCACACAAAATATCCCCAACACTAGATCTGTTTCAATAATGGTTACAAAAAAAAAAATACTGCTGTGTTAGATTTTTGTGGAAAAATAAGATGCTTACCACTTTACCAACACTGTTATGCAGAACGGCAACGTCAACACTGAAACAGAACTAAACTCGATGCCAACAAGTCAGAACCAATACTAACGAGGAATCAAACCAGGTCTAAAGTAGAATTAAACAAGGACTAAACCAGGACCAAATCAGGTTAAAACTAGCACTAACCCAGGATTAAACAACTGAACAAGAAAAAAAAGGTTTAATATTTGAAAGTTGGGTTTACGGGCCAGATCGGATTGTTTGGCGGGCCTGATCTGGCCCATGGGCCTTAAGTTGAATATCCCTGGTTTACTGGGAATCTGCTGGAAGGTTATTGTGTGTCAATGGCATAAACTTGTTTCAATATTATCATTAATCGTGCTATTTCTATGCAGGGGTGTCATACTGGGGGGGTAAAGGGTGCTAGTTTCCCTGGGGCCCAGAGCAGGGAGGGGCCCTCAAAAGCATGTGATTTTTGTTTTCTCAGTTGAACTTTTCTACGCTTTAATCTGTTTGTTGGTATATAATGCAATGTGGTTCAGTTAAGTCTTTTGAGAGACTAAATCTGAGGCCCCCATCACCCCTAAATACAGAATATAAAAAAGAAGAAAATCATTGCTCACATAATAGCCACGTTGCTTCCAAATAAAACTATCGATTGTCATTTGCAGTTAGTGTATTTTCTTTTTGAGTTTTGAGATCTTTGTGACATTGGTCTGGTAGTAATTACAAAAACGAACAACATTTGGCTACACAGGATGTCTATTAATCAGCACGTTATTATTAGGTGTATGTAAAAACCATAGGGTGTATATTCTTGCAATTGGGAATGAAAAAAATACAATAACAACTGAATTTGCTGGGATAAATAAATATACAAAATTATGTATTAGGGTCCTACGAGAAGGTTTGTACCTGGGGCCCAGAATTTGATGTTACGCCCCTGTTTCTATGTGGTTAAACAGTATATGGGACATCTTATTTTATTATAACAGGTCGTGTATCGTCTACAAGCAAAACTATTAAAAATGACCTCAAAAAGAGACATAGACGTCTAATACGCTTGTGTAATTTCCCAAACAAGGATATAAAGTGATATTTCTGCCATTTTGTGCTTAATTTTATGCACTATTCTCGTTTTATACAATATTTGAACCTCAACCAAGACGTTATCTCATTATCTAGATATCGCAAAACAACACTGAGATACACACTTTGTCAATATTGCTATCAACTTACGGAATTCATCATCGGTTTTGTACCCTTTCGCAGTCTCTTTCTTTATCTCATACTATCATGTTGTTCCCACGGTAACACTTAAGAGTAAAGTCTCTCGTCTTCTTCACGTCCAAACCTGCGGATAGTAAAGAAAGTCGGCAGCAGCTCACCAAATAAAACCTGACATAAACCTCTGAACAGTCTGCGATCTGACACGACCTTTGGGCCGAAGAACTCAGAGGGAATAAGGAATATTTGGAAAAGTTTTAACAATTCAGGGGCTGTAAAGTTTTCACCGCTGCAGACTTTTTACAGTCAGTTTTTATTGTCGAGCCTGGCAAAAGATAACCCTGACAAACAACTAAATGAAACCTGTAGCCTCCAGTTAGTTGGGTAAGGAATTGCAGATTTTTTTGCTCATGATTTGTGCCTCTACTCACTGACGCCGTGATATCAAAATGTTAATTGCCAGTTGTAAATTTCACTCTAAATGGTCGTCTTTAAATAGTTCTTGAGTGTTGGCCATTAAAGCTTGAGCGGTGATTGGTGAGAGGCAAAGCTAGCAGGCTGTGATTAATCGACAGTAAAAGTTAAATAGCTTAAATTAAATATTACAAGACGTCAAAGAAGTTTGGGATATTAAGCCATGAAGTACTTATCTAACTCAGCACATTAACTGAAGTTTCTGAAGTAGTCATCTGGTTTTAAAAATCGAGATGTTTCGCTTTCCATCCAAAAGTCATTCTCAGTCTTACCATTTTTAAGTCATTTTATGGATCTTTTAGGGAGGAGCTTTTAAACATGATGAATTGCTCTCTTCAGACGGGGGTCTTTCCCAGTGCCTTTAAAGCGGCGGTGGTGAGGCCCCTGCTGAAGAAGAGCAATTTAGATTTTAATGATCTTAACAATTACAGACCGGTATCTAACTTACCATTTTTAAGCAAAATTTTAGAAAAACTTGTTTTTACTCAGCTAAATTATTTTTTAAACTCACACAATATTTTTGAGGAATGTCAGTCTGGTTTTAGGGTAAACCACAGTACAGAGACAGCCTTGACTAAGATTTTAAATGATTTTAGATTAAGTTATGATTTTAAACAGGTGACAGTGTTGGTTCTACTAGATCTAAGCGCTGCCTTCGATACAGTAGACCACACTATTCTTTTAAACAGACTCAAACACCTGGTGGGCCTCTCTGGTACTGTGCACAAATGGTTTACTTCCTATCTCACAGACAGAACATTCATGGTAAGTTTAGATACCTGCTCCTCCAGGGTCCATAAAATCCCATGTGGTGTGCCCCAGGGTTCCATTTTAGGTCCTGTACTTTTTAACCTCTACATGCTCCCTCTTGGTGGTGTCATCAGGAGACATGGAGTCAGCTTCCACAGTTATGCTGATGATACACAGCTTTACATCTCCATGTCTCCTGATGACACCAGGCCAATGGATGCTCTTTTTAACTGCATTTTAGACATCAAATCCTGGATGGCAGAAAACTTTCTCCAGCTTAACCGGGACAAAACTGAGGTTTTAGTCATCGGTCCTGAGGCCCAGAGAGAGAAACTTTTATCCAAACTGCAAGCACAGTCTTTTAATCCATCGGCTCAAGTGAAAAATCTGGGTGTTATCTTTGACTCTGAGCTCACTTTTACTCCACACATCAAGAACATCACAAAAATAGGTTTTTATCACTTAAAGAACATAGCCAGAGTCCGCCCCATTCTCTCTCGGGCCAACACGGAGACCCTGATGCATGCTTTTATCTCCAGTCGTATAGACTACTGTAATGCCCTGCTCTCTGGTCTTCCCAAAAAGAGTATTGCAGGTTTGCAATTATTACAAAACTCAGCAGCACGTGTCCTGACTAAGACCAGGGGGCGGGATCACATTACACCGGTTTTAAAATCACTGCATTGGCTCCCCGTGTGTTTCAGGATCGATTTTAAGGTTCTTTTACTGGTTTATAAATGTCTTAATGGTCTTGGGCCTTCTTATCTTTCAGAACTGCTTTTACCATACGAACCCTCGCGGCCCCTGCGCTCCTCCGGCAGCCGGCTCCTAGTCATTCCCAAAGTCAGGACACACACTCACGGCGAGGCGTCTTTTCAGTACTACGGCCCTCGTCTGTGGAACGGCCTGCCGGAGAACCTCAGGGCCGCAGAGAATGTTCAGGTTTTTAAGAGCAGGCTCAAGACCCACCTTTTAGTTTAGCTTTTGACTAATATTTATTTATTTTATTATTTATTTATTTATTATTTACATCGGTATTTTAAATAATTTATTATTTTATATTATTTTATTTATAATTGAGGCTACTTTTGATGTATTTTACATTCAACCTTAGGTCCTAGTGTTTACTTTACTATATATTTTATCTTTATCCTCCTTTATCTGAATCCCTTTATTCATTTTAGACTCTCCAGTGTTTCCTCTGAGGGGCCCTCTGTACTGGGAGCGGTGGTCGTCTGTGGCCCCTGGGCACTGGCTCATTGGCCCCAGGGGGAGGTTTGGTCTGTGCCTGGTCTCTCCTCTGGGTTTTGAGTCTGTGTCCTCTGGCTGCAGGCGACTCTCTGCTCCTGGTGCAGACGGCTCCTCTGATGGTGCTCTCACAGCTGGTTCACCTGCATTCAGCCTCATGCCCATTATCTTATTGCATGTATGTGTGCGTGTGTGCGTGAATGTGTGTGCATTTGTGTGTGCGTATGTGTATGTGTTTGCATGGAAGTTTTAATATAGTGATGTTTTTGCCGGGGTGTGGTTGGGTTTGGGGAATATGTATATATGTGTATATGTATGTGAATAATATGTGAATTGGAAAGCACTTTGTGTTACAATTATTGTATGAAAAGCGCTTTATAAATAAAGTTTGATTTGATTTGATTTGATTTGAATAAATGAATGAGTTTAAGTATAATAATGAGAGAAAATAAAATAAATAGTTAAAAATAATAAACTGGTTGCAACCAAACAGGCTGGGCTGAAGCAACATGTTTATGAGCCCATCCTGAACATGACACAAAACTCAACAATTCAGACAGAAATCCACTGACATTTACCAGAATTCTAGACTTAGAATTCTTACGATCTCTTTTTTTGGTTACAGCAACACTTTATAAGTATTAATCATTTCATGCTTTAGAGAGTTTTGACAAAGTATTAACTCACTTAAATTCATCGCTGAGATCATTCCAGAGATTTGTTCCTGACACAGACATCTTTGCCTTACATTAGTTCTTACTTTACTCATTTCAAACTGAATAAACCTCTGAGGTTATAACGACTGTTTCTTAATGTAAAGAAAGATTCAATTCCTGTAGGGGGGTCCTTTCAATTTCAATCTTAGCAAATATCAGATCGAAACTGAAATGATACGTCTTCAGGAATAGACTTGAAGTTCCATCTACTGGCAGCAGAGGAAATTACAACAGGGAAATAAACAATCTTAGCTTGTCCCAACGTGCAAAGGTAATTTGGGACGGTAATGCTTCCTGAGCCTGGTGATGATTTATGGACTTAAAATCAGAGTGGAAGTTCTCGGAGCACTATTATATATGTAACCATTCAGTATTTTATCGTGCTGGATAAAATACTGAATGGTGGCATCTATAATATTTGTTTAAAGGCACAAATGTTCTCGTGCAGGTAAAACTAATCCGTGCAAATAGGGCTGAACTGCACCAGAATACAGCGATTAAAAAAATTCCAGAATTTTCCATATTTCAGTTAACAAAAACACTTTATTTTTGCTTTTCTTTGATTCATGGTTCAATCTTCACTTAACAGAAGATATTCCGATTGGGCAACAAGTAAATAAACCAAAGTCAAACTGATATTTTCTATATTGTCCCATTGCATGTTCAAAAATATATTCAATCTACCAAATATATAGCATTTTCATCTATTTATTATTAAAACCTATAACCCTGGAGAATGCAGAGATGTTTGGATGTTAAGAAGGAGGTTTTCAAGGTCTCACACTTTAATCTATTCTTGGTTCATGCCATTTGAACAGACACATACTTCAAAGAGACGCAGGCAGACGAGAAGAAGCGGCTTTCATGAAATGGATAAAATGTTCCCATCGACATCGCAGAAAGTCACTCAAGGTCTCCCATGATCTATTCAAGCCATGTGAACGGAACTCATTATTAATATTAACACGCTTCTCATTACAACAAATGAAACAAGCGCAAAAAACTTGGCTATTGTGTTAACGCCGGTGTAGGTGCATTATCCACACGGCCCGCAGCATCGGCTCGAGTGTGCAAAACGTCGCATTTTGATGACGTAGTGAAAAATATGATCAGTTTTTACGTTAAAATGTACATGTTTGGACATACATATCGTGTCCTGTTATTCTCTTGTGCGTTTGTGATTATTGATCAGTGTTTAAAACTGAGAATGAACACAAACAACTACAAGGCAGAGTAGAATTTGGATGATAAATTCACTTTTATTCACTCCATGGTCACTTTCTCTTTGGAACGCGGTGGCAGCGGGCTCCGGATATCCAGTTTTATACGGCCTATGATTTGAATCAATCGCTCAGTCAAACTTTATTTATAAAGTTGGTTCCATGCCCATAACCCAAAGTGCAGCCAGTATACTGTACAGAACATGAACCTGTTGAAAAAGCTGCCACTGCTGTCGGCCGGTCCCAGAGCAGAGGGATCAGGTACACTAGAGCCTTGATTTTCAACCAGCGTGCCAGGGAACACCAGAGCGCCTTGAAGTTTTGCCAGGTGCGCCATGAAAAAATGTCAAATTTGAGTTAACAGATTCACAAATGCGGATGTAATTGACTAATTTACTTTTTTGGGAAGTCCTGAGGAACTTCTGCATTGAAGAAGAACCCAAATCCACCACTGTTCTAAATTTAAAGAGCTAGACGGTTGCACAGACCATATTTCTTACTAATTGGGCAATGCTTTAGTAATACATAATGTGCCGTGGTATCTTTTACACTCAAAAAGAGTGCCGCAACTCAAAAAGGTTGAAAAACACTGCACTAGAGATCTTAAAAGTGATTAAAGGTTGAAAATAAGAAAAATCTAGATGGATGCATGGATGGATGGATAGATGGATAGATGGATAGATAGATACTTTATTGGAAGAAGTTCAAGTTCACTGCACTTCTCAGCTGCCTTTGGTCTCAGTGCAGCTTTAGCAAGAAGATTCGTCAAGTACCGTCAGCAGATCCTGTGTCTAAGCAGTCTGAGGAGAGTAACAGCCCTCAGGACATAAGACTCCTGAGCATTCCGGGCATCAAAGTGTCCCTTCTTTCAATTTTTGTTCAGTTTCATCAAGCACGACAAATCTAACAAATCAGTGAACGATACAAAGTGGTGCTGAAATTTGACATAGACCCATCGTTGCCAAATGTAACAAACAACAACCGTCTGCACAATGCGCAAACGACAAAATTCATTGTTGCATTTAGCTGACCTATCAAAACGAACAGAGCTGGACGTTTCTATCAGTACCAGACTGTGCAAACGTCTTGAAAACACGCAGTCTGCCGTGAGGTCGTCTCTCCACAGACCTGACCTTGTTACGCTCTCTCCCTCTCGTTGTACTTTTACCTGCCCACGTCTGAGCATCAACGTCCGTCCATCCATTTAATTAACTATTCATTGCTGCTCACTGATGTTCCCGTGTCTTCAATCACTCTTGAATTACTCTGTCTCCGCTCCTCTCTCACACCTGGCTTTTTATTGTTGCCGTTTTTTATTGCAGCCCCGGGTGAATCTTGCACTCTTCTTGCATTACGGCCCCGATAGAAACTTGATCCCCGCTGCAGCAAAGAGAACCGGCTCCACCTGTTATCCGCGGCACATCTCCTGGGGGCTTTGGGATGGTCCGGGGCCGAGGGAGAAGAGGAGGGAGAAGGGGTGAGAGCGGAAGTCTTTCATGTGAGAGGATCCACAAGTGCTCGGGGAAAATAAGGGGCGAGACGGGGCATACTTGTCGAGCGCTCGTGAGGGTGGTTTACAGGGGAGGGATGGATGTTGGGCAGAAAATGTAAAATGAAGCCACGTTTTGACTGGCCCTGATCTCCCAGACCGGTTCACTTTGGAGCGTCTCGGGCCGCTTTTGTCAATAGCGTTCTGCGTTTCCGTGGCGAAGGCTCTACGTGAGCAACTGAACTCAATGTTTTTCTAACAGACCCTTTAAAATGTGATACAATCAAAGTTCCGGAATGGAGGCGACTGGAGGCAAAAGGAAGTTGACAGTAAATTTTTCGATAATTATCTCACATTAGGTCTAAATTCTACTGGTTTTAAGTGTTTGTGTTGGGAAAAAAAGCAAAACTAACTGACCTTTCAGTTAGCTTGCTTTTCTATAGCAAGCAATGGACAAAATATTATTTTCTAGCCTTAAAATTGTATTTTAGCTTCAAAAGAATCTAATTTATGGAATAGTCTCTAATATATCTCTACAAAAAATATGGTGGGCTCAACACTTCTGTGAGTGTTTTTCCAGTAAAACCCATAAATCTGGATTGTTCCTTCATCAAAGTACCCAAAACATAATGTAAAATACAATAATAAATGTGTTTAAAGCAGCTCTGATGTCACTCACGTGTGTCTGACTGGTTTACATTTTTTTAAACTGACATTCTGAGGTTAAGTTTCTCCAGTGAAATCACATTATGTTGCACTTCCCTTTTGCCTCCATACTGAATTTAGAATGTTTTTGTTCATAAACTTTTATAGGGTCTATATGTAAATCTAAATTGTACCTGAATGATATCTTTTCGATCTCAGCAAATTACAAAAAGACGTTAATGATATGACCTTATTTGATGTTTTGATACCAGTTACACCAATCAGGTAATTTTCAATAGATTTTTCAACTTTTCTCCACAAACAGCGGTTTTTCTTTGTCAAATATAAAATAGTGACATTCGAGGAGTTTTGGAGCTCTGTACAGGATGGTTTCTTGGTTTTCCTGATGTCATTGGTGATGTCATCATTTACAACCAGGAAGTACAATTAAAAACCTAAACAATTGTTAAACCGTAATACAATTTTTAAATATTTTTGAAGAGTTTGAAATATATTTATCGTACTGGATTTTAGTTAAATGAGTAGTTCAACCTATCATTGGCTCTAAATAATTCCAAGTTTGTGAGACCGCGCGAGATGTGGAAACGGCTAGAGTAAACAAAACACAACTTCAGGTTTATTGTCAGCTTGTGGTGGATCCCTCTGCCACCACTCCACAGTGTTAGTATATTTCTTTAATCACTTTACATTTCATTTATATTACACAAAACATTATGCACAGTTTAATATATTTTATTTAGACACATATTTTCTAATTTGGGTGCACACTTATTAGTTAATATTTGTCTGAATTATTACTTACACTTGTTTCTTTGGAGTTGCCAGATCAGAGGACCAGACAAAGAGGCTGGATGAGCCCACATGGACCGTGGCAGTGGGGGAGGAGGAAGCGCACTGTTTTACTATTTTCAAATTATCTAGTTTAGTTTGGTTTAAAATTAGTTTTATTCACTTATTTAAATCTATTTAGTCATTGTAATTTGCCTTATTGTTTCTTTGAAGTTTGCAGTTTTGGTTTTCTCTTTGTTGTGCTGTCTCCCCCGTGTGTTCATTTTGGGTTAGTCCTTTTTGTATTTAAACTCCCCTCCTTGTTTGAGGCGCTCTCTGTTGGTCTGGGTTTCTCTTTGTTCTGTTATAGTTATGGTTTAGTTTACTTCAGTTGGGCCCAATATGTTTATATTGCTTTGCTTATTTTTGGAGCCTTTGTTAAATTCATATTTTTTTGACTTAATTAAATTAACCTTATTTTTTACACCTGTTGTCCCTGCCTTTTACGTTTGGTCCACTACAGTTGGTGGCAGTGGTGGGATCATTCAGTAAAGGACACTGGTGTATTTTTTTTATTTTGACTATTTTTGCACTACCAACCTCTGATTTTGGAAAAAAAAAAAAAAATGCCAGTAAGAGGAAGAGGACGGACAAGGCCAGCAGTCAGCCGGGAACCAGGTGCAAGGAGTGAAGTGCTAAATGGCAGTGATCAGGAGGATGGAGCTGTTGGTGGAGAGTTTGACACAGAACCGGGCCACGGTGAGCCTACATTAGCCGAATTAGCTGAGCTTCTGCGATTCCATATAGGTCAACAAAAAGCTAAAGATGCCTACTGGGACAAAGAAGTTGTTAAACAAGAACAAAGATTTAAGGAGCTTCAACAACAGTTCAGCATGCTTAAAATGGAGGCTCGAGCTGAAACACCTAGACTGAGGCCTACAGCGTTACAGGAGCCTGAGCCTTCTCACAGTCAAGGTGACCTTGTCCATGCTCCTTCACACTTCTCTAATGCACCCAAGCTACAAAAACTAAGTGAAGATGATGATATTGAACACTTTCTCATTACTTTTGAAAGAATTGCTATTGCCTGTAGATGGCCAAAGACTGATTGGGCTTTCCACCTAATACCATTATTAACAGGCAAAGCTAGAAGTGCCTTTGTTCACATGGATGTTGATTTGTCTATGAACTATGATAATGTCAAGTTTGCAATTTTACAAAAGTATGACATTAATACGAAACCTATAGGCAACGATTTCGTTCTCTCCATGTGGAGCCCGAAGAAACCCCCAAAGAGCTGTACATAAGATTGAAAGAGCTGTATGGTAAATGGGTGCAACCAAGAGATAAAACAGTTGACCAAATTAATGAAATCCTTATTCTCGAGCAGTATTTAAGGATGCTATCACCAGAACTGCAGGTGTGGATCAAGGAGCATGACCCAAAGACTGCAGAGGAGGCAGCTGGTTTGGCTGATGTGTTTGTGGCTGCTAGGAGGAAAGGCCAGTCCTGGGCTAACACAAGCTGGAAGGATGACCACTATCAACCTCCTCGTCAACCTCCAGTCCAACAGCTTTCAAGAGTGGGTAAGCCCCCGGTAAGGGACAAATCTGCAACATCACATCCTGCAAAAGTTTTTAGGAAGCCACTTTGCTCTTTGTGTGTGGGACAAGAGGGACACACCAAACCAATGTGTCCAGGTAAAATCCTGTTAAACTGTCCCAGATGTGTTTTGTGCCCAGGGAAGAACTGCACAAGGCAGCAGTGAAGCAGGCATTAAAGGAGACGTCAGTGGAGCTCAACGGCCATGCGCTTAAGGCACTGATTGACACAGGGAGTACTCAGACTCTGGTCCATCGCAGGTATATTTCACCTCAGTCTGTCTGCACCAGTGAGACCATTCCAATCTGTTGTGTCCATGGGGATGAGAAGAAATATCCTACAGCTGATGACTATATCATGGCAAATGGACAGACTTACCTGCTAAATGTTGGTGTAGTGGATAATCTGCCATTCCCAGTCATTTTGGGCAGCGATTTACCTGTGCTAATTGACCTGCTGCAGTCTCCTCAACTGTGCAGTGTAGCGCTCACTCGGGCCCAGGCAAAGCAATCAGACAAAATTCTCTCAGACCTTAGCACTCTGCCTTTCTACAATGTTGAGTTTCCCACAGAGCAAAGTACAAAAGGGCGCAAATCCAGACGTCAGCGGAGGATGGAGAAGTTCCAAGGGACAGTTGTGACACCACCTGACACTTCAGAGCCTGAGCTACGGCAAGATTTCAAAATCCCTGGCAATATTATAGAGCTGCAGCACCAGGATTTAAATCTAACAAAGTACTTTGAAGATGCAAAACTTAAGAAAAACTATTTCTGCTTTCAAAATGACATTCTTTACAGAGAGCAAGGGTCAACAAAACAGCTTGTTCTGCCAAAGTCAGTCAGGGAAACAGTTTTAAAGTTGGGCCATTCTATTCCCTGGGCCGGCCACCTGGGGAAGCATAAAGCCTTTGCCCGCATAGAACGCAGTTTTTTCTGGCCTGGCATGCGTAAAGATGTGGAACAGTTTTGCAGGAGCTGTCCAGTGTGTCAGAAAACATCATCCAGACTCCCTAATAAAGCTCCCCTCCAACCACTGCCAATAGTGAGTACACCGTTTCAGCGGCTAGGCATGGATATTGTGGGACCTGTAGAAAAAAGTAAATCGGGTAACCGCTTCATGCTAGTACTGACAGACTAC
The DNA here is from genome assembly GCA_019453435.1 of Rhinogobius similis. Lineage (NCBI taxonomy): Eukaryota > Metazoa > Chordata > Actinopteri > Gobiiformes > Gobiidae > Rhinogobius > Rhinogobius similis. The sequence continues at coordinate 35,153,838 of CM033635.1, read as the reverse complement.
GCGACTAAGTATCCAGAAGTATTCCCCTTAAAATCTGTTAAAGCAAAGACTGTAGCCTTTTGTCTAGTGCAGTTCTTTTCAAGAGTTGGTTTCCCTCAGGAGATCCTCACTGACCAGGGAACAAATTTCATGTCAAAACTGCTCAAGGATGTGTACCAGCTCCTGGGTATCAAAGGACTGAGAACAACACCTTATCATCCACAAACAGATGGACTAACTGAAAGGTTTAATCAAACGCTAAAACAAATGCTACGCAAGTTCGTTAATGAAACTGGCTCAGACTGGGACCAATGGCTCCCCTACATTCTGTTTGCCTATAGAGAGGTTCCCCAATCCTCCACAGGGTTTTCCCCGTTTGAACTGCTGTTTGGTCATGAAGTAAGGGGACCCCTGACAGTGCTAAAGGAACTGTGGGAGGGGGGAAAAACTAACAAAGAACCTGTGAATGTTGTGTCCTATGTGCTCCAGATGCGAGAGAGGTTGGAGAGGATGACTGCCTTGGCCCAAGAGCACATGAAGACCTCCCAACACAAACAAAAGACCTGGTATGACACTGCATCCAGAGAGCGGGGGTTTGTGCCTGGCCAGAAAGTCCTGGTAATGCTGCCATCGGAGGATAGCAAGCTACTGGCCAAGTGGCAGGGCCCCTATGAGGTAATGCAGAAATTGGGACCAACAACCTACAGAATTTCTGTCCCAGGTCAAAGCCGCTCGACAAGGGTTCTCCATGTAAACCTACTAAAAGAATGGGTCTCAAGACCAGAAGACCAACAAACCTCATTTTACATCAGGAGTGCGGAGGACGAGGAGCTGGAGGAGCAATATCTGCCTGTCCCCTCTGTTTTAGCACCCAGTTTAGATCATCTGACAGAGAAACAGAGGTCTGAGGTGAGGAGTATCTGTTCAGCAGAGGTATTTCAGGAAAACCCAGGCTATACCACGGTAATAACACATGATATTGCCTTGAAAGAAGATGCAGCTGTAAAACGAATGAGTTATCGCATCCCAGAGAGACTCCTTGAACCCCTGAAAAGAGAAATTGAACTAATGCTATCTCTTGGCATCATTGAGGTGTCCCAGAGTGAGTGGTGCAATCCAATTGTGCTTGTCCCCAAAAAGGATAGCACAATTAGGTTTTGCATTGACTTTCGCTACCTCAACTCAATATCAAAGTTTGACTCATACCCTACACCTCGCATCGATGATCTGATTGAGAAACTCGGAAAAGCACAATATCTCACCACCATTGACCTTTCAAAGGGCTATTGGCAGGTTCCACTCTCTTCCAGGTCAAGAGAGCTAACCGCCTTCAGGACACCATGGGGCCTTTACCAGTTCCGGGTGATGCCATTTGGACTTCACGGTGCCCCTGCCACATTTCAACGATTAATGGATAAGGTGCTCAATGGACTCTCACACTTCGCAGCAGCATATCTGGATGATATCATTGTTTACAGTAACAGCTGGGAAGAGCATCTTCAACATTTAAAAGTTGTCTTTGAGTGTCTTCAGAATGCAGGTTTAACAGTGAATCCTGCAAAGTGTGCTATTGCCAAGAAGGAAACTGAATATCTGGGGTTTGTTATCGGAGGAGGATTGGTGAAGCCACAAATCCAGAAAGTGGAGGCCATCGCATCCTGTCCCCTCCCACAGACAAGAACTCAACTACGGTCCTTCCTGGGAATGTCAAGTTGGTACCACAGATTTATTCCTAACTACTCTGCAAGAGCTTCTCTGCTCACAGACATGACCAGCCTCAAAGGCCCAAACAAACTAGTGTGGTCTGAAGAATCCAGGGAGGCATATCAAGATATACAGCAGGCTCTGAGCAGAGACCCAGTGCTCCACTGCCCGGACTTCCAGGAGGAGTTCATCCTTCAGACAGATGCTTCAGAAAAGGGTCTTGGTGCTGTGCTGCTTCAGGGGCCCCCACATGACCGCCATCCCATTGCATTCATCAGCCGGAAACTCTTCCCTAGAGAAACCCGCTATTCCACCATTGAGAAGGAATGCCTTGCAATCAAGTGGGCCCTGGATTCACTCCGCTACTACCTCCTAGGAAGACAGTTTGTGCTGGAAACTGACCACAAAGCACTAAAGTGGCTGGAGAGGATGAAAGACACCAACAGCCGAATCACTCGCTGGTACCTGGCTATGCAACCCTACAAGTTTGAAGTGCAACACATCCCGGGCAAGCAGAACGTCACTGCTGACTACCTGTCCCGCTGTGCCAGCGAGCCTTCAGAGGAGGGGGAGTGTGTGGTGGATCTCTCTGCCACCACTCCACAGTGTTAGTATATTTCTTTAATCACTTTACATTTCATTTATATTACACAACACATTATGCACAGTTTAATATATTTTATTTAGACACATATTTTCTAATTTGGGTGCACACTTATTAGTTAATATTTGTCTGAATTATTACTTACACTTGTTTCTTTGGAGTTGCCAGATCAGAGGACCAGACAAAGAGGCTGGATGAGCCCACATGGACCGTGGCAGTGGGGGAGGAGGAAGCGCACTGTTTTACGATTTTCAAATTATCTAATTTAGTTTGGTTTAAAATGAGTTTTGTTATTCACTTATTTAATTCTATTTAGTTATTGTAATTTGCCTTATTGTTTCTTTGGTAAAGTTTGCAGTTTTGGTTTGTCTTTGGTGTGCTGTCTCCCCCGTGTGTTCATTTTGGGTTAGCCCTTTTTGTATTTAAACTCCCCTCCTTGTTTGAGGCGCTCTCTGTTGGTCTGGGTTTTTCTTTGTTCTGTTATAGTTATGGTTTAGTTTACTTCAGTTGGGCCCAAATGTTGTTTATATTGCTTTGCTTATTTTTGGAGCCTTTGTTAAATTCATATTTTTTTTTGACTTAATTAAATTAACTTGATTTTTTACACCTGTTGTCCCTGCCTTTTACGTTTGGTCCATTACACTAACCCCACACGCGTTTACCACTGACGCCCATAACATGACCTATCCTTTACCGTAATCCTCCGCCTGATCCACGCTTTGCTAGCTAACGTCTCACATTAGCCCCATGGAGAGCGCCTTGTCCCTGCTCTTGTCCGCCTCGCTGCTGCGTGCCTCCGATGGGCCGTGATGGAACAGCCCTCTCCACCGCGCTTACCTCTGCGCAGACAAGATCAAGGAAATCTGCTGCTTAGTGGGACCGCGCCACCAATTTCACGCCTGGAGAGAGGATAGATCCATGTAGCCTTCACCAGCAGGCACCGCGAGGGGATTATGGGGAATCACATACAATACAGGATGGCTATCGGGGATGCTATAAAGTCAATGGCTTTGGGGGGTTGGAGCAAGTAATGCAATAGATGTAATCGGTGGAACAAGTGAGCAGTTATTTTATTGCCCTTACTTAGCGTGTTGGAAGAGGGTTTCGTTTGACGTGTACTTCAAAGACATGAGAGTAGTCAATGGAAAAAGAAATACTGTATTTTCTTACAGGGCAGGACATTTTAATAAGTCGCAAAGATCAACTACATCTACACCCACGTTTTGACAGGCCCTCATCCTCCAGAGTGGTTAGCATAGGAACGTTTTGGCACAGTTCTTTTAATAGCAGAGTGCATTTCCATGTTCCAGGCCTTGATCTGCGTCCTGGGGCAGTATTCAGTACTCTTAATAAATAAAATCTAACTTGTATCTGGATTATACTTTTTCTTCATAAAGATGATTTTAGCAGTTCATGAAAAGAAATAAAGCAAATGGGTGCTGGGTGACAGTGAGATTAGCGCTCTCGCCTCCCAATAAGAGGATCATGTTTGACTCCCGGACCAGACCAACATCACATGATCTCTCTGGGTGGAGTCTGCATGTTCTTCCTGTGTTACCGTGGGTTCTCTCTGGGTCTGACTTCCTCCACCGTCCAAAGACATGACTGTGTAGGTTAACTGGCAACTCTAGATTGCCCCGTGTGAATGAATGTGAGAGTGAAAGGTTGTCTGTCAATGTCCGTGTCTCTGAGTTATCCTGAGACGAGCTGGCCACGGTCCAGGGTGTACCCCGCCTAAGGCCCAAAGTGACTGGGATAGGCTCTAGTCATCCTCAACAAGAACAAGAGGTAGGAAAAAAATCCAAACATTTCCAGGTTTGTCGCACTGTGAGGCGTGGCTAAAGCAAAGAAGAACCTGGGTTTGGATAATGCTCGACACATTATGCACTGGAAATATGGTAGTTTACATCTTTTTCAATCTCGACTGATTGATTTGGGTGTCATGCATCGATAAATAGGAAACTGTTAGCGTGTGCTAGTTTTGTTTTGCTAAGCATGTAAGCTCAACACATAAGTTAGCATATAAATTATGATTTTTTCTTTATATATATCTGATTTTTGCTGTCTTGTTTTCACCTCAGTCTGAGTTCTCTCTCTTGAGTTCTCTCTTGTCCAATCATCTTGCGCTATAATGTTCCACCAGCCAAAATAAGCTAGACCACCTTGGAAGTTAAACCTCATCCATTTTGAATCATTTAAATGGAGACAGTAGAGATTGTACCAATCCGCTCGCCTTAATCGTAACATAATTGGCAGACAACCAAGTATCTTACCTCGATGGACTCTAAAAAGCATCTTGTGGCTGGGCAAGTATAATTTAGGATTTGTTTTTTTCTGTATTTTCCCAACATGAACATTTTCTCCGTTTTTATTATGGTCACGCAGAGCTCAAATTGAACCTACAAACCATTTTAACCTGTGTTGGCCGAGCTACACTCCAAACGCTTCGAGATATGCGACGAGAAAGGATTTAAAAAAAAAACCAACAGGCAATTATCAATCAGAGCGGCAGATTGGAGCGTTTAAAAGGACTTACTTATACCTCCATGTGTCGCCGCATCTCTGTTCCTCTGATTAGCATCGCCCGAATTGTAAATCGCTGCTAATTAGGCTGTCAGGGGTTCGTTAGGGGCCCGGCTTCGTTAAGGGCTGTGTGCGCTCTTCTCCCTCACCTGCTGCATGTATATTAAAACTCATTATCCTCCTTGTCTGAATCACCACTCGCATTAATTGCCATTGATGCCCCGGCTAGACGCGCCCGGCCCTTTTCATGGTCCCCTGAGCGCGGCGTTAACGGCAGAAAATCCATGGAGAATATAAAGTTTTTTGCTTATGTTTGAAGTAATGTGAGCTATTTGAGGATCAGATCTTACAAAGCAGAGAGGAGGTAAATTAATGAAAGGACAGCGAAGGCGTAAGGATCAAGGGAGGAAAGGGGTGGCTATGTGTTGCTAATGTCTTTTAACTTGGTGGTGGTTTGATCGGTGGAGAAAATGCTAATTGGGAGTGGAGGAAATGCTTGTTGAATATGCAACTAGACTTTGTTTAAGGTGCACTAAGGTACTGATATTTTTCTTTATTTTACACTTAACATGTTTGTATCTCTTTAGACGCTTTGACTAAAATGTTAAATAGTTTGGTTTTAAACTTATCTCCATGGACACAAGCAGGTCTGATGTTATTACCTGCTTTGTTTTTTGACAATAACGGCAGGTTAATATTCATATATGTATAAAAAACAACTTGTAATTGAACACATGCAAGAAATGTAGGTTTACTGCCATATGAAAATCCATGGACGACAAGCAAACAGACCAGTAAAGTTACAATTAAATTAAATATTAATAAGTGAGCTGATTTTAACCGATTAATCATTTTCCCAGTGCGTTTCTAGAATTCTAATTATTCACCACAATGAGTTTCTAAGTGCTTTCGCAACCTTCAGAGCCCAGAGCAGAGTTGTAAAGCAAACAACCAGCATGCTAACCCCGCACTTCCTGGTTCACTGTATCCATCTTATTCAGGAAGTCACCGTTTTATCTTCCACTCCTTCCAGGTTTACTATTTTGCATGGGGTCCGACAGCAAAAAGAATTCCCGCTAGATCAGAAGTACGGGTCAGTTGCAGTCAGAAATACGAGTGGATGGGGCAAAATGAATAATCTGGTGAGTGGATAATTAGCCCTCTCTTCAATCGAGCTACGCACATTTGGTCAAAGAGCAATATATGTTTTCATATCAGGAAAAGAATACTTATTTTATTTAAACGTTTTGCATAAATTGTATGTTGAGTGATATTTTGGACCACCCATGAAAGTTTCATAGCGGTGATATAAATTTTTAAAATAAAAAATCTAGATGGAGTCAACAAAATTACCCGAAGGTAGCAAGAGGGTTTACTTTTACTGGGACAAGACAGTGTTGACTTTGTTACATTAAAAGAGTACACCCTTGGGTTTAAACATTATTTTGGACACCTGTTAATGCAACCTAAAATGTCCAGCCTCAAAATGTTGCTGTGGTATGTAAGACCTAGGTAGCATTTTTTGGAAATATATATCTATAAAAGAGAAAAAACTTCCCTTGTTTCCTCTTGGTGAGGGCTTGTCAAAAGTCAAAGACCTGGAAATGCAATCATTGACCTGTCACTGTTTCTGGATGCGTCCCTAACAATTTTATGTTGTCTGCTTTTAACTGTCTATTTTATATGAAATGCCAGGACTCGCCGATTTTTGAATCTCAATGGAACTTTCCCGGTTAAAAAAAGGTTAAATAAAATATATATAGATACTAATTAACACTAAACTTGATTCCAATGAAAACAACATTACATAAACAGGACAAAATATGACCTTTCCTGAACAGTTTTAGACTGATCTTGAGCTTCATCAGAACTATATTAGACCACATGGAAAAAGTAACAAAGTACCATTATTTTGTGTCGAAATTTACAGCTTATTGCTTAAAAAAAAGAGTGTTAGCATTGTTCTCTCAAAATCTGTAGTGAGAATTGTGTATTCCCTAGTAGTGAAATTGAGTTTCTTTGTTTTGAATTTTACTATCCAATAAGAGAGCCAAATGATCCTAGCATTTTGGATTGCCAGGTCCAGTTGGCATCGGAAACTCTCTGAAAGATGCTGCAGATTTGTCCACTTTAGTACCGGGCCTCACTTATTGAAACAGTTGAAGCTAATGTTACAAACTGCATAACTGCTTGTACAGTAATCCAACAAATAAATGTGTGGAGTTGAAAAGGAAAGGAAACGTCCCAATATCTGCTGTTTGCGAATGAATCACAGGACACTGATTAAGTACTGTTCAAGTCACTCATCACTGCCAGAGCCAATGTTTAAGGTGAGGTTAATGCCAAAGGGCCCTCCATCGACAGCGCTGGTATCGACGACGGACAGTGAACTCTCCATCGATCACAGCTCTCAGGTCTGTGCCAATACAAGTGGACATTAGCCAAGGATGAAGACCTGTTTAATGCCCTGTCATTATTTATACTCAGTACGTCCACGCCAGGCCCGCCGCCAGCAGCCGACAGAGGAGACAGATGCCACGGTTTAAGGGCGTATTTCATAGAGAGAATGGCTGCGTTCTCAAGGTGGAAGTTTCAGATTATGGAAACACAAGAAAGGAAGAAGCTGGAGTCGAACAGTAAGTGAGATATTCTAAAAGATAAGAAAAACTTTAACTTTCCTATAGATCTTTAAAATGTTATGTTCAAAAATTCGGAATGGAGGTGATTGGAGGCAAAAAAACACAACACATTTTCAATAAGATGCCACAGTTATGGACAAATGAAGGATTACACCGGCATTGTTTTCCATTTTGTTTAAGTTATTTCAGTCCAGTCCTTGACAGTTGGTTCTGTCCCTCTCATCCATTTACTTTTTGCTGCAGCCAAAAGCACATTCCACAGGTGAGAGGTGTCCATATGTTGGATTTTACGTCCCAGTTTCTAATTTCACCTTATGTTCTACTTCACTATTGCCTCCAGTCGCATCCATTACGCAATATATTTGTTCACAAACTTTTAAAGGGTCTATTGAATTATTTACATTATGTATGTTTGTATTTTTATTTTATTAATGTTTGTGATGTTTTGGTTGTTTGGTGTGCCTAAAAATTCCCCAAATTGCATGTATTTCTACGCTCCATTTGCTTTATATCTTTTAATCAATCAATCAATTCAGGTTTTTAAGAGCAGGCTCAAGGCCCACCTTTTTACTATAGCAATTGATTAATATTTATTTTTTGCATTTGTATTTATTAGAATTTCTAATTTAATCTATTTTTTAAGATCACTTTAAACCGCAGGTCTCAGTTTTTACTCATATCTTTATTTTCATAAATTTTAATCCTCTTATCCGTTTTAGTCTCTCCAATTTTTTCTCTGTCTTCTCTGAGGAGTCCTATGTACTGGGCGCGGTGCTGTGCTGGTAGAGGTTTGGTGTGTGCCTCTTCTCTCCACTGGGCCCTGAGTCTGTGTCCTGTGGCTGCAGGTGACTCTGCTCCTGGTGCAGACGGCTCCCCTGATGATGCTTTCCCAGCTGGTTCACCAGTACTCGTCTAGTACTAGTACTAGTCTTCTGCTCAATATTTTAATGTATGTGCGTGCGTGCGTGTGTGCATATGTGTGTGTGTGCGTGTGTGCATATGTGTGTGTGTGCGTGTGTATGCATATGTGTGCGTGCTTGCATGTGTGTGTGTGTGTGTGTGTATGTAGGTGGTGAAGTTTAATGTGGAGATGGTGGGGACTGGGTAGTGGGTGGCTTCTGGGGATTGTTTTTAATATGTAAATTGTAAAGCACTTTGTCTATATAATCAATATGAAAAGTACCTTATAAATAAAGTTTGATTTGATAAAATAGATATTGCTGCAAATATATTTCAGCTTAAAACTAAAAAAGTAAAAGACACTGACAAAACCCTATATTTTCAGGACCACCACACATAGAAATTCTAGAAAGTGTTCATCAGGCAGAAATCAGACCGTAATGATGCTATTAAAAAATTAAATACGTGTAATAATACATACATTTTAAACAAAATTTCCATTTCCATTTGCTCTTTCCATTGTTACGTGTCTTGTTTGAGGCGACTATAACTATATTAACATTACATCGCCAGAGTTTTAAATGCTTTAATTTATGAGAATTTACGACTTTCCCAAGAAGCCAACTCCAGATTTTACCGCGCGCGAGTAACTGCTCTCTCTTGTGTGTCCAGATTAATTATCCCTATAATTGTTACCGTGGCGACAGCTGTGGATGCGCTACATCTGGTTAAATGGCACCCATCAGTCAGGGCTCGGAGCAGGGTGCATGGGGGGCAGAGGAGGGGGGAGTCTGGCCGCTCGCACTGCAGTGTTCTGTCATAAATTCCTGTTGGCGGTGATGGATTTGCGGCGGTTAAGTGGATTGGACAGGTCCGCGGAGCCAACTGACGCTAATTACATTTGTTAAATCCCTACAGCGCGGTCGGGGAATTGTTAACTTTGGACCCAACTTGTAAATAAACAATGGGACGTGTTCCAATGTGGCAGTGACAGGCGGTGGACAAGTTTAGACGGGGAAATACGGAGGCAAGGAAAGCACCATAATGGCTGTGCTATTGTTTCCTTTTCTATAGTTTTATTTTAATGTTATATAGTATGAACACAACAAAAAAGACAACACGGAGAGTGAATATAAAAAAATAAGTGGCACAAGGTGCTTCAGTACCAAGAACTAAGTCCCTATTTCCACCAGTACCTATTTAGTTTGAGGAAAAAGTATGATGTATTTTTTTTATTATTAGGCATTAAACATGCTCTGGAGTACCTTAAGTTTGGCATCTCGTGTTTTAGAAACAAAACAAAACTAAATTAAACATCTATATCTGGTTGTATTTACCCTGGCACTTACTGAGTTTAGGCGCCATCTATTGGTTAGTTAGTTTGCAGTGATCGTGTTTAGACGACAGATGCTCAGTACGAGTCTGGCGATGATTTAAGGACTTAAAACAGCAGAAAATTCTTGGATAAGTGACACCTAAAATCAGAAAAAACGCCATTGATCGAAGGAGTTCAGCGGGGAGTGTTTTTTTCACGGTTGGAGGAAACAGGATTTTCTAAGCAGAATTCCTCACACTAGCGTGAATGAAGCTAAATGCAACTCCAGGCATGTTTTTGATGACGGAACATTGTTAGAACATGAAAAGCTCAAAGCTAAAGCTATAGCTCAGTTGTAAAGTTGTAACATAATACGTTCCCTTTAAATTAATATTACAAATGTTTGTTTTTTCCTTTCAGCCTGTTCCTTTTAAGCTGTAAACCTGGACATAAAACTGTGATGCACAAAAAGTTCAAACAAACAATGAATTTAAAAATAAAACACAGTCCTTCACAATTGTTCAGAATTGTATTTTCGGACCTACTGTATCCAAGATTTTTCTGTTTTGCATCAAAAACATTTGTCCAAGATAGAAAATGACTGGAACATACAGTATTTCCAGATAAAGTCAACCTGAATGGACTTGTTTTAACAAAAATGTTCTTGATCTGACAGGAAAATACACGTCCCTGAGTCTGAGCTAAAAAAGTCCCCAAAGTGTGGTTGTAATCTCTAGTTCCTAACACGTACCAAATAGGGACTGGAACTAAAAAAAGGTTCCTACAGCGGGAAAACACCCACAGCCCTAAATGTATAGTCCAGTAGTTGTCCCAATTAATCCAATTTTGTCCATTTTATAAGTGCAAAAGTTTTATTTCAAATTGTTTGTTCAGTTTATGTCACCCAATCTTTGTGATTTCCTTCTTTTCTACCGCCAGAAGTATGTTCCAAAGGTATGCTTGGACACATACATGGCAGGGGTTGTGAGGTCTAGATACATAGTTCTTAAAGGAAAAATATTCTGCATTTTTCATTTTGCTGAAAAGAGACGTAGATGATCTGAAAATACGTCCTGGATAGGAGTTTTGCAGGAAGTGTGTTTGACGCTTGGAGCTAGGGCTGTAGCCTTTTAGTCGTTTAGTCGATTAATCAGTCAGTGGTGTTTTAGTCGACCAAGATTTTTATTAGTTGACTAATTATTGTATTCTGGTTTAAAGTATTTATATAACAAAAACAGCAAAAAGTGAAGATATGGATATGGAGTGGGTTAGCTGAAGATCTTGAAGTGAATCATGAGTTTAATCTAATTTATATACATATAAATACACTGTCTCTTGGTACTTTTCTGTATAATTTGTAATCTCTTTGCTTGAACTCCATCGCAGTTGTGTTTTTCTGGTGCAGTTTGGGTCAGATACAGAGAGATACTTTATAGCTTTGCCTTGACACACGCCCTTTTTAGTCGACGAATCGGTCGGTAAGGCAGGTCTTTTGTCGACTAAGAATTTCTTTAGTCGACTCCGGCCCTACTTGGAGCTGTGAGGATTTTCTGATGAACATTCCTCAAAAAAGCGTGAATGCAACTGAATACTACTCCAGGTACGTTTTTGATGATGGAACAGTGTTAGAATATGGTTAAAAGCTCAAAAACGTCACTGTAGCAGAATATGTGTCCTTTAAGTCAAGTGGGAGGCTATTGTCGAAAACCAATCTGCCGCACTTGATCAATCTCAGTCTGATATTTATGAACAGGAGGACAGTCCTGAAACACATGATAATGATGGGCCACCTACAACAATTTCTCCACCAACAAGTACAATATTTCCCAGTGATTAATGTGACTATCTGTAATATACAACATCTGTCAACTTTGGAGGTTAAAGTGCAAATGTCAGGTAGACTGCTCGTTTCACTAAAACATAGTTAACATCATTATCTTAATGAGTGTTCTGAAAAACATTGCCAAGTTTTAGTGGTGTTTTTTAGTTTTATGGGCAGCAGATGTTACAGCCATTTAAAAGGAGGCACTGGATTTAATTGTATTGTTAACAAATGTTGGAACATAGAGGTGTAGGAACATAGAACCTTATTTTTAAAATCTGACAAACGTGAGAACATAGGACTCTTTTTACATGTTCTGACAAACATGGGAACATCGAACAGTGGAAACATAGAAGCCTTTTTATTTATTTTTTCAACAAACATCCGAACATCAAGCTGTGAGAATACAGAACCCTTTTTAATGTTCTGACAAACGTGGGAACATAGAGCTGTGGGAACCCTTTTGTCAAAATGTTCTAACAAATGTGGGAACATACGTCGTTCCCAAATGTTATTTTCTTCTTCCCACTCCTTTTTAGGCAAATGTGAACATTTCCCAAAGATGGTCTTTATGTTGCAATGGAAATGAAAAAAAAGCTGCCAAGATAAATAAATAAATGAAAAATGTAAACGTAAAAGCCTTTTTCTGAATTTTTCAGCAAAAATGGGAACATAGAGTTGTGGAAACATAGAACTATTTTTCAGAATGTTGTAACAAATGTTGGAATATAGAGCTGTTGGAAAATTGGGAACATAGAGCTAACCCTTGCTCCAAATGAACCACTGCCAGTGTCTAAAACATTGAAGTTAAAGCAGAACTAAATAACTTCAGCGACAGAGCTCCCCCTGCAGGTGAAAATACACTGCCCAAACGGCCCCTTCCTTTTATTGAAATAAGGCAGAACAATCACATACAAAAACATTTAATGTCGCCAAATATAAAAAAAGAGAGCAAAGGTTTCTCTGGAGAGTTGTCTTCAGGTTGGCGTCAAGAAATGTTGCAAGGGGCGACAGTGAGGGCTTCAAATGCCCCAAAAATACATTTGCAACCACCACATGGACTTACAAAGATGTTTAATAAGGTAAAAATGTTACTTAGTTCAACTTTAAATAAGGCAGGACCGATTTTGGTAGAAACATACGAAAAGGATGTTAATGTTTATTTATCGCTGATCAAGTTTCCCAAATTCATACCCAATCCAAGTCAATTCATACACTTTAGTGCATCAAGACAGCATAACATTTTATCAAAACTGATTTAGCAATGAATTTAGCGGCGACACATAGATGTATGATTTAGTTCCCTTGCCATGACAGAAGTGTGAAAGTGAATTCTCCATGACACGGGAAACACTCGGAGCTGAACATTGATTACTGAGGAGATATCTCCCCAGCCAGTCGAGAGGAAATAATGCATTTTTACAGTCGCACGAGAGAGAGTGAGAAGCGGTGCGCGGCGTGGAGAATGCACAAGCCGAGACCTGAAATCAAACTATCAGAGCAGGGCACGAGGAGAGCGGTGTGTGAAGAGGCTTACTCAGGTCTGGAGACATATGCAAATGTTACAGACACACTTCAGAATGCCCTCATAAACCATCAAGTGCTCAAGAAAACTGTGTGCTTGAGAAAATAATTGGGAACATGTTGAGATTTCATTTTTACTTTTTCCACCTTGAAATGTCAAAGAAATGTGAAAGATGTGTTTTGTTCGGCATTTGTGTTGTTTTTCCCCAAACATTTGTATTTTAAAGGTGCCGTACTCAACAACTAAAAGTGACTATATCTGCATCTAATTTTATCTAACTGTTGACCCGACTTCACTTCACCTCTGGAAAAAAAAGATATTCTAAAGCTTTGCAAGCGTCTAAAAATGCTAGCAATGTGCCGGTTTGTGAGCTAGCAATGACTAAAGCGAAATATTTTTCTGGTCCAGGTTTTAATGACACAGTTTTGCCTTACATTGAAACTAAAAATGCAACGCTCTGATCATTTAGAATGCTTAAGGGAAATGATCCGGCCCTCAACCATCTTCCAAAAATATAAAAAAAATATTATATAGTTGTTGGTTTATCCCTGGTTTAGTCCTAGTTTAGACCTGGTTTTGTACTGGTTTAGTCATGGTTTAGACCTATTTAGACCTGATTTAGTCCTGGTTAATTCCTGGTTTAGTCGTGATTTAGATCTGGGTTTGGCCTGGTTTAGACTTGGCTTTGTCTTGGTTTAGAGCTGGTTTAGTCTTGGTTTAGAGCTGGTTTAGTCCTGGTTTAGAGCTGGTTTAGTCCTGGTTTAGAGCTGGTTTAGTCCTGGATTAGTCTTGGTTTAGACTTGGTTTAGAGCTGGTTTAGTCCTGGTTTAGAGCTGGTTTAGTCCTGGTTTATACCTGGTTTAGTCCTGGTTTAGTCCTGGATTAGTCCTGGTTTAGACCTGGTTTAGTCCTGGTTAATTCCTGATTTAGACCTGGTTTAGTCGTGATTTAGATCTGGATTTGGCCTGGTTTAGACTTGGCTTAGTCTTGGTTTAGACCTGGTTTAGTCTTGGTTTAGAGCTGGTTTAGTCCTGGTTTAGAGCTGGTTTAGTCCTGGTTTAGAGCTGGTTTAGTCCTGGATTAGTCTTGGTTTAGACCTGGTTTAGAGCTAGTTTAGTCCTGGTTTAGAGCTGGTTTAGTCCTTGTTTAGACCTGGTTTAGAGCTGGTTTAGTCCTGGATTAGTCTTGGTTTAGACCTTGTTTAGAGCTGGTTTAGTCCTGGTTTAGACCTGGTTTAGTCCTGGTTAATTCCTGATTTAGACCTGGTTTAGGCCTGATTTAGATCTGGTTTTGGCCTAGTTTAGACTTGGCTTAGTCTTGGTTTAGAGCTGGTTTAGTCCCAGTTTAGTCTTGGTTTAGACTTGGCTTAGTCTTGGTTTAGACTTAGTTTAGTCCTGGTTTATTCCTGGTTTTAGACCAGTTTTTTTTTTTTTTTTTTGTATTTCAAAAGCATTGGACACCTTTCTGGCCCCAAGGACAAAGCCACTGGAACAACAAGTTCATTAATGAAATCTACAAAAGAGACAAAAATATAAAAACTCTGACATCAAAATTTCATTGTTCAGCAGTTGTCCATTACTCTCTTGTTATTGGTTTCTTTTCTGAAAATAGATACATAAATGAGACTGCATGCGCTCTGGTACATCAGAAAGGGTTAAATAATGCATATATCAGTCCATGAATGAGGACAGAAAATGTGAGGTAAAAAGAACACTGATATAAACACACAGGACTCAACCTCTTTCCATTGAACTAACCGTCACATTTCCATATCCGTGCTGTAGCTATAGGAAGGCTACATGTCATCACGTTCTTTCCATGTAGTTAATTTCTCAGACTTGATAAATGATGTCGAAAAAACATCCCTGAGGCAAAGACCCCAACACTGAAGAAAAAAAAACAACAAAAAAACCTTTGTACCTAATGACAGAGCTCCCCACATCAAGCCACCACATTTCCGTTCCACGCCATTAATCGGCACGAGCTTCTTCGTCGCTGCCAAAAACAGAAAATAGAATTAATTAGTACAGAGCAGGAAACCAAGTTGTGGGAATTAATAAAAGTACGTTGTTTTAATGGACAAGAAACAAATGACGCCATTACGGGGGAAAAGGCAAGAAGTCTGCGCGCGCCGGCTGCTCATTCTCACTCAATTACCATGCAGAGGAGAGCGCCTTTTGCTACCTTTCCCGAAATGAGCTTTCAACGAGAAAATTTAATTAGGAATTATAGCCCAGCCAGGACGCGCCGATGGAAAACAAAGCTGCTCATTTTCGCAAACTTTTTTTTTTGTTTTTCACCGGTGTAACTTGGTGCTTGGCGAGAAGGGAAGAGGGCGTATGTGTCCGTGGAGATCGGGAGAATGGCAGCTACATGACGGGCGCTGTTTTATGAAGCTGGTATTAAGACAGAAAGGCCGTGTCCCATTTGCACAATAATAGAGGCGCGCAAACATTGCAACTAGAAGGTTTTCCCCGGTGGCTGCTGGCGAAAAGAAAAGTGTGAAAAGGAGAGAAAAGTGCTTGTGATTGCGTCTACACAACTCCTTTAAAATGTGCGCTACGTAACTTTTTCAGTGGAGATGTCTTTGCATTGTAGAGGTATGTTGTATGACCTGTAAAGTCGCACAGTATGGCATTAAACATATATATTCTGCATTAAAGGAAAAACACCTTCAGTAACAGACATTTTTATTGTGGGCTAAATGGAGATAGATACGTTGACGCCATGTTGTAGAGCATTAAAGCAAAAAAAAAAACATCTCCAAACAGGTGTAGGACCCTCTACCTCTAGACCCCAGACCGGTTCACCTCCCATTACTAGTGTTTTCTTAATAAATATAGCCAAATTCATTTTTCGTCATTCAATCCTGGCCTGTCTGTGGCTAAACGTAGAGTAAACAAGAAACTACTTCCGGTTTATTATTATCTGCTTTTTCTGCATTTACTTCACTTCTCTGCACCTCTACACTATATTTTATGAAACGCTTCTTCGTGCAGTGCAATGTATTTGTATAATGTTAGATGCATTATGTACTGGAAAGAATATTTACCTTAAGTGTTATGCGTCGATAAACTAGAAACGGCTGTTGCTGATGCGTGCTAGCTTTGTTCTGCTAAGTCTGTCGGCTCAACATATAAGTTAGCATCACTAGAAATACGGTGGTTTGTCACAAGATCAAGTCAGCGTCAGCGCAATGATATTTTATGATTGTGTTGTGTTTTTGCAGCCTTGTTTTCGCCCGAGTCTGTGTTCTCTCGTATCTTTGCACCTCCTTAGCTAAAGCGTGTCGGTAGCCAAAAGCGAGCCGGGCCACTTTGAAAGCTAGCCTTCTCACGGTATACTTTGGATCGTTAAAATCATAGACCGTACATATCGATAGACTATGGGAATGTGACGTCACCCATAGCGTTTGGCTCCAGCTATATGAAGCCAATCGTGGCTAGCAGTTATAGCGACTAAAGTGGAGCCAGTCACCATATTTGGAAATCCGAGTGCGTATCGTGGCAACCACATGGACTAATCAGGAGTGAGGTTGTTAACGGTTTCCGCCCCTCGGTGAGAGGAGACGGAGGCAACATGCGGCGCTAGCTGTCAATCAAACCTGTTGCTAACACAAACGAAACCGGCCCCTGGAAAAGGAAGCACCTGATTGGTCAGTTATTATTGCTAATAACTTGATTTATGAACAACCAAATGAGAAAAAAACACCAGGATCATGAAGAGTGTGTCAAAACATTTTAGTTCCAAGATGGTGAGTTTGACCGGAACAGTTCCAGAGTAAAGGGCACCAGTGTCCCAATAGAAAGTGAATGGCAGCTCGGCTTTATGGAGCCAGGACCGCCTCCATGGATACTTCCTATTTGGAATGCGGCGGCTAACAGGCTAAGGCAGTCCAGTGATATGTACGGTCTATGGTTAAAATACACCAGTACAGTTAACTTGTGCAGACACTATGGGTTACCAATCCGCTCTAAAGTGAACCAGTGGAAAACAGCCTATTGTGCACCTATAAAGAATTTTGTTTTCATTTAGCAGCTTGTGCTGTACGTAGGAATTATATTTAAAGCTTTTACATTCATAAAATGCTGAAAATAATCAAAATGTTCTGAGTTGTTTATGGCAAAAGATAACTGCTTAGATTACGAAATGTCTGGCCTAAGAACGCAACAACTGCAAGCACTGCCGTTTAAAGGAACTGAACCTCTGCACCAACTGAGCCAGCGCCGTCTTCAGCGCAGTCTGTCATTGGTATTTGTGACGGCAGGAGGACCGGAGCAGCGGCGGTAAATAATGAAGAGCTCCGGAGCCCGAGGGAGGAGATAATGCTCTCAGCGTCGGATCACAGCTAGCATCATCAACAAACAGCCCCCGGTCGAGCCCCCGCATCACCCGCACCCACCCATCCTCTCCTTATCAGCACCCCTGGGACACACCGCACCCGACCCGCCCACCGCAGCAGCTCGAGCGAAGGCATCGGTGACGTATAAACATTCAAATTTCATTCATGAGATCCAGTTGAGCCGAAAGTGTCGAGCATTAGTTAGAAAAAATGGCACCAGGGGGAACATATGGGTTTGCAAACTGTGGAATAGTACAGGAGACTATTGTGGTGTGTGTGTGTCAGAATAAAATCTAAATATTTTACGTTTAAGCGTCCGTGATGGGGGGAAATTTTTTTTGTTTATGTAAAAAAGTAAAATCTGTTTCGTACCAGTTCTGTAAAAGCAGCTCTCTGGGTCATAATGAGACTGCTTTGTGTTGTCTGCATCTATTTATAGAACATTTTACTCTCCGTGAAGGAGAACGTGCACTTGTAGCATGCTAATGTTTGCGAGGACAAAGAGAGTTGTGAAAAGCGCTTATAAATGTAATTGCAGTAAATAATTCGGATGCTTAGAATGCATTAGGGAAATGAGAAATGCACTTGGATTGCTACAAACAGTTAAAAACTAACCGGTTCTGTTTTTTACCTTTTCTAAAAATCTGCAACAGTACTTTTAAGACTCCATAGTTCTTTATTCTCACATAATTATCATTTTATTGATTATGACTTTTCTCTCATTAGATAACAACTGTTTTTTTTTGTCAAAATGTTTTTACATATTTAAGACTGATAGTTCTCTCCTTATCTGCATTTAAATGTTTTTGTTCTGCCCAGAATGTTCAACATATGGCATTAAACTTAATTACTTCCATGGATCCATACTTAGGTGCACGGTGGCAGAGCGGCTAGAGCTTCTGCCTCTCAATAAGGAGATCGTGGGTTCGAATCCCAGACCACCCCAACATCGTGGTTTCGAATTCTGAACCACCCTAACATCACACGATGTCTCTGGGTGGAGTCTGCATGTCCTCCCCGTGTTACCGTGGGTTCTCTCCGGGTTCTCCGGCTTCCTCCCACCGTCCAAAGACATGACTGTGTAGGTTAATTGAGAACTCTAAATTGTCCCTAGTGAATGAATGTGAGAGTGAATGGTTGTCTGTCCTTGTCTGTCTCTCTGTGTTAGCCCTGCGACGAGTTGGCCACTGTCCAGGGTGTACCCCGCCTAAGGCCCAAAGTCACTGGGATAGGCTCCAGTCACCCGCGACCCCTAACGGGAATAAGCGGTAGAAAATGAATGAATGAACTTCCATGGAGACAAGCAGGTTACGGGCCAGATCAGCGGAGAGGGGAGCCCGTTCACAGTAAAGGTGTGTTTCAGGGAAATGATTGATGAGTTTTCACACATCCGACTTGAAAAACTGCCTTGAAACGCTGCTCAAAGTGGAACTCAGAGATGATCGAGGAACTCCCACTTCACAAACAAGACAAACTATAGCGTGTTACAGCCATAATAATCAACACAACACAAGCATCTGAGGAGATTTATGGTAGATAAGGTTGTAACGGTAATCATCTGTACAAAGTATTAGAAATCAGGACGTTTGGAAAACTCATTTTCAATCTGAAAGAAATGGTTTGAGCAGCAGCATTTATACTCTCCTGAGCTCCAATTGGTCCTGCTCCAAGGGGCGGAGTTTTAACTGAACTTGGCTCATTAAGGCCTATTAAGATCTGGCAACCTCTTCCTCAGAACTGTACCTCATTAGCTTTTGACTGGTTTGATTTCTGCCAAGGTGTCAAAGGCTGCTGTACACTAGATGCAGTTTGTATTTTAAGGTGAGACATAACAGGTGAATAAGAAAAAATCTTAAATTTAAAGATATTCATTTGAAACCTTTCCTGTAGTTTACTCACATAAATGTAAGAAAAAAATACATTAGAATTTTCTCATCATGTCATGTTTTCGTGTAGAAATAAGACATTTTATGTGAAAAAACTGCCAAAAATACACACATTTGGGACATATAAAACTGAATCAGGTTTAAATTTCTTGGTTCATTTTGTACACATATTAGTTACAAAAACATTTACAGAAGGGATTTTGGATTTCTGAAAATTGTCCTAAAAATTGAAATTTCGCCTCATTTTTTTTTTTACTTCAATCAATCCATTTTAGAATTAGATATCAAAAAATTCTTCTGTACGTTTCGTCAAAATCTTGTTGAGTCCAAGATTGTACTGTTTGGTGTGGGAGCTACTTTAAGATGTGATCCTCATGTCTCTAGAGGAGAAAAATGCATTTTAAGAAAACAGCCTTTGAAGTTACAATGTCCCAGAGAAATCTATGGATGAAGTGGATTAAATGAAACAATAAAATATTTTTGGAGCAGATTGGACAAGTTTGTTGTTTCCATGTGAAGGCCGATATGTTGAGAGACCTAACTGAACAAAAACCAAAAAAATGAAAAAAAAATGTGTAGTGTCTCGCCTTAATTGTTCATCCAGATACAGATGGAACACTCTGAAGTCAGAACTCATAAGGTTCAAGTGGGAAATAACTGACCTGCCTGGAACGCAGATTAAGAATGTTGGTTTTTGAAGGTATTTTTTGCAATTAATACACCTGTAACTGAATAACGATGGATGGGAATTCTATATTTACTTAGATACAAACATGTCTTCGCCATCTTATCTCATCACCTTTTCAAAAATAAACAATTAAGCCAAACAAAACCATAACCCGCTTGGCAGAGTCAAGTCTAAATGCTCCTCCAAATGACAAGCCTCAATTACGTGGCCGTATAGCTCCGCCGAATCCATTTGAAAAAGTTCCAGGGCGCTAAATATATTTGAAGAAGTTGATTTCCCTGCCTCAGCACCTCCTTGTCATCCCACACAATCCCCCCCGTTTAGCCTGCGCCGCTAACGTGCGCGCCCGCCGCCACAGTAAACATGCTTTAGCGGGGCCGGGGGGGCTGGTGTGGGTCAGACAGTGGTCCGCCAGGGAGGGGGGTCTACCTGAGGACACCCGCACCACTTCTAATCTACTCAGGAGAAAATTGCAAAGCTCAATTTAAGAGCTAACCCATGAAATTAGCACCTCCAGCGTTCTTTTTTCGGCAACCCAGAGTGATTTGACACGACGGACCCGGCGCTTTGAAACTTTTCACAGCCGGAGAGGGCGGTGTTATATTTCGGGAGTCACCTCATGTGCCTCCCGACTGGCTCGCGCTCCCCGGATCTGCGGCTACGGGAATGGACGGAGGCGAGGAATGCGCACGACTGGTCAAGGGAGGATGTTGGAACGAGATAGAGCGCAGAGTTGGGGTTAAGGTTGGGAATCCGAAACAAGTCCAAAGGAGGTTTGAAGGAGTGTGCGATGGTCGCGCCACGATGCAATGTGCTCTGGTGTGTTAGTCTTTGTCCAAATGTGTAATAATAATATAAAGGAAAGTCAATAAAAAGATCATATTTGTGTATTTTTCTGTTTGTATTCTGGGCGATATGACAAAAAATTATTATCACGATTTTCTTGGGGCCAGATCATGATTTCGATTTTCTCACGCTTCATTTTCACTTTCTGTTTTTCTATTGCCTTTAATAGAGCGGCATGATTTAAGAAAAAATATCGAATTGTGATTTTTCTGACCAGTGCGATTGTGATTTGCGATTTATGTTTTAATGATAGGATTCTATCTAAATTCACATTTTTTTGTCGCTTTTAGTCGCTTTTTTGTCACGTTCAGTTGTGTTTGTCACTTTTAGTCACGTCTTTGTCGTATCTCGTTGCGCTTTTGTCAATTTGAGTTGCATCTTTGTTGTTTGGCACGTTTTTGTTGCTTTTGGTAGAGCTTTTGTCGCACCTGTTTGTACAAATCCAAACTACGGTGTTAGCAGTTTTTATTCAAATCGAAGCAAGACATTTTGTTGATTTGGTTTAATTGTGCAGCCCTGGTCTAGAAGAGGTAAATAGATTGATCTGCTCAGAGGCTTCAGAGGCTAAACAACAGGAGAAAAAGTGTGCATTAAAGAGACAAACAGTGAATTACGATACAACGATTTCACAAAAAAAGCAGATTGTCTCAGGGACGAGCTCACCATTCCATTTATCACTCGATTTATCACCATATCGCCCAGCCCTATTTTGCACCTTCATCAGATTTAAAAAACGTTTTGTTCCTAAATGGACATATCTGAATGAAGCCTGGTCAGATCAGGCCCTCCAAGCGATCTGATCCAGCAACCCATTTTCCTTGTTTACTAGTTTCATTCTGGGTTAATACTAGCTTAGACCTGGGTTGGTCCTGGTATAGATCTGATTTGATTCTGGGGTCCTGGTTCAGACACAGTTGGCACTAGTCTGGTATTAGTTTAATTCTGGTTCTGTCCGGGATTGGCAATTTTATTGAACAATGTTGGCAAAAAATCTAATAAAGCACTAGTTATTTTTCATCATATTGAAACAGAGTAGAGTGGTGGATGTTTTGTGCCCCTCCAGCCCAGAGGCCAGGGCACTCCAAAAAATCTGGCCCTTGGGATAATTAAATTGAATAGCTTCAATAGATATGTTGGCATCCTGTTTCGAATAATTGTGTGGGTATTTTTAGCCATTTATTCTTGCAATGTTCTCCCATTTTGTCAGAAATAATGAATCAGAAAATGATGTATATGTGTGACACTTTTCCTGTACCTTGCCTGGAAAATCTAAAATATCTCTGCTCTGCTGTACAAGCCACAGTTTAAAAAGCCCAGTGTGGAGCAGGTTCCACAGGAGCCAATGGTCTTTAGATTACGAAAATCAACCTCATACACAGTGAAAAGCACCAGCTCCATTCAGCTGGTGTGGAGAACTGAGCCGACATCGCAGAGCGCACAAAGTCAAAGTGCTTCAACTTCTTACAAATGTCTGAACCATGTTTTTATAAATGTAACAGAAGTGTCTATAGTTTGTAGCCTGCAGTGTTCTCTAGAGCTCCGACCCGTCCCACAGAAGAGCAGGAGAACAGAACAGGGGCAGAGCAGGGAAATTTAGGGACTGTGGGGGCCTCATAATAAACTATGTTATGAGTTGCTAATAATATTATATTTGAAATGTACTAGAATTCAGGAAATTATAGGATTCTGTTGAAAACGAAGGAGGACCCTTGGGATTCATATAATCTAAAATCAAACATATAAAAATTACTATTGTAACAGTCACCACAAAGTTGTAGCACAGACATCAAACCACTATATATTTGTACTCGTTTGAAGAGGGTGGGGAGGGGGCACCACGGAGCATTTCTGCTTAGGGCACACAAATGACTAGCAGAGGCCATGGTGTGGTGACTGGACTCACTCTTCAGAAAGAATTGAAGAAGTGTGTATTCTAGATCCTCAATATACAGGTATTGTTTCTACCTATATATTTTCACAGATCTTTACAATTTGTTTTATTTTAATTTATTTTTTCGTTATGGACATAGCAATTACATTGGACAAACCAGGTTCATTGTTTCAAGTGTGCTAATTTTCAACACCTGTCCATTGAAGGCTTTTTAGAGAAATTCAATTAAAAACATTACAAATTAGCAAAGGAAAGTAGGAAATATTAATCATACCAATTAGAATTTCACTCAAAATGATCATGTCTACAACTCTGCCCTGATCTCAGCCACAGTTTCAGACGTTTGTTAAAGGTGTTCAGCTCAGTTTGCAATTTTAGGTCAGTGGGAAGAAAGCTCCGCAGTCTGGGTCCATTGGAGGAAAAACTGGACTGTCCAAAATAGGGCTGCACAACATACATATAAAAAATATCATTATCGCACTTATTGTTATCGTGATATGCATATCGCAAAGATGGGTGATCATTTCTAATGGTTATTGCATTAATCTTGCATGTCCTGTGCACCCGAACTTGTTTTTACTTTACTTTTTTTCAGTACTTTACTGTTTTTACCAATCAGATTCAAATGTTCACCCCCAAAAGCACTGTTTTACTAAGTACAGAAGTGAATGTTTAAGTGTTTTTACTTAAACCTCTTGCCTCATAAGGTTTTCCACTATTTCATCCACACGTAAATGAAACTGAATAAAATGTCTCCAGTGTGTGTGTATTTGTACCTGAGTTACTATATATTAAAGTAAGAGTTGAGTTATCCTTCATACCTGGAAAAGAAAAGAAAAATATATGCAAATGAGGAAAAAATATCGCAATAATATCGTTATCGCAACACATGACACCCATATCAGATCCAGCGCTAATTTCCCATATCGTGCAGCCCTAGAACTACACAGTCTCCACTGACAGAGGCTCTGGTGTCTGAGATCTTACATGTCTTAATGTTAAAATATACATAATGTACATATATAATTATTTCTTGTGATGTTCGAGTTTGGTATGAATAAAGTGTCTATCCCTTTTTGGAACCAAAACATTTTCTGTCTCACTAGCGTTTAATGGCACTGTTGTGTCATCATTTCTTCTGGATAACACTCCCATTTTTGACACAATGAAGAAGATGAACTTGAGGAAATTCAACGCAATAGAGTCTTTATTGTCCAAACAATAACTTCATCCTTGGTCAAATGTAAGATCTGGGTGGTTCACAGATCACGCATAAAGCTCTTCTAACCAGTGTCCCAGATCATGGCTCCAAACCCACAGAGATTCTAGCACGAAGAAAAAACCTCCAGAAGCACGAACAAAGAGAATGCAGCCCAGTTTATAGCCTTTCATATATGAAACCTGAAGACCTTTACCCCCCATAGCTTGGCTTTTCTCCTATAGTTTCTTAGTTTTAGGACACTTCTCCTCCCAGGCTAATGATTATTCTGGGTTTTTGTCAACCAGATAAATTACTTCCAACATTAACTCCTCCCAGTAAAGCCCTTTTTGACAATCGTCCAGTAGAACACTGTCAACTTTTACTATCGATAAAGATGATTTTGCCATTTTTTTCTCATTTCTCTTGGCTGAGCCCCTTGTTCTTGACACTCTGCCTCATCCTACAAGCTCAATAAGTTTCTTTAGAAATTCATTCCACTGACCTCGGAATGTTTAACTTAACGCAGTGCCCCCTACAGTCCCAGTACCATGTCCTGACCTTTGTTTCAACTCCTGGTACAGGTTCTTTACAGTTGTATTTCTTGCTGCATGCACTTTTCCCAAGTGACAGCTCCAGTACAGCGTTAACTGAGCCTCCAATGCACGTGTTGCTCTAGTGACTTCCTCTATGCAGTTTTTATGATGAGTAAAAGTAGAAGAAACATTGTAAGCAAAATAATAACTCTACAGTCTTTGATTTATCTAAAACATTACAAAATAACCCCTGATGTTACACTCTTAAATATTGTTATTATAATGATTCATACATTTGTGAAGCTTAAAAATTCTTCTTCAGTACCAAGTCGTATAGTCACACACATATCCTCCATTATTTTATCTTAGCCTAATTTATCTATCCCAAAATAGGTCATGATAAATGTAATAACAAAAACATTACAGTAGGACATACAACAGTGTGTATAACTAATAAAACAACACAGGTTTTACTGAGGTCTGTTTGTGTGGATAATTCACCTACAGGTCTGAACTTAACAGATGCACTTGTAAACAACAGTCTTTCAGGGAGTTGTGGGTGCAGTAGTAGCAGGAGGATGGAATGAAACTACAGCATTTTTGGACAGAAGGGCTCCTGTTTGAGTTTGATACAAAATCTTACTTGTTCAGCACTTTTTGGAGTTTTTGGTCCCAGAATATCCAGCAAAAATGCAACACAGCACACACCAAACTGTCACAACACTTACGGATTGATTTGTGGATGTGTATCTGTTTCCACAGTCACTCTAACTCTTAACTAAACAAAAACATGTCACTGTTATATCTATGGCTGTCGACATTTCAGATGTTTTAAAGTTGAGGGGATTCTGTTAAGTTCCAGAAAATGTTAAAGAAAAGAGATTTGGACCATGGGGAGAATGTACTGTACGCACAAGAACCAGAAGGTAACCTGTTCTAATGACTCTTAATGGAATACTGCCATTGTGTTTTTTGGCATGGCACTTCAACCATATTGCCAAAATGGAATTGTTTTTTTGTTTGTTGATGCAAATACTTTACCCTCTTTGAATTTGTAATTTGCATTGAATTTAAATTAAGGCTGCACAATATCGAAAATATATCGTTATCGCGCTTGTTATTATCGCAATATGCATATCGCAAAGATGCAAGATAATTTCTAATGTTTAAATGCATTAACCTTGCGTTTCTTGTGCGTCCGAGCTTGTTTTTACTTTTGACCCATCATCAGACTCAAATGTTCATCCCCAAAAGCGCCGTTTTGCTAAGTAGACGCCGCAAGTGAATGTTTGCTTCAATATCCTCATAACTTTTTCATACAAACATAAATGAAGGTGAATACACTGTTGGAAATGTTTTAAATGCCTCAGTAATGTATTTTTATGGTTTGCACAGTAATGGATAAAGCCACTCCAGGTTTAAACACTCCTGAAGTCTCCAGTGTGTGTATATTTGTACCTAAGCAACTATATTTTAAAGTAAGAGTTGAGTACTTTAACCTTTATTATCCTTTATAACTGGAAAAGAAAAACATATATGCAAATGAGGAAAAATATTGCCATTATATCATTATGGCAATACTTGACACCCAATATTGCATATCGCACTAATTTCCAACATTGTGCAGCCCTAGTTCAAATCGAAATAAATTACCACATAATTTTTGTGGGTACAATGTCACTAGTTTTTGCAGACTTTATTCCCGGAATGCTGGACTGATACACACGCTGACAAATGACAAGAACCTTTTGATTCATTCATGTGGCTGGTGTTTCTTCTATTTTCAACCATGTTAGGTGTGTTTTTAGCATTATATACCTGTACTGTACTGAACAGGAGACGTCACTTCCTGCCACATTACACACTGCAGCTTCTCCAAAACTCTGCAGCCCGCATCATCACCAGGACGCCCTCCCACCATCACATCACCCCGATTCTCCAACAACTTCACTGGCTCCCCATAAAACAACGGATTAACTTCAAAATTCTCCTAACCACTTTCAAAGCTATCCATAACCTGGCTCCACCGTACATCTCTGACCTCCTCCACATCTCCACTCCCTCTCGCTCCCTCCGGTCCTCCTCTTCTCTCCAGCTCTCTGTCCCCTCTTTCCGTCTTGTTTCAATGGGGGGCAGAGCCTTCAGCCGCTCTGCTCCTCAGCTCTGGAACTCTCTCCCTCCTGACCTCCGCAACATAGACACCCTTCCACTTTTCAAATCCAGACTCAAAACTTACCTGTTCAGACAATCCTACACCACAGAACTCAGTCACTCCAACACCATCATCCAGTTCTGTACTGTGGGTTTTATTCTGTTGTTTTTATTTCTTGTTGTCATGTACAGTGTCCTTGGGTGTTTTGAAAGGTGCTTATAAATAAAATGTATTATTATTATTATTATTATTGCGATCAGAATGACATCTACACCGTCATATTTTGTATTCATTCACACTGACACACCTTCAATCTAAATTTTGCACTAAAAGCACCTTAAACTTTCCCAAAAGAGCCTTCCATGATGCTTGGTATTCCTTTTTTTTTAAGAGAGTAA
This sequence comes from Rhinogobius similis, assembly GCA_019453435.1. NCBI lineage: Eukaryota > Metazoa > Chordata > Actinopteri > Gobiiformes > Gobiidae > Rhinogobius > Rhinogobius similis. The sequence continues at coordinate 35,126,890 of CM033635.1, read as the reverse complement.
GAGTTTTCTGACCTAAAGGACATTTATATCATGAAAACGTAACGTTAACTGTAGGAAAAAGAAATAAAAAACAATTCTTGGATTGGAGAATGATCTGTGGCTAATTCATATTAATAATAATTTTGTTCAAATCAAGACCTAAAATGGAGCATAAGATCTCTATTCAGACAGGATTCAGGTTTCTTTTTAGCGTTATGTATCTTAAGTATAGCTTGAAGTAGAACTAAGTAACATTTTTACCTCATTAAACGTCTTTGTAAGTCCGAGTGGTGGTTGTAAATGTATTTTAGGGCCGTTTGAAGCCACCGTCGCCCCCTGCTGTCTCTGCGCGGAAATTCAGCCTTGCAACATTTCCTGACGCCAACTCTCCTGAGAAACACTGGTTCTCTTTTTACATATTTTGCGACAAAGTGAAAAAAAAAGAAGGAAAAAAAAAGCTTTGGTGTCATTTTACTGGGAGTGTATGTTCACAAGAGACCTGCAGGGGGAGCTGAAGTTACTGAGCTCTGCTTTAAGACATGTTCTTTATCATGTTGTTGCGAACCTTGATCTGCATGACATCTACACGATCAGATTTCTTATGCAACAGCAAGTGTCTCTCTCTTAATCCCTTCACACTGACACAGCCCCTCAATCCAAACTTTGCACCAAAAGTATCCAAACTTTTCCAAAGAGCTTTCATGCTGTTGGATTTTCCGTTACAATCACAAAAGGGGCTGTACTCCCGGCTCATGTCTTTACACTAATTGGATTGCATCTTAATGTTATAGATTTGATTCAAATCTGGATCTAAAATGGACCTGTTGAGACATTTTTGAATAGTTTTTAGTCTCAATGCATGGACTGAAAACAGCCAAAATCAGCGACATTAGCAATCATTACCTGAATTACAGTCGATAACATTTGGGGACATTTTCATTGACGTTTTCAAAGATATTCACGAATCACACAGGACTAAAAACAAATTGAACACGGCCTTATTCCGCCCCGCCCACTTTTGCCTCTTTTTATGTTTATGATCCGCACTTTTCCGGTTTGACGCTAACGGTGTTCGCGCAAATGGCCAATGAGGGAAAATTCTCTCGCTAAAACATTATATAAAGTGGACTGATTTAAGTAAAATGTTTAATGTACACGTGCAAAAACAAGTCATCAATGCACCGATTTCCTGGGCGGCCTGAAAACGGCTTTTTAGTCCGTGTAGAACTTATTTTCTGTTGAGCTCGTCTGCCCCGTGTAAACTGCAATGGAAAAAGATGGCGGCGTGTACGGCAACTTCCGGTGAATAAACAATACAATTACCAATATTGTTAATTGTCAAATATTAAAGGTATTTCATTAAAGTTGCACTGCGTGACATTCTTATTGAGCAGTCCTCAACCTTGTTTTTTCTAGGGAGACGTTGTTGCTTTGTCCAGAACATTTCACAATATGCTATTGCTGTATAAAATCGACTAAATAAACAATTCATCAAAATATTGACTAAAACATGATATTTGAATGATGAAGTAAAGTTATGAGAACATGTTCAAAAGTGCATTCGACGAGCGGAGATGATAGATGAGTGGTGTAAATGGACCGTTGGAGTCCGAACCCCAGCCGTCCTGCTGCAGATCTGCTTTACCTCCTGCAAATCAATAGCTCCCACTGTTTGGAAAAGTCCATTAAAAACAGCTTGTGGAGACAAAGCGCCGCATTGACTAATGGGACGACTCTTTTCAAACGAGGAGACGATGGTAATTTTTCCTGCCATGGCATCACTCCACAGCTAATTACATCAGCTAATGAAAATATTGTACTTTTTATTTGCTAAGCACTGCGTGAATCTGGAAACTTAGCTGCACAAACAAGAGCTCGTTAATACTCAAGTATCTCAGATCAATCACCCAGTGCTGATGAAGACCCTGCTACGTTACATTATCATTATTTCACCATGAGTCACGAGCAAGCTGTGTCTTACATAAAGATATATGTAGCATTCTAAACAACAGCTAACACGCACTGTGCAAAACATGGATTTTTTTCATCATCATAAAACCTTTTACTTTGACATAAACAGCAAACAGTATTCTACAATCAGCAATTAGAGCAGAGTGTGTTTAAAAAGATAAAGGTTAAGGAAAGACTGGTTTGAATCTGCTTGATATTTCAGACATCATTCATGAAGACTATTGTTGCAATGCATAAAGTATGAAAAATTAGATGAAGAATAAGGAAATCCCACAGGTCGGAAGGAAAACGCAAACTTCATCTGAACCAACGGCTGAAAACACTGTGTTAGTCAGTGTTAATAAGACAGTAAAGTTAAACATATCTTTGATTTGCTCAAATAGAAAATGTAATCTGCTTTACAATTATGCTGTGATGATGTTAAGTTGTAATTTGATCCATCAACTTGGGTCAGGGTTGATGGGAAAATTGCCATTGTCAGTGAACAAAAACTCACATGATGAACTACCTTCAACGATATGGTGCAAATTAAAGCAATTAATATTATTAGCAAAATAATACATTTTGGTAAAAAAAGGCACTGCTCTGTTTCTCAGGTTAGACTTCAATACGATTTAGGTTGAACTACAATCCAACACGTGAGCTGATCTGTACAGTTAAACAAAAAAGTCCCAACAGAATAACTTCATTAACTTTGATGGGTGTGACTGATGAGTGGATTAGCCAATCAAGGAAATATGGCTGCTTACAAAGAAAAAAGAATGGAAAACAATATCATAGAGACTGAAAAACACTGTGGATTTCAATCATATCAATGAGCAAAGCACAAAACTCTGTTAATCTCAGGTGAGAGAAGTTCGATTTTGTTCTAAATGATAGATTACCAATGGACTCTTGTGTTCCACATGAGTCACTGAAATAAACAAATCTGATTGCACGGTGACTCGAGACAGAGGCGTCCTGATCAAACTCACTCTTCATAATGAATTGAACATTTGAGTGTTCTGGATCCCATTCAACTGAAGCCAGCTAAAAAGGCTTAGCAAGATCTACTCACAAAGGACCTTTATTACAGTCAGAGTGCCTCGGGTTTTTGTCTTCTGTCCCTACAGTGCCTTGTTCATATTCATTTAGTATTTTTTCTACCATCTACACACGTATCTGACAGTGTCTCCTAATAATACTTGCTCCAACAATCAGACCAATCGAGCACCAGTTGTCTAAACAAATAATGGATTCTAGCCTAGTTTCAGTGCAAAGCCAACGTATCTATCTCACTGGATTCGATACATTCACTATTTCCATCCACTCATTAGCATGACAATGACATCATTAATGGATTGTCAATGTGCGTGATTGCTTAATTAGGCCCCGCAGAGGATGAGGTTAAGGACTAAATAAAGAACGCCTCTACACCAGCGCCCGCATTGTCAATATGTTCCTCGTGTTGGTCGACCAATCAGAGTTTCGTCACATGGCCCTCTTTAAACCCAGGCCAAGTGAATGCTCATTATCCCCACGTGGAAAATTGCAGTCATCCTGAACGGAATTTCAATTACGGCACTTCTTAAAACACTCAGCGGATTAAAGATGGTACAAAAGGCCACTCGCTGCAATCAGGCGGTCTGATTAGCTTTTCATATAGACGGTGAAAGCTTCCGAACGCATTGAATCGGCTCCCTTTGTGTTCACGTCTACCTAGGACCGTTCCCGTATTTCTCTTCCCGACGCTGGATTTCAATAATGGAGCGTAATAGTAACATAAAGTTGCGAGGAGAAAAGAGCACAAGACAAAGGGATGGTTTTATGTGTCCACAGCAGACACTTTATGGATGGTGTTGGTGAGGCAGGTAGTAAAACAAGTCTTGGAAACACAATAGAGTTTGTATTGTTCTTTACTAAGATAATAGTAAAAGGATTTATAGACCTTTTTCAGCTTTTTTATTCTTGTTATATCCTATACTTTTTCGGAGAGATCCCATAATTTCCCGGACAAGACCCCATTTTGCAATCTCACTAAAAACTACAAGGAATGAGACTTTACTAGCATATGATTTGTGTTGTCCTTTACCAGTCCTGATAATTGTTGAAGGTAACTTTTTACGTCTTGTTGTAAAATGTCCTACGTTTTAAAAGACAGATCCTAGATACATTTCCCAGATGAGCCGGCGTTTTGTTGTGTCGCTGTGTTCTAGATAAGACTTTTATTTGACTATTACTAGTTCTTGCAGAATATTTTATTTTTTGACAAAGATTTCCTGAAGGTCCATTTCCTGAAGCCCTTATTTTTGTTGTATCATCAAAGAAGCAACAAGACACATAGATTGTCCTTTACTTATTTTAAAAGCTGTTAAAAGTTTCAATACGTTTCTTCTCTCTCAGCTGATTACTTAGAGAAGAATTTCCTTCTCGTCTTTCTCAAAATACATCTCAGCTTCACTGTCCGGATCAGTCCCTAACATGATATATTGGTTTAGAATCAGCATGGCAAAAGAATTGTGTTCTTGTTCTTGTTTGACAATGGTACAAAAAAAAAATTCTCTGTCCACTTCTTAAGTCAATTGCCAGATGAACCCACATTTAATTGGAAGCAAAGTAGCACAAGGTGTAAATGGTATGAACATGAGCTAAAGAAGGTTGAATTCTGGACAACGTTTTTAGGGCAAATACATTTAGTTGATTGATTTCTGATCTAAGCAGCTTGTTCAGTTCAGATGCAGCTCTGTGAAGGGACTAGATTACACATCTCTCTAGAATAAGGCTATTCAAGTCCTGGGGGCCAAATCAGGCCCTCGAAGGGATATGATTCGGCCCTCAACCCATCTTCTAAAAATATAGAAAATACCTTATGTCTTGTTATTGGTTTAGACCTGGTTTAGCCCTGGTACAGCCTCCCATACAGTATTACATGTTTTTAGTATTTCAAAAGCGTATTTCTGGCCCCGAATACAAAACCATCCAAACATCTGGTCCTCGGTAAAACAAAGTTGAAAAGCCGTAGAAGAACTACAACTGAACTAACCCAAACACTAATCGCTTCCAGTAAGGAGTACTGTTGAATCCACTGAACTACATCAAGGTGTGAACTGTCAGCTGAGTCATATTTAGCACAATCATTCATGGTCCTAATGAGTCATCTAACTCCAATTAGCATACTGTGATTAGCACTATTGCTTGGTGTCTGAGGATAGAGTTGTAAAAGGTGACAAGTTGTTTATCCCCCTTTCTGGTCTTGTCAAAGCCAGCCTCTTGGCCCGCCCCTCTCTCAAACCACCTCTTCTCTTTTGCGAGGATTTTCTTTCGTCAGGAAATCCATCTCTGAACTATGATGTGTTAGGCCTATCTACGCAGAGACAAAACGGCTATAGTTTCCAAAACAAACTGTAAAAACATGCCTCTGGTTCAGGAAATCAAATCAGGGAATCAGGATCATTCAAAATCCCTGAATCCACTGCTGGCATATGCATAAACCAGGGTGTGGCGCTGTGACTTTGACACAGAAAGTGACAAAATGTAGTGGAGAGTGAAGTTTCTTATTCATTCTATGACTTGTGTTATCAGTCACTATGAAGTTACACTTACTGTGTGCATCCAGCCAGCAGATGGCGCTAGCGATATGTACACAATCTAGTGAAGTTGAAAGTAGAAAAGACGTCATTGTGCAAATTTGCTGCATCAGTTATCGTTTTTAGTCGGCAGAAATGCTCAGAAAAAAATGAGCGACGATTTAAGGACTAAAAACAACTGAACGTGAGTTTGGCGGTCGGAGGGGGTAGAATTTTCTAATAAACATTCCTCAAAACAGCGTGAATGCAGCTGAATGCTACTCCAGGTATGTTTTTGATGACGGAACATTGTTAGAACATGGTTTACAGAGAGAAAAAGTCACTGTAGCAGAATATGTGCCCTTTAACAGAGAGTAACTCCGTGGGGGGTTCATTTATGATTGTCTGTCACCTGTGGCTCATGTTGCAGTGGTGGAGTGAGGATTATGCAGTTAACATTTTATTCACCTTATTCCGGATGTTTTTTCAGTTGTATTGGTTTACATTGGGCAGGGGAACTCAACAATAAGCTCTACACGGACTACGCAGGAGTTTTCAGGCCGCCCAGGAAATCGGTGCATTGTGACTTGTTGCACGTGTACAATAAACTTATATTATCTATATGGATTTTGGCCTTTGTTTTCAAAGTGGTTGCCAGGTAACAGTTGTCGAATTACCTCTACGTCATATTTACGGCACATGTTCAACCAGGAAGTAACATTAAAAACATTACAAATACTGTCAAACTGGGGACAAACAGGCAAAATGTTAAGTAAGATCTTAAGCATAATCACGTTCGCTACGTTTTAGTCAAATGTGATGTCTTTTTCTTGTTCTGCTTTTTTCTGAGTGGCTCTGTGCCTCTTGTCTCTTCTCGGATTCTGATTGGTGCTATTCCTTATGCTAAACAAACCCTAACAGTACCTTGATTGTGAGCAAAATATATTTAAAACATTTGTGTGCATAGCCACTGATGAAAAGTGGCGGTTGTGGAAAAACATAAAGCTTTACGGACCCCCGAAACGCCTGCTCCGTGTGAGTGACATGCACTTTAGATAACATATCTCCACAGATACGCCTGAGCTCCATTTTGCGTGCACAGAGGGCCTTTTAGTATCAGTGCAGTTTGCTCATCTCTGCAGGATATTCAAGCCAGCCCCTTACCAGAGCTGTGTCAGAACTGAAGACACTACATGGATGAGTGGCGAAATGTATTCACTCTAAAAGGTTGTCCCGATGGCAGAATGGACCCAACGGAGCCTAGACATGATAATAATGAGCACATTTTGCACAATATATCAATTTTGACAAGACTGATTGTTTACTTGAGGCTTTTCCAATACTGAAACCATGCTAAATGTACATCCACAGCCTATTCACCTTATTCCGGAAGTTGTCGTGGGCGCCGCCATCTTGTTTCCGTTGTATTAGATTACATGGGGCAGGCGAGCTCAACAGAAAATAAGTTCCACACAGACTAAAAAGCCGTTTTCAAGCCGCCCAGGAAATTGGTGCGTGGCTGACTTGTTGTTGCTCGAGTTCATTAAACATTTTAGACAAATCAATCTACTTTATATAACACTTTAGCGGAGTTCTCGTCAAACGGAAGTGCGCTTACAACAGAAGGTGAACAGCCATACCTCTAGTGTACTTTCCAAATCCACGCTGTCTCTCTGCAGTATGCTAATCTTCCTGTGGACAGCACCTCTGGCCTCCTGCCCACACTGTCTCCAGACTGCGTAATGGCCTGACATTTGGCTTCTTTTTGTCACGTCTTTAATGTCACATCTCTCAAAGTAGATCGTGCCATTCCGGAGTGTTACCACTTGTAGAAACCACTGAGAACTTAACAATTAACAACTCTCCGTGTCAGCGCAGGTCACTAAATTAAGTCTGCTCAACAACCCTTTTTTTTTCTTTCAAATACAGTGTTGTAGAATGCCACTGCTGTCGACACAGTACAAATTGGCCAGGGAAATGATGATACTGCCAATTAAAAATAATGATGTTGGATTAACATTTGGAGACAGACTAGGAACACCCAACGCTGAAAAGAGCCTGGTAAGGAGTCACCTTTTGTAGTGGGCTCGTCTGATTTGAGCAGTAAAATGGTCAATTCTCTTTCAGTATTAGTATTGCACAAACTCTTGCATTAGTTTGGGCAATGTTTAAAAAAGGATTACATGGTTCTCAAATGTTTTATTAACACACACACAAAATCATATTGCTGCAATATTTTACAGCGGTATAGGCCCTTTTCAAGATACCACCTAGTTAGTTCCGGTTTCCATAAAAGTACTTCACTTCCTGCTTCATTCATTTCCTATGGGGAATTAGCAGTCTTGCTAAAATAGTCCAGTCTGCTTTAAATTCAAGTTAGTATATGTTAGCTGTGAGAGGAAAAAAACTCACTTTTATAAACACAAGTTTCCCCCGGTGACATATTTCCATTGTATGTACATGACGTAACATATTGCCAGTGATTATCCATCTGTAACTTCTTCTCCACCGTGTGATCTTTTTTTAAAATGTATTTTAGGAAGACTCGGGTGATTCCCACAGAGAAGGAATGGAACAAATTGAAGATTCGCACTTGTTCAGCAACTGGAACTAGCTGGGTGCTATCATGACAAGGGGACAAAGGGCCTATTTATTTATTCCGCTCACTTCTGTTGTTTTGGTTAAACAGGAATTTGGTTCATTTAAATGAAGAGCTAGAGAAAAGTCTCACAGCTAAAGTAGATTGTGAACCAACAAGTCAGTGAGTCAGTTCTGTACGGAACTTATTTGCTGTTGAGATAAGCAGTCCTATGCAAAATAATACAAGCAGAAGGAGAACACGATTCATGGCGGCTTCCACGGCAACTTCCGAAACAGGGTGAATATGTTCGTGTGTCATAAAATGTCATTGGGATTATTGTGTATGTATACAACAGAGACAGACAGAAACTCACCTTTTATGAGCTTTTAAGCAGGGATGGCACTGATACTGCTATGCAAATATTGATAATAATTAACATGTTAACATTAACATATTAAATGTTTGTTTTCCTTTTCAATTTCTTCAATGTTTTGTGTCAAAAGGATTCCATCTGGAGCATACTGACTAATACACCCAGCTCTTTTATGGAAATGCCTTCATCCAATAAAGTTAGATCAGCTGTGGACAAACTTTATGACTCAAGGGCCACATTGGATTTGTACACTTGGAGGCCAGACCTTTTACAGTTTGGATTTTGTTAACGACATTATATTACACACATACTATTACACATAGACTTAATGCCTAAAATACACAAAAAACTACAATAGAATCAGAAAAATCATTACCTTTATTTATTTTAGTGGAAACAGTGCCATTGGTCACTCTTTTTAGCCAAAGCATCAAAGTTTGGTGTTACTTTAGCAGAGGCTTTTCTCAAAACTGGTCTTAAGTGTCCATCTGTCATCAAGATCTGTGGCGTTCTTTGTCAAAGTTCATCACGCTGAATGTTTACTCACAAACACAGCATCTTCTGTGCCACGTCCCTGAGGTTTGGAAAATATCCCTCTGTTAAAGACGTGTCTAAGTTGAACGTATCCTTTAACTGCTGGTTATTATTTGTGAAAAGACAGTACTTGGCCATTGACTGCGCCCTCTGTTGGAACTGCCACAAACATACCTGGAGTTTTGTCATAGAAACTTCTCAGTGTCGTCACATTATTTGTGTTTGCTGACTCACTGAGTTTCTGGACCAGAACCGGACTGGCTTCTCAGTCGCAATGTGTGGACCGCTTAAAGACACAGTCATTCCAACATATTTGAATTATAAAGCCGACGTTGGCTGTGCTCCAGTACAGCAGACTTTTTACTGACAGCGGCCAATAAAAAGGAGAGATGCACAAACAATGGCAACAGTGAGGTACATGTGACATTTCTGCTGAAATTTCATATGTATAATGCAAAAATGCAAACACACTACTTTTACACTTACAACCAAAGCTGAAAGCATCAAACATAAATCATCTCTCACTGTGTTAATCAGCCCTCCTCCTCTCACGTCTGACGTCCTTATCTGTTTGGACAGGGCTCTCGACAGGACGGGCTTCAGGTGAAAAAGCGACCTATAGCAGCCAAGCGGACTCTGTTGTAGCAGTGCACTCCATCTTTTTGCCACCTTCAAACATCACTAACATACAAGTCATCAGATCAGGGATGACCACTGAGAATGGTCACATACCACATAATCCATGTACATTCTGTTTGTCTTCTTCTTCAGCTCATAAGGCTTGCTCTTCACTGGTGAAAGGCATCTTTTCATAATCCACGAGGCTCCTGTGTGTTTTTAAAAGTCTAAAAACCCTTGCTACAATACTGATACAATTTTGGTGCTCAAATTGTGGCAGTGGTAGTAGCAGTAACAGCAGCAGAAGTAGGAGTAACAGTAATACAGAACCTTGAGCATTGCACAGTATAGGACCTTTAAAACTTAAACCAAACTTTCTTTTTACCACGAACTTTATCACTTGTTCTGATTCTCACAAGAAATAAAAAGTCAAAATAAGATTTGCCATAAACAGTTTTTTACAGAGGCGTCGGAAGGAGCTGGCTTATTTACCGCAGGATGCAGCGTGTGTCCGGGTAACAGCTCATATTCTCCCCTCGCTATCTCTGCTCCACTCCGCCATAAAACACGGCTCTATGCGGGTTTTATGGGCTCCCTCCTCGGCCCTGGACGCTCGGAGCAGTTTACGACCGCCGCTGTCCGAAGATATGACACCCAAATACAACCGACAGATCAGGGACGCGCTGAAGGATGCCCCACTCTGAGTGGGCAGAGCGCTCAGCAGAAAGGGAAAATGATAGACCCACGTAACAGGGCAGTTGATCACGTTGTGCAGCGGCCAACGAAACACCATGAAACGGTTACAGGAAAAGTGGCTGGTGAACAAAGGTGGATAGTACTCAGAGAAGAGCAATTTTATTACAAAGCTAGAAAAGTAGTAGTAGTAGTTTGCAGCGTTCTAGCTTGAGTAATACGCTGCCCGGCCAGAAAAAGTCACCACTGAAAAGAAAAAACGCCACTCTCTCTGGTTGGACTGCATTTAGTTTTGATTACGGCACACATTCGCTGTGCCATTGTTTCTAAAAGGTTCTGCAAGGTCAAAAATGTATTTAAATCCAGTGTTCCATTAGTTTTTCACCAAAGTCTTGTCCTAATGATGGAAAAGTGAGACCACAGCCAAAACCTTCTGCAGTACGTTACAAAAAAGATCAAAGGGGTTAAGATCTGGACTCTGTGGAGGTCAGTGCATGAGTGAAAATGATGCCTCCTGCTCCTGGACCACTCTGTCACAATGTGAGCCATGAATTGACATCTTGGAATCAGAAATTCATTGATGAAATAACCTGGTTGTTCAGGTTCAGTTGATCTCATTCTTTGGGCTCATAGTGTTCCTGAACTTAGACCTGATCAACTGCAGCTCCAGATCATAACCTCGCCCCCCAGGAGGCACTCGGCATGGTTGACAATTTGAGTAGTTTTCCTCTTAGACGTTTCCTCGATGACTGGACCCTTCTCAAACACACCGCTATCTTTTCCACGGCCATTAAAAAAGAACCAGTATTCTGCAGAATTGACCTTTTTGAGCTTTTAACCATGTTCTAGCTTTGTTCCGTTGTGAAAAACATACATGGAGTGGCATGTAGCTTCATTCACGCCATTTTGATGAGTCCTGGTTTGAAAATCCTTTCCCCGTCCAACTGTCAAAAACACTCTGTTCTGAATTCCTTCAATGTGTGACGTTTTTTGATGTGTGACGTGGCTCCGTTAATCTTCTTTTATGTTTTTAAGTCCATAAATCATCGCCGTTTTAAAGAACATGTTTAAAGGTCATTAATATAACAAATAGTGCATAATATTCGTCCTTCAACTTAAGGCTCGGGGGCCAAATCAGGCCCTCCAAGTGACATGACCCGGCCCTCAACCTATTTTCTAAAAATATAGAAAATATTTATCTGGTTTAGTGCTGGTTTAGATCTCTATTTAGACCTGATTTATTCCTGGTTTATTACTGGTTTAGGCCTGGTTTAGGCCTGGCTTCGACCTGGTGTAGTCTTAGTTTAGACCTAGTTACGTCCTGGTTTTGCCCTAGTTTCATCCTGCTTTAGACCTGGCTTAGACCTGGTTTAGTCCTGGTTTAGACCTCTGTTTGGACCCGATTAGTCCTAGTTTAGATGTGGTTTACTCCTGGTTTAGTTCTGGTTAACTCCTGGTTTAGTCCTGGTTTAGACCTTGGGTAGACTTGGTTTAGTCCAGGTTCAGTCTTTCGTATTATAGGTTTTTCATATTTCAAAAGTATTAGACATGTTTCTGGCACAGAGGACAAAACCATCTGAAAAATCTGGGCCTCTGTGAAATAAAGTTGATAAAAGCTCTATACTTTATTTTAATATAAGTAAATATAGCTAGACCCTGTACTTTTTAAGAACAGTTAAATGAGTTCATAATGGTTGGTATTCACACGGCACACATGGTCTACCAGGCTGAACACAGATGTCTGCCCCTCAGAGCAGCCATGACTTTTTATGTTCTGAGCAGCAGTTAGCAGCTTTATGACCAGAGACCCAAGACCTCCGACTATAAGCATGTCCGCAGTCCAGAATCAACATAATCAGACACGAGCACTTTCAAATAAAAAGTGATTATGTTCGTGTGAAAGTAGGATAAAATGTAAATATTGTACATTATTTGTAATTGACCATTCAAGCAAGGAATTCTCATGTGTTTTTATGATCTGATCTAAAATGTATGCAGCATTCATCTGTTTTTGCACAGTTTTATTTGAAAATAGAAAATAGAGACAATAAATTCACATCTCAAAGTATTGGACAAAGTAATAGTTAATATTGTTGGATGCACCAATCTGTCACTACATCAAAACTACTAAAGCAAGTATCTGAACGCTGTAAATAATATGTTTGAATAGAAACAATGATTGAACAACTTCTGTTAGAAATTGTTACTGCTTTACAAAACTGTACTGTTGTGTCTAATAAAGCCTATGGGCCGAAATCAATGCCATTCAAAGCGTGGTTAACGTTATAAATTTGCATGACAATTTGCAATTTCCAATTCTGAATAACAACAATAACACAATCGCCACCCGGATGCGTGAGAACGTGCCTCAAACGCTGCAGAATACTCCCCATCCAGCTACAAACTCACCCCCCGTGTCTTTGAACATCACAGCCCATAACTTCACCTATTTTATTTTCTCTTCTCCGCATTTTCCCTTCACTGTGTCCCTCTTTTTTCCGCGTGAAAACACAACCCCTGCAGCTCCACACAAGCGCGCACTGGGTGTCTATTTCACACTTAATTAATTTGCTCTAACTAAACATCTCCAACCTGTTGTCGTGCGATGGGTTTTGCCAGTGCCACATCTCCCCACTGCCAAAAAATGTGACCTTACACATGTGGCGTGCAGGTCTTACGCGATCTATGATACTGGAGTGTTTTCGCGCCTCTTCTATCCCTTAAAGGTCACACAACAGGCAAGGTGTTCTTTGATAAAATCGTGTCCTTTTTTTCGAGAACGGTTTGGGCATGACTCACGTCTGCTTGTGACCGATGGTGCTCGGTCGGTCTGCGTGGGGGAGGATGAGTGGACGGAGTGGACAGATGTGGCTCCAAAGATGACATCGCTGCATTGCATTTTGCACAAGACGGCTGTGTGCAAACCTAAGCGCCACTGTAATGGACAACATACGAGGTGAAAAGAGATTGCCTCAGATCTCTTCTCTTTCCACCTCGTACGTTTTTTCTGCCCAACTTTGATATCTGATGAGCACCTGATCTGCTTTCTTAAACTTTGTGGCGATCCAGCGAGCGCCACGATTTATATTTTACCTACTGTAATGGACAGCGTCATGGCGACAATAAACTTCATACGCGTTAGGTTGTCTGTTGTGTCTGCGGAACATCACGACCTGCTTCTTCACAACATTAAGTGGCTCTCCAAAAGCAATAAACTAGAGCCCTTCGATGTGCTTGGGCAGGAGAGAAAACTTGGTGCCATGAAGCACCCCCTATGGCAGGGCTATTCAACTGTATTTTAACGAAGGCCAGATTTTTCGAATGGTTTTGTCCTCGGGGCTAGAGGAAATACAAAAAACATGTAATACACAGGCTTTAACAAGGACTGAACCAGGACTAAACCAGGACTGAACCAGGACTAAACCAAGTCTAAACCAGGACTGAACCAGGATTAAAGCAGCACTGAACCAGGTCTAAACCAGGATTAAACCAGGACTAAACCAGGTCTAAACCAGGACTGAACCAGGATTAAAACAGCAATGAACCAGGACTAAACCAGGTCTAAACCAGGACTAAACCAGAACTGAACCAGGACTAAACCAGGGCTAAAGCAGGACTAAACCAGGTTTAAACCAGGACTGAAACAGGTCTAAACCAAGCCTAAACCAGCACTGAAACCAGGACTAATCCAGGTCCAAATCAAGTCTATAGCATAACTAAACCAGGACAAAACTAGGTCTAAACCACGACTAAACCAGAACTAGACCAGGACTAAACCAGGTCTAAACCAATAACGAGAGATAAAATATTTTAGGGCCGGATCATATCCCTTGGCGTGCCTGATTTGGCCCCCAGGCCTTAAGTTGAAAAGCCCTGCCGTATGGAAAGTTATGGAAAGTACACAAGGTCCGTTATGTCGCCTGGACGGTTACCGGGCCCCACCCTGGAGCCAGGCCAAAGGGGCAGAGCCAACCACGACTGAGGGACGTGGAACATGTTCTCACTTTGGGGAGAGGAGCCTGAACTGGAGTGGAAGATCAAGTGTTACCGGCTAGATGTAGTTGCCCTCACCTCCATACACACATAGTACACATCTGCACAGATAATACTATATATACACGCAATAATATATCCTACCTTAAGAAAAAATAAATGGCTCAAAGTCATTTTCTATCGTGCAAAGATGTTGTTATCAGTTTATGAATCAATTACAACTCCTGAAGCCTCTCATACTCCATTTGCTGATATAAACGGGAGAAAAATCTGATCAAGAGCGCACTTAAGTGAAGTAATCTGCGCGTGTTAACGTGAGAGTTTGGAAAGACCTACACCAGTTCAGATTTTAGCCCCTTTATTAAACCTCAAGGGCCTCTTCCCAGTTTGTACAATCCTCTCAGAGCAGGCATCTTAATAGAAAACCACAGGCATTTAAGTCATTTACCCTATAAACGTCTTCATTTTTTTTGCAGTGATCTCGCTCTCTCGCATACGCCTTTAAGGTTGGCTGAAATGTCTTCTTTGTTGGTGTCCTCATGGTCCCTGCTTACCGCTCTTGCAGAGGCGGGGGGCTTATAATATCCCCGCGATGCTATCTGTGTTATTACATGGCTCGCTGCTGGATAAACACGTCAACGGGAAAGAGTGGCTCTATCTACGAGCCCAGATTTGCAGCTTTATGATGATCAGAATTGCCCGTGCTATTAAGTGCTTGTGAGGGGGAAAAGATGCGCATTAGGTAAGCGGCGGGAGGCGGACATTTTAGCTTCGATCTAACGTAACATGGAGTGGTTTGGAAAATAGAGGTTGGAGTGAAGGGGAGATTGGAAATTCTTGGGGAAATATTGTGATAAGTTCGAGCTGTGCCTGTGGGAAAGTGGTGAGATAGCCTGGCTCGTAGCTTGAACCGAGTTTGGATGGGCAGAGGATTGGCTGATGGAGCTTTTTACGCTTTAAAAACAATCACGGCCGCTTTTACACGTATCAGAAAATCATCCAAATCCAGCTCTGCTCCTCTTTCTTCTGATCCGAGCTGGTATCTGTGGATCTTGAGACTTTGGCTGTTTTGCAGGTTTTCTCTCCAGCTTTTGGCGCTTGTTTCATAGGTTGCTTTCCCGGTCTAGAGTTAAATTAAGTCATAATTAGGACTGTGTTGTAGAGTAAATTGAAAGATCAGAATCAGAAAGCTTTTCATTGCCATTGTCGGTGAACAAAATTCACAAACTATAGGAACTTGCTTTGGCGATAGAGTGCAACATACAGCAATATATCATAATAATAGTAAGGTAGAAAGTATAGACTATGCAAAAATGAGATAAATTAAGGCCATGCAAAATAAAATCTGTATCTGTAGAATAAAAATGAAATATAATATATATACTAGGACACGAGATCAGAAGTATCTCCATAATTGAAAGAAGAAGCAGGAGAATTTTATTTCCATCTGTTAAGGACCTGGAGACATGAACCGGAAGACATGGCGATTGTGTGTATTCCATTCTAGTCCAGTATCAGCAACAAGAGCTGAGCTGGCAGTGTTTGACTGTCACAGGCTGAAATGTGGCGAGTAAACTAATGCAAATAATTGTTGTTGTATTTTGATTGGAATCGTTATCTAAACTGTAAAACACATGCAAAAAGACGTTTTATATAACAGAGATAGTACAAAATGAATAATACACTTGTAGCCCCAATAACAGAGTCAGAGTGCCACAGATCTACCTTGTGTTTTTTTTTTTTTTTCACTTCCTGGATGCTTGAAGAGCACCTGGCTACTTTACGACATCTGACTTATTCAACTTTTTTTTTTGCAAAAATAATTTAGCCTTTATTTGGTTAACATGTCTTAATGTACAATAGAATTAATCGTTTGACTATACCAGAATAATCGATAATTGCAGCTCTAGTCATCAATTTTGATGGAGGGCAGGGGCCTATGTAACAGTTTATGCAGGTTTCAGTGAATAAAAGGTAATGCTTTTTTAATGTCGCATTTCAAGATTTTTAATCCCATAAATCAACATCATTTGACAGACATTTTTTTATTTTGTCAAAACTACAGGCATCTAACTATTCAATTTGGTGACAGAATATGTCAATATAATAAAATGCTTTATAATATTCAAAAACATAATTTACTTGAAAGTTAAACCATGCAAATGTATGTTTTGAACCCTAATTTATACTTGTTAGATGATTTGATGTCAGCTTTTAACATGTAGATTTAATAAATCCGGTACACCTGAGATTAAAAATATATGTTTATGTTAAATTTCGAAGTAAACGATACTGTCATAGACATTTCTGATTGGCTGATACAGCGGCTCTTGGAGACACGTACTGCGATAATTATTTGCTCTTATTTTATTTATGTTTTAAGTCATTTTCAACATCCTTTTTACATTTAATGCCAGTGGGGCTTGAATTTAATGCTTTTAAATGCATTTTAGGCCTTATTTTTGCCCAAATTCCTTTCATAACACTTGAATACTTTTTAATGCCCCACAGAAACCCCTGTATGTACTGTATTTGAACACTGAACCTTATCTTTATTTGTGTGAGATGGGCTTCACAAACTCATTGTAATCCCATGTGTTAAAGTCCTTTCAGCTGACGACAATCACATCTTTAGGGTTGAATAATGGCACCACTTTCTCAGGCTTTTGTAAAAACATAATTTCACTTAATTAATTATTAAGTTAATTTATGCTGACAGAGATGATGTTGAACTTTCTGCCCGTTTTTGTTTCATTTGGAAAGGCCCTGTCTTGTAATTACAGAGATATGAACCAGAAACCACACAGTTAAACAGCAAATCCATCATAGAATTCTGACCTGTCATAATTTATGGTTGATATCTCTGTAATTACTTGGCCGATCCACACAAAACAAAAACTGGCACAAAGTTTAACATCATCTCTGTTAACATCAATAAATGAAAATATTTGTTCACAACGGAAAGTGGTGCCATTAGTAATCCCAGAGCAGTGATTGTTAACAGTTCAAATGTTAAGCCATAAAATGAATATGGCAAATTTGTGTAGCCAATCCCAAACAGATAATGATAAGGTTCAACAACATTTCTTGATCACAACCGGGTAACTTTCAGATCTTGCAGTAAAAATCTCAGTCTAGCAGTACCTACCTGGAGTTTTCCAGCACAGTGCATATTTTACGGAACACGGACAAAACAATCCCAAAGACCCCACTTCATTCAGAGATTGAACCCCAGACCTTAATACTGTGAAGCAAGAGTACTATTTTGTCAATATTAAGAATCTCAGTGTGAGGGATTGCTGCAAAATTCCTCCATCTCCCTAGAGTACAATCGCTCAGACACTGAACGGCTCCATTGCTTGGCTGTTTTAGAATCAAATTGACCTTCAAAAACACCAGCGAATCCTTTTACGTCGTCACCGCGGAGTAGCCCACACATCTTCCACACTCCTCCGCCCCTCTCCATGGCGAGGTCTACCCCTTCTCGCGCACTTATGAATACGACACAACTCCTCAGCACCACAAGCACCCGAATAATGCTTCGTCGCCCACCCTCCCCGCCGCTTTCCATTCCGCCGCTTTTATTCGGCAGGAGAAAAAGTGATTTGAAGCCGTTGGTCTTGAAGAAGCAGTTCAAACAGTAGTCTCCTCGGCCTCTCCCGCCCCCCTCCTCTGCCCGGACATCAAGGCAGATTTACTGGGGTCTTATCTCCAAAGGGCCAGGATGAGGCGGGCTGACCGAGAGAAACAATTACTCACAGCTGCTCCCTATCTGTGGCACGGCGAGCCCATTCCAGAGCAGCAGCGGCGGCGCGGGTTAGCGTGCAGACAGGTTAGAGCATACGGGCAAAGCTACGGACAAGCGGCGGTGTCGTGGCTGGAGCAGGCAGGGGGCGATGCACGGAGTGTGTTGTCCCACGGAGGGTGGAGGTCGTTGGGACAGGAGGGACTTACTGTGTGCGGGTGATCCAACAGAGACAGTGGGCACCTGAGGGAACACACGCTAACGGACCTCTGTGGGCGAAGCAGCATGTTGGTTTTAATGTAGAAGAGCTGCTCTAGCACTCACTGTTCAACAACTACAAGAGTGAACACTGATTTTAAAGGAAAAGTATTCATTTCATATTATTATTAGCTTTTAAAAACGCTTTTGAATACTTTAATTTGCCATCTCAATCAAAAAATCATTATCATCATGCACCAAAAGTTTCAAACACATTTCTCAGCTGTCTGCCCTGGCACTTACTGAGTGTTTGCAGGCAGTAGATGGTACTTAGTTTAGTTATGTCATCCCTTTAAGAGCTAGTAGTTGCAGTTATCGTGTTTAGACGGCGGAAATGCTCAGAGTGAGTCTGGCGATGATTGAAGGACTTAAAACATCAGAAGATTCTCGGACAAGTGACGTATAAAATGTGTAAAAACGTCAGCGATGGAGGAAATGTTTTTGAGGGTCGGAGGGGAGAGGATTTTCAAACCAACATTCATCAAAATGGCGCGAACGCAGCTAAATGCAACTCCAGGTATGTTTTTGATGACGGAACATCAATAACTGAAACTTTAATCCATGCATTCATAACTTCCAGAATTGACTACTGCAACAGCATCCTTTACGGCTCACCTTCTAAAACTTTCAATAAACTGAAGTACATTCCAAACTCTGCTGCCCGCCTCCTGACACACATCACGACTGTCCTCCAAACCTCCACCGGCTCTCCATCTCTCAGCGCATCCAATTCAAAGTCTTCCTCATAACTCTCAAAGCCCCTCACAACCTGGCCCCCTCCTACATCACCGACCTCCACCACCGCACTCCGAATCGCTCCCTCCGCTCCTCCGATGCCAACCTCCTGTCCCTCCCCTGCAGGACCCAGCTCCAAAACCTGGGGAGACAGAGCCTTCTCCGTCGCTGCCCCCAACCTCGGTCGATGTTCATGCTATCAACCACTTAGCAACACGGCTACTACGGAATGATTTAAAGGACTCCAGCTGCAGTCTCATGGTATTTTCTCTATTCACCTTATTCAGGAAGTTGCCGTACGCGCCGCCGTCTTGTTTCTGTTGTATTTGTTTACATGGGGCAGACGAGCTCAACAGAAATTAAGTTCTACACGGACTAAAAAGCCGTTTTTAGGCCGCCCAGGAAATCGGTGCGTTGTTGACTTGTTGTTGCTCGTGTTCATTAAACATTTTACACAAATCAACCTACTTTGTGTAACATTTTAGCGGCGAGAATTTTCCCTCGTTCGCCATTAACTTTAACAGAGTTCTTGTCAAACGAAAGTGGGTTTACAACAAAAGTGCATATCTGTGGCAAAAAGAGGCAAAAGTGGGCGGGGCGGAATAAGGTGAATAGACATTAGCATTAGCCTGCAAAAAGGTCGAAAGCTTAGTTAAGAATCATTGAGTTTTTGGTGTATTAACTTAGGTGATAATTAGCATGTAAAACTGTCATCTGAGCTAAAGGCTAACTAACTTTAAAGGTCCTCATTTGTACATTTATGTACCTCATTTTTACTGTTTTGAAACATGAAAAACAAAATCTTTACATCAGTCAAACGTATCGCTCACTTTCCTAATGCAGTCCCAGCATCCTATTCACCAAGCCCAGAGTGTCACGGGTACAGCTAACAAACATTAGCATGCTAACGTCACACTTCCTGCTCTCGTAGGATAAAGCACTCTATAAATAGATACAGAGTAAAAGTTATGGTCTCATTTTCACCCGAATTGATGATTTTACATTTTATCTGTTTTCCCGTTTCACAACAGTAAAAATCAGGTACAGCCCCTTTAAGTTGAGATTTTGGCTCTTGTGTGCATTTTATATACTTTTATACGGGGAGTTAGCCAAGTCCGAGGCTGAGCAACGATCAGAGATAGAGACGTATCTAAGGGTAAATAAAGGTATTCACCTAAAACACATCAACCCTACATGCTCCATCACAAAGTATCAATAAAGTATTGATGGTTGTGCTTATAGATATGATTCAATACAAACAGGCACCAATTGCAGAAAGTTAAACAAAATAATAAAACTATAATGCATCCAATATCTTAAATATTTTTTGGGAAAAACACAAATTGGCCCTTTTTGCCCATGATTGTGCAGGGATTGCTTATTGTAGTGCATTTTATCCATAAAATTGCAACATTCGCCATTATCTTCAACTCATTTACATCATCACATTCACCTGACAAATATGGCGTCTGTATTGTAGCAACTGTAGAGAGTCAGCGATTATGCGTCTAAGAATGTCTATGGCAACAACTCCGTGACTGCTCCGACCTCACCACCTTAAAGAAATACCTCAAAACCTACTGGTGGAGAACTACTTTTAATCTTAAATTCAGGCTTTTAACCCTTAAATTCATCCTTGCTATTTAATGATCTACTGTATTTAATCCCCTTTGCATTATTTGACTTTAAATGTTTTTAATTCTGTTTGATTATCACTGTGCTGTAATGTGTCTTTGAAGAGCGCTATATAAATAAAATGTATTATTATTATATTTCACCATATAAAGATATGAAGACGCTGAGATGAATAAACAAACAAACAATAAATCTGTATAATGATCCCAGAATGCTAACAGTTCATTTACTTTTTGCCGTGGTAACCTCCATTAGGACTCCATTTTGACTTTCGACTTGAATTTGTTGTGCTTAAAATACACATAATCCACCATGAAAAGAGGGAAAAGCTGTGTTTCCTATTGAATCATCAAAGAATTTTCATCCACACCAGACCTCGCCCCCCCAGAGTGATGAGTTGGGAAGGGTGGGAAGATCTATCCGAGGGGAACAGATAGTGGAATGGTCGCATGTACAGCACACAATCACACTGAGTTGCATGTTTCTACCTGTGTCTGGAAGGGTTTCCTCTGGCCCTGTTTTCCTTCCATAAACCAGTAGGGAAAATCCTCCAGCTAAGGTCCAGACCAAGACTAGCTAAGGATCTGGAGATGGGTTCCCGGGTGCTGCACTGCTGTCGACCAGCGGCACTGAAGGATAGTTCAAATGCTGAGGACAAATTAAGTGTACCTTAAAGGGCATATTCTGCTACAGTGACGTTTTTGAGCTTTTAACCATCTTCTAACAATGTTCTGTCATCAAAAACATACCTGCAGTTGCGTTTAGCTGCAGTCACGCCATTTTGATGAATGTTGGTTTAAAAATCTTTTCCTCTCCGACTGTCGAAAACACTTCCTGCTAAACTCCTGTGATTGATTTCATGTCACTTATCCGAGAATCCTGTTATTTTAAGTCCTTAAATCATCCCCAGACTCATTCAGAGCATTTCTGCTGTCTAAACACGATAACTGCTAGTGCTTACCTGATCATAGCGTGTTACATATTCTCTTAAAGTGATAACATGGCTAAATTGTGTAAGCACTAGGCACCATCTACTGGCTGCATACATTCAGTAAGTGTCAGGCAAAACAGCAGAGAAACATTTATAAATAATATACTTTTTTCTTTTCAAAATATGAGGTGGCAAATTTAAAGTACACAAGTGCATGTTTAAAGGATAATAACAATATGAAAAATGCATAATATTTTTCCTCTAACCCTAACCAATCATGGCTATGACCAAAGTTTGTCTGACTGAATATCAGGCTCTGGACTCAGTGTGGTAAAGTCGCAGGAGTTGTACCAGTCAGCGTAGACTAGTGATACTTGCTGGTGGTGTTTTTGCATTTGTTTAAGTTGCAACCTTCGTCAAATATAGTTTTTTTCCCCCTTCAAGCTAAGTACCTGTTGTTTTCTTATGCACCGGTCGCTACTCAGGTGTGCGGAGCTTTACCTCCAATGCTGGGTGTCCAAAAATGATCCTTCTATTCTATCATTAGGTAAGTTTCTAAGTGAACACAATGCATGAGAACACAGACAGACCTAATAATATTTGCATTGAACCGTGCCGTGATTTGGAGAGTTCCTTAGCCTTGAAAATTCATAATGGACTTCATATTGTCATGATTCATCCTGTGGTACATTCAGTTCTGATTAGTATTGCAAAAATATCTTAAATGTTTTAGAAGTGTTCCAAGAATTGTATTTGTTTTTCTATACTGGAATTAACTACTTAATCAGTCCATGTTTTGAAATGCTCTTCAATGACTACTTTGTCTTTTGATGGCACGCAGACTTTTATTTGAGTTTAGTTTATTCAGTATGATGACGTTGATCGTATCCGGTAATTATACATAAGCAAAATAAATACGTACAACATTAAGTAGTTGATGAAGTTCATAAAACATCCAAGAGAATATAATTAAGAAATGTTCAAACTATTTCTGCTGGACAGACTCACTTTTCAGCCAACGTTTCAATGCCAACCAAGCAACTTCTTCAGGGCTCTTTTGCTGATTGTGACTCCCATCAGGTTCCATGGGCAGAGATATATCCTTCTCACAGTCACCAGCCAAAACATGCCAAACTTCAATTCAAATACATGATGAAGTAAAACATCCAGGAGAATATAATTAAGAAATGTTCAAACTATTTCAGCTGGACAGACTCAACAACAACAGCGCCCTGAAGAAGTTGCTGTCCCTATGGTAAAAACCAATGAGAGATTTAACTTCGAAGTGGGCGGGACTGGGGATCTCCACACAGTTACTTTCTGAAATCAGTAGAATAAATTACAGTTGTTGCTTTTTTGGGTTCAAGCTGTGAGATATTAGTAAGAAAAAAGAAAACACAGCTCTCACGGTGCATGCATGTACAATGTTCCCGTCTCTAATCATTGCTAATAACATGCATGCACTAAAATATCAAAAGTTGCTTTAATCTTACTGTACAAAATGCATTTCGGTATTCAGTATTCTGTAACTAAACCTTACACTGAATTCAGAAATGCACAGAATGCGTGGCAGCTGGCTCAGCAGTCTCCAGCTAAACAAGACTTTATGCCAGTGTGGTGTAGAGGCTGCGACATCGTTTGTGCAGTAAGTTGTCTTTTGGCTGGGGCTGAGCGAGGGGCTGAGTAGTCTTCCCTCAGGACGCTGGAGTGGAGCGACAGGCGCTGGTAATGCAAAAATAATCTGCTAATCTCCACTGTAATTAAACAGATGGAAGAAGGTCTTTACCGCTCGCCTCAAATAAGCCTTAAGTTCCCGGTGCGCGGCCCGAGCTGAGCGCAGAGTCACTATTGCGGGATCAGACCTGGGGCATTCGAGCGTCAACAAGACACAGTACACCTGCTTACTTGTAATGGATTTAGTTTGCTTCAATCTTCATGTTTTAGTGGATCTGAGGTAGAATATAAAGATTTCAAAAGTTAATTTGCGAAACATCTTCATTCAATTCAAATATACATGTTATTTCCTATGACCTTTTAATTTTACTACTATGAGTTTACTTTTGTAACCGTTGCATCAGGGTACATCAAGTCAAGTGGTTTTTATCAAAGAATGAGTCAATTTGAATGCACTGAAATTGATTTAAGTTCAAAACACTGCTACTAAGACTAATTTACAGAGTACAGAGCATTTATCAAAGGTAACTGGAAGAGCAAAACTTTTTACTAAAGGAAATTAAATCAAAACAATGATGATGTTTGGTAACATGGACAAAAGATACACGTACCAGGAGGTTTATTCATGTCACGGAAGTCATCGTCTTTGGCCGACAGAGATGAAGCAACAGTGTTCGCAGGCACTGGTTCAGTCTCTGGATCTAAAATCTACAAATCGATTCCGAGTTATAGGGGTAACAATGGAGTCAGAATTGAACTTCATTAAATCAATATCAACAGAAGCTTACCATCTAAAAAACATTGCCAAAATCAAAGGTATAGTGTCTAACCCAGACTTGGAGAGACTTATCCATACATTTGTCTCCAGCAGGTCAGACGACTGTAACGGCTGCTCACTGGCCTCTCCAAACGAGCTGTAAAACAGCTGCAGTACATCCAGAACGCTGCTGCTCGAGTCCTGACTAGAACCAGGAAGTACGACCACATTAGTCTGTGCTCATGTCTCTGCACTGCCCCCTGTGGGTCAGAGAACAGACTTTAAAGCAGCTCTGCTATGTCTCTCCAAAGCACCAAAGTACATCTCTGACATGTCAGTGCCACATGAACCATCTCACACTCTGTGGACCTCAGGGACCGGCCTCCTGCTGGTGCCAGAGTCAGGACTAAACATGGACCGGCCTCCTGCTGGTGCCAGAGTCAGAGCTAAACATGGACCGGCCTCCTGCTGGTGCCAGAGTCAGAGCTAAACATGGACCGGCCTCCTGCTGGTGCCAGAGTCAGGACTAAACATGGACCAGCCTCCTGCTGGTGCCAGAGTCAGGACTAAACATGGACCAGCCTCCTGCTGGTGCC
Source organism: Rhinogobius similis (assembly GCA_019453435.1). Taxonomy (NCBI): domain Eukaryota; kingdom Metazoa; phylum Chordata; class Actinopteri; order Gobiiformes; family Gobiidae; genus Rhinogobius; species Rhinogobius similis. Next base: position 35,102,272 of record CM033635.1, on the reverse strand, counting down.
AGAGTCAGGACTAAACATGGACCGGCCTCCTGCTGGTGCCAGAGTCAGGACTAAACATGGACCGGCCTCCTGCTGGTGCCAGAGTCAGGTGCTAAAATCTGGAACGAAATATTTGAGACAGGCCTCTACTCTTACAATTTTAAAATCTCTAAAATACGTCTCCTAGCTTTCCCCGAGTGTGACTGAAGTGCACAGTTACATGCCGCAGGAATGCCGCTACTCACAGATTTCTCCACGTTATTGGAAATTTTGAGATTCAAATCAAGACAATCATACTTCCTGAATTTTTCACGTATTTTAAAAACATTTTAAATTGGACTAGGCCAGTTTTCCAGACGTGCAAGTAAGCGTAGTTTGAAACTGTCCACTGGATTTGGCCCATCCTTCAATGTCACTGGTCAAACTTGTCAGGAGCAGTGAGCGACTGGGAACTCATCTCGAGATCTAGTCCGATTATTTAGCAGGAGTCAGAATACGATGCATTTTTTAGATTACTGGAGGAAACCAGACATAGGGAGAAAACGGAAAGCTCCTCACACCATCAGGGAATAAAACCTGCAAACCTCTTGAGTGATTCGCAAAAACTAACAGCTCTACAAACAAGTTTTAAGCACACATTCTGAGTTTTAACTTTTAACTGCCCATCTACACTGACAAGACCACTTATTTACCACCATACACATTTCTCCTGTGTTACATTAGGCAGACTGAAGAATCCGCACAAATAATTGCCGTGTGGACTCTCATTAGGCCTGGGAGAGGAGCGGGCCCGTCTCTCATCCCAGGATCGAGCACATTTGGGCCCTCACTGTCGGCGCTTTGATGTGGTAACAAGGCCTCAGAAGCCCCATGCATCAGTCTAATCAGAGCGCCTTCCTCGCAGTGTCCCCGTGCTCCGGCTAATTTAAACTCAGACAAAATAAATTGACATATTACGGTGTGCTCGGGATGGGCTTTTGTTGCAGATTTATGGTACTTTGATGTTTGGACAACGCTAACTACATAGATGAGTGACTTCTTTACCGAAACATAGCCAAGGACTGAGTACGTTTAGAAGGACTTGTACTCAAACAGACGATGAGGGTTAACGTAGGAACCTTTTTTTTTCTTCTTTAGCTCTGTTATAATGTTACTCTTGGCGCTCACCGTCTTCGTTCGTCACGTTGTAATTCATGAAGGCTCTTTGTGTTCTTAAGGTGTCTGCATTTGACCCATCTTTCAATGCGGCAACCAGAGTGTGCAGGTTTTGCCTGTTTTGCCTTGCTGAGGGAAACAGTAGTACCGGAAAATTACCCACCAAGACACAGCAGAACATGCAAACTCTAATCTACTTTATTTGTTGTTGTAAATGAGTAAATAGTACGATTTCTCCGCAAAGAGTAAATCGTAAAAGCAGCTTTACGTGATGAATTCAGATGTGTGTTGTCTGCAGCTACTGATAAAGTATTTTATCTCTAAACCTGGAAGTAAGAGCCAAAAGCAGTGCTCTGATGGACTGAGCTTTTGCTGTCTGTCCTAGTTGAAACCAGTTGGAAAGCTTTGAAAATGAATCAAGGTGAATTTAACAAAGGTTATAGTTAAAATAAATACCTACATATTCCTTTCGCAGTTTGAAAAGCACGTTCCTCATCTTTAATTATTTAGTTTACACTAGGGCTGTCAAAGTTAACGCGCTAACAAATCACAGAAAATTGTCACATTTATCTCAGATTGATGCAGATTAATCACACGGTTTGATCTGATGAAACACACTCTTCTAGATCACGCAGGAGGGTTTACCTGAGTGAAGGAGGAAGGACCAGGAGCAGCTGTAATCACGAGGTTCATTTTACACATATAATCAATCAGTCCTCACGTGGAGAAGCACAGATCACTCAGCGGCTTTACCCCGCACCACAGAACATATCGAACATGCGGCGGAGATCTCATGTTGAACCGTGTGGTCTTTGCTGAACACAAAACACGCATGTGAGCGTTAAAACTGGTCAAATGGGCAAACATTTATAGTTCTATGAGTGCATGAAGGGCCCTTAACCCTATATCTGTAGTTTGGTCATGTAGTCTAGATTTACCTGCCACAGATTCAACATGAAATACAATGTCTAGACTAAACTGTAGTTAGCTGGGCTTTAAAATAATTTATTTAGATTTGCGAAATAAATTATTACTTTTCTTTAGAAAATGTGCAAATCTCTATAAAATGGACATGTTAATAATGAGCATTGCAAAAAGTGCGCAATGTGCAATTTTTTTAATCGCTTGGCAGCACTTGTTTATTCACCTTTACCAGAATTAACAAACCAGCATTCAACTTGCAACGTTTGGCACAGTTAGGCAATTTTAATAATAGTTACAAGTGTTTTACATTTATTTGTTACACATTTTATGTCTATGGGTATTGCCAAAACACTTTCCTATGCTCGGATATTCACAATCGGAGTGAAACTGCTCTGACACCAGATCATCAGCTAACCCTCAATCAGACACAATCCAACAGGATAATGGGTCGAGCCTGGAGCTGGAGGTCGTGTGAGGAAAGTAGCACTTAGAATCACCTCTGCACCCTCTCGATGTTCAATTACACCTCATCAAAAGTCTTGTGTCCTAACTCTCATCGGGGGACATTGTTCAGGCACTTGTTATTATTTGCATGTCTTGACCATTTGACCTACGTATTTCTACATCTTTTTCTCGGACAGTGGTGGATTGTGTAGTTGTCAGTGAAGGCGGGACCAAACAAATGCTTTTTTGCAAATCTAATCCACAGTCTCACTTAGCTTCATTTGCCTCAAAACCTGGTAAACCACCAGCAAGTCAAGTCCAAGTCTTGAGTCCTTAAATCATTTCTTTTATGTTCAAGTTCTTTTTATGTTTAGATAGAAATGGGAAATTATATTAACATCAAATAAGACACAATATAAACTAGTATGAGCTTTTAACAATGCTGTAAGGCCCTTTCTTTCATAGCCTTTGCAGTACTTGATATTGTGAATTGTCTTAAATAAATCAGAATTGGACTTTTGTATGAATTGCATCAGTTTTTTCAAATTTAAGTTCCATATTTAGTTGTTTTTGTGACTCATATCTCTCTATACATTCTACTGAAGCAAGTTTAAGTTAAGAAGTCTACCATTAGGGGCTTTACAAGTGTGGTCATCGTTATTCATAATCAGGATATGGAGGATGTATTGTATAACTTGAGCCTTCCTTAGCCGTCACAAAAAATATGAACAGTTTACAAACACAACACAAATTAAATTTCACTTTTCTCCGGTTCTGAGACTAGAAGTTTGAAATGACTTTGAAATGAGTCACAGGTAAACACATGAGGACCACACATACCGCTCCCCAAATTAAAACCAGTGCAGGATGAAGTCGTTTAATAGGAAAGTGCTACTTTTAATTAGTTCTATGCAGTTCCTGTAATGGCAAGTCCCCACGTCTGAGCGAAGACAAATCTGAGACTATTCAAGCAGGAAACTAAGAACACTCACTCACCAGTCAATTTAAAGGGACGTGTTCAGGTTCACTCTGGATTCTGAAATGCTTTAGACATCTTTGTTTTGGAATTTCATCTTTTAATTTTCATAACATACATAGTTTAGTGTATATGTGTGTAGTCTGTTGCCCCCTGCTGGAAACATTGTGGAGTGAAACATTTTGAAGTGATATATTTGCAGTCTGGCTATCACCTGCATGCAATCCAGGCTATTTGGGCATAAAATAATAATGAGAATAAGTCTATAAACCTTCAAAATAAAACAAGAAGGAGCATTTCTGGGTTCGGGGATATGGCTCAATAGGGCTGGGTTGATTGAAAGGTTCCAGTGTGGTACCCAGAGACTGTGAGGTACAACTGATACAAAAAATAAAAAAAATAAATAAAATTAAAAAATAATAATAAATATATATATATATATATATATATATATATATATATATATATATATATATATATATATATATATATATATATATATATATATATTTGGCAGTCATTATATATATATATTTCTTTTGTTAATGCATGCAAAAATGTGTAGTTTTTTTTTCTGAGAATTTGTTTTCAATTTGATTTATGAATGTTGTTGTGTTTTATAATTTTATGCAATGATTGACACAGAATTAGGTTTTACCAAAAGTATTATTCAGGTACTGGCACAGAAAACCATGCAGGTATTGTAGTGTTAGCCAGTTTTATTTATTTATTTTTAAAGATACTCAGCCGTGGCCTTTACATGTTTTAGCATTCAGGATAATTTGAAAATGAGGTTAGGATTAGTTAAAGAGCACATTCTATTTTCATATATAATACATCTTTGTTTTATTGTATTTTCTTTAGTTTAGTTTTGTTTGCAGCACAATGGAGTGTTTTAAGACCAGCTTTTTGGGCGGACCACTGCATGTTTTTTTTTTAAAGTTTTATTTCACTTATTTATTGCTATTTTTTTGTTTTATGCTATATTGAAATCAAAGAATTAAAAACAATAATGGCATTCAAGAAATGCATAAAAGATATCATAAAAGGAAAGTACGAAAAGAAAATGAAGTTGTTGCGGTTTAAAGGGTGAATATATTTGCAGTGTAATTGTGTGCATTGTTGAATGCAAACGTTTTTAAACCATCAGTGTTAAGTACAAGTTGTAAAAGGGGCAGATAATATAAGATTGTTCTTCTTTCTGCTCCTTTTCATTCATTTTTTGTTTGATGTGTTTGACATAATGTCACTGATGATTTCTTTTCATATGACATGAAATAAATGAATATAAGAAAATAAAAATTGAGCACATACCTTTTGTTGTTTGTTATTGTTATTTATTTTGAGTCTGGACTCTGGAAAATGCTTGGTTTATACAATGTGCTATATAAATACAGTGGTTTTGGATTAAAGGCACTGTACCTTGAAAACATGAAAAACATAACTAGTACATTTTAAACAGTTTACAGTTATTGTTCAGTCTGAGTGTCCTAATTATTCACCACAATGAGTTTATAAGTGCTTTTTCTCATCTTTCAGAGATCAAAGTTTTGCTAACAGCTCACTTCCTGCTTCGTGGAGGATAAAGGACACATAATCTGCTTCAGTGACTATTTTGAGCTTTAAACCCTGTTCTAACAATGTCCCGTCATCAAAAACATACCTGAAGTAGCATTCAGTTCAGTTTTGAGGCATGTTTATTAGAAAATCCTGTACCCCTCCGAGCGTCAAACACATGTCCTGCTGAACTTCCGGGATTTTCGGACGTATTTTCAGACATCATACGAATCATCATACAAAAATGTTTTTTGTCCTTAAATCATCGCCAGACTCTGAGCATTTCTGCCATCTAAACACGATAACTGCTGCAGTAAATCTGCACAATGACGTCTTTTCAGCGCTAACTTCACTAGATTGTATACATAGAACTGTTTTAAAACATGAGATGGCATATTTAAGGCACTCAAGAGCAATGCTTTACGATTACATGCAGACAGCACACAGGTCTCATTTTCACCCTCCAAGCACTCTACATTCTTACATGGAAAAAAACCAACAAAAAAATCAGTACAGCCCCTTTAAATCTCAATACAGAATTAATTTAGGTCAGCAATGTTTACTTCTACTAGCGTAATTTTCAATAGTATTTCTAACCTTTTTTTCACCTCTATAAAAACAGTGACTAAAAACACATACGACCATGCCTTAGCTTTGGTGCTACATAAACACACGGTCGGGGGCTAATAACACTGGACTAACCTATAGCGCAAAGGGATTTAAGACTCCGACACCGCACGAGACACAGCCATAATCTCCCGCTATCTAAATCTGAATACTGCCTGATAAAACGACCCATTCTTGCTCTCGTTCCCAGCCGCCGACTAAAACCTTTGAAGCTCCGGGCTGCCATGGGAGGCGCTAGCTAGCTCCACGCTGGAAACAAGCTAGCAACCCGGGAATTCGAGATAAACATACGAGAGCCCCGCATTCAGCCGCAGACAATGGGGCTCTGATCAGAACAATGATTGCAATCCTGTCATTGGCTGGCCCGCTCTCCCCACTTCCTATCATTTTAATTAATTGTGTGATATTTGCAAAGTCGGAGCTGTATAGGGGCCTAATGAGAAGGAGCATCAAAAGACACGCGGCTGAGGCAATCTGTGGCGCAGCTGCTAAGAGACGCGGCTACAACCTCAATTACAGCTTCCACGCTCTGGACCGACGTGCGGGAGGAGGGCCACGGTCAGCGGATGGTCGGGTAGTGCCAGCTCACGTCACACACAGGGTAAGCGGTGCCATTTCGTGGATTTATAAGACTGGAAAGTACATTCGAAAGCACGTAAAAATTGAATTGCTGTTTAACCTACTGCAAAATGACCGCGTAATCCCTCGTTCGTCCAGGAGTTTCGGCTGCGGTGTAATAACTGGCGGTTGGAGTAAATCCCAGAGCCTCATACGACAGTAAAGATTGAGAAAGTTATAAAAGTTAAGTAGTTAATCTTTAGTGTTCCACGTTTAATTACGTTAGCACTGTATTGCAATGGGGTAGTGTTTTTATCACATGACTGGGAACCATTAATATGTAGAAACATTTGAAACGACTTTATAATAACTACACCTTAATTAACCTTAACAAAGCATGAAGAAAGACTTAATTCATAATAACCATATAGTTTATTGAGCATTATTCTGGTTAAGAAACTATTTAATTAAGATTGGGGTTAGGAATAAGGCTTGGTGTATTAGTTAAGTAATTACTAAGCCTGAATCTTTCTTGAATCTCTCTGAATTTAAAGGACAAATATTATGCAAAATTGACTTTTTTGAGCTTTTAAAAATGCTCTGTCGTCAAAAACATACCTGGAGTTGCATTTAGCTTCATTCACGTTTGTTTGATGCAGTTTAGAAGGTAAAATCCTCTCCCCTCTGACCGTCAAAAACACTCCATTTTGAATTCCTTCGATGTGTGATGTTTTTCCATAACTGGTGTCACTCATCAGAGAATCTTCCACTGTTTTAAGTTCTTAAATCATCGCCAGACTCGCTCTGAGCGTTCTGGCCTCTGATCAAGATCATTACAACTGCGTCACAGCTATACATTGCTAAAACTAGTAAGCAGTGTACATACAAATGTGCATAATTTTGCAGCCAGTAGATGGAGCCACAGCTAAGTTAATATGGCATCTCCCAGTTATATAGTTGTATTGTTCTTTGTAAAAACATTTTATTTTCAGTTATATAACATGTAATGTCAAATAAAGATACTCAAGAGCATGTTAAAAAGCCAACAACAATATAAATAATACATAATATTTGTTCTTTAAGTTTGACCAACATTCAGATAACAGTGCTTGTATGTGTACTGTAATCTTACTACTGTATGACGTCAAAATCAAATGCACAGTAGGTTTACCCTCCAGCTATTCTCCTGACTGAAGATAATCTCTCCATGATCTGGGGAAAGCCACAAACGGACAAATGAACAGGTCTTTCTATTTGCTGACGCTGTTAGCTAATTTCTGGCGGAGGCTGGAATGTTGCACAGTATGGCAGGGGCACCAGGTAACAGGTCAGTTTTGAGGAGGGTCGAGCAGGTGACAGACTTTCCCCCGGAACAGTTAGTATTTTACTCACACTGCATATGGAACAAGAATTTTAAGTACTTATAGGGCATCTCTTACTTTCAGAACTCCGCAGCTGTTAACAAGAACCAAAAAACATGACCACGTCGCACCAATTCTTTCAAATTTCCGTTTGTTTTAGAATTGATCTTATTGTTTGTTTTAAAAGCTTTAAATGGACTGGCCACACAATACATCTGGAACCTCACTCAAAAGTACACATCTGCACACGCGTTAAGGTTTGAGGTGCTGAAGGTAAGTCTTAAAATCAGGAGAACAGGGCCTTCCTTGTTGACGGCCCCAAACTCTTCCCCCGCGTGGAGTTTTTTATGTTCTACTTTTATTTTCTGGCTTTTAACACCGCGTGAGTTGTGTGGTCCTCTGTGTCTTTTATTCATTTAATTGACTTTATTGTTTTTAACCATGAAGTTGTTGTTTTGATTTTTTTTTAAATCTATATTTCAATTGATTTTAGTGTTTTTATTGCTTTATTTACATTTCTATTGTATTTTCTAGGGCTGTAATCCTTTAGTCGTTTAGTCGATTAATCGGTTGATGGTGTCTTAGTTGACCAACATTTTCATTAGTCGACTAATTATTTTATTAAAATTTAAAGGATTTATATGGTAAAAACAAGAAGATATGGAGTGAGTTTGCTGAAGATTTTGGAGTCCAACATATAAATACAGTTTCCTTGTACTTACCTGTAAAAAATAGATGTTTTTGCATGAACTTCTGTGCAGTTGTGGTCTTTTGAGAGCAGTTTGGGTTAAATACATGGAAATACTTCATCGTTTTGAGATATTTTTACCACACTCCCTTTTCGGGCTGGTCTTTAGTCGATCAAGAGTTTCTTTAGTCGACTACAACCCTAGTATTTTCAGCACTTTGGAAACTATCATGTTTATAAAATGTGCTATATAAATAAAGTGGTTTGGATTAAAGTAATGAGCGCGCGTCAGATCACCCTTGGAGCACTTCAGAGGAGGTGCCGGAGGTGCAAAGGTACCCCGCATTTATTCTGTCGGGAGTCTAGTTTGGTCTCTAGAACTCGCGGTCATGCGAGTGCAGCTTTCATAGCCCGAGACAGCAAGAGCGCAGCAGTTCTCCGCTCTTCATGTGAATTGCACTCTGCACGAATGCCAGTCCAACACAGCAGTCACAGTCGCTCCCCGTTATAAATTGCAAGTAGGTTTTCAAATTTACTCCCACCGGGGCCAACCTGCAGTGGTAAAAAGCAGGAGATTGATGACTTGAAGAGACAGTTTTAAGAAGGGAGAGAGATACATTTATTTGAATGGCTTAAGAGGTGATTGTTTTCCTGAGTATTCCAGTTTCCATCCATCTTAATGTCTATATGACAAGTTAGAGCAGTAGTTCCCAACCTTTTTCTCCCAGCAACCCATATTTTGTGGTTAGTGACCTAATCATCTTTCTCCTACCAAGGAATCTACTGTCTTTGAATACAAAATATAATTGTTTTCTGCTTAATAAAAACATCTTTAGTTAATAGAACACTAATGATAATAAAATACTTTACATAAGCATTTCAAATTCAATTCCATTATTAGAATTTATAAAATCTGGTTCAGACCTTTTTTTTTTTTTTTTTTTTTTTTAAAGAATCCCTGGGGACCCCCTCAGAATCTGTGGGTCCTGACCCCCAGGCTGGGAATGATTGGGTTAGACTACACATTTCACTAAAACGTAATGAACATGATTGTATTTAAGATTTTACCAAACATTTTTATCTTTTTATCTCCAGTTTGACATGGGCAGCAAATATGGCATAGGCGTTAATTCCACAACTGTTACCTAGATAAGGGTCAAAATCCATATAAATGACACAATAGTTATGATTTGACAAATAATTATACCTGATAACAACTTTTGTTTAATGACTGTTTAAACTGTCAGAAAAATGTGTCAGTTGTCTGTAAATTGTCTCTTCAATAGCATGTCACTTTTCGTTGACATCACAGAGGGATTCCGTTTTAGAACTCACCACAACTTCCTCTAATTTCAATTTCTTGTTTTACAAAATTTCTGCAACTTCACAGATGTAAACTATAATATATAATTGCCACAGGTGCCACCCCTTCAAACTAAGTCACAATTAGAACATTTTGAGAACCTGTCATACAGACTTCAAAATGCACAACAGGCTAATCTTACAGCTACACACTCCCGACAAAGATCCTGGCTCAGATCAGAGATTTTTAGCGCCGTTCTCCTTTCTATCTATAACTAATATAACTTGTAACTTTTAATCCACAACTTCGCATCCAAAAGTGGAGGTATTTCACTGTTACGTCCTGATAGCCATCTCCTTGACTTTAATCAACCATCCATCAAAGTGACACAGGGGGAAGAATAGCGGTTTGGCTAATTACGCGCACGCTCCTGTCTGCGGCGCACTGCTCAATCATGGAGTAAATAAAGCCAGTCAAGAATGTAATTGTTTGTTTTGTGAGCACGCTCGGAGGAAAGGCACTTTTTCATGTCCGTGAGCTGTGAGCGGTGCCCTTTAGCGTCGGCTGGTGGGACGCGCGTGTGGAGCAAATGAGGCGGAGGGCGCATGAATGTCACGCTTCAGTACAGTTCAGTTTGAGGTGGTTTACCTCCTGATTTGTTCTCTTACTGTACGTTCACACATGCGGCTGGAAGGGTGGATTTTATACCCGCAATATTGAAAAACAGAAGCGGTGCTGTTTTGTAACTGCATTTTCAATCATCGCAGGAATTTAATTAACAGTGATTTCAGCCCAACGAAAGATTGTTTACACTGCTCCCTTATTAGTGGATCAGCTGTATTGGTCGCATAGACTCTTTACGCAGACTTTGACTTGAGTGAAAATTTGGACAGGATAGACTTGTGAAAATAACATTTAGAGATAGAGAGAGAATTTATATTTAAAGGGAAACTATTATGCATTTTCCATATTATTAGCCTTTAAACCTGCTTTTGAGAGTCTTCAGTTGGACATGTCATGTTTTCTTTTTTCTTTTACAAAGAAAAATTTTACTTAATCACTGCTGGGAGATGTCATTTTGACTTAGCTATGACTCCACCTACTGGTTGTAGAGGCATTTACACACATGTAAATATATACCCACAATGCTTTGCAATAAAGAGTGGATCTGACAAAGTTGTAATTATCGTGATGTAAATGTTCAGAGCGAGTCTGGAGATGATTTAAGGACTTAAAACAGCAAAGGATTCTGGGATAAATGACGTCAGCATCATCTACGTCACACATGAAGGAGTTCAGAACACAGTACTGGAGAGAGAGAGGATTTACAAACCAGCATCATGAAATAAACATGAATAAAACTAACTGCTACTCCAGGTATGTTTTTGGTGATGGAATAATGTTAGAACATGGCTAAAAACTATTTGTCCTTAAGATACTTATTATACATACTTAGGCTGTATTCACATTCTCTCCTGGAGTGGTTTTCTTTGTTTGTCTTTGTTGATTAAAAAAGTCACAACTTTCTTACAAACATTGCCAGTAAATAGATAGTCGATACCATGTTCAAAAGGGTTCTAACCACAGGCTCTTAACATCCTGATTTGTTTGGTTTGTTTTCATGTCGTTTTCATGAAGTTACACAATTTGTTCAAATTGTCCTAATCTGCAGGGATAACAACCGTTTCAACAACAGTGTCAGAGCTTGTTGGTTTCTAAGTGGTCAGGTTATCTGGAATCATTGATTAAACCAAGTCTTGATGGACAGTTGAGAGATCTTATAATCTCTGACTTTTAGGAACAACATTTCTGTAGTCGACTTGCCATCTGACTGATGATTGTCCAGCTTCTTTTGCCATCGATATTCACCTTGTAATTTCTTTGTCACTTTTTCCAAATGGATAGTCCTAGTCAGTTGTTAATTTCAACTTCAGGGTAATCCGGAGCAGTGGGCACTGTGGTGTTCCACAGATCATGGAGCCATGATGTTTATTAGGAGAATAGCTAGAGAATAATCAAGCTGTGCATTTGATTTTGAATGGAAGATACCATATGGAAGTGGGCTACACATACATATACTGTTACCTTTATGACCACACCTGCTTGTCAATGCCCTATTTCATCAGATCTCGGAAGCAGGTTGGGGGTTAGTACTTGGATGTGTCCTTTGGCAAGACACTTAACCCTCATGGCCTTGTATGAATGAATGAGTGGTGGTGGTGGAATAGAAACCATTATCTTTTATATCAAACTGGTCTTCCACTATTCCGACCATTCTCCTGAACCCTATTTTCCTGATCCATCAAACGTCGTCAAACCACTGTGTCACTCCACCGCATGCCCCTGTTTTGTTCATGCTTCTTTTGTCAGAATTACAAAAAGTGTCAGCGCTACCAGCCATGCGTCTCAGCCGACAAATGCCACATACAGTAGCGGGGACGGGCTCAGATGTAATCACATACACAGGCCGCTAATGGCTTTTCAATGGGGCGCGCTGAAGATGGGACGTATTGGATGTGAAAGCGGCTAAAGTTCAGCCTGAGCATGAGGGATGACCCGGTATCAGCGGAACAGGCGCTAATACACCTCTACGTAGATCACAACGCGGTGGCAAGCAATTCAATTAGAGCAGCCAAGTGTGAGGTAAACAAAGCATATGGAGATTTGTGCGGCTAAATCATCAAGAAGAGATTGTGAAATGGAATGTCTACTGCAATGTGACTTAGATCGTAAAAATGACTTCAGTTCAGTACAAACGGATGCATTAATCTTGGTTTAAATAAATCGTGCAAGCATAAATTGTAATTATAGATGTCACAATTATATGATTTTTTTTTTGTCTTCTATATATACAGTTATGAAAATTTCAAAGGAACGTAATGTCATTTTTCTGGTTGTGGATGTTGATTTCTTTGCCCAGAACGTTGTACAGTATGGGATTTAACTTCTGAAATCTGACTTCTGTTTATTTAACTACGCGTGTTTAATGCTAAAAATACCTTGAAAAACATGCATTCCAACTGTGAACGGGCAAGCCTCTACTGATCTGGCATGTAACTTGGTCTAGCGGCATCACCGGTACGTCTTCAGAGTGGTAGAGGCGGAAGTTTAGTTGACCTTTATTTAACCTGGACAGTCCCAGTGAGGTAAAGAATCTCTTTTTCTTAATGCCTTAATACATCTTCATAGAGACAAGCAGGTAACACCTTTTAAAATGCCACAGAATAAATATTAATGGGTTGCAATCGATTGACGTTTTTGTGGTCGTCTCCATTTTGAGGACATGAATGTATGTTGTAGCCTCTGCTGTTAGAGCGTGTTGAAGTTTAGTCCACAAAAGACTGCAATGGGATGGCAGGGATCAAGGTCTTTTTTTGGTGCATACAGGGAAAATAGGGTAAACAGTACAGTAGCTGAAGGTCTTGGTTCTGAGTCCGTCCTCCCAGAGTTTGACTGTGGTTTAAATTGCTGTTATTTGGGTCTGATGTAATGACAAACGTCAGCAGCTTAAAAATAATTTGCATAAGTTCTAAAGACAATGAAAAAGATGTCATGATGCTATATCAAAAACTAGCACATTTTACTAAACATGAAAAGGGGCGATTTTTCAACAAAACAGAAGTATTGGGCTTTGATCCTCATCTACTGCAGGCGAGTCGCTACACCTATTAAGAGCAGTGAAAACTTTGCACAACAAACTTTTGCGGACATTTACATCAAAATTTCCTCGCCAGCAACCGCTATAGGTTCAAGCAAGCCCTCAAAGCATTCAAGAGCAGAAAAGTTGCATATGATCCTAAAATATAGCATGAGACAGTAGGAATTTAGACTAACATCAAGTCTGAACGTAAGCTAATAATGTTTATTAGCATAACCACCTAATTAACATAGTTGTTTAATTTGTAAACTAGCTCCATAAACAAAGTGGTCACTGCACAGTCTGGAGTGATTTTTGAAGCACTCTGGTTCCTGCTGATGGCGCGAATCCATTTCTTACAATAAATTGGGCAGTTAGCGAGGTTTTCGAAGAATAATCGTTTCTTTTAAGATTTGTTGTTGGAAAATCCACAGCGCAGCTCAAAAATGGCAGTACCAACGAGTGTGTCGTGTCACTTTGGACCAATGACTCAAGTGTGATTTGATTAAGCTAGTCACATAATACAAGTGTCTATTACATGGTGAAAAGTTGATTTGCGTATTCCCCTTGGTGGTCAACAATCGTTATAGAATTCTTCTCACAGTAATTGTAGAACTAAACCCCCCCTTCCCAGTGAACCCTTTCCCGCCTCGAAGTACATTTGAAATTGTTTACCTGACGCCGTGCAAGTTCCTTCCAAACACTTTTAATTATACCACGCTCTGCTGCAGTGCTCCGAAGGCCCCGTCCCTCTCTCGTATCTTTGGCATCCTCAACCAGGCAGGAAATTGAAATAGTGTGAGAGAATGAAGTCACCGTAATTACCCCGGGTGCTGTTGAAATGGCAGGAGCTGACTTTATGGACAGTTAAGAATACCTGCGCTCTTGCTCCATCAGCGATGTTCCTATCTGCTGGTCATATTCATGATGGCCGCCTAATAGCCAGATACTTAAAGACAGTACATCAGAGGGTGTGCGGGGAGAAGCGGAGGTTTATGGTCCGTAGACTGGCTGTTCTAACAAGGCACTAGAAGGAATGTATGCAGCGCTCATCATTTCTGCTTTTATTTGAACGTACTAGGATTTACTTCAGAGGTAATTTCTGCCTGTACTGAACACAGGATTTTTTTAATTCTTTGTTTTATTTATGGAAAAAAGACATTTGTCATGTGCTTATATCTTAAACTCCAGTCTTAATAATCACATATTCAAAAAGGTTAATTGCTGTTACTAACTACATTTTTCTTAGATATAACTAGCATATCATTTCAGTCTCTCTGAGTTCAGTTGTCCAAAGCGTAGGGTACGGTGAACAAAACACCTTATTTTTTAATGTAGAGATTAGCGCTTATTGTAGTATAAATGCTAACGAAAATAGCATTATCATTTTATTTCAAAATTTGTTTTAATTTTGCTGCCTTATTAAGATGAATGTGAAAGATGGTTTGTATCAGTACCAGGCTGTGTGTGCAAGGATTCTTTTTTCTTCTTTTTCAGTTTTTAAGTATACATCACAGAAAAACACAAAAACAGAACACCGCCAGAGAGAGAACATGAGACAACAACAAAATAAAAAGAAGGCAACAAAAGATTAATGGACATAGGGATCCAGATGGCAGGTCAAACTCAGTAAATGGTCACATATTAATATAGCGCTTTTCCACCTTCGAGGCACTCAAAGCGCTTTACATCAAGGAACCATTCACCCATTCACTCACCAGAGTACACAGATACTGGGGGGGGCGAGGTGGGTTAAGTGTTTTGCCCAAGGACACAACGACAGTATTACCCTGTGGGAGCAATTGCACCGCCAACCTGTGGGTCAGTGGACAATCTCTCTGCCAACTGAGCTTTGTTTATTTCTGGGACATATGCAAAACAAATCTGTTCATTGGTCATCTATCACGAAATCAAACTTCTCCTCAGATTAACAGAGCTGTGTGCTTTGCTCATTGATTCTGCAGAAATCTGTGATGTTTTTTAGTCTGTGATATGTTTTCCCTGTTTTCTTTCCTCGTTAGCAGCCATGTTTGTTTTGATAGGGACGGACCATGCCTGTTCCTGATTGGCTAATCCACCTGTAAATCACGCCCATCTGAACTCTCAGATATGAAAGCAATGTCCAATCGATGTGGATAAAAATACTAAGAGATATCATTCTGGATTTTACAGACAACGTACTGTCCATAGTAAAAGTCCTTTTTGGTTCAAAGTCTGTCTAATTTATCCATTTTCAAATTGAATGTGGTTTTGGCCTCTTTTTTGCCAATTATAATGCCTTGCTTATCGGTGCAGTTTGTGTCATCCATTCCTTTGTCTTGGCTTTCTTCCCTTCCACCAAAAAGTATGCTCCAAACGTATCCATTTCTTGTGTCCATGGCAGGAGTTTTGAGGCCCAAACACATAGTTCTGAAATCAAGAGGGGTAGCGATGTCAAAATCAGTCTGGAGTGCTTTGATGTATGGACTTTGAACACAAAGGAGCCGGCATCAATCGGTGAGCGTGAGTGTACTTCGCTCTCCATAGGGACAAAGCCTAAATGTGTGTAGTGCTGAAACTGGCATGGATGAAACACAACCCCAGGTATGTTTTTGATGAAGAAACATTATGATTTAAAGGTCTGAGAAAAGCGATTTACCAATTCAATACCTGACGGAATATAAACTGTGACGTTCATGACCTCGTTGGTTCTTTTGAACAGCTGCTTAATATGAGCAGATCTTAGCCTTCATCATTTCCTCCAGTGTTTTTGGATTAAAAAGGTTACCGGACTGGCTTCTTGAACATGAACAAATATTTAAAGAGCTCATCTTTTCAGCGGCTCCTTTAAATGAACGTATGTCAAAGATCTGGCTCCCGTTGAAGAGTCAAATGTCCCATCAGTCGTGTACAACAGTGTATGCACCTTCAAACTGGCTCCCATTGCACGCCTCATTATGTCAGCGATGATGTGTGACTCCACGTGAAAGGACCTCCTCTGTCATAAACACGTGGCTTTGCGAACATTTGTCCAAACGTCAGAACAGAGTGTCATGACCCACAAGCCTCTCTGCCCCTGCCTTTGTGTGGGCGGGGCTGTGGAGAAAACAGCCTGCTTGTGATTCCTCAGTGTAACAGTCAGCCAAGGTCAATAAGACAGGTTTGTGGGACGGGGAAAGGAAGGGGGAATGGGTTAAACGTGTTTCAGATGTGCCGTGTGCTTCAGTCATACTCACCTCGACCAAAAGACAATGTATCAATCGCGAACACTAAGTCTGAACAGTTTAAAGTGTCGTGGGAGAAAAAGGTTAGAACAGGAACTCAAATGTCTCACACGATGAATTGTTATCTAAAGGTCAATACAGGGTACCTTTACATTGCCAGAAAATATCAGATAACTACAATAATCAGGTAACCCAATATTAATAGTGTTTACACATACAAAAGAAATCTGATCTTGTATTCACTCGGTAGATTTGTAGAGTAACTGTTCTATTTAGAAGACGAAGTACGAATAGCTCTTTTCTCTTTCAAGTTTGTCCTTTTTTTGTGTCAGATGTAATTGTTTACCTGAATAATTAGATAATTCCAAAAATCAGATAACGATCAGTTGCATGCATATAAACCTAGCCGATATCTTTTATGCATTATATTATGGTTTTGCATTGCTTTGATTTTTATTGGAGGGTGCACGGTGGCAGAGCGGCTAGAGCTTCTGCCTCCCAGCAAGGAGAGCATGGGTTCGAATCCCGGACCACCCCAACATCACATGATCTCCCTGGGTGAAGTCTGCATGTCCTCCCCATGTTACCGTGGGTTCTCTCCGGGTTCTCCGGCTCCTCCCACCGTCCAAAGACATGACTGTGTAGGTTAATTGGAAACTCTAAAATGCCCGTAGTGAATGGATGTGAGAGTGAATGTTTGTCTGTCCTTGTCTGTCTCTCTGTGTCAGCCCTGCGGCGAGTTGGCCACTGTCCAGGGTGTACCCCGCCTAAGGCCCAAAATCACTGGGATAGGCTCCAGTCACCCGCGACCCCTAACGGGAATAAGCGGTAGAAAATGAATGAATGAATGATTTTTATTGGAAAGCACTTGGGTCACTTCGAGTGTTGTAAAGAGCTCTATTCACCTTATCGCCCACTTTTGCCTCTTTTTGCCACAGATTCGCACATCTGTTATAAACGGACTTCTGGTTGATGAGAACCCCGTTCACGCAAATGGCCAACGAGGGAAAAGTCTTGTCGCTAAAACATTATTTAAAGTAGACTGGTTTGAGTAAAATGTTTAAAGTACACGAGCAACAACAAGTCAGCAATGCACCGATTTCCTGTGGCCTGAAAACGGCTTTGTAGTCCGTGTAGAACTTATTTTCTATTGAGCTCGTCTGCCCCGAGTAAACTAATACAACGGAAAAAGATGGCGGCGCCCACGACAACCTCCGGAATAAGGTCAATAAAGAAAGGTTGATCGATTAAATATTGTCAGTTTAAGCAGTTTCAACAGTAGTTATCTGGATATCGTTTAAGAATTCAAGATGTTTCAATTCCATCCAAAAGTAATTTACAATCTGATGGCAATTATTTGAATAGCAGAATTTATACTTTCCTGATTGGTTCTGCCCCAAAGGGAGTTGTTATTACCGAAACTTGCCATAAACTAAGTCTGTCAGTTTCACTCTTACAGCTCAAAGGTCAAGAACCTCATTACCAACAGAGCAGTTTGACTTCTGCCGAGGTGTTATGAGGCTAGTGAAGACTGAGGGGAGATTGTATTTTCTTTCTTAACAGGGAAGAGGAGGTGGCCAGACCTCAATACGCCTTAAAGACCCAAGCTGTAATAGTGAAACTGACTTAAAAAAGACTTATGAACAAGAACAGGGCAAGCCATCCTAGAAGGTGTAGTATTTTTTCATTTTCATTTTATTTATTTATTTGAGCAACATACAAGTTCTGCCACATTTTCTGCTGTGCTGCATCCATGCTCAAAAAGGAGTAGGAAGAAGTATGAATTTATGAACTCCTACCCCTTATTTCATTTCATCAAGTGTTGACAGCCTTGATACGACAACGTTAATATTTGACATCAATCCTGAGCATTACATGACAATATGTATAATGACAATATACATGAGAATGTTTTACGATCATAGTATCGTAGATGATCTCCTAAATGTAGCTGTAGCTTTGGCTATATTTGATTATTTAATAGGTTGCGTGTTATTCACAAAAAAAAGAAAAGAATGACAATATTGTACGTAGTTATTTAACTATATCAAATTAAAATATTTTTAACTTTTACTCAACCTTCTTCTGCATATTTTTTAAGTAAGTTGTATTTGTACCGCTTTTTGAAGCAGTATATACTTGGGCAGCTCTTTGTTTCCTCATTTAAACTGTTCCATAGATCAACTCCGCATCTTGAAACGCACATTTTTTTGGTTGCTGTGCGGTAAAATAATTTCTTGAAGTTGAACTGATTCCTTAGATTATAATTTCCTTCTCTGTCACTGAACATGATTTGAATATTTTCTGGTAGTTGTTTATGTCTGGCTTTATAAATAGTTAGTAGTGTTTTAAATGTAACTAAATCCTCAAACTTTAATATTTTAGATTTGAAGAACAGTATATTTGTATGGTCCCGATATCCTGCTCTGTGTAGAATTCTCACTGCTTTTTTCTGTAATTTGAATAGGGGTTCTGTGTTGGTTTTGTACGTATGTCCCCATACTTGTGCTCCATAGCTCAGGTATGGTAGGATCAGTGAATTGTATAATATATGGAGGGATTGAGAATCTAAAAACGGCCTTGCCTTACCCAGTATGGCAACGCTTTTGGCTATTTTTGATTTGATGTTGGCAATATGAGGTTTCCAACTCATTTTATGATCCAGTGTCACTCCCAGAAATTTAAACTCATTAACTCTTTCAATTTCAATGTTTTCAATTAATACTTGTGTCTGTGATTTTGTTTCTCGATTTCCAAAAATAATAAATTTAGTTTTCATAACGTTTAGGGACACTTTATTTTCATCGAACCAAGTTTTTAGCTTGCCCATTTCTGTTGTTGTCTGGACCATGAGTTGTTGTAGATTGTCTCCTGAGCAAGTTATTGTTGTGTCATCTGCAAATAACACAAATTTCATTTTTGGTGATATTGAACATAAGTCATTTATATATATTAAAAACAATTTTGGTCCTAACACGGAGCCTTGGGGTACACCACAGGACAATGTTTTATGTATTGATTTGTGTTCCCCAATCTGAACGTACTGGCACCTATTTGTTAAATAGGATCTTACCCAATTCAGTGTTAGGCCTCTAAAGCCATATTTTTCCATTTTTCTTAATAATATGTTATGATCAGTTGTGGCGAACGCTTTTTTTAGATCTATGAAAATCCCTATCACATGTTTTTTCTTATCTGTGTTATCAGTTATATTTTCAATTAGGTCAATGAGGGCCATTTCTGTAGATCGGTTGTTTCTGAACCCGTACTGATTATTGTTTAAGATTTTGTGTTTTTCAAGATATGTGTCCATTCTTTTTCCAAAAAGTTTTTCAAGAATTTTTGAAAATTGAGGTAAAATTGAGATGGGCCTGTAATTAGAGAAAAGAAATGTATCGCCATTTTTAAAGATCGGAATAACCTTTGCTGTTTTCATTTGATTTGGGAATTTCCCAGTGGAAAAAGACAAATTAAATATGTAAGCTAATGGTTGAGAGATTTCAGTTATTATTTTTTTATAATAGAAATGTCAAGATCATCGCAGTCTAATGATTTTTTTTCTTTGAGATTGTTGACAGTGTCTATTATTTCCTTCTCATTTGTAGCGGCAAGAAAGAATGAATTTGGGTTTTGTGGAATAGTACATGTGTGTGGGTCAGTCGGTTTTGAGTTAATTGTTGCAGCCAGTTCTGGCCAAATGTTTACAAAAAAATCATTTAATTCTTCAACTACTTCATTCATGTTATCAATTGTATTACCATTGTTAATAAAATATTTAGGCAAGCAACCATTTTTTGAGCCTTTTTTTATAACAGTGTTTATGACATTCCATAAGCCTTTAGTGTTATTACGATTTTCCTCCAGTAATTTACAATAATAACGTTTTTTACAGTTCCTGATTATATATGTTAATTTATTTTTATATTTTTTATATTTACTTTCTGACTCAACAGTTCTTTGAGATATAAATATTCTGTATAATAACTTTTTCTTTTTACATGCTTGTGCTATCCCTTTTGTCATCCATGGTTTTGACTTTTTTAATTGTTTATTTGTACGTATCACCACCGGACAGTGGTGATCAAATGAAGCTTTGAAGGTTCTTAGGAAATGTTCGTATGCTGCATCTACCTCAGTTTGGTTAAGGGTGGTTTCCCAGTTTTGGGTTTGCAAACTCATCCTGAGTGCTTGTATATTTTCATCTTTTTTTATTCTTACGTATTTAGGAATATTTTGTTCAGTTTTTTTGCTTGTTTTATTGAATATTACAAATACTGGAAAATGATCTGTTGTATCGTTAATTATTATGCCACTGATCATTTCTTGCAGCACATTGGTGAATATGTTGTCTATCAGGGATTGCCTGTGTGTGGTTATCCTAGTTGGCCTGGTTATTTTGGGATAGAAGGAATTGCTGTATAGTGTATTTATGAAAGTTTCTGTAGGTAAGTGAGATTTTGTTTTTAAGAGATCCAGATTGAAATCACCACAGATAAACACCTCCTTCATATCTAGATTGGTAAATATTCTATCTATGTTTTCTGTAAATTGTTCGGTATCTGACCCTGGTGGTCTGTATATACAGCTTACAAGTACATTTTTTCTGTTTTCTGATTGTATTTCAACAGTTACACATTCCATTATATCATCCACCGCAAAAGTCATGTTTTCTACTATTTGTCCATACAGCTTGTTGTTTATGTAAAGCGCCACTCCACCTCCATTCTTACAGATCCTATCTTGTCTATGCATATCATATCCATCAATGTTGTAGTTGTCCAGTTTATCCTTATTCAACCATGTTTCTGTTATTGCGATGACATCGAAGCTCAGATTGTTTTGGTGTAGAAAGTCCAGAATATTGTCAAAATTGGCATTTAAACTTCTTCCATTTAGATGTATTATTGACAAAGCTTCATCCTCAACCTTAATTAGGGATGATATATGATGTTCATAATAATATTTACAATCATTGTTTAAATTTTTGTAAAAATTCAGATCTGGATCAACATCAGTTGTTAAGTCTTTCATGTTCATATCCTCATTTATGAGTAATTCATCATGCATGTTGAGATCGTCATATCCTGAAGTGTGTGAATCAGTATAGTTATTAGTGTTGATTATATTACTAGTCCTTTGTTGGTAGGAATCTGTCATCTCTGATTTGGAAGCTATGTCCCAAGTGAGTGCTTTGAAGTTACCTTAAAAAGTTGACTCAGCTGAATTTGTCCAATTCCTGCAGGTCTTTGATCCATATGATTTTAGCTTCTTCAGGTGTTCCTTGCAATTTAATGAAGACTTTGCAGTTTGAGGACCATGTTGACTGAATCTTGCTTTGTTTCCTTAATAAGCGGGCTCTTCTTGCGATTTCCGAGTTTTTTTTCGTCAAATGTTCATTTATGTAGACATTTGAGCCCTTTAGTTTTCTTCCTTGTTTTAGTATTGCGTTTTTCTGTTTCCTATTGACAAACTTCATTATTATTGTAGCTGGTTTTTGTTTGTCTCTTTGAGACAAAATGTGGCAAGCCTCAATGTCCTCACTTGCAATGGAGATTCCTTTATTTTCAAGGAATCTCAAAACCTGCTGCTCCACTGACTCCAAGTCTGGCTCCGTGGGCTCTCCTTGTGTCACAGCGCGGGCGTAGGTCCGTGGTTTGATATCAAGTCCAGATATGATAATGTCATTCATCCTGGTGTACTGTTCTAAATCTGCCACTCGGATTTCCATAGCGTTGATTCTTTTATCTTTTTCATTGTTTTGTCGTTTCAACTCTTTGACTTCTTTCATGAGATCGACAATGGTTTTTTGTTGGTTCGAAATAGTTGTGAGTTCGTTGGTCATAAAGTTTAGCGACTTTCTGATGTCCGCTAACTCTCCCTCCATGCTGCTTTTATCCTTTGATTTGGCCATCTCCAGCATGCGACCGCAATGATTACGTGAAAGGATGTTCCTCCGTTATTTTAGGCATAAACAGACACAATGGTAGCCAGGTGGTTTCTGCAGGTGAGCACAACCCCTTGGTCGTGTTGCGGCTGCCTCAGTGAGGCTAAGTTAGCGGTCCGGCTACCAACCTTTATCGGTGGAGTTAGAGGGTCCGTGAGAATTCAAAGTTCAGTTCCTTTATTCCTTTGTTACAAAGACCGCAAATTGTGTCAAAATTAGATGACCACAGCATTGTTTTGGATCAAAAAACAAGTTTTGCCCAGGAGCTCACGCCACAGTAGCTGTCACCCGGAACCGGAAGTCTCATTCAATCACCAGTATGTCATAGTATTCAGGTCTGACTTGGAAACTTTCAAACCTCGAGCCGCACTAAACACTGCAGGTGTCACCAAAGAAAACCACCGGACTTATGCCCTGCCTTCTCTCTACGAAAGGTATTTTAAAAGACACTTAAAATTGCAAACAATCCTACACGTCTTGAACTTTGAGTTGGAGTTGCTTCCACCAGGCCGCAGGTTTAAGTGTAGGTATAAATAAACGAAAAATTCCATTATCCCATTCTCTGTATTATTTGTGATCTTGTAGCTTTTTTTAAACTGAAATGATATTGATAAGGCATGTTTTTATGCATATATTTCTACTTGACTCTACGAATGTATGATATGATGCAGCACCACACGCCCAAGACAAATTTCTTCTATGTGGAACAATAAACTATACCTTACCTTAAAGTGCGTATGACAGGTTTTTATGATTTTCTAATTTTGACTTTACTCCGTGTATTAATACCTTCTCTAAACATAAATTATAGTTTTACACCAATCAGGTAGCTATTTGTAGAGAAACAGTTGAAAAATATGTCGAAAATTAGAGGAAGTATAGACACTTATGACATCACACTGGGGAGACAAAGGTTATACACAAAATAAACTACTTTTTTGACCCTTTTCAACAAAATAAGGTGTTCACATGTATTTTTCTTTGTCAAATGAAAAATGAGATGAACTTTGGCCCAGTGTACAAGGTGGTTTCTTGGTAATTTCCTAGTGTGATGTCATCATTTACAACCAGGAAGTAAAATTAAAAACCTAAAAAAAAATCAATAAACTAGGGTACTTTTTTAAATTTTAGCACAATTTGAAATATATTTTTCTTAACTGCATTTTAGTTCAACGTGTAGTCCAACCTGTCAGAGGCACTTTAAGTTTCAGCTAATATAGTATAAGTGCTGCTGCTCAAACCTTTTCCATCAGATTGAAAATGATTAGTCACAAAAGTGTCAGTGCCCCAATTTTTTATCAAATAAGGGCTTACATAAGATTTGCACATGTTCTAATTCCAAAACCATGTACGTTTTAATGACACAACGCAAGCAATGGCAGTCTTTACAATATCTAAGTGCGATTTTTACAACAATAGTGGGGGTTCTGTTCACATGCCGCGCACAAACACGTCTAGAAGCACACTTGAAAGGAGACTGAAATATTTACTGATCAACAAAAAACAAGAATCCCATTCATCTCAGAACATGTTTGCAGAGGTCTAAACTACAGGGAGAGCAGCTTTTTTTCCATAATAAGACTAAATATTTAGTTGTTTGCAGAGAAAATTAGTTGAATAATCTTGTAACCGTAACTGGGGACATTATGCATACTATAAATGTATGCAGCTATAAATGGTTTAGTACTGGCTTCCCATACTAAACAAGACTCCATTTTCTAAAGTTCAGAATTCAGAAATAGAATCAAGACATTGGTTACTTCTTGCGTAAGTTTTTATTGTTTTTCATTTTACCTGACAGACTGACGGCGTTCAAAGACAAGTACATTACAGAATCCCTCCAAAAAACTGGTTATTCCAACGCATTTGATCCCAGTCACCTACGTTTAATAAGGAAATCATTCTTATAAACAGGCCTTTTCTCAGCACTTTGAAGTCTGAATATGTACCATAAAATACAGCTAGTGCTCCGGGCTAACTATCAGAGCAACTGTGGCTCCTGCAGCCCGGCGAAAGCAGCAGCGGTCCAGCAGTTTGGATGTCCTTTTTCATTTTTTCTTCCATTTCTTTGTTGAATTTGAAGAAGCTGCTTAAAAACGTGTGACGTCCGACGAGGCAGCTTTGTAAGGGCATAGGAGATCAAACGCCCGCAGACACAGAACAAAGCATGATGGGAGTTTGAGCTCTTGTCGGGGGAGTATGGATGGATTTGAAATGATAAAAATGTGTCCGTATTTGAAGAGCTGGAGTTCTGGCATGGAGCAAGGATTAGATCTAAGAAGAACTCAGTAGACACCGGGTTACATTTGGTGGTTGTGTGATTATTTATCATGCATATTGTTAAAGAAGTCGCACTTTGAAATATGGCCTGTAAGTAGCATTTATATACAGTGGAACTTTCAGTGGTACTTGGTAGTTATAGTGGTAGTTACAGCGGTACCTGGAGTGAAACATGTAAGGGGGTAGTTACTGGTACCTTTAGTAATACTTGGAACTTATAGTGGTGCCTATATGTTATTATTTATTGGAAGTGACAGTGGTACTTTTAAAGAGTTACGTATTACAGGTGATGAATGTGTTGCTTCACTGTTTTGGCCTGTACAGTTTTTAAATAGACATACATCTTTTTCTTTATTGTGTAATAATCTAGTTTAATAACAACAATTATGCACTGCTGACCCATTTACCATTGCTAATACCACCACCATAGCACTATACCTACCAATACATTCACCTTAAGTACCTTAGTTACACTTTAAGTACCACTGTAAGTATCAATACATCAGTACCACTAAAGGTACCCCAATAAGTACCACTTTTATTACTGGTGTAAGTCCCATCATAACTACCTCTAAGTAAGGTACCACTATAAGTACCACCAATTATCACAATAAGTACCACGAAGTATAATTAAATGCGCCACTATAAGTAGCACCAATAATTACTAAAGGTACCATGATAGTACCACCAATTATCACTAAATGTACCACCAAGAATCATTAAATATACCACTGCAAGTCTCACCAATTATTACTAAATATACCACTATAAGTACCACCAAGTATCACTAAAGTTAACACTAGAATACCACCAAGTATCACTAAAGGTACCACTGTAAGTATCACTAAGCATCACTTAAAGTATCACAGTAATTACCGGTATAAGTCCCACCATAAGTACGAACCAAGTACCACTAACTACCACCAATAGTAATACAATATGTACCAGTGACTATCAGTACATGTTTCACGCCAGGTGTAACTACTGGAAGTACCACTGGAAGTATCTTCTTCTTAATTGTGCTACCGTTAAGGATCTTCCTCTGCATTATTCAGGCATTTTAAATGGATATGAAAAATGTAACCTAGGTGCTTAAAGAAGACATGTTGTGTCTTTTTCTGGTAATTAGTTATTGATACCCATATTTAGATCCTTATTTTATGTTCTTTATAAACCACAAATTGGTATTAATTTATTTAAGGAACACAAAGTATGCATTACTTGCATTGTTATTATCCTTTAAACAGGCTCTTGAGTCCCTGCTTTGGCATCTCAAGTGTTCTACACGTCAGGAACTGAAGTAGAGCTCCATCTAGTGGCTGCATACAGAAGATAAACAAACCTAGCTTGCCCCCAAATGTGCTACTGCAGGCACACAGTTGTAATGAATGTGTTTTGGCGGCTGAAATGCACTGACCGGTGAGGATTTAAGGACTTAAAAACAGAAATATTGCCAATCCAGAGTGTAGGCAGGGATAGGGGTAGGCAGCATTAACCTTGAATCCAGGACAATACAGGATTTCTCAATTACTCACACACACATGTAATTTATTCATGTACTTCCCCTTTATAAACTTCTTTACAGTCTTTACATTGCATCTAACTGTGCACCACATTACACCGTGAAAAATCTTCTTAGCTAAAAGAATATAATAAGACTCACTATTATGATAAATTGACATCGTCCGCATATTCAGAACTACGGATATTTTCTCCCCAAACAAAGCGCAGATACAAAAGGCACTGTATGGCTGCAGCTGTCCAACTCATCATTAGTGTTCATCAGCAGCCTGTCAGCTCTGTGATGCATTATAGCTATTAACATGCGAGCAAACATGCCGTCTTGGAGTGAAGCCGCAGAGGAAAGATATTATACACTAGTAAATGTGAAGTCCAATGCTCCTTTTCAATTGTTGTTGTTTTTTTTTTTCCGAAATGTTGTCAAGTGAATCTACTGCAGTCATTTGGGCAGCTCGATTGCGAAGTGGGCTCACAGCTTAAAGATTCCTGGTCAGGTGGGTGTTCTTGTCATTCAAACTGTATTGGTTTTTAGGCTCAATCACAGATAAAACTTAACAACCTGCATACATTGGGGAGAAAATACAAACCAAATACATTGCAATTGTTGGACAAAGTGAGGTCTAATAAAGTGTACCTTAAAGTTACCTTAAAGAGGGAGTATTACACTTTGACTATGCATTGATTTTTAACACATTTCATCATATTACCTTTTGTTGATGTGAAAATGCTATATTCGTTGAGTTTAATCACCATTTTTCTTCCGCTTTTGACGTTCTGAATCTCCCCCTCTTCCTGCTCCCGCCCTAAGTCCCTCCCCCTTCAGCTCATCATCACAACACAATCCACGTGTGTCCTTCGAGGTCCAAAGTGTCCACTAAAAACTACCCCACATCACACATAGTTGGTGAAGTTGCAGTGTAGTTTTTGTACTCGTGCTGCGTTTGCATGTTTATTTGTTAAATGGGCTGTCCCCATTGTACTTACTTACAAGCTGACATAGGGGCGGAGTTTTCGCAGGAACCGGAGAAAGTACGGAGGCTATTAAAGGACCCATATTGTGCTACAGTGACCTTTTTGAGCGTTTAACCGTGTTCTAACAATGTTCCGTCGTCAAAAACACACTTGGAGTTGCATTTAGCTTCATTCACGCTTATTTTGAGGAATGTTGGTTTGAAAATCCCCTCCTCTCTGACCGTCAGAAACACTCCCTTCTGAATGATGTCGATCGCTTGTGTTTTTCTGATTTTACATGTCTTCTGCTGTTTTAAGTCCTTAAATCATCGCCAGACTTGTTCTGTGTATTTCTGCCTCTAAACACGATCACTGCTATTACTAGCCTGATCCTAGCATGTCACAGAGTCTCTTAAAACAACAACATAACTAAACTATGTATAGCACGAGGCGCTATCTAGTGGCTGCATATACTCAGTAAGTGTCAGGGTAGACGCAGAGAAACTTTAGTGCATAATACATTTTATTTGTGAGATGGCAGATTTAAGGTACTCAAAGAGCATGTTTAAAGTCTATATGACAGATTAGACAACACATTTCTCAAAAACATAGTGAAAAAGATTATATTTAAGATTTTACTGAACGTTTTCCCTATTTGCACCCAGTTTGACAGTTTTTGTAATGTTTGAAGTTACTTCCTGGTTGAACATGGGCAGCAAATATGACATAGAACAAGAGCCAAAATCTTTATAAATGACACAATGGTGTTGATTTGACAAATAATTATATCTGATAACAACTTTATTTTGTTGAATGACAATTTAAACTGTCAAAATATTGTGTCATTCATCTGTAAATTATCTCTTTATTTCCAACGGCACGTCACTTTTTGGTGACATCACAGGGATTCTGTTTTAGAACTCAGCACTACTTCCTATAATATATATTTTTTTAATCTTCACAAACTGCAACTTCACTGGTGCCCTTCATCCAAACTAAATCATAATTAGACAATTTTGAGAACCTGTCATATAGACTTTAAAGGCTAATAACAATATGAAAAATGCATAATAGTTTTCCTTTAAAAGATGCATTGGTTTGGTACAATCCCATCATGCTAAGTGCATTAGCCCTGTTTTTCACCAAAAATGATCCGATCACTGCTCAGTTTTCTGCCGGTCCACTGCTTTTGTTGAAGAAGCCGTCTTCGTGAACAAATATACCAACTGTGGCCGCTGTCATCCTTGGAGAGCGTGAAAAGGGGTCCTCCTGGGCATCCAAATACACTTTCTACCTCGATACATTTACAAAGAGAAGACAAAAACAACTAGTGTAAATAACTCTGCGTTGTTGGTGCGCACTGCTATCTGCTAACTTACTCTGCTCTGTTCTGTGAGGGGGAGCAGAATACCTGAAGGGAGGGGCTGCAGACATTTCCTTTCACCGTGCAAAAGGAATAGTGCCCAGGAGAGAGCACAAATTACACATGAAACCACTGCAGGCATGTTTTTGATGAGGGAGTAACGTTACCACATGGTACAAAGCTTTTGCATAATACTCTCTCTTTAACCTTACAAAAATAATGAGTCACATTTTTCCAAGCGATTCTTTCCACGATGGAGCACTTGTTGCGGACCACAGTTGTTAAAGTATAGTTGCCCTCTATTTCCCAACTGTTCTTTACGAGAATAGAATCATTGCCTATTCGATTTTTAAAGGAAAAATATTCAGCATTTTTCATATTGCTGTTGGCCTTTAAACATGCTCTTGAGTGCCTTAAATTCGCCATCTCATGTTTTAAAACAGAAAAAAGTTTGTTATTCATTCTATGACCTGTGTTATCAGTCACTATGAAATTACTCTTACTGCATTCGGCCAGTAGATGGCGCCAGCAATATATACAATCTAGTGAAGTTAGCGCTGAAAAGACGTCATTGTGCAGATTTGCAGCAGCAGTTGTCTCGTTTAGACGGCAGAAATGCTCAGACCGAGTTTAGCGATGATTTAAGGACTTAAAACAGCAGAAGATTCTCGGATAAGTGACGTATGAAGTCGGAAAATACGTCAGAAAATCCCGGGAGTTCAGCAGGACGCGTGTTTGACGCTCAAAGGGGGGAAGATTTTGTAATAAACATTCCCCAAAACAGCGTGAATGCACTGAATGCTACTCCAGGTATATTTCTGATGAGGGAACATTGTTAGAACATGGTTTAAAGCTAAAAAAAAAAGTCACTGTAGCAGAATATGTGTGCTTTAATACTTAAATACAACTTAGATATTACTATTTTGATTGTGACATCTTTATATGCGTTCTCTAAAACTCAAGAATCTTCCGCTTAATGAAATGTGGTTGTTCTTCATTTTAAATAAATAATTAAGTCTCCCCTTTGTAAATACCTAAAAAAAAGAAAAAAAAGTACCCGAATTGATCTGTCCTGGAAGTTCATCATTATCCTCTTTAAACTGGAGGTGCTTTTCTATATGAAATATGCGTGTTCTCCTTGTGGCTGGATGGGGTTCTTCTGGGTTCTCCTGTTTTCCCTGTCAGCTGCAGCAGGTTCATCTTCCAGCTCCATACTCCTGACGAAAACTAGCACAAGAGCAGAAGATTGGTCCCCGGGCACTTGACAGGAGGCTCTTACAGCGTTGAAGGATGGGTCAAATGTACTGGAGTAAGTTTAAATTATGAATTCAAATGTTCGCACTGTCTCTCCCTTCCCTCCAAACCGAGCTATTGTTTTAAACCTCATTTGACCTGCACTACTCCTTGAGTCCTTGCTGGGTTTAGGAGTAAACTCAGTATTGATCTTCCCTGACTAAGACCATTTCACAAAACAGGATTGGAGTGGCATTAGAAACCCCAAGATTATTCACCTTGAGTTAAACAGAGGAAACGAGACCTTATCAAAGCATCCCAAAAAAGAGGATTCACCATGGCAACCAAGCCCCGGTTTTGATAGATGGCGGTCAGATTTAGTCCATGGTCGAGCTCATTGGTGCCAAACCGTAAATTAAGTAGTTACTGAGCCTAAATCATTCTTAATATAGAAAAGGTAACGCTTTATAATAACTACACTTAATTCACAATGAACAAATAATTGAGAATGATTTAGGCTTAGTAACTACTTAAGTAATACTCTAACCCTACTTCCTAACCCTAACCTGAAGCATACTTAATACAGTATATGTTCATGCTTTGTTGAGGCAAATTAAAGGACACATATTCTACTACAGTGACTTTTTTGAGCTTTAAACCATGTTCTCTCGTCAAAAACGCACCTTAAGTAGCATTCAATTGCATTCACGCTGTTTTTAGGAATGTTTATCAGAAAATCCTCCCCCATCTGAGTGTCAAACACACTTTCTGCGGAACTCCCTCTATCCGGGATGTATTTTCAGATCATCTTACGTCACTTATCTAAGAATCTTCTGCTGTTTTAAGTCCTTAAATCATCGCTAAACTCGTTCTAAGCATTTCTTCCGTCCAAACACGATAACGGCTGCAGCAAATCCATTTCAGAATGTCTTTTCTGAGTTAACTTCACTAGATTGTAGGGCTGCAACTAACGATTATTTTGGTATTCGATTAGTCTAGCAATTATTCTTTCAATTAATCGATTAGTTGTGGCTGTGACTATGACATTTTTACTCAATTTGACACAAATAAAGCTGAAATAAAGTGTTCAATGATGTCTTGCCGGAGAATAGTTCCAAACAAAATAGTATTTTCATTAAAAACACAACATTTACACAATTCACACGTCATTTTTGAGTGATTCTTGCTCTGTCTGAGTAACAAAATCTCTATTCTCAGCTCATGGCATGTTTTGGACTATGTATAGATCAGTTAACGATTTTTCGACTACGTAATTAGTTGACCACTATTCACCTTATTCTGCCCCGCCCACTTTTGCCGTTTTTTGCCACAGATACACACTTTTGTTGTAAACGCACTTCCATTTGACGAGAATTCCATTAAAGCTAATGACGGACGAGGGAAAAGTCTCGCCGCTAAAATGTTACATAAAGTAGATTGATTTGTGTAAAATGTTTAATGAACACGAGCAACAACAAGTCAACAACGCTCCTATTTCCTGGTCAGTCTGAAAACGGCTTTTTAGTCCATGTAGAACTTATTTTCTGTTGAGCTCATCTGCTCCATGTAAACTACAACGGAAACAAGACGGCGGCGCGTAAGGCAACTTCAGGAATAAGGTGAATAATCGATTAGTTGCGATTAATCGGTTAACTTGTTGCATGGATTGTATATTGCGCTGGCGCCATCTGCTGGCTGTGTCATTTCATTCTGGCTCATAAAAAAGCAATTGAATGAATAAGTATAACTTTTTAAAATTTTATTTTACATGAGATGGCACATTTAAGGCACTCAAGAGCATGTTTAAAGGCTAATAATATGAAAAATGCTGAATATTTTTCCTTTAACGTAAAATAAAACGCAGGATGACATTAGGTGAAGGATATGTGGACATGAGATTCTGAGTGTAAAAGTGAAATGCTGTCTTGAGTTGCTGCTGTGCGGTAATTACCTGGCAGCTCTCCGAACCATCTGGACGGCCCACTCCTCACACCCAGTGGAGACGACTTAGCGCGCACTCAGTCAAAGCCGCTTGGACCAAAGACATGGGCACAGCACCAGACTGAAGCCTACCCCGTAATCTGCTGCATCTGCAAACCACAAAGGACCGGACAAACAGACAGGACAGGAAAAGAATCCAAAGAATACAAGACTTTTCAATTGAAACCCCCAGTTTTTCCAGTTGCCAGATTTTTACTACCAAATTTAGATCGTATAAAACAGTAAGTATTACTCCTTTAATTGTAAATGTCCAATTTGTTTCATTTTCCTTGCGCTATTGAAAGCAGGACATGGAAATAAGTGGAGTGTTTAATGGCTTTGGGTTAGTGCAGGGAAAAATGGAACCGCTGTACTTTTTACCTCAAGGACAGGAATTCGTTTTAGAGGTATGTTTCAGGGTTTAAAGTGTTTAGAGCTGTGGCATATCCGATCGTTCTTGATATATCGTAATTTTCTTTTGGGGCAATATGAAATCTGGAACATCGCAATATAATTCGGCGTACACTGCAGCAGATTTTCCTCATAGTTGCGAAGTGAATTTGATATTGCTGCAAATTGGGAACTCCTGATTTAAACATCCGGTAACAACTAACTGGGACATTGGACTTTTTCTTAATCGATTCCTTTTTACGTACCATCTGATAATAGGAAACTATGAAACTGTTGGACATGTTAAGGCGAGACACCACAGGCAAAACAAATGTTTTTGGTCAGTTTGCTCTCTCAACATATAGGCTTTCATGTGGAAACAACAAATGTGTCTTATCTGCTCTTTAAAATGTTTTATTCTTCCATTTAATCACCACTGAAAGTAGCTCCGACACCAAACTGTACAATCTTGGACTCAACAAGATTTTGACGAAACGTACAGAGGGATTTTTTGATATTTAATTCTAAAACTGAACTGAAGTTAAAAGTTAAAAAATTTGGTGAAATTGAATTTTTTTGTACAATTTCAGTCCAATCTAGTTTACTCAAAAACTAAATAAGAAATCTAAAATCCCCTCTGTACATTTTTTTGTAATATATATGTACAAAATGAAACAAGAAATGTAAACCTGGTTCTGTCTATTTTTCAGATTTAAATGCCCCAAATATGTGTTTTTTTGGCCATTTTTACACATAAAATGCCTACTTCCTACATGAAAACATGACATGATGAGAAACTTGTAACATATTGTTTTTCATTATGTGAGTAAACTACAGGAGAAGTTTCAAATTGATATCTTTAAATTTAAGATTTTATTATTCACCTACAGAGTCTTACCTTAATATGGAAGCCTCTTATTTCCAGTCAAATCAATCATTCTGGGATGAATTAGAGTCAGTTTGTTCTCCAAAAACACCAATAAAAAATACACTAAAATGTAGAAAAACTTAACAGGACTTTTATATGGATTCCACCTAAACTTTTTTTAACGTCTTTAAACCTCTTTTTTATTTTTTATTTTTTTTGCAAATTAGCTTCAGCTTTGAAAAAGGAATTGTCAAAACCCAACAAACGCCCAAACTAGTGTCAGTCAGTCCAATATATTTAACAAAGAAAATCTAGATGGAATTTTAAATCTGACATTCCTCTGAGCAGAGCATGTTTCCAAGTGTAATTAGAGTAAATCAGACACCAAATCTACAGAGTCGCATCTTCACAAAAAGTCCAGACAATAGTTTGTGCTCCAAAGGGTTCAGAAACAGCTTCAGTTTGAATTCAGGCTCATTTTAGTCACACGTTTGAGGAAAAATAGGACTGATGCTGTGAACAAATAGTTTATTGAGAACGATTCAGGCTTAGTCACTTCACTTAGTCACCCTAATTCCTTACATAACCCTAACCCTAATTAAGTAGTTACTAAGCCTGAATAATTCATAATAAACTATATACTGATTACTTTGTAGTTATTATAAAGTGGTACCAAACATCGGTCAGGTCCAGTAACCAATCACAGCTCCCACAGATTGCCCCAGTGTCTGTGTACACTTGTGTGAATAGGTGAGTGCTCTCTTAATGTAAAGTGTTTTGAGTGCTTTGAAGGTTGAGGAGCGCTATATAAATGTGACCGTTTACTCTTCAAACAGCATCGTATAATACACCTATAGGAGCATCGCTAAAGCAGACATGCATTTGTGCAAAAATAGTAATTATGCTATAAGTACACTGCCAGGCAAACTGAAAAAACTGAGAAAAAAAAAAAAGTATGCCCACGCTCTAATGTTTGGTTGGAGCGCCTTTAGCTTTGATTACAGAACACATTCGCGGTGGCTTTGTTTAATAAGCTTCTGCAACGTCAATAGATTTTCACAAAGATCTTGATGGAGAGTGTGACCACAGCACAAAGCCCTCTCCAGCACTTCACAAACATTCTCGATTAGGATAAGATCTGGAACAGTGAAAACCTGGCATAAATGAGTCCTTAGAGTAGTTCAATAGACTTAACAGCAGATACTTCTTACTGTAAACAACTATAGACTGTTAGTTTCAGTGCAGTTAGTTCCTCCCTTTAGACCAGGGGGGCCCAATTTTTTTTCCTCGGTGGGCCAAACACTCAATTTTTTCCTTTTCTAATGTATTTGTATTTTGGGTTTGTAATTTTGGGTTGCATTCAACATGTTTATTAACAAAGATTAGATGATTAACTTGAGTGTCGAGTTGGCCTCTTTCCAGGGTGTATCCCGCCTAAAGCCCAAAGTCGCTGGGATAGGCTCCAGTCACCCCGACCCCAAACGGAACAAGCAGTATTAAATGAATGAATGATGATTAAATTGTCTTGTAGTAACATGTTTTAGGGAAATAGCCTCTTTTGAAACTGCAGTCTTTTTAGTACAAAATGTAATCAAATAAATATTTCTAATAATCCTCAGCACCCCCTTGCAGGCCAAATTAGCCCCCCTGGAGGGCCAGGTTTGCCCCGCTGGCCTCACTTTGGGCACTCCTGCTTTAAACTGATAAATGGCATTGACAAACCAGATCCCTGTCAGAGGAACTGAAGAAGCTTCTTGGATGAACAGCAAAACATATTCACTCTTAAGGTGAGACTCTACAGCCGAATAGGAAAAAATCTTAAACTTATAGGTATTGATTTGAAACATCTCCAGTAGTTTACTCACATAAATGAGTGTGAAAATGTGAAGAATAAAACATCTTTGGAGGCAGATTGGACGAATGTATTGTTTCCACATGAAAGCCAATATGTTAAGAGAGCAAACTAACCAAAGAAATTCCTGTAGTGTCTCACCTTAAACATTTGTCCAGCTGACAGAATTCAGTTTCATTTTGCTTTAAATATCGTCATTTTTGGATAACCTATGAGCAGTGATATTGAATACTACTCTATATGTAAGAAGAGCCTAACTTGAATGTAAATGAATAAATGAATGTTTTGTAAGATAATACAGAAATAAGAAAAACAAGAACTGATCAATGATGATTTGAAACACAATTTGCACGACCATAAATCTACATTGCACAATCAGTAAACACCCAGATTCCATCCTCGAGCCCGGTGCCATTTGCTCCATATCTGCTGGTGTTTTTCCTCCACACAGACTCGAGGAGGCAGGAGAGAAGTGGAGGCTGTCGGCTCTAATCTGCAGCACGGGGCCCAGGTTATTCTAGAGCCGCCCGGTGCATGGGGGTAATGTAAAGGATCAGTTCCAATAGAGCGGGAGCAGTGAGACGAAGCCCTATGACTAGATTTGGACTGGGATTGGACATCTACAAGGACTCACTTACTGTCAGTCTGTGTTTGTTTGTTGGGGGAAAAGGAATGCGAGGAGCAATAGAGATAGTGTGGAACCTGAGTTATTTCAACCTAGAGAAACCTAAAAGGGATGTGTTTGTGTTTTGAACATGTTTTGGACACTTTTGCATGGTTATTTTACATAGCAATAGCCTATATGCAGGAGCGTAGCACTGTATTCTGGGCCCCAGGTTCAAACCTTCTCAATGGGCCCCTAATACATCATTTTGTACATAATTTACGTATGTATCTCTACAAATTCCAGACGAATTTCACAATTATCTGAAAACGAAAATTAAAAGCACTTTTATTTGTTATCAACTTGCGAATATGTGATATGTTTAAAAGTGTGATGGGGCCCTCAGATGACATAAATAATCGTACAGTCTCTCAGGGACTTTCCTCAAACACTGCATTTTATTACAGCTGACAATAGATTGAAGCGTAGAAAAATGCAGCTTTTGAGGGCCTTTCCTTACTGTGGGCCCCGAGGAAACTAGTACCCTTTACCCCCCACATTCCTACGCCCCTGCTAATATGGAAAAGTGCTCAAGCAATTTCTGAGCACAGAAAAGGCCACTGTTTCTAGCAGATACAAATAAGGCAAAAAAAAATAGTCATTGCTTCAGAGTTATGCAGCGTGAAGACCATTTTCTACAGATATTTTCAGGTATGAATAATTAGTGTAGATTAAGGCATTGAAAACTCAAAATACAAATACCACTTGTTTGGAGCTCTGGAAAGGGAAAGCGCGTAAATATCCAGGTTTACTCAAAGAAAACAAATCACAGCTCCAGGTATGTGCAACCACATTATGTGATAAAAATCCAAATTGAAATACAATAGTCACCAGAACTCCTTTAAAAAAAAAACCCACACATTTCATTAGTCACCACAGTTATTACATATTGATATAATTCTTTCAAAGTGGAGTTGTAGACCTGGAGGTCCCAACCAGAGCCCTCATTGACCAGGATCACCCTGACATCACATGACTCATCACCACAGCCCCTTAGAGTAGCCAAGTGTGGAAAAGTAAAGTTAGTAAAAAGGTATGAAATATTTTGAACTTTAATACAATGTAATTTAAAAGAAAATGGGTTGTACTTTACTTTAACAAACAGTTAAAACAGTTTAATTTATTGGGCCCTCTGATCATTTACAGTCTTTACTGGTTAGGAGTTATAGATAGAATTACATTGACAGAAAGTAACCCCAAAAAGCCTTGTAATAATCATATAATAACCATAAATACATTTTTTGTTACGATTATGCCATTGTGCTGGAGTATAGAGTTAGTGGACACGTGCTTAATATTCTATTTTGGCAGGTACAGGTTTGAGGGAAAAATATATTGCCCGCATTTTCTAATCATTCAAATTTAATATTGCGATAAACTATTACAAAATAAAGTTTTATTACCCAATG
The DNA here is from genome assembly GCA_019453435.1 of Rhinogobius similis. Lineage (NCBI taxonomy): Eukaryota > Metazoa > Chordata > Actinopteri > Gobiiformes > Gobiidae > Rhinogobius > Rhinogobius similis. Next base: position 35,065,405 of record CM033635.1, on the reverse strand, counting down.
AAACTACAAATTTATTATATTTTGGATTCTCCCTTTTTGAGAAATTAACATGGAGTATGTTGTAAATTTTGTTGATTTGTTTTGTTGAAGTTATGAAAACAAACATCCTTTAAACATGGTATAGAAAAGATGTATAGTACCAATATTGATCCCTGTAGAACACCACTGAGAAAATATGCAATTTATATTAGTGTGGTTTAATTTTTGCATCACAAACAATAGCCAAGGGTTTTACTATGTGTTCTGAACTACTTTGATATACACTACTGTTGTAGAATGCATATCACTGAAAGCTATTATAAAAGCTCTCCACAAAAAACATGCTAGGTGTTTGTTTTTTATCAGAAAGCGGTGCACTTTCCAGCAGAACGGCGCAATTTCACACAGCCTGTATGGAAAGCAATAGATCCTAATTCTCCCGGCTTTATCTGCCGCTGCCGCCCGGCCTCTGTTGGTGGAAGCAATCTTCATTCGGCTCCAAGGTCAGCGCTCACATTTCCGAATTCACTCCAAGCTGTCCACCATCCAGAAAGTACAGGAAAAAGAGCAGATCCCACCAAAGCTTACTCATTAAACGGTGACTTCTAAAAGGGGGGAAAAAGAAAAATGAAAAACAGCCGGAGAAGAGGGGCAAGAAGAGGAGCTTGCTTCAAAATCAATCTGGCGTTGTCGGCAGGATGCGCACGATTGGCCGCCTTGTCTCTCATCTGCAGTGACAGGGCAGAGTAATGATCGGTAATGCTTCACTGTGATTACCTGGTGTCATTTTTCTTGGGGGATGTTTTATCTGGACGCCCCAGCTCCACACCGGGCGAGCGAGTGAGCGAGTCGGTGAGTGAGTGAGGGTCCGGGTGAGCGAGGGAGACAGTGATGACGGGGGGGAGAGTCTTTTATCTCCTAGTGGCAGGGTCTCGAGGTTCCCGTAAGCGTATGCGGAGCCCGGGAAACAAAATGGTCCTCATGTTTGTTTTGATTCTAGAAGCAAAATGCGGTTCTAAAGTTTACCACAAAAAGCAAATAGTTTGTTTAGTGTGTGCAATTATGTGGAATAAGAGGGTCGAAGAGCAAAGGGATAAGTGTTTGTTTGTCAGTGGTGGAAGAAGTACTCAGTTTTGTGAAAGCGAATGTATCTTATTTAAAAATCTACTAAACTAAAAGTATTGAAGTACATGTTTAAATATTTACTTTAAGAAAAAAATAAAACAGTTTTGCTCAGATTTTTGATAACAAAGTAAAGTGAAATGTGGTGATATTGTTAAAGGAAAAATATTATGCATTTTTCATATTGCTATTAGCCTTTAAACATGCTCTTGAGTACCTTAAATTTGCCGTCTCATGTTTTGAACAAAAAAAAAAAAGTTTATTTTGCACTAAATTAACAAGTTTCTCTGCTGTTTGTCTTGGCACTTGCTGAGTGTATGTAGTCAGTAGATGGCGCCTAAATACACAAAAGTTATGTTATCACTTTAGGAGAATGTGTGCCACGCTATTATCAAGCTAGTAATAGCAGTGATTGTGTTTAGATGGCAGAAATGCTCAGAATGAGTCTGGTGATTATTTAAGGACTTAAAACAGCAGAAGATTCTCGGAAAAGAGACAAAGAAAATCAGCAAAAACATCAGCGATCGAGGGAGTTCAGCAGGGAGTGTTTTCGATGGTTGGAGAGGAGAGGATTTTCAAACCAACATTCATCAAACTAGCGTGAAGGCAGTGATATGTAACTCCAGGTATGTTTTTGATGACGGAACACTGTTAGAACATGGTTAAAAGCTCAAAAATGTCACAGAATATATGGCTTTTAAAAGAACTGTTTTGATTTTTTGTCAATCAATTTCTCAATGTTTATACATTTTTTATGCATATATGTTTGTTTGTTCAGAGCCAAACCTCGAACTCCAGTCCTTTAAGTAGGATGTCACCATGAAAGTGCTAAAACATAACCCTGCCTCAAACCATATGGACATTTCAAAAATATGGAAAAAAAAAACAAAGCAGTCAATCAGCCATGTGTTTTAGCCCACTGACCTTCATCAGGGGGACAAACAGATAAAAAAAAAAAAATACCATGTGACGCTATATACAAGTGTTCGACCGATAGTGCTTATCCTCCTGATAAGGTGGTGTGGGAAGTGAACCTCATAGACATGTCAAAGCTAATAAAGGCATTTTAAAGTTATAGAGAGTGCCGTGGTTTTTCTGTATTTCTTATCTTCTTGATAATATATATAGATATACTTTGTTCTCTTATGGAAAGTACTTTTTACTTTTGAGTTCTTTTCAAAAATGTTGTGGAGTAGAATATATAGATATCTTTTCTCAGAAATGGGGATGTCACGATATATATTTTTTATTTTGAGGGAAACTACTACGATTTTACTAATTCATGATTATCCATGTAATAAAAGGAAACAAAATATGTGATTTTTTTTTTTTTTTGTGTCTTTTTTTACTTCAACTGGAAAATATTCATATATAACTTATTGTATATATTTTATTTAATTTAGGATATTATAATAACAAAACAGACACTTAATGATGGACTTATGATTGTACTCTGTTTAGTCAGATGATTTATAACAATTCATGTTCATTATTATGAAGTTAAATATTATTAAAATACTGACCACTGTGACCAGTGAAGGACAGGAGTCAATAAACGAGAGTTTCCTTGACAATGACTGAAATAAAAAAGTGCTCAGATATAGTTATATATCTGGTCTGGTGAACCGCTTGTGCATCGGGTCACACGCTCACTGTGTTTACCCAGCTGTTCTTCAAACCTTTACTTTCGGAGTAGTGCAGAGTGCGTTTTACATCATTTGCACGTTTATTGCACGTTATTCTTTTGCAGTGAGCCTCGTGATGCTTTCTGGACCACTTTATTTAAGATTTGGACACTTTACTTTGGCAAACTATGACAGATGATTGTCCCGAAGATGCTGGATCATGTTAGGTGTTGTTAGCACCTTCAGCTGCAACCTTTCGATGACTGGATATCTTTCAGCTTTTCAACGCTCTTGTCATCTTTAGGATCCCCAAAAATGATACAACACTGCAGACTTTTTTCGTTTTTGGGTTGATGCAGCTCCAGGAGTTCCACTGTTCCTTGTGCCATCTTGCAGTTGAGGTGAGTCTGTCGCGCTGCACTGTGTTCACCCATAACCACACGAGTCCGAGTCACGTTGAACTTCGTGCGAGACATTTCTACAGTATACCGTGGCTTCTGAAACTCCCATGAATAACCTACCTATGGCCACAAATGATCACGATTACTTAAAAAACAGTTAATCATGACATCCCTATCTATAATTGATGACAAATTATACATTTTCTGTTTGAATATTCCTATCAAAAACAGTCAATCGCCCGTAGAATTACAGACCCCAGATGTGCATTTAAGATTAATAACAACAATAATGTAACATCACACACAATACAAGTAACAAGTAATTAAGACATTAAACAAAGCAGGTATAAAAACATGTTAAAACCACATATTTTCAAATTGTACACGTATAAAAGTGTGTTAATGTGTCCTCAAGCAATGACGAGGTAGACGCGTTATGATTGTCAAATTATTTTTATCTGTTACGGTGGAAAAAAAAGTCATTTAATTTTCTTGTTTCCCCTCTTGCCTTTAGCCTATTTAGTCATTACATTAACATCACTTTTTCATAATTCCTCCTGTTGTGTTGCAGCTACTTGAACCATAGAATTATTCCATTTTAACAAGCTTAAGAACAGCTCCCCGGAGACCTCCAGCTAATTTCTGTTGACTTTAATGTGTAAATACCAATTGTTATTTCATTTAAATCCTTCAAATGCACTCGCAGACAAAAGTAGCCCTCCGGTCCCCGCCTCTGTGCACAAACGACATTACAGAGAAAGTGTTAGAACGAGTCAAACGCAGCTCATTTGTGCCTCGGAAGTCCCAAGAGAGTCGGCGGCAGGCAGCAGAAAACAGATTTGAATGTGTGTGGATGGAGTTATACGTTATTTAAAATTTGCAAAAGAACGGCAGAAACATAGACTTAGCTATTTATGTTTTTAAAAGAGACTAGGATAACGTGTTGTCAGTCTGGCTGGATGTGGCAGGAAGAGCAAAATTGCAAACATTGTGTACTTTGGAGAACATGAATAAATAACAGGTTAATTTAAAAAGTAATTGTTTGCACCCCAATATACCATACATTTCAATACTTTATATCAGGGCTATTCAACTTTATTTTAAAGAGGGCCAGATTTGTCCTCGGGGCCAGAAACATGTCTAACACTCTTGAAACACAATATGTAATACAAAAGGCTTTAACAACATCTGCAGAACTGAACCAGGACTAAACTAGGTCTAAACCAGGACTAAACCAGGTCTAAACTAGGGCTAAACCAGGATCAAACCAAGTGTAAACCAGGAGTACACCAGGTCTAAACCAGGACTAAACCAGGTCTAAACTAGGGCTAAACCAGGATCAAACCAAGTGTAAACCAGGAGTACACCAGGTCTAAACCAGGACTAAACCAGGTCTAAACTAAGGCTAAACCAGGATCAAACCAAGTGTAAACCAGGAGTACACCAGGTCTAAACCAGGACTAAACCAGATCTAAACCAGGACTAAACCAGGACCAAACCAGGTCAAAACCAGGACTAAACCAGGTCTACACCAGGACTAAACCAGGTTTAAACAAAGCCCATAAACCAAGTCTAAACCAGGTGTTAAACAGGGCAAAATCAGGACTAAACCAAGAATAAACCAGGTCTAAAAGAAGTCTAAACCAGAGCTAAAAGAGGTCTAAACCAGGACTAAACCAGGTCTAAAAGAGGACAAAACCAGGTCTAAAAGAAGTCTAAACCAGAGCTAAAAGAGGTCTAAACCAGGACTAAACCAGATCTAAGTCAGGACTAAACCAGGTCTAAAAGAGGACAAAACCAGGTCTAAACCAGATCTAAAACAGGACAAAAACCGGGTCTAAACTAGGACAAAACCAGATCTAAAACAGGACAAAACCAGGTCTAAACTAGGACAAAACCAGGTCTAAAACAGGACAAAACCAGGTCTAAAACAGGACAATAACCAGGTCTAAACTAGGACAAAACCAGGTCTAAAACAGGACGAAACCAGGTCTAAACTAGGACAAAACCAGGTCTAAAACAGGACTCAACCAGGTCTAAAAGACTACTAAACCAGGTCCAAACTAGGGCAAAATCAAGACCCTATCTGCACACATCCCTCTACTAAAAAATTATTTGAAAAATGTATTATTTTGAAATGAATTATGATTGATTGATTATTTGAAAAATGAAGACTCAGAGTGATACATGTCGAGTACTAAGATGTCATGTTACCAAATTTAAACATGTACATAAACATCCGCTGCTTGCTGAAATTACATGTCACTTATGAAGAGGTGGGACTTATCACTTCTGCGGTTTTGAACAGGAAGTCAATGGACCTGTTTTTATTACTAAGCCATTCCAGATTTATACTACAGTTTACAATGAACAAAATGACTTCTACTTAGTTACAGTTCAATACTACGAACCAAAAAACAAAGCATAACATGTCTCCTTAAAATCCAAACTAGCATAATCACAAACAAAGAAATCGACTAGAAAACTCCTCTTTGAAACCGTCCTTGCCTAGCCCGCCTTCGCCACACTTCACAGACAGAAATAACACTGTTCTTCACTAACTTCTTGATAATCCATCTCGGGCAGCAGATGCAGGATCCCCGTGGCACTCCGGGGCAGGGCTGGACACCGAGCTCTCTCTCTCGCTCTGTGTTCAGTTCCGTGCACGCACCAAGGCCCGCTCTGGCTGTGCACTGGGCCCACACTGCCAGATGGACGGCTAATCAGAGGAGCAGCGTGGATGTGGAGCCCGCCGTTAGCATTAGCACTAAGCCCTCTCGTCGCTTTCTTCTCTGCCCCTTCTTTTGTCTCACTTTCTTCCCGTCCTTCTCCCTCTCCGTCTCTGCAGCTGTTTAAAACTTTCTTTTTTTTCTCTTTCCTCTGATCGTTTCTTGCCTTCACTTTTCTCTGTCCTCGTCTTCTCTTTCTCGCTGGCTTTCTCTTCACTAGGGATGGGACAGAAAAAGTATACTCTTGTTTATCGTAATAAAAAAGGTAGAGAATAATTATTTTAGTGCATTTTATAATTGTGATAATGGCAATGACTGGATTGTACAGGAAAAAGCAATTTATCCAATATATCCATGCTGTTCTCATCGATCATTGTTGTTTTCAATGATCTTCGACAATCCATATCGAGGTTTGTGATGTGACTAAAGAAGCCCAAGAGAGGCATTAGATCAGAGGGGGGCAAACTAAGGCCCGGGGGCCACATGAGGCCCATTTGGCATTTTGATTCGACCTGCAAAGCATTTAATAATATTTTTTAAGTTAAGTTAGTTAGTTTTAAGTTAAATTAAGTTTTGAGTTAAGTATGGCGCATTTCTCATTTTATAGTTGTCTGCAGTTGCTTCAGTTCGTATCACTAGATGGTGTTGTTTCCCCAATTCCTTTTCATCAAAATAACTGTACTATAATTGATTTGTGGCGATTCCAATAGAGGGCGCAGTCCAAAAACAATGGCCAAGTACTGTCTTTTTACAAATAATAACCAGTGGTTAAATGAGACTGAACGTCTCATTGAGTTTTACACGTCTTTAACAGAAGGACATTTTACCAACCTCAGAGACGTGGTACAGAAGATGCTTGTGTTGTTGGGCTCCACCTGTGTTTGTGACAAACATTCAGCGTGATGAACTTTAACAAAGAACGCCACAGATCCTGATGACAGATGGACACTTAAGATCAGTTTTGAGAATAGACACCACTAGAATAACACCACTTTGATGCTTTGGCTAAAAAGAGTGACCAACGGCATGTTCACACTAAAATAAATAAAGGTAATGATTTTTGCTATTCTGTTGTAGTTTTTTGTGTATTTTAGGCATTAAGTCTATGTGTACTGTATACTGTAGTTAATAACATCCAAACTGTAAATGGTACGGCCCCCGGACAAGTGTAAAAATCCAATGTGGCCCTTGAGTCAAAAAGTTTGCCCATACCTGCCTTAGATCGTGGGTCTCAAACTCGCGGCCTGTGGACAAATTGCGGTTCACAGGACGATATTTTGTGGCCCCGACCTTGATAGGAAAGTTTAATTTTGCCAGTTTTATATGAATGGCCCCAGAGGCATTGGATTGGCTCAGGGCAGGGAAGGGCCCTCACTAGTATGTGATGTTTCGTTTTGTTTTTTTCAGTTGCATTTGTCTAGGCTTTATTCTGTTTTTGTTGTAGTCAAATGCAATGTGTTTCAGAGTCCCATCAACCTTTATAAAAAGAAGAAATGTTTACAAAATAAAGCTAGTCATTTTGCAGTTAGTGTATTTTCTTAATGTAACAATACAATTCGAGATGTTTGTGAAAATGGTGTGGTCTGAAACAGTACTGTAATATAATACAATATAAACCAGTAGCTCCACAGGATGTCTATAAACCAGCGCGTCATCGTTAAGTGTATGTATAAACCATAGGGTGTATATTCTCGCGATAGTGAATGGAAAAATAACAATAAAAACACATTTGCTGGGATAAATAAATCATATACAAACTTATGTATTAAGGCCCCATGAGAAGGTTTGTACATGAGGCCCAGAGTTTAGTGGTACGCCCCTGAATGGCACTTTACTGTGACCTTGTGTGGAAGGTCCCTTTATTGAGCAAGCTGGAACTGAACGAAATGACCAATCACAGGAGGGTATATAGCCTTTATTTTTGTATTATTTGTCATACAGGAGGAATGTGCGCTGAGAGTGTGCACGCCTCACTCTAGATTCTGTTACTACAAAGCTTTTCGTAATATTCAAAGGCTATGAGAGGAAGGAGTGGGCAAGAGAGGCCATGTTCACAAGAATGGTCTTCAATATTTCATTCAAGTTGAACCCAGTGAAGTTAAGTCATTGAAGTTAAATAAGTGTTATTAATGACGTTTAAGAAGTTTGTATTTGTATTTATTTATTTATTTTAATACCTGATGCCTCACCCAGTCTCTGCCTCCAGCGGCCCTCAGGTCATTTGAGTTTTAGACCCCTGCAGTATTCAATTCAACTTAAACCTTGTACTCTACCTTGACTATATTTTTACGTCGCCTATGTGTCCTCCCTACGATGTGTATTGTTTTTATCTGGTCTCATGTGCAAGACAAATTCCCTTTGGGGCAATAAAGGTTTCATTCATTCATCTACCACACCAGGCAAGACCCAGGCTATGGTTTGTGTAAATAGGCCCCTGAGACAGTCCGGCACATGACTGCAGGTTGGAAGATGCTGCAGGGAAAGAGTACATGGAACGTTATGACCAAGTGGCTGGAATAGTGTACAAGAACATCTGTGCGGCGTATGGACTGGAAACCCCAAGGTCAGAATGGGAAACCCCTCACAGTGACCCCCAAACTGGAGGCGTGGCTACAGCAGATCCCTGGAGGAACATCAGATGTCTCAGTCCAGAAAACAACGGTGCTAGGAACAGCTAAGATACTGCCCAGAACCCTCATATACAATATAACGGTTGATTTGACTTTAAATAAGTGGATTACAATTGATGCTTTAACTCTCACTCTCTTTCTCTCCCTCCTCTCTCACTAACCCTTCTCGCTCTTTCCCTCTCTCCTCTGTCTCTCTGCTCCTTTCGCACCTGTCTCTCCTCTTCCTCTCCCTGCTCCTCTCCATCCTCTCTCCCCTCAGTCTCTTTCACTCATTATCTTCCCCTTTCCCCCCTCTCTCTTCTCTCACCTCTCTTTTTCTCTCTCTCCACCTCCTCTCTCTCCTCCCCTTTCTCTTCTCTCTCTCTTTCCTCCTCTCTCTCTCTCCACCTCCTCTCTCTCATCCCCTCTTTCTTCTCTCACCTCCTCCCTTCCTCTCTCTCTTTCCTCCTCTCTCCTCTCTACTCCTCTTTCTTCTCTCACCTCCTCTCTTCTATTCCCTCTTTCCTCCTCTCTCTCTTTCCTCCTCTCTTTCCTCCTTTCTCTCTCTCTCTTTCCTCCTCTCTCTCCTCTCTCTTTCCTCCTCTCTCTCTCTTTCCTCCTCTCTATCTCTTTCCTCCTTTCTCTCGCTCTCTTTCCTCCTCTCTCTCCTCTCTCTTTCCTCCTCTCTCTCTCTTTCCTCCTCTCTATCTCTTTCCTCCTTTCTCTCGCTCTCTTTCCTCCTCTCTCTTTCCTCCTCTCTCTCTCTTTCCTCCTCTCTATCTCTTTCCTCCTTTCTCTCTCTCCTCTCTCTCTTTCCTCCCCTCTCTCTCTCTCTCTCTCTCTCTTTCCTCCTCTCTCTCTCTTTCCTCCTTTCTCTCTCTCCTCTCTCTCTTTCCTCCCCCCTCTCTCTCTCTCTCTTTCCTCCTCTCTCTCTCTTTCCTCCTTTCTCTCTCTCCTCTTTCTCTCTCTCTTGTGTAGCTTGCTGTCACGCCGCTGTCTGCCTGCTCCATCTGTCTCATCACTTTGCTCTTCATAAGCACAGTGCCTTGTTTACTCAGTAGTACTTATTTTGGTGTGTTTGTTCATTTGTGCAGATGGGTCAGTAAATACTTCTGAACAGAGCAGTGTGTGTGTTCAAAACGTTCTTAACTGGGAGTGTAACTTGCAACAACATTCATTTAATATTCACTACTGCTATTAACCCCTTGATGCCTGAATTATTTCCCAATACATTTAAAGTTTAAAAAACATTCGAAAGGTAATTTTTACTTCACAGCAGCCCTTCCTCCCCCGGGGTTAAATATGGTTAAATAAAAAGAGACATACAGCCCTACTCTTCTCTTTTTATTTAACCACTAAATAAGTTATAGTAAAAATGTGTCAATGTAAAAGCACAGTATAGAAAGTTAAAACTAAACTTTGCAATATTCTGTATGGATATATTTATCTCACACAGTTAAATATTATAGCTTCATAAACAACATTTCCATGGAAACAAGCAGGAGGCTCCTCCAGGCCAAGTTCGAGTCAGGTCTGTGGAGATATAAGCACGCTCACAGCAAGGACATCATTTTTATTTAAAATACACTTAGAGCAATAAAACCACCCAAAATGACAAAAACAAGCTTTTGTTATAGTCTGTTTTTTGGCTTAAATGTTACCTACCTTTGCCAATAATTACTATTTTATTTTATTCTTAATTTTATGCATGCCCTTTTTATATATTTTGCTTATATTTTATTCAAAGCAAGTTCCTATGTTTGTGAATTTTGATCACTGACAATGGCCCATAAACTTACTCTGATTCTGATGTAAAGCCAAATGCACATATAATCCAGCTGTACACAAGAGGATGTAAAGTCTTCTAAAAGATATAAAACGTAAAAAAAAAAAAAAAACATTTTACAACAAGTACTTGTCTTACACTCACATGAAGGTCATTCGCAGCACACACTTTTCTACAAGGAGGAGAGAGAAAGTGTCACGTGATCGAACAGGATGTAATGAAAACAAGTACACGAGGATTCAAGAGAAAGGAAACAAAATAATTAGGATTAAATCTGATCATAAAGGCCACAGGAACGCGTCATGTACACTGGAGGTAAGGAGCTGCTTGCTCATTGTAGCCCTGACAGAATGACATGGTTTGCAGCATCTTCATGTTGGTTTTGTTTCTACATTTCTGCATCTGCGAACGTAAATGACAATATGGCGCACATGGAACGACACGTGAGAATCGAACCAAGACGTCTGGACTGGATTTTAATTTTGAGACTCCATTTTTTATAGCTGCCAATATATGTCTACAATCACTGAGACTGACAAATTCCTAGCGCTGGAATAGAGCTGCCAACCTTTTTGAGTTTCTAGCCTATTACCGTCCCATTGATACTCGTCGTTTTCCATATTGTAAAAGCAATGCACAAATCAAATCGAGGACAAGTCTGTTATTGACGTATTTATAATGTTGTTAAAATCCACTCAAAGTAATTTCATCCAAACAGGAGCGCGTGATCAGACGAGCTGTTTCGTTGTGTGTTCTCGGGCGGTTCGGAGCTGCAGATAAGAGGCTCGCTGCTGGAGGTCGATGGTATTGAGCCTGGATAGAGCCGCTCAGATTGGCCGCACACACAACGATGTCAAGCCAGCATTTGAGAAGAATCGAACCTTATAGATCATCTGTAACCCGGTGGTCCCTGAACGCCTCGTGACACAGGTCTAACATAAGGAGGTTTGTGTTTGGACACTGCACAGGGACTACTGAACAGATTCATGTGTCAAGCAATCTGATACTAATTGAAATTAAAACTGGAATGGAAACTAGGTACTCATTTAAGCAAGTGTCGACAGAAAAAAAGACAAACAGGACAAAATTGGTTGTCTGGGATCCAGAATATACACTTCTGGTCATCACATCGCATCTCATTCAAACAGAACCATGCAATCAGGTTTGTTGATTTATGTGATATAAGTTAAACCTTTCTTTCCTCCTCAAAAGTAGCCATTCCAGCGTGCCCCTGATTGTCTTATACACATCACGCCCAATTCAGGGAGATGAAAACTGTGATCAGAATGATGTCGATCTGTATAAAATTTCTGGATTTTCTGGAGCACAAAATTTGACCTCTCCTGAATAGTTTTAGAATGATCTTGAGCTTCAGAACTTGTAAGACCACATGGTAACTTAAGAAAGTATAGTATATTGAAATTTGAAAGTTGAAATATACAGTCCATTGTCAACATTTTTTTATTTTTATTTCTAGTAATCTTTAATACCGTGACAACACTAACCCTGGTAAGATTAAATATTATGTGAATGTGTTTTGTCGCTTTTATGTAGAGCATTATTCATTCATTCTCCACATTCGGTGTGGGTAAGTCACTGTGGACACTGTAGCCACAGCTGTCCTGTGTCTGATTAACAAATTATTAGTTGGTTTGATTGTGTTTGTTTTGAACAAGCATAAAAAACATAGGCATCTCCACCTTTCACACAGCAACAGTTGGGCGGGAAACACTTTTGAGTAGCACACAATGACATCTGTGGTCTGTAACATTTCATACATGTATAACATGTATTTTCCTAACAAATCAAAAAGCTGGGATTATGCATTGCACCAAGAGGCCTCAATCAGATTGTTGTTGACCGCCAGACCACATCTCCCACTGGGCCGGGCTGATTCCACTCACTCCACTGTAAATATGGCTCTCTGTCAGTGCTACACTCAAGCCCCACTTCTCGTGTATTCTGGAGTCAAGGAGGTTTAAGTGTGGAACAGTGGTATAGAGCCTTGGAGCCGTACATGTGGCTTGGGTTGGACGCCAAGACCAAGTGGGCCCCTTCTGTGTGGAATTTTCATGTTCTCTTTGTCTCTATGCTTGGATTAAACAGGCTGAACTCGGTTGGTCCTGGTTCGGAGTGTACAGCTTCATTCAAAACTCTCTCCAACCAACGACCTGTCTGGAGCAACGGGGAAGATTTGTACCAGGATCTTGGTCGGTAGAACTAAACACCATATTTTACAATGAGTTTAGGGGAAACATGGGGCCCCAGATGAAACCCAACCTGGGGCAGCAGAACGTGCAAACGCCACACAGAAAAGCTGAACCCACAACCTTCTTTCTGTGCGGTCGAAGTGCCAACCGACCTACGTATGCGATTGTGCCGTACTGTGAGTAGCTTGTTCAGAGGCAGACCTGGATTATAGATGACCTGTAGACTTGTTTCGTCTGGTTCGGTTTGGAGCAGATTGGTAGTGTCTCCATTGTCTTACGTGAACCATACTGGTCTCTTTAAAGTGCATATGACTAGACTGGCATTGGACTGTACATTTCAATAAAAAGTTGTGGTAATGTTTAATATTTTACTAAATATTTCACCAAAACAGTTCATAACGATACTTCTGGTTGGACATGAGTGGCAGATGTGGTCATGTCAACGGTCATTCCAGTGTCCATTTTTTCCACAACGCAGTTTTGTTGAGACCCAGTTAGCTTACTTAGCCCAAAGCCCTAAACATAATCAAATAATCTGTTCCTAAACCTAACCCTAACCTTACCCTAATTGTGAAAAATATATTTAAAAAAATAAAGTTTTGCAAGCATAGTCACAAGTACAAAGTGGCGGTGTATGGCATAGGTTGGGCAAAAAAATTAAGTAATAAAAAAAAATAAAAAAAATAATTTCACAGCTGTTACCTAGCAACTATACTGTTAACAAGTGCCAAAATCCATGTGAATTAGACAATAGTTATGAATTGACCAATAATGATTCCTAATAACAGGCATTCATAGATGCAAAATTGCTTATCCTCTACAGTTGCTACGATACAAAAAAATGCACTATAACAAGCAAGCCCTGCATAATTGTGAGCAAAAAGGACCAATTTGTGTTGTTTCAAACATTTAACACCTTGGCTGCATTAAAGTTATATATTATATTGAAATGCATTTGGTGCCTGTTTGTATTGAATCATGTCTTTAAGCAGAACCACCAATACATTACTGATACTTTGTAATGCAGTCGGCCTGTAGTTATTCTGTTTTAGCTGAATACCTTTATAGACCCTTAGACATTCATAGAAGTCTGTCTGTTGCTCAGCCTCGGACTCGACTAATGACTTACGTCAAATCGACCACTCCTTCACTTGCAAATGAATGGTGAGGCAAAATCCTCCTATTAATAAATATAAAATGTTTATTTCATGATTCATTCATTCATGTCATTTATCCTCTCTCCTCACCAGAACATGTTCAGTGGTCACTAGATTCTTAACAGAAGCACACCAGGTCAGAAATCTCAACTTTAAGTTAGTTTAAGTTACCCTTTAGCCGAGGCTTTGACTTCACCTAAATATGGTCGATGGGTTGGTACAAGCTGACACTAAATGGATGATTCATAATCTATGTTTTTTACAGGATAATGTGAACAGCTGTTCTGAAGAATGTTCATTAGAAAATCCTCTCCCCTCCGAGCGTCAAACACACCTCCTGCAGAACTTCCGGATTTTCAGAACGTATTTTCAGACTTCATACGTCACTTATCAGGGAATCTTCCACTGTTTCCTTCATTTCAATTTCATAGTGAACGATAACACAGGTCATAGAATGAATAAGAAAAGTTTTTTTTTTCTTTTTAAACCTGAGATGGCATATTTAACAAGCTAACTCTTCGATCTGTCGTATCCATCGTGTAATTACTGTGTAGCATTAGCATTAGCTGTTTTTAATTCTGCGGCTGCGCGCTTCCCGGAGGCGTGGCTTAAACACCGCGTCATCCTTGTGAAGCGCGTCATCCTTGTGAGGAGCCCCTGTCTGCCTGCTCAGCCGAGGGGGAAGGAAAAGACAGTTCTCTAGCGAATACATGCCAGAATCAATCAAAAAAACACTTTGGGCACACATACGAGGCCCAAATAGCACTGTAGGAAGGTTAAAACCTCTGAAAAGTCGATCTTGCATGTTATGGGACCTTTAAAGGCTAACAGCAATATGAAAAACGCAGAATATTTTTCCTTTAAAACACACCGTGAAGGCGCAATAACCCAGAGGTAAGTTCTTGTTTACTGTAGCTTTAGCCACGTCTCACAGCATCACAAACTTGGAATAACTAAACGTCTTCTTGTGGGTTACTGAGTTCAGCCTCATGATTACCTCCACGATTAGAACTGGATGTAATAATGAAAAGTTTACGACCACTTTTGTAAATGCTAAAACTTGTTGCAGTCTATAGTCATTTGTTAGCGATGAGTAGTCTATCCCCTGGCTGAATGATTCTCTCCTCTCTGCCAGCTGTGTGTGTGATCCAGGCTCATTAATTACGCAGAACAGGGCAGGTCTGGGAGCCCGGAGCACGCCTGCCCATCACCTGCCCGCTATGGTCGTACATCTGCCCAAAAAAACCCGTCTACCTCCTGGTAGTGTCCTCACCGGAGAAAACAGAGGAATGAGTGACGCGGACAGGAGAGGTGAATAGATGTGCATATGCTAATGGGCTGCCTGATTCTCAAACTTTTCACACCAAGTAACAGCTCGTCATTTATTTGGCTTTTCATGTACCACAAACACTAGACCAAGCTTGTGCTAAACAAGATCCAAAACAGGCCTAAATGTGACATAATCCTTTGTCATGATCTAACTTTTTCAATCTCACCAATAAAATTATTCAAACACAAACCAAATTAAACACGCATAATTGCCACTTCCTCTTTGCATGTTTCCTCTAAAGTGGCTGAAGAAAGTTGGGTAAATGGAGTTGCATTAGTTATCCCAAGTTTAATGAAGACGTGCAGGCCTGGTCTCATTCTGAGGATCATTAGTGAGAGACAGAAGGCATTATGGGAGTGTGTCTCAGACCAGCTCCTCGGCGGCTTGGGTCGGGGGGATTATAGACATTTAGCGCTGACACTGGTGATGGATGAGCGGACGAGCAGGTCACAACATTGGCATGCTCAGGTGTGCACCAAACATATGCTATCTGAACTCTACTCTGGTAATACTGGGTGACAGACTACACTATATAACAACATCGAAACAGTGAGTTTGTTTGAAGTCTGTGTTTTTATTACAAGTACAAAGTATAAGAGTACATAAAAAAGGATCTGAGGAAACAACTCAACCAAGAGTGACATTCTGCTTGTAACTATGTATTTCATCTTGTTCATTTTTCAAGTAGGAAATTTTTTTTTCCAAGTTCCTGAGGACCACGTAAACACAGCATAATGCTGCATTCCAGGGAACTGGGAAGGCGATTATTTCCCACTTGAAAGATACAAGTTCTGACCTCAGAGCCTTCCAGCTGAATTAACTCGTATGTAAACAATTTGGCTAATGCTAACTGTAAATAACGCTTATATGGTTTATGTGGTATGTTAATGTTCAGGTTCACTTCTTGTGATGATTATTATGGCTGTGACACATCACAGTTGATCTTGTGCGTGAAGTGGGAGTCGCTCGACCAGCACATTGTTCACAAGTAGGATTTACCAGTTCAAGCCGTTCCAGGGCATTTTTTCAAGTCATGGAACTATCCCAGTTACCAGTTGCCCTTGAACGCACCATAAGTTCATGTGTTTATTTCAATTATTGGAAAAACAACATCTGTGGTGACATGTGACATCACACCTTTGAGGTTCCAAAGAGTTATGTAAAGTGTGCACATTTCAAAAAACTAATTTGGCTTGAGACAAAGCAGCTGGACACACATGTTTTCAAGCTCTCCAACTGATTTACTGATCCTACGACGAATTCAAGTGTTACAACAAGTAAAAGCACATCTACTCGTCATGAAGATGAATTTAAAAGAAACTACTGGGCTGCGAGCTCCAGTCCCAAAGGTGAGCCCAACATACTACATGGGATCAGGTTTTGTCTTTTAGAAAGTGTAATTGTCAGGATTTTGCGCAGATTTTGTGCTTTTTGGGAAGTATTCAAATCATTTACAAGCTGGGATAGTCTTGAGTGTAATGTTGCTCAAAGATCCAGTGACGTTATATCATTTTGTCACTTGGAAATGGTACAGTCAGCTCAGTCAGTGTAAGACGTTCACTAAAGTAAACTGTATCCTTTAGCCAGGCATTTAGCTCACTTTGCATGTGGTATTGTGGAATTAGTGGTACAACTGTACAACAAGTAATGTCAAATCTACAAGGGATTTTTGAAAATGTTCTACAGGAGATATGGACGCTAACAGTTTTTGCACTGAGTGTCAAAATTATTTATTTTATCAATAACTTAAAATGTATAAAGTTATCTTCAGTTTTAGACTTGTGTTTTTACTGTTAGTAAGTATAGCTCATGGTGATGTGTTAGTTTGCTAATCTTTAATTCTTAACTTAATTTTGTAGGTCACCGTGGAAAGAGAAAAGGGCCTGATCCCAACCAGAACCCTGAGGAAATGACACTACGGCGAGGTCCTGCAGACGACTGAGGATCCTTTTGGATCTTCAGAGCGAAAACGGGCCAGATTAATGGAAGAAACGACTTAAACAAATACCTCAGAGGTTACCAGCTGTCAGGGGTGAATATAAAAGGTAAAAGTGGTCACAACAGAACATGCCAAGCACTTTTTCAATCCTGCGGATGTTCCAGTGGAAATCTAGAGTCACTCATTGGATTCGTTGAGCATTGCACAGAGGCGCTGGGCACACCTGCTCGTCATCGCTCCTTTGGATGCCAATACGCTCGCAAAAAATTCCAATGTAATTTGTGACAATTTACTGACAAATGTGGTGAGAGCGTGGGACATGAGCCGCCCTCTGCTCTCCTGAACACACACATGTGGAATCACCCCATCACTGCTGACCACGTCTGCAGGCTTCAGGCATTTGGATACACAGAAATCCCCTGTATTTCCAAGAAGCTTGTGTGTCGGAATGAAGTTAAAGGGGCCAGGGCAGAGGTGCCCACTATTATCTCTGCCATCAAGCAGTACCTCCATTGGTAAGATGAGCCTTAAAACACAGGACGATGTGACACCACACACCGTCAAGTGTTTTTCAACCCTGCAGATGTTCCAGTGCAAATCTATAGTGACTCAGATGAATGGGAGCATTGGAAGGATCGCACTGACCCTGTATTGCACATTGAGCCGAGGCACTGGGCACACCTACTCGTCATTGCTCCTTTGGATGCCAATACGCTCACAAAAATTGCCATCTGGATTTGTGACAATTTACTTACAAATGTGGTGAGAGCGTGGGGCATGAGCCGCCCTCTGCTCTCCTGAACACACACATGTGGAATCACCCCATCACTGCTGACCACGTCTGCAGGCTTCAGGCATTTGGATACACAGGAATCCCCTGTATCTCCAAGAAGCTTGTGTGTCAGGATGAAGGTAAAGGGGCCATGGCAGAGGTGCCCACGATTATCTCAGTAATCAAGCATTACCTCCATTAGTTAGATGAGCCCTAAAACACAGGACGATGTGACACAACACATTGTCATGTGTTTAGCAGCCATTATCCACCAGCTCTGCTGCTCCAAACAAACATCTGACAAAGGTATTTAGACATGTTTTATATCTTTATTCTTGTGATTTTATCTGAACTCTGTTGTTTTAACCTAAATAACTCAAGTCAGACAATGGAAGCTCTGCTGTGGAGCAGAGGAGCAAAGAACACTGTTATTTAAAATGTCTTTTCCTCTGTTTTAGATCAGCTTCATCTTCTCTTTGTGGAGTTCCAGAGCTGATAAAACATCACCTAAGACCTGCAGGTAAGCAGCTGTTTCCATAATAATATAAAATGTTGAATCCCGCTTTCATTAATCTTTATGTTTAGATGTTTAATGTGATCAATTTTGTGCTTTTAGAACAAACTCTTCATTCAACTCCACTGTGACTGAAATCGGATGCATCTGGGCTGATGCCCTGAAAATGAGCCCAAACATTTGACATAAAGCTATTTGATCACTTTTTGTGGAACCTGGTTTGTGTTTGGGGCTGTGAATGTACAAGGGTTTCATTTTGTGGGTCACCTATGAAAAAGGTTAAAGTCTAGTGTACACTGACTCCGGTCCAGTCACGTGCAGATTGCCTGTCACACCAGCTCCGGTTAACTGCAGTCCGTTTTTGAGGAAAGCCATGTGGATTCACGTGGTTTGGTGCGAGAACACTCGTCAAATGACATGAAAGCCGCACCAGACCGCTGCAGCGTCCGGCAAAAATAGACTTGTTGAGGATTCTTTCCGCAGACCCACGCGGTGGCCGGACCCGCGGCCGCAGAGCTCCGAGGTTGTTGTGACAGGGCGCATTGATTTTAAGCACTTTCTAAGTCTTGTGGGACCCGGACCGGAGTCATATGCACCAGGCGTAAGAACCAGAACCAGTTATTATGACCCAGCCAGTAGGGTTATTTTTTCTACCCAGTTATCAGTCATATATAATTACACTGATCCCTCGTTTATCGCGGGAGTTACGTTCCAAAAATAACACGCGAAAAGTGAAATCCGTGAAGTAGTCACAGCTTTATTTTTTATTATTTTACAATGCAATACTGAACTATGGAATGAAACCAAAAATCAAAACCTGTTTTAAAGCCCAAAATTAGTTTAAAACAATAATTTAAATATAGTAATATAAGGTTGGAAACATTGTCACTGGCATATTTCACAGTCTGTGCCTCTTCGTCCTGACCCCGCTCCGCTGTAGCGTCTGTTTCTGCTGAAGGCGCAGGTTATGGGTAGTTGTTGGCGCTCTTTCTTTTTCTGAGCAAGAAGATTTTTATAAACGGATATGCCACCTTCGATTATATTTGAGAACTGCAATGAACGACTCATCAGAGGGTCCCGTTCTTGTGCGTGCGCTGAAGTTCAGTGGATGCACTGTAAAAATATCCGCACTGTAAAAAAAATCCGTGAAGCAGCGAAGCCGTGAAAGATGAAACGCGATATAGCGAGGGATCACTGTACTGAGTTGGGTTAATCGTACACAATAAATGAGTGAAATGCTTCTAATGACCACTACAGTGCTTTTAAAGTAATCTTTATTTAATTTTTAAAGCTTTTTTTTTTTTTTTTTACAAATAATTACATTTAAAACATGCCATGTCATCCATGCTGCAGTTGTTGAGCATTGAGTCGTTCTTCTCAGCTGCAGACCGTTCCGTTTGCAGGAGATTCTTCTGTGAGAACAGAGAGAGAAATGTCATGTTAACAGTCAAATAAAGTATATCTGGTGAGAGACATCAGTCTTTATCTAATATTTTAGAAATGTATAATTATAAGACACAATCATGCTGGACTTCTAAACACTTACATGGTGTGAAGCTTCAGGGTTGTCTTGGTTGAGTCCAGAGCTCAGGGCTGTGGACGCTGATGATTCTGGAACAGAGAGAGAAATGGTCATGTTTACAGAAAAATACAGGGTATATGATTCATTTGTTGAATTCAATTGGTATGAATTCTACATGGACTTCTAAACACTCACATGGTGTGATTCAACAGAAGCTTGAGCATTGAGTTGGTTCTTCTCAGGTGCTCAGGGCTGTGATGCCAGAGATTCCACTGTGGGAAAAGAGAGAAAAAGTCAGATTTACAGCTAAAACATCTGCTGACATTTGTTTTGTTTAAAGCCCAGTACATAATATTATAAATACTGCACTTACTTGTATTTGTGGTCAGATGGTGTTCTTTGGGTCGACAGGTTCACAGCAGATGTTGAACTGTGGACATTTCAGTCTGCTCAAGATGACATTATGGGGAAAAACAAACAAATAATAGATTAATACATATATTATATTTCATCACACTTTTTCTACCACACACACATTTTCTTCTTGGTTACATTCAAATAATAAAGTAATAACCAAATTACTTTTGGTGTGACTCTGGTACATTTGATTTTGTTCATCTCAAAGGCAGGAGGCACAGCTCTGAACATTCTGTTGAGGAAAAAGGAGCAAGAGTTTGTAAGAGAATTTTTATTAAGGGTTTGTCAAAATGACACATAAGAATATGCTTACGTGTGACATGCTGACTACCAGAATAGGCAACTAGATGCTTAGTGCAAGCGATGTTGTTTACAACCTTATATAGTGTTGTCTTTTCGACCTGTTTCCTATTTCTGTGATCAGCTGTTGTTTTCTGACCTGTAAGGTCATGGGAGCAACAGGGTAATGCTGACCTATACTTGTTTAAACTGTATAAAAGGCAGGGGAAGGGAGCTGGCAAGTTGGAAGAGGCTGTTGCTGGGACGAGCAGACGGAGGCGCCGCTGCAGAGAGTTGAACAGAGTGTCTCTTCTGCTGTTGGGACGAGCCGATGATAAGCTCCACTCACCCTCTCCCCGTGCATCGTGCACGTAAAATAGCTCATGGGCCAGTATCTGATTACCTGTTTAATTCTCAGTCAGTAGAAGGTTGTTCTCTTAGACTGTTTAGGTTCAATTGTCTTTGTGATAATTCCCTGACAGAAATTGGTCCTTCGAGCCGGATTCGGAGTTGGTGTTTCCGTGGAGGATAATCGACGACAGCTGAAGAATTTCTGCGCAGAGTAACGAGAAGACCACTTCTTTCCAAGTGGCCAGTTGATCCTCCTTATCCTCCTCGGTGACAAAAAACCTCCATCCAACCGGATTTACAAGAGACAACCATACAGGTCAGACAGAAGTTAATTCAGTCAGAAGTTAACTTAGAGTATGAATGTCGCGACTTTGAGTGTGACTGGTGAAATTTTGAGTGTGATTGGTAAAGAAGTCTCATCAGATCAATGAGTTCACCTCAAACTTACAATTTGATGGTTGCTCATTAAAGTGGATGAAAGACTAATTTACATGAGGAATTTTAGGCTGGTTTTTCATTAGGAGTTGTGTTCATCACCAGGGTTAGAGACAGACTGAGGACAGTGCAGCATTTTGGGGGCGGAGCTATTGGCTCCTCCTTTATGTGGTGACATGTTGTTAGTTTTATTTTGGGAAAAATAAAAGGGGGATATGATTAGGAACAGCATCTTTGAGTATCCCGAAAAGCGCTATATAAGTATAAAGCATTATTATTGATAAATAGAAATATAAAATAGAAATATAAAACAGATAAATAAATAGATAAATAAATAAGTAAATAAGAGAAATCCAGGCCTAGATGACATGTACGACAAAACAATACATGCTTTAGGCCTTGTGAGTGACATTAAGTTACTTGTATTTTAAAGAAGAGACAGCCTTTACTGATATAAAAGTCCCTGAAAATGTAAAAAAGCTAATGTGCACACCCAGTGCCAGACACGTGTCAGTGGCCAGAAACCCCAAAGACACGTGGGCTGAATTGGGCTACTATTTACATTTAGTAAAAAAAAAACATCTAAGAGCTGTAAATGAAGCAGTAAAAGCGAGAGCACTAAATGTACTTAATCCAAATACATTGCTCAATTCTATTTCAATAGAAGCAAAGTTCTTCTCTGTCATTGACTTGAGCAATGCATTTTTCAGCATCCCAATGGATTAGGACTTAAGTGGATGGTTTGGGTTTATCTACCAAGGTAAAAAAAAATTAAGATTAGATTTAGAAAATTTTAGATAAGATTATTACAAGGGTATTGTGAGAGTCCAACAATTTTAGCCAAGCCATTACTTCTATAATGGAAAAATTTACTCCGCTAAAAGGAAGTTAAATATTAATATATGTCGATAACATATTAATAACAAATTCTAGTCAAAGCGATTGTAAAATAGATACCATTGCAGCATTAAAGTTTCTCGCAGAAATCAGACAAAAAATTGTTTTATCAGCTACAAAACCCCAGACAAAGAAACAAATGTTGGTTTTGGGCCTGATAAATTACTATAGACAGTGGGTAATGGATTATGCCATATTGACAAGACCACTCCAAGACTTAATACATACAGGTGAAATGAAACTTATAGACAAAATAATATGGACTGCAGAAACAGATAAAGTTTTTTGAAAAAGACCTTTTTGATTAGAACTTTTGAAACCAATTCAATTATCTAAGAGACTTGCAGTATGCAAATGTGAAGCGCATACTACAAAAAAGACTCTTTTTCAAATGGAAACAGACTCACGGACGCAGCAGCAAAACAAGCTGCCACTGGTACAGAGACATTGACTATAAATACATCTCCACAAGCACATGACGACATCCTACAATCAAGCCCAAGCATTGGACCAAGAGAAGGAACTTTGGCTACAAAAAGGAGCAAAAAGAGATAGATGGACCTTTTTTTTCTTTTTATAGGCCCTGATAATAAACCATGGCTACCCAGATCCATGTTTAAATGGGCAGTTGAAATGACACACGGGCCGTGCCATGTGTCAACAGGAGGGATGAATAGACTGGTAGACAAATATTATAACACTTATGGTTTTAATACCTATTCAAAAAAATTTTTGTAAACAGTTTTTGACATGCATAAAACATACATGCATATTCTCCCTGCAGACGGATAGACATTTAGTCTTTTTGAAATGTTGTATGGAAGGAAACAAGAAGAACACATAATCTGCCCGAAGGCAATTATTCCCCATTGCAGGTGATGAGACCAGGAGATATGGTGTTCATTAAAGTTATAAAAGAAAGAACTGGACCAGCCCTCGGTGGGAAGGGCCTCATCGAGTGCTGCTAACCACACCTACTGCTGTCAAAGTAGAAGGCCGTTTCTCCTGGGTGCAGCTATCACATCATCGAATCATCGCAACATTAGATTCTTCTAGACGCAGGACTTCTTTTGTATCCTGTGACGACAACGATGTTCTTACAGTGGGCAAACCACTGGGCATCGCGACATGGAAAAGGTGTTTTTACAGTAATTTTTACTGGACACCCTACGTTGATCTACAATCAAGATGGAAGATGCTGATATGAAGAAACAGAGACATGAGAAAGACTATCTCATCAAAGAAGCCAACTTTCTCCACAGGCCGTGGACAAAAGAACTTTGGTCAAGAATCATGTTGAAGTTTCTATCCCAGTGTTGGCTGTACTAATATTGTCTAATATTGTATTGTCTTTTCACTACTTGTATATTCTCTTGTTTACGTTTAAAAGTCAGAATATGGTTTAAGGTAATGTAATCAATACTCTGAACTCTGAGACCACGTATGTAAAATTACTCAGTATACAAGAATTTGGAGAAAATTATGATGGTTATGATGTTGACCAGCTTGGAAAACTACAGAGTACAAATGTCGTGTTACAACTAAACCTATCTAGTAGAGCATTGTAATACTGATGTGAGAGAGACTTTGTAGAGTTTTTCTATGATTGTTTTTTTATGTTTATTTTGACAAACAGGAGGGAAATGTAAGAGAATTTTTATTAAGGGTTTGTCAAAATGACACATAAGACTATGCTTACGTGTGACATGCTGACTACCAGAATAGGCAACTAGATGCTTAGTGCAAGCGATGTTGTTTACAACCTTATATAGTGTTGTCTTTTCGACCTGTTTCCTATTTCTGTGATCAGCTGTTGTTTTCTGACCTGTAAGGTCATGGGAGCAACAGGGTAATGCTGACCTATACTTGTTTAAACTGTATAAAAGGCAGGGGAAGGGAGTTGGCAACTTGGAAGAGGCTGTTGCTGGGACGAGCAGACGGAGGCGCCACTGCAGAGAGTTGAACAGAGCGTCACTTCTGCTGTTGGGACGAGCCGATGATAAGCGCCACTCTCACCCTCTCCCCGTGCATCGTGCACGTAAAATAGCCTAAGGGCCAGTGTCTGATTACCTGTTTAATTCTCAGTCAGTAGAAGGTTGTTCTCTTAGACTGTCTAGGTTCAATTGTCTTTGTGATAATTCCCTGACAGAGTTACATTCTACTTCATATTGTAAAATATAATAATAATACTTTAAAATATGGTAATAAGTTTAAAACTGTACCTGATTGAACTATAAATGGCCAGTGATGCATCCGATTTCAGTCACAGTGGAGTTGAATGAAGAGTTTGTTCTAAAAGCACAAAATTGATCACATTAAACATCTAAACATAATGATTAATGAAAGCGGGATTCAACATTTTATGTTATTATGGAAACAGCTGCTTACCTGCAGGTCTTAGGTGATGTTTTATCAGCTCTGGAACTCCACAAAGAGAAGATGAAGCTGATCTAAAACAGAGGAAAAGACATTTTAAATAACAGTGTTCTTTGCTCCTCTGCTCCACAGCAGAGCTTCCATTGTCTGACTTGAGTTATTTAGGTTAAAACAACAGAGTTCAGATAAAATCACAAGAATAAAGATATAAAACATGTCTAAAAACCTTTGTCAGATGTTTGTTTGGAGCAGCAGAGCAGGTGGATAATGTCTGCCAAACACACGACGGTGTGTGGTGTCACATCGTCCTGTGTTTTAGGGCTCATCTTACTCATGGAGGTACTGCTTGATGGCAGATAATAGTGGGCACCTCTGCCATGGCCCCTTTAACTTCATCCCGACACACAAGCTTCTTGCAGATACAGGGGATTTCTGTGTATCCAAATGCCTGAAGCCTGCAGACGTGGTCAGCAGTGATGGGGTGATTCCACATGTGTGTGTTCAGGAGAGCAGAGGGCGGCTCATGCCCCACGCTCTCACCACATTTGTAAGTAAATTGTCACAAATCCTGTTGGCAATTTTTTGCGAGCGTATTGGCATCCAAAGGAGCGATGACGAGCAGGTGTGCCCAGCGCCTCTGTCCCATGCTCAACGAATCCAATGAGTGACTCTAGATTTCCATTGGAACATCCGCAAGATTGAAAAAGTGCTTGGCATGTTCTGTTGTGACCACTTTTACCTTTTATATTCACCCCTGACAGCTGGTAACCTCTGAGGTATTTGTTTAAGTCGTTTCTTCCATTAATCTGGCCCGTTTTCGCTCTGAAGATCCAAAAGGATCCTCAGTCGTCTGCAGGACCTCGCCGTAGTGTCATTTCCTCAGGGTTCTGGTTTGGGTATCAGGCCCTTTTCTCTTTCCACGGTGACCTACAAAATGACGTTAAGAATTAAAGATTAGCAAACTAACACATCACCATGAGCTATACTTACTAACAGTAAAAACACAAGTCTAAATCTGCAGATAACTTTATACAATTTAAGTTATTGATAAAATAAATAATGTAGACACTAACGCCAGTTACCACGATCCCACAATACCACATGCAAAGTGAGCTAAATGCCTAGCTAAAGGATACAGTTTACTTTAGTGAACGTCTTACACTGACTGAGCTGACTGTACCATTTCCAAGTGACAAAATGGATCTTTGAGCAAAATTACACTCAAGACTATCCCAACATCAAAAATTCAAGCCCGAGCCCACGTACGTACTGTCCGAACTCAACCCCGCATGATTCGACCCGAACGGAACAGTACCTGCACCCGCGTGGCTGACTCCCGTGTACCGCACCCGCGTGGCTGACTCTCACGTACCCGCGTGGCTGACTCCCACGTACCCGTACCCGCGTGGCTGACTCCCGCGTACCCGCACCCGCTTGGCTGACTCTGAGTCATTTGCTGCATGATTTGACCCGACCGCGCATGTATGTCCCAACGAACCGAACCCGCCCACGTGTGGAACCGGAGTTACGTAAACTAAGTTCTGAGCAGAGGTTTATAGGCAGAATAAGTAAGTAACACGTATTATATTTTACATATATTTTATTTTATTATTATATTTTGTGTTGATGTTGTGTTTTATTAACCATGTCTGTTTTTGTCCGTTTTATTGCCATTTTGACATCATGGCCGGGGGACTACAGATGAAAAATAGCCTCTTTGGCTAATTCTGGTTGTTTTACTCATGTTTTATTCATGTGTTTTATGAAAGCGCACTGTCCCCTTTTGGAAATAAACTAAATTCAAACTCAAACTCAACTCAAGTAACAACGTGTTTAGTGTTCTACCTGCACCAACGTGACGGGCCTGTTCCTCCGCTGATGGTGGCCCACATGATCTCTCCCTCGCACCTTTCTTTTCTCTTTCTCTCCTCCGCTGCTTTCTCCTCGGTTGCGCTCTCTTTTTCTCTCTCCTGCTCTGTGTAGAAGCCGCCGTTTTCATTAACGTGTTCCCACGTCACATATTTTGACCACTTATTCGAGGATGAGGAGGAAAACAACACAGCACTGGCTGCACACGCGCTCTTTCACGTGGAGCGCATGTTACAAAACACGTGCGCGCATCTGCCACGCGCCTCTTCCCGCACCGGCACGGCCCGGCAACGTAAATGTCTCAACGCGGACACCCGCGGCTTATAGTCAGGTGCGGCTTACATATGTACAAAGTTGTTTTTCTTTGAAAATATTGCTGGTGCGGCTTATACTCAGGAGCGCTCAATAGTCGCATTCTACAGTAGTTCAGTTTATAGCCTTTACATCAGTCACATGTATCTCTCACTTTCCTAATGCAGTCCCAGCATCCTAAATATTCACCTCCATGATTTTATAAATACTTTTCACGCGCCTCTGAGCCCAGAGTGACTTTTGCTAACCCGGGTAAAGCTAACAAACATTAGCATGCTAACGACCCAAATCCTGCTTCTCGTAGAGTAAAACTCTACAAACAGAGAAAGCACTGTGGTCTTATTTTCACCTGAATAGATGCTTTTACAATATATCTGTGCTGGAGCAACACAGATTTGACTTTATTACATGCAACAACAACAACAAAAAAGACAGATATAGGCTTTTTAAAACAGTTGAACTCCAACATGTTGCCTTCAGATGTCATTTATTTTTGTGTCTTTTCTTTGGAAATACCAGAGTTTGTGTTGTAATGTTTTATCTGACCGATTACATTTAGTCAAATCATAAACCCCCAGTGGTTAGGGCCCGGGGGGGGCAGTCTGGCTGCTCACAGCACAGCAACCTAGACTAGAGAATACTACCACCGTATTCCCTGCGTGTCGTAAAAGGCGACTAAAAGGGACGGGGCGAGAGGACTGGGAATCCTCTCACCTGTAGCTGTTTCCTAGAAACGGACAGGGCTGAGTTGGGAAGGGGAGGTTGTCTCCCCAAACCCTAAAGATTGGGTCCTTGAATGTGCGTGGGTGTAGTACGAATGAAAGTAAAAGAAATCTGATTGGAAGGATGTTTGGGAGAAGGAGAATGAGCGTGTTAGGGCTGAGTGAGACAAAGATGAAAGGGAAGGGTGAGTGTGTGTTTGGAAATGTGAGTGGGAGAAGGTCTGGTGTAGAGAGTGGGAGAGCAAGAGAAGGTGTGGCTTTGTTGGTGAGTTGTGAGGTGAGACGATGTGTGGTTGAATGGAAGGAGATCTCACCAAGACTGATGTGGGTGAAAGTGAAACTTCTGAATGAGCTGTGGGTGTTCATGAGTGCGTATGGTCCTGGCAGTGAGAAGAATGAAGAGGAGAGAGTGTCTTTCTGGAATGACTTGGATGAGTGCCTGCAAGGATTCGGTGCAAATGTGAACGTAGTGCTGATGGGAGATCTGAATGCTAGAGTGGGTGATGAGAAAGTTGAGGGTGTTGTTGGCATGCATGGTGTACCTGGAAAGAATGATAGTGGTGAGAGACTGATAGGAACGTGCACTGAGAGAGAGATGGTGATTGGGAATACATGGTTCAGAAAGAAAGAGATTCATAAGTATACGTGGGTGAGGCAGGATGGTGGAAGAGTGATTGATAAAGCATTGATGGATTACGTGGTGGTTTCAAAGGTTGCATGTAGTAGATTGTTGGATGTAAGTGTGAGGAGGGAGAGAGAGGCGGTATGTCTGATCATTATTTGGTGGAAGGAAGGTTGCGTGTGGGTATGCCATGGGTGAGACCGAGAAAGAGTGGGGATGTGAGAGAAGTTTTGAGAGTGAGTGTTTTGAAGAACAGAGAGAAAGTGTGTGAATATCAGGAGAAAATAGATGGCAGGTGGAATGAGGTGAAGGATCAAATGGTTGTTGGTGTGGAGGAAGAATGGCAACAGTTCAAGAGTGCAGTGGTTGGGTGTGCAAAGGAAGTGTGTGGTGTGAGACGTGTTGGGGGTGGTGTAAGAAAGGGAAGTGAATGGTGGTGCGAGGACGTAAGGTTGGCTGTAACTGAGAAGAGACGTGCATACGAAGTATGGCTGCAGAGGAAGGACAGGGAGTCGTATGAGTGTTATAAGGAGAAGAGAAGTGATGCAAAGAGAGCTGTGCGTGAGGCAAAAGTGGCTGCGGACGAAAGGTGGGGCAGACAGTTGACTGACAATTTTCGGGAGAACAAGAAAATGTTTTGGAAGGAGGTGAAAAGAGTGCGAAAGGGAGAGTCTGGGAGGGAGGAGAAAGTGAAAACAGAGGATGGAAGGATGCTGAATGAGGGGAATGCAGTAAGGAAGAGGTGGGCGGAGTATTTTGAGAAGCTGTTGAATGTGGAGGAAGATCGGAATGCTGTGATTGTGACGGATGGAAGGGAAAGCAGACTGAATGTACTGGGAGAGTTGAATGAAGCGTTGATTACGAGAGAGGAAGTTGAGCAAGCTGTGGGGAAGTTGAAAGCAGGAAAGGCTGCAGGTGTGGATGGGTGTACTGTGGAATGTTTGAAGTGTGGTGGAGCGAGTGTGATCGAGTGGTGTGTGAGATTGTTGAATGTGTGTTTTGTAAGTGGGCAGGTGCCGCTTGACTGGACGAGTGCGTGTGTGGTTCCACTGTACAAGGGTAAGGGTGATAAGTATGAATGTAGTAGTTATAGGGGTATTAGTCTGTTGAGTGTTGTAGGCAAGGTGTATGGGAGAGTGTTGATTAACAGGGTAGTAGAGGGGACTGAGTGTATGATTGGTGAAGAGCAGTGTGGTTTTAGGAGAGGTAGAGGATGTGTGGACCAGGTGTTTGCTGTGAGACAGGTGTGTGAAAAGTATTTGGCGAAGGGGAGGGAGGTGTTTTGGGCGTTTATGGACTTAGAGAAGGCGTATGATAGGATTGATAGAGAGGCGTTGTGGGTTGTGTTGAGTTTGTATGGTATTGATGGTAGATTGTTGGAAAGTGTGAAGAGTTTTATAAAAACAGTAGAGCGTGTGTGAGAGTGGGAAATAGCATGAGTGAGTGGTTTCCTGTAAGGGTTGGTTTGCGTCAGGGATGTGTGATGTCTCCGTGGTTATTTAATGTGTATATGGATGGTGTGGTAAAAGAGGTGAATGCAAGAGTGTCAGGTAAGGGTGTGAGCATGGTGAATGTTGATGGCAGCGAATGGAGTATGAATCAGTTGCTGTTTGCAGATGATACTGCACTAGTGGCTGATTCAGAGGAGAGCTTGGCACGTTTGGTTGAGGAGTTTGGAAGGGTGTGTGACAGAAGGAAGTTGAGAGTAAATGTTAATAAGAGTAAGGTGATGAGGTGCACGAGGTCAAAGGATGAACGTAGGTTGTATGTGGCATTAAATGGAGAGTTGTTGGAAGAGGTAGAGTGTTTTCAGTATTTGGGGTCGCACGTTGGTGTGGATGGTGGAATGGAGGGTGAGGTAGAGTCTAGAATGAATGAAGTACGTAAGATATGGGGGGGAATGAAGAGAGTGTTTGAATGTAGGTCACTGGGAATGGATGCGAAACGGAGATTGTATGAGGGTGTGGTGGTGCCTGCTGCGTTGTGTGGGGCTGAAACGTGGAGTTTGAAAGTTGCGGAGAAGAGGAAGTTGAATGTAGTTGAGATGAGATGTCTGAGGAGTATGTGTGGTGTGACGCGCATGGATCGTGTGAGAAACGAAGACATCCGAGAGAGAACTGGTGTGTTGCAAGAGTTGGCTGATAGAGCAGAGCAAAAGGCTTTGGGATGGTTTGGACATGTGGAGAGGATGGAAAGGGAGCGATTGGTGAAAAAGGTATATGAATCTGATGTGAGTGGAGTGAGAATGAGAGGAAGACCGCGAATGGGATGGACAGAGGGTGTAAGAAGAGCGTTGAATGCAAGAGGGATGACTGTGGTGCAAGGGAGAGAGGCTGCTCAGGACAGGGATGGATGGAGAGAGTTTGTGTATGAATGAATGGCTGGGTGTGGTAGAGGACTGGTCTTGGTATGAAGCGGCAGGGGTAAACCAGCTTTGGCTGAGGCCCTGCTGTGGAAGTGCCCACACTGGGCTGTGCCGCTGACCCTGGTGCAGTGTGGTGTGGTTTAAATCAGTCCTTAAACCTTAAATCAAGGTGCCTTTTTCCCCAACATCATCACAGCTAAACCTTAGAAATAATATTAGTTGGTGTGGCCTCTCCTGGGACGTTGGGTTGGTGCTGGCGTTGGTCCGTGAGTCCATCTGAGTGCTGGGTTGTTTGGGGGATTGCTGGCGGGCTTGGGTGGTGTCGCCAGGTCTGGTTTCGGGATGCTAAGGGAGTGGCTGGCTGGTGCTTAGGGGTGTGGTCCGGATGGCCATCTGGATCCGGGGTTCTCTGGGGTTTTGTATGGTGGACGGAGGCGCCTGGAGGGGGGCGACGTTATCTAGGTGCACCTTTAGTTATTACTGTTACTGTTGTTGTTGTGGGATGATTGGAAATAATCTGAACCTGGACCCTCTCCCAATGTTTTAAGATTGTTTTAATGCATCATTTCCTAGTTAGGGCAAGCTGAATACCTACACTTAGGCTTGCAGGACAATTGTCCTCCTTCTTTTAATGCTTTTAGACACTATTATAGCTTACACATTACACACAATATAGGGCAGCATAGGATATGAAATGTTCGGAGAGGGGGGAGAAAAATGTTTAAACCATCATCAACAATAATAATGTTTAAATCAACAATAATAATGTTTAAAGCGTCTGTGCAATTGGTGTTGGATTTGAAGTGGGGCGACAGCGGTGATGGTGATGGACGGGAGGTGTGTCTGGGTGCTCGTTGTCCCTCTCTGGGTGCGGCGGCTGTCCCTGTGGGGTCCTCTGGAGAATTTCCTGGGTGCTGGTGGTGGTCCGGTTTGCACTCTGGGTCTGGCCGGTTCATTGCCTTTGTGGCACCTGGGGCGAGTCCTGGGGGTTTTCCGCTCGGGTGCGCTGGCTGCCTGATCAAATCCATTGCATGGATGGGGGGCGGGCGGACGCCAGTGTGGGCTTGGCCTCCTTGGCAGAGGTGTGAACATAAAAAAAAAGAAAAAGAAAATAAAAATGAAAAAAGTTGTGATGGTGATGCGGAGGGGGCACTGGTGCAGACGGGGGAGGGGGGTCACGGAAGGAGGGTTTGGGGGGGAGTGAGGGTGTGTGCCCTGTCTAGGCTACCCCACTTTGGTGGGACACAGCCCAGGTATATAGATAGATATAGATAAACCATATTTTAAATACATTTTTCAGCACTCAAGTAGTAGTTTCTTCAAATACCTTTTGGAACTATGGGTTATAGTTATGATACAACCCATAGTAGTACAATATGTCTCCAACCAGCCGCTGTTTAACTTTAGTCTTGATTTGGGGCGTACATTGACATGGATTAAATCAAAAGCTTGCTTTGTGCTGCTCCCGCTGTCATCTTCCAACTATTCACTCATGGTTTTGATACTTTTGACAACCCTGATTGTGGCAGTCCATCACAAATAAAACATGTGTGTAAATCTCCTAAAAAGAAATGTTCCAAATTGCACGTGGAGAGCTTATTAGGTTAATCAAGGTTAAAGGTGGAGCCACAGCCAGGGACAAACAGAGACTACAGCGCATTGTGCCTCTGCTGAGAAGGTGATCGGCTGCAGCCTTCCATCTGTCCAGGACCTGTACGTCTCCAGGACCTGTACGTCTCCAGGACTCGGGGAAGAGCAGGTCGGATCACAGCTGACCCTTCTCACCTGGACACGGACTATTTGAGCCACTCCCCTCGGGCAGGAGGCTACGGTCCATCCGGACCAAAACCTCCCGCCACAAGAACAGTTTCTTTCCCTCTGCTTTCGTGAACATTCTGGCTTACACAAAGAACTGTAGTAAAACTCAC
Organism: Rhinogobius similis; assembly: GCA_019453435.1. Taxonomy (NCBI): domain Eukaryota; kingdom Metazoa; phylum Chordata; class Actinopteri; order Gobiiformes; family Gobiidae; genus Rhinogobius; species Rhinogobius similis. The sequence goes on along the minus strand of CM033635.1, from coordinate 35,033,137 downwards.
ATACTGGTAATTAGTTATAGATGTGGGAATTGGTGGTGTTGAACTTAAAGTTAACTGGTGGCTATGCAAATCATGTCATGTCTGTAAAGAAACAATATCAAAAGTAAAACAGACTAGTAAAACCCAGCTGGTGTAATATTAATTATAGAGAGCTCTGTAGATTATTAAAGATCGAGAGTAGCTTTGATAAACATCCATCAAATATTATAAGGTTTTATTAAATTGGTTGTAACAAGAGGTAACTAACAACTCTGATTTTGAAAAATGGTCTGTGTTTTGGGGAATGTGATCACAGACAGGACACTTCCTGTACCCATACAGTCACTAAAAGATGTGTTTTTAACAGTTGTGCACAACTCAACCATGAACACGTTTACACTTGTGGACTTGACGAGTAAAGCTTTTGGACTGAATAAGCTTCACTAACTTTCTGTTTGTATGAATGTGTATGAATGAACTAACCATTTTCTGCTTTGTTTTGTTTATGGACTCACTTAAGCGTTTTCTGAATTTAATTTTTTCTCATATAACATGGGTAAAGGTAATTATAATCTCAAATTTACAGGTTTCAACAGATAACTTAAAGGAGCATATGGATCCAATAATAGTGGATCTGTGTGGACAGTGGAACAAAGAATTACGAAGTTGACTCTGTCAAGAGTCGTTGTGTGTATATGTTCTTTATATTCACAGATTGACTGAGAAATTATGTTCACACGAAGGAAACTAAAACATGTGGATTCAAAAATGTAACTGGATTCTGGACGTCAGAAGAACCAATGCTGGAAAATCAATAATGTGGTAACTATACCACCGGTCCATCAGGAGATTTAGTGTGTGCCTCGAAGTCAGGATTGGATTCAATTGAATATAAAATTGGGTTCACAATTTAACTAAAGTCATGCACCAAAACTTTACAAAATAAAAATAAATTACAATAATAAAAAATACATTTAAAAAAGGGTATATGTAGATAGTTTTTTCTGTGCAATGCCTTCTTCTTTTTATTTCCGCAGGTTGCTCCAAATAATTGAAATTCCATTAATAGATACATTTTGGGAAACAAACTTTTGGAAAGATACTCTGCTCAGACCACGACCACCAGAGAAAAGAATAGCCTATAAATCTCTTCCCCATGGACACATCGAATGGGAGGAGGGAATGCACTTTTTTATTTCTGTACAGGTCAAAAAACACTGCTGAAGCTGCAGAGTCGGAGCTAGACCTGGTGACTGGGCTCTAGTCAGAGAGCTGAGGCGCTAACGTTGGAGATGGAGATGCTGGTCCCCGACATCGCTGTGAAGGCAGCCGAGTGAGCACCTGGACTCACACTTCGCACTGTCGAGTGGTCACCAACGATAGGGAGCCAGGGGCAAAGAGTCAGGTCAAAGCGAGGCTCCAACGCTCACGAAACAAAACAACTTCCTGAGCTGCACAGAGCGTCTGGTGGCACAGCTCCCACCGTTGGATCCACATCTGTTCCTGAAACTATTTGAAAAGGGGGAAGTACAGGCCACACTCTCAGCTCCCCAGTAATGTTGATGAGATCTTATACTCCTTTAAGTTAAGTTAAGCTATTATTTTTGTTTTGGTGTATGTTACAGTCTACAAATGTTGAACATGACCTCGGACAGCTTGAAAACAAAACGACACATCATTGCAACACAACCAACGCAACTGGCTATGATTAGAAATAAACTAAGATGGCAGCCAATCACACAGGTATGAAACAATGAGCACTGAGAGTAAAAGAAAAAATACTACTTAAACTTACCAAATTTTATTATGAAGGATAAACATTTTAAATAGGATAAACAAATTTTAGCTAATACGATGGATGCTCCCTACTGTAAAAACGACCAACCACACCATTGGAGCTTTCTTATTCATGAACAAAAATAAGAAGATAGATTTAAGTTGTCAAAAAAAACCAACAATGACTTACCTAAAGTTAGAGTTAGAGGTATGGTATTATCAGCTACATCAAATGTATACAGCCAAGCCTGCATAAGCATATTTCACAACAGTGGATGTCTTTGTTATTATCCATTAAACATCCTACATTTAATTGCTAATTACTGACCTCTACACTGCCCCATATGTTAATGAGATGGACCAACTTTGTATGCTTGAATCAGTGTTTCCCGGGGACCCCAAGGGGTACTTGAGGAATTACCAGGGGGTACTTGGAATGATTTTAGGTTTTAAATAAAGAGGAAATGTACTTTAATCCGTAAAAATGTGTGATTAGTTGTAAATTTAGCATCTCTTTGGACTATCTTGGACCATAAATATAATGTGGCATTACCAGCCGGAGGTGAGCTCTGCCCCCTGGAATACCTGCCAGAGGTGGGCTCTGCCCCTTGGGAGCCCAGGTCCCCATTGGCTAAAAGTGCCCGTCTGTTCGCTGCTCTTCCTCTGCCTTCACGCAAGTCCTGCTTTGCTTTGCTTTGCATGTTGCTACTGCTACTGCTACTACCTGTCCGCTGCTTGTAATGCTATGTTGCTGCCCTGCCTTCTCGGCTCTTTCGCCCATGCCTGACCGTCGGCGTTGAACCACTGTGCGCCTAGCGGGAAGACGGTGTGGCGTTCCACAGCCCTGCACCGTGCATAATTAACGTATCGGACTAAGCCCTTGGTTGTCAGGTGCTAGTGACATTGAACATTTGTGCCAACAATTTTGAATGGAGTATTGCACTGTGCGACTTTCACGCCCTTGTGGCGTGTATGCAGATGTCATTATTGTAATCTTAATTACAATAAGTGTTCAGTAAGTGTTGTGCCCTATGTAGCCTTGTTCTCCTTCCATAGAAGGCCAACAAGATCTTAACATTTGTATTTTTATTTTCAGGAGCTGAGTGTCTTACCTGGTGTCGGTGGTGGTCCCTCTGGTGGTGGTAACCTTTTGTATATTTTCTTTGCAGTGCACTATTTCATTTGTGGGTTTTGTTTTGTGTTGACATTTGTGTTTAGGTGTCCTCCCCAATTGTCGTTCCCCTCCGCCATCCAGCACGGCCTCAGCTCCCTGATTTACTTATTTGGGGTGAGTGTGTGTGTGTGTGGGTGTGCATGTGTGGGGTGGGTTTTTATACATTGAAGTCTAGACAGATTTTATATTTTAAGGTAGTATTTTCTAATAAAGTAATAAACATTTTCTCTATTTTTTACCCCTGGTTGTACTTCAATAAATGAGGTAAATGGAACTTGTGTCTCTTCGCCTTATTAAGTGAAGCTTACCTGTGTGCCTTTCAGTCGTTATATTCTCCAGGTGGAATTCCTGGGGTGGCGTTGTTGTTTTATCAACCAAATATTTAGTTTTGCTAATCAACCCCACGGTGCTTGCCACAATAACATAAAATATAATTGTACTAATTGACAATATACGACTTGTAAACCCATTTATTTGCCTGAAACTTAAATTAAGGGATACTTTGAGTGTGAAACAAACACTTAGGGGGTACTCGAGACAAAAAAAAGTTTGGGAACCACTGGCTTAAATTATTTACTTTATTATTTATTATCAATTATTGAAGACTTTTGATAAAGCTAATGTCTGTTATCATCTTCATTCTGCTTTGCCAATACTGACCTCTAAGGATATGCTTCTATACTGGACTATGGGTCACTGACCATAAAAAAACACTATTTCATCAATACTCAGTTCTCAATCTGAAAATTTCCTGACAACTTTTGTAACTAGACACCAACTTCTAACATCTTTCAGAGTCTGCTACCTATGACCATTCAACTCTTCCGCTAATCACTTGAGCTACCCTGACTCTAGACCCTACTAAAAACCTTGACACTAAGCTTATATTTAAGCTATACTCTCTGTAAGTGCTTTTTGTCTCATCCTTGCGGTCCGAGTGTCTTTGCTTGGGTTTAAAAAATGTCACAAAAAATGTAAGATAGTAGAAAAATGGCTCTTGCTGTTTTCCAGCCTGGTTTAAATTTTCAACCAAAGACATGAAATAAAGCCTGATGGAGAGGTTGCACCTTGCACTTCTAGCTATATAATGACTCATGTTTTAACAGTAATGTATTTGTTATCACATGTGTATGTCATAAAAAGGGGGAATTGTGGATCATTTCAATTTGTTTGTCAATTAGTCTCTATTTGTTTTTTAATAACCATCAGAGGAACCGTCTGCAGGACAAAGACTCCCAGAGGAGAGATGAGGCACCAACCAAACCTCCACCAGGGGCCCAAGAGCCAGGGCCCAGCAGCCACAGTCGAACACCGCTCCTGGTACAGAGGGCCCCTCAGAGGAAACACTGAAGAGTCTAAAATGAATAAAAGAATAAAAAATAAATAAATACATGAATAAATATGAAGAAATATATAAAGAATTGGGTAGAAATAGAGTAAAACATAGGACATAAATTCATCTAAAATAGTAAGCCTAGACTAGGAGCCGGCTGCCGGAGGAGTGCAGGGGCCCCAGCATTAACAGTGGAGTAGGCTTACATAAGGGCCAAGTGTCAAATCCATGACCCAGAGCCGTTGTGATGAAGTTTCTTAACTACGCGGACAATGCACGCATGATGAAAGTGGTATTTGTTTTGTTTGTTTTTCTACAAGGACCCATTTCATACCAAGATTGTTTGATAAATAATACCCTGAAGCATTTATTTTATTTCCTTTTTAATTTAATTTTTTATATATTATATGTCCACAATTGTTTCATACAATAGTTTTTAATTTAAGAGGGCTGTTCTGATTGAAGTACATTTCAGTTTGCTATATAATATGTTTATATATATATATATATATATATATATATATATATATATATATATATATATATATTTGTTCTTATCGCTATAGTAGGCTGTTCCTCGGTTCTGTGGACCAGTGTTGCTCCATACTCAGACTATACCTATGGGGAGTCTATGGGAGGGGTGAACAAGGGGACGGTAAGGTGTTCTTCGTTTGGGGAAGTGCACTTTGTTTTGTTTGTGTTACAGGCACAGATTTATTTGGTGCTTTACTTTTAATCATTTGCATTACTGTTATTTTAAAGCATGCCATACAATAACAGATTATTATTATAAACTGCCAACATGTCATCTGAATTACAGTTTATATCCTGGAATGTGAGAGGTTTAAGTAAACTTGTCCAGCTCAAACAGGTAATGAGCAGAATCTAAGATTGAAAGGCCAAGATAGTGTTTTTGTAAGAGACACATTTGACATCGGGAGATATTGTCAGGGTGAGAAGAAGATGGCCTGGTCAAGTTTTGTCAGCTTCTTTTAGCTCTCAATCACGTGGAGTGATCACTTTAATTCATAATGCAGTGGCTTTCTGGTTAATGGATGTAGAAGCAGACACATTTCTCATACAATGTGAAATTAATTAAAACCTAGTAAATATGGTCCCAATGACGACAATTCTTCCTTTTTCAGGAATTTGTTCTAGTCCTCGGCTGATTTGCCGGGTGTTTGTATTATGGGTGGAGATTTTAACAGTACTCTCCAACCAGAAATCGATAGATTAACAGGGAAAGATGCCTCACATTCCAATTCTGGGAAAGAATTACTTCACCATATTAAGGACTTCGATGTGGTGGATGTATGGAGAAAATATAAAACCAACAAATCTACCTTCTCTTGCTTTTCATCAACATGCCAAACATTTAGGATTGATTACGTTTTTCCCTAATATCTTCCATTTCAAAAAGTTGGTATGATAGCATTATTATCTCAGCGGCAGTGTCTTTTAGTTTGAAGGTTCCATTGTTTCATTCATCCACAAATGGCGTCTTCGGTCCTTTTGGCTAAGGGATCCAGAATTTATGGAATATATTGGTGCACAAATTGCTGATTTTTTTTCTACACAATACAAACCAGACTTCAGCATCTATTCGCTGGGAAGCATTTTTAAGAGGTCACATGATAAGTTATACCAGTTCAAAACATAAATATTGGAAGAGAGAAATGGAACAATTAGAATGTAAAATAAAGACAATCCAGTCAAATCACTTTAATAATCATTCTGAAAGTACTTATAACACTTATTGAACCACAGAACCACATGTAACATTCTCTCTCTTAATAAAGCTACTAAAAGTTTAGTTAGACTATAGCAGACATATTATAAGCAGGGAGAAAAAGCAAGCAAACTATTAGCTTGGCATACTAAACAATCAGTCTGAAAGGACAATAAACACAGAAATGAGAAGGGGTTCTGAAACAAGTGACTTTCAAGTAAGTAATAACACTTTTAAAGAATTCTACGAGAGCTGATATAGTGCAGGTGTTTCTTCCTCAGCCTTACAGGATCAGATTAAAGTTTTAGATTAATTAAACATTACTCCGTTGGAAGTTTTTGGCCGACTTAAATCTACTACTACTAACGAAATGGCTACTGCAATTGGATGAATGAAAGGGTCAAAATCACCTGGGCCCGATGGGATTCCTATTGAATTAAACAAATCTTTTCAAAATATATTATTAGATCCCTTACTTGAAATGTAGAAGGAGTCTTTAAATGTTGGTTCACTTCCATTCTCACTAAAAACAGCGGTAATTACATTGTTGTTAAAACCAGGCAAAGCCTCCACTTTGTGCGGCTCTTACAGACCAACATCTCTTCTTAACAATGATCTTAAAATTCTTTGCTCAGCCAGACGTGTAGATAAAATATTACCACTAATGGTTCATTCTGATCAAAGTGGCTTTGTTCAAGGGCGACAGGGTTCTCATAACATTAGACGATGCTCAATGTTATATTTGTATGATCTGGATGTTGGAATGGTTCTACCTGTTTGAAGTTCTTAGAAGATTTGGAATAAAAGAACAGTTTCAATCTTGGGTTAAACTATTGTATTCTGCTGCTCAGGCCATGGTACTAACAAATGGACTGTTATCCTCACCCTTCAGGTTGCATAGAGCTGGCTTTCTCAAAGTGGGTGCCGTGTGGCCTGAGCGCAGGGGTGTCGCGACAAGGTGTGGAGTTCGATGGATTTTTTTGAATGAAGACAAATTAATATAGGCAACTACTGATTCAGGAAATAAACGTTGCAAATCATTTCAGTCAACGCTATTTATGTTGTTTTTAACAGAAAACAATTGTAATTCATGCAACAATTTGTTTAAAAAGAGGGGGCGTGTCGTTACGCACAGTGGACAGCTGTGGGGCCGCTTGCTGTCTCTCTCTCTCTCCAGAGTGCTGGCGACGCGGGACGGCGAAGGGGGAGCAAGAACTCACATCAGAGGAGATTGAAACGTTTTTGACACTTTTTATGTCATGTAAAACCGCACAAGAATCACAGAGAAACGTCCCGCTATAGTTTTAATCTGAGAGCGAGTCTTAATTAACATGCGCGCTAATAATCGATCAGCGGCAACGCACAGTTTTAATCGTACGTCTGTGATATTTGTCCTGAAATATGAACAGAAGAAGGCACATAGTCTGCCTCTCACGACTGATTGTAGTCCTCCTGAAAGAGTGTGAGAGAACAGGACAGCGAGCAGGACAGTCACTGTTGCAGATCAGGCTCTGCTTTGCACTTTTATCAGCATTAAGGCATAGAGGTACTGTTTTTAGGTTAGGCTTCAGTAGTGTTTGGTATTGCCATTGTATTTTCAAATCATAGCCAAATTAAAAAATAATAATGAGAAAAAAATTGCACTTTTTTCAATTAAATTCTGTTCATGTGATTTACAACTTATACAGCATGGAAATTAATATCAGCTCAGTCCTTTATTTATGTAGCCCTTCACAACACTCAAGGTGACCAAAGTGCTTTTCAATACACATTTAAAAACATAAAACCATAATACAATACATTAAACAATGTAATCAATAAAACTGTGTACAGTGTACGGAATAAAATGCCACTGTAATACTAAGTGTTAAAAGCCAGTCCGAATAAGCCTTGATTTAGTCTGTGAGTGTATTCAGGGGTCAGTTAAAATGAACTTAATTATCCTGCAGCAGGGCGAACCAAAATTAAATGCTTTAAAACCAGAACTCAAAATAACTGCTTTAAAATATGTGTTTTATTACGGTAAACCTCGAAAGGGGAGGTTTATTTCAAATGAAATGTAACATAAACATGCCTCGGCTTAGGAAAGGTGCGTGTAGGGGTGCCTCAGGGCAGAAAAGTTTGAGAACCTCTGGCATAGAGGCATGAGACAGGGCTGTCCTCTGTCGCCAACCTCTTGCAATGGCAATTCAAAATCACCCCATTCTAGAAGACATTACAACTGATAATAGAGAGCATCGCATTGCCTTGTACGCAGATCATGTGGTATTGTTTAGCTCCAATTTGAAGAGGACCATCCCTGCTGTATTGGATTTAATGCAATATTTTGGCAGTTTTTCAGGATATAAAATGAATAGCTCAAAATCGGTAATATTATTTATGGACAAGTCGGAGCGGGAGAACCCTCCACTTCATACCCCTTTCGAAGTCTGCTGTAGTGATTTTACTTATTTAGGTATTAAAATTACTCCTACCATTGATTCAATTGTTTCCAAAAATGATAATGACCTAACAGAAAAGGTTACCCAATTGATAAATAGGTGGACCAATTTACCCACATCAATGATTGGTAGAGTAACTATACTAAACATGACAATTTTACCCAAATATTTGTACTTATTTCAATCTGTTCCGTTAGCTCCCCCTCCGTTACTCTTTAAACAGCTTTAGAAGCTCTTCACAGGTTTTATATGGAACAACAGACGACCCAGGTTGAGGCTCTCTCTTCTGTATTGAACATATGACAGAGGTGGTTTGAAATGGCCAAATCTTGAGTGGTATTATTGGGCAGCTCAAATAAGACCAGGGATGTTTTAATTTCAAAAAGACCCACCTGCATGGTTATCAATTGAAACACATTTGATTCATATTCCTGCAAATTTATACATATACTCGGCCAATAAATGCAAATTACATAAGAACACTTGAAACCCTTTGCTCCGGAATACACTACTAGTTTGGCACACTTCTTTAGCTTATTTAGGGGAGAATGTTGAGTTTTCTCAATTCTCTCCGATTTATGGAAATTATTCATTTGTTCCCGGCAGAGCAGATTCTGGGTTAAAAACTGGGCTGCTCAGGGTATAGAAAAAATAGCTGATTTATATAAAGATAGTAGGACCCTCATGTCTATTGAGGAGCTCACATTCAAATAGAACATCCCTACATTTTTTTTTGTTTTTAATATCTACAACGAAGAAGTTTTATTCTTTCCAAACAAAAAAATAGTTTGTCAGTGCGTCCTCTTTCCACATTGGAAGGATATAAGTCTCACTATTTTGCACTGTCTTTGTGAGTAAATCTGAAGAATCTTCCCTGCGCTTTTGTCGTGCATGGAAAGCGGATGTGCAGGACGACGTACCTGCTGAGGAACGGTCAAAGGCATGCCTATTGGCTCAAACCCAGTCCATAAATACAAACTCCAGACTGTTGCAGTATAAATGGATAAGTAGATGGTATATAACAGTTGTTAAATTAAACCATTTCAATCCTAATATTCCAGACACGTGCTTGAAATGTAAATCAAAAGGGATCTCTATTTCACTGTATGTGGGAAGGTCCATATATTTTCTCATTTTGGGGTAAAGTCTTGAACATTTTTAGTGAAATTGTGGGTGTAAATGTTACAACTAACCTCTAAAATACCGTATGTTTATTAAATATTAAATGAAGGTTTTATGATATCTAAAAGTACTATGAACTACTATGTACTACTATGAATGACTTTTTATTTTGCATTACAAAAGATAAGCTATGCTACCAAAAACAAACTTGACAAGTTATGGGAAATATGGTCTACGTTCTGTAACTTTCTTAAGAACAACAACATGTCTGTTGAAGGCTAGATAAGTGATAGTGATTATTATTTATTGTTTTATTTACCACCTTTGTATGTATATGTGTGTATGTTTATGTCTACATAGGTATATTATTTATGTATCATCATGTGCCTAATTAGTGTTTTTGTTCTTGTTGTTATATGTATAAATTAAAAATTTCAATAATGATATGTTAAAAAAAAAAAAAAAAAAGTGTCCTCCCAGTCATCAGTGAATCAGAATCAGAATTACTTTATTGCCATTGTCAGTGATCAAAATTCACAAACATAGGAACTTGCTTTGGCAAAATGAATAAAATATTAGCAAAATATATTAAAGAGGCATGCATAAGATTAAGAACAAAATAGAATAGAATAGAATAGAATAGAATAGAATAGAATAGAATAGAATAGAATAGAATAGAATAGCCTAAGACTATATACAGAAATGTACCACTGGATAGACAGTAGTGCAGATTGGGAGTGCAAATAGATAGCTATTTTATAATATTTTTAAAGTGTCAGGTGTTATAAAGTGTCCATGAGTCCAACAGCAGAGGGAAAGAAACTGTTCTTGTGGCGGGAGGTTCTGGTCCGGATGGACCGTAGCCTCCTGCCCGAGGGGAGTGGCTCAAATAGTCCGTGTCCAGGGGGAGAAGGGTCAGCTGTGATCCGACCTGCTCTTCCCCGAGTCCTGGACACGTACAGGTCCTGGAGACGTACAGGTCCTGGACAGATGGAAGGCTGCAGCCGATCACCTTCTCAGCAGAGGCACAATGCGCTGTAGTCTCTGTTTGTCCCTGGCTGTGGCTCCACCTTTAACCTTGATTAACCTCATGAGCTCTCCACGTGCAATTTGGAACATTTCTTTTTAGGAGATTTACACACATGTTTTATTTGTGATGGACTGCCACAATCAGGGTTGTCAAAAGTATCAAAACCATGAGTGAATAGTTGGAAGATGACAGCGGGAGCAGCACAAAGCAAGCTTTTGATTTAATCGGTCCATGTCAATGTACGCCCCAAATCAAGACTAAAGTTAAACAGCGGCTGGTTGGAGACATATTGTTTACATATTGTACTACTATGGGTTGTATCATAACTATAACCCATAGTTCCAAAAGGTATTTGAAGAAACTACTACTTGAGTGCTGAGGAACAGTTTGTAAAATGTATTTGAAATATTGTTTATAATTTTACTAAATGTAATCAGTCAGAGTCATTCATTCATTTTCTACCGTTTATTCCCGTTAGGGGTCGCGGGTGACTGGAGCCTATCCCAGTGACTTTGGGCCTTAGGCGGGGTACACCCTGGACAGTGGCCAACTCATCACAGGGCTAACACAGAGATAGAGACATTGACAGACAACCATTAACTCTCACATTCATTCACTACTGGCAGTTTAGAGTTTCCAATGAACCTACACAGTTATGTCTTTGAACGGTGGGAGGAAGCCGGAGAACTCGGAGAGAACCCACGCTAACACGGGGAGAACATGCAGACTCCACTCAGAGAGATCGTGTGATGTCGGGATTTGAACCCACCCATCTGCTTATTGGGAGGCAGAAGCTCTAGCCGCTCTGCCACCGTGCACCCCTATATGTACAGGGTTAGTGTCACTTCAAATAAAAGCTACTCAAGTAGGAGGAAGGAGGAAGTATGAGGTCAGAAAACTATTCTGAAAAGCATCATTTCATATAAAAGTTACTCAAGTAAATGTGACTGTGTAAATGTAACCGCTACTGACCTCTGGGCAACAAGAAGGTCTCATTTTCTGTGTGGAGTTTGCATGTTCTTTCTGTGTCTGCATGTTTCCTCCACTTGAAGCAAGACAGGCAAAACCTTTTACCTCCAAAAAATTAGGAAAAAACTGTTTTACACCAATTTTCAGTCAGCTCTAGTTTACTCAAATACTAAATGGAATATCCAACATCCACCTGTCAAGTTTTTTGTATTTAATGAAATGAAGAAAGAAAGGTAAACATAGCTCTATCAATTTCTTTTCAGATTGACCAGTTACACAAAACACATTTATAAATGAAAACATCAAACATGATTAAACACTTGTAATACATTTTTCTTACATTTACGTATGTGTGAGATTTGTGCCTGTTCACCTGCAGTGTCCCGCCAATAGATTCAGTCGGCAGTGAGAGATATTAGGGGGCGTGGTCTGTCGAGGGGTAAACCCTGGGGAAAACGCGGATGATTCAGTTGGAAATTCAATCTTTTTCCTCTTCTAATACATTTACTGATGAATTATGAGTATTGTAGCACAATTAATTCAAGTCGAGCCACAACTGAGCCTGAACAGACTTTGCGGACCTGCCGTTACATCAGAAAAGTAAACAGATTGTTCTGTAGATGTAGATTCTTGGATATGTGTTCAAATGTGGGCTGTTCTCCTCCATGTCTTTGTGTCTGTATTTGAGACAGTATCATTCCTAAACTCAGCTTTTGCTCTTGCACTTGTTGAACAGTGGGTGATAGAGCTGCTGTTATCCATTAAAATGAATGCATTGTTCCCCTGTGGACCTGTTAGTGGGCGTCCCCTCAGACGCCGACTGTATCTTTGTGCATCTCTCTGGGGCCATTACTGCCCTGGATAAGAGTCTGAATCTTACTGGGAATTTCCTGGTTAAATAAAGGTGAATAACCAAAAATGAAAATGAGGCTAAAAGAGCTAAGCGTGCCATGTAAGACTGTGCTATTTCAAACATTTGTGTTCAGTTTGACAGTTGCACTTTTTGTGCCAAACTTGAACCTGAATTGCAAAAAGAAATATTCAGATATTTATATTGAAATGAGTGGGTCTTATTTTTATTTTATTTCATCCGTTGTCCTGTATTCACTCTGATAAACACACGCTCATTCACACACCTATTGTACATGTTTTTATTTGTTTGTGGTAGTGGTATGTTATATTTTGATTATCACATTACGTTGATTATAAACAGATAATAAGAGGCAACTGACAAATTAAAGTTTAAAAAAGATTAAAAAGTATTATAATTATTATTGTACTAATGTATTTATTGATGTATTAATACTGCGTTCATGTGGTCCTCTGGACTGGGGTTTCCTTGATGAGATGTCGGGGTTCAAACTTGTATACAATCATACAATCAGAGTTTCATAGAGCTAACAGTGACATTTACTGTCATTTACTAAGATTTATCTGAACTCTTCTCTTTTGAAGCTTTTTTTAAAAATGATTCTGTATGTCTTTATGTGTTTTGTGATTTTAAAGCAATTTTTCCTCTTCTGTAAAGCCCTTTGAATTACCTTGTGTATGAATTGTGCTCTACAAATAAACTTGCCTTATTGTTAGAATGCTCAAAAGCTTGTATTGGAATTGTATTGTTTGTATTGGAAAACATACCATATCAGATTTAGCTAACATGACATTTTACATTACAAGTATTCAGTGGATCTTTCTTGCTCAAATAGTAACATTAGTCAGTGACTCCAAATGACTATATGATAATTTGATAAATCAGCTGATTTTCTCCACAGCAGGTGACGTCAGGGGTTGAAGTCGAGCATAGATTTTGACCCGAGTTCCCAAGTTCCTTTCCCGACTTAAGCACCATAAGTTCATTAGTGTTCATTTCAGTTATTTGAAAAACAACAAGTGTGTTGCCTGTGACAACCGTGACATCACACCTTTGAGGTTCCAAAGAGTGATGTAAAGTGTGAACGTGTCACAAAGCTCATTTGGCTTGAGACAAAGCAGCTGGACACACGTGTTTTCAATCTCTCCAACTGATTTACTGATCATACGACGACTTCAAGTGTTACGACAAGTAAAAGCACATCTACTCGTCATGAAGATGAATTTAAAAGAAACTACTGGGCTGCGAGCTCCAGTCCCAAAGGTGAGTCCAACATACTACATGGGATCAGGTTTTGTCTTTTAGAAAGTGTAATTGTCAGGATTTTACACAGATTTTGTGCTTTTTGGGTAGTATTCAAATCATTTACAAGCTGGGATAGTCTTGAGTGTAATGTTGCTCAAAGATCCAGTGATGTTATATCATTTTGTCACTTGGAAATGGTACAGTCAGCTCAGTCAGTGTAAGACGTTCACTAAAGTAAACTGTATCCTTTAGCCAGGCATTTAGCTCACTTTGCATGTGGTATTGTGGAATTAGTGGTACAACTGTACAACAAGTAATGTCAAATCAAATTTCAAATTCAAAAGTAATTTAAAAAAATGTTCTACAGGAGTTATGGACGCTAACAGTTTTCAGTGTCTAAATTATTTATTTTATCAATAACTTTAAATGTGTAAAGTTATCTGCAGTTTAAGACTTGTGTTTTTACTGTTATATTAAGTATAGCTTATCAATGAAGAGTTTATGGTGCTGTGTTAGCTTGCTAATCTTTAATTCTTAACTTCATTTTGTAGGTCACCATGGAAAGAGAAAAGGGCCTGATCCCAACCAGGAAACGATATTACGGCGAGGTCCTGCAGACGACCGAGGAGCCTTCTGGATCTCCAGAGCGAAAACGGGCCAGATTAATGGAAGAAATTACTTCAACAAATACCTTGGAGGTTACCACGAAGGAGAGAAAATGCTTGACCCCAGCCAGAACCTCAAGAAAGAGACCGTACTCTGAGGTTCTACAGAAGACCATGGAGCCAAGTGGATCCCCTGAACGGAAACAGGCCAGGTTAATGGAAGAAACAACTTCAATAAATACCTCGGAGGTTACCTCGAAGGAGGGAAAATGCTTGACCCCAACCAGAACCTCAAGAAAGAGACCGTACTCTGAGGTTCTACAGAAGACCATGGAGCCAAGTGGCTCCCCTGAACGGAAACGGGTCAGGGTTATTGAAGAGAGGGCATCTTTAAATAACAATAACACCTGTGATACTGATTGTGCCTCAGCAAAAGCCAAATCTGTAGCAGCTGAGATAATGCCGACAGATGAGACAGCTTCATGTTCAAAAACAAGTTCAGGCACATCTGGAGAAGTTTTCAACGTCCTTGTCGGAGTGACCGGGAGTGTAGCGACCTTGAAACTTCCTTCTTTGGTGTCAGAGCTTCTCCGGCTGTCAGGGGTGAATGTAAGAGTGGTCACAACAGAACATGCCAAGCAGTTTTTCAACCCTGCGGATGTTCCAGTGCAAATCTACAGTGACTCAGACGAATGGGAGCATTGGAAGGATCGCTCTGACCCTGTGTTGCACATTGAGCTGAGGCGCTGGGCACACCTGCTCGTCATCGCTCCTTTGAGCGCCAATACGCTTGCAAAAATTGCCAATGGGATTTGTGACAATTTACTGACAAATGTAGTGAGAGCGTGGGACATGAGCCGCCCTCTGCTCTTCTGCCCCGCTATGAACACAAACATGTGGAATCACCCCATCACTGCTGAGCATGTCTGCAGGCTTCAGGCATTTGGATACACAGAAATCCCCTGTATCTCCAAGAAGCTTGTGTGTCAGGATGAAGGTAAAGGGGCCATGGCAGAGGTGCCCACGATTATCTCTGCCATCAAGCAGTACCTCCATCGGTAAGATGAGCCCTAAAACACAGGACGATGTGACACCACACACCGTCAAGTGTTTGGCAGCCCTTATTCGCCCGCTCTGCTGCTCCAAACAAACACCTGCCAAAGGTATTTAGACATGTTTTATGTCTTTAATCTTGTGATTTTATATGAACTTTGTTGTTTTAACACTTTTTTTCCTAAATAACTCAAGTCAGACAATGGAAGCTCTGCTGTGGAGCAGAGGAGCAAAGAACACTCAGTTATTTAAAATGTCTTTTCCTCTGTTTTAGATCAGCTTCATCTTCTCTTTGTGGAGTTCCAGAGCTGATAAAACATCACCTAAGACCTGCAGGTAAGCAGCTGTTTCCATAATAACATAAAATGTTGAATCCCGCTTTCATTAATCATTATGTTTAGATGTTTAATGTGATCAATTTTGTGCTTTTAGAACAAACTCTTCATTCAACTCCACTGTGACTGAAATCGGATGCATCACTGGCCATTTATAGTTCAATCAGGTACAGTTTTAAACTTATTACCATATTTTAAAGTATTATTATTATATTTTACAATATGAAGTAGAATGTAACTCTTGCTCCTTTTTCCTCAACAGAATGTTCAGAGCTGTGCCTCCTGCCTTTGAGATGAACAAATTCAAATGTACCAGAGTCACACCAAAAGTAATTTGGTTATTACTTTATTATTTGAATGTAACCAAGAAGAAAATGTGTGTGTGGTAGAAAAAGTGTGATGAAATATAATATATGTATTAATCTATTATTTGTTTGTTTTTCCCCATAATGTCATCTTGAGCAGACTGAAATGTCCACAGTTCAACATCTGCTGTGAACCTGTCGACCCAAAGAACACCATCTGACCACAAATACAAGTAAGTGCAGTATTTATAATATTATGTACTGGGCTTTAAACTAAACAAATGTCAGCAGATGTTTTAGCTGTAAATCTGACTTTTTCTCTCTTTTCCCACAGTGGAATCTCTGGCATCACAGCCCTGAGCATCTGAGAAGAACCAACTCAATGCTCAAGCTTCTGTTGAATCACACCATGTGAGTGTTTAGAAGTCCATGTAGAATTCATACCAATGGAATTCAACAAATGAATCATATACCCTGTATTTTTCTGTAAACATGACCATTTCTGTCTCTGTTCCAGAATCTTCAGCGTCCACAGCCCTGAGCTCTGGACTCAACCAAGACAACCCTGAAGCTTCACACCATGTAAGTGTTTAGAAGTCCAGCATGATTGTGTCTTATAATTATACATTTCTAAAATATTAGATAAAGACTGATGTTTCTCACCAGATATACTTTATTTGACTGTTAACATGACATTTCTCTCTCTGTTCCCACAGAAGTTACTCTGTACTATGTATAACAACAACATCACATAATGCTTTAGGTTTGTAGTAACATAATGCAGAAAAATGCGCTGTCACTGTGAAATAAAACAAATGCATTATTAAAGGTGGGAATGGTACCTTTTCTCATGGTTTTTTTGTGTTTTTTAAATTTTCTTTGGCCTTGGCAATGCTGTTGGCAGGTTAGAACATTTGAACAGTTGTATCAGATCCTGGTCATCATTGTTTGGCCTGACCTTTGGTTTGGATTTGTACAGGATACTTTGTAGTGAAGAGAGCGTTACCCAGATGTTTCTTGGGGAACATTGGTACCTCCAACCATGAAAGGTACCAATGTTACCCCTGGCTATAAGATCCACCGGGCCGCAGACCATGCGTGTGCATGTGCTCGGTCCGTGCGTGGACCGGGTCAGCGTGCCGCACTATCCCTGTGCGTTTCTTTCTCTTCCCACATACAGCCAAACTGGTCTCTACGCACCAAGACGCACGGCTCCAAGTCCTTGTAAACATATAACAGTCCTGCTGTCCCCAATGAGGCAGCAGCGGCCGAGACCCGGTTCATTCTGAGCAAGGAAACAACCACCAAAAGCTGCCCTCCACAAGTCAGCCACGAAGCACAAAGGTGACTCACCTGTCTCTTCTGTCCTCATCCACTCGCACACAGCCAAGACGAGCAGAACTGGACTCCAACGTCACTCCTTTTCACAATGCACTCTAAATGCACTGCCATTCTTGGACCATTTGAGAAATCTATACACGAACCAAAAACACCAAACATTTTGATAACAGTGTGGGTCTGACTGGATGGAAAAAGGCGGAGCCCCGATTCACAGTCTCTGTGGACTGTCAGAACCTGTAAGCACCAAGACTGGATATGCTGCTTTTCACTTGGACATTTAATTAGGCCTTGTTAAACCAATGGAAATGCACAACTGTTAAAGGACACATTCTGCTACAGTGACTTTTTTCGATCTTTTAACCATGTTCTAACAATGTTCCGTCGTCAAAAAAATACGTAGAGTTGCATTCAGTTGCATTCACGCTGTTGGGGAATGCTCATCTGAAAATCCTCAAAAACACTTCCCGCTGAACTCCTTGATCTGGGACATATTTTCAGATCATTTACGTCACTTATCCGAGAATCTTCTGCTGTTTTAAGACCTTAAATCATCGCCAGACTCGTTCTAAGCATTTCTTCTGTCTAAACATGATAACAGCTGCTGCTATCTTGATAACTGTGTGTAGCACAATCGCTTCAAGAGATAATAATGCTAAGTAAGTGTCCAGACTGCTGAGAAAAACTTAAATTTATTCCATATTAAACTTGGCAAATAAAAGGTACTCAAGAGCATGTTTAAAGGTTAATAACAGTACAAAAAAAGCATAGTTTTTTTTTTTCTTTCAAGGATCTGTGGAGATTCACAAACAGGCAACATGGATCTATTAAGACACACAAGTGAATTGTGACTTGGGGTGAGTTATGCCTCCACTTTCAATTACAGAAAGGAACAAATAGGTTACTTTAGTGTTATATGTGCTTCAGTGAAAAGGCTGAATAGGCTACATGAACTTGGGGAACAGCGGGACCTCTGTTAGTGTACACAAATCTATGTTTCCCGGTACATCTGTTCTCCAGTTCTTTGGTGCGGGGAACAGCAGCCCCGGGTAACATAGGGACCTTTTTAAATACGAAGCGCTGATGTTTACTCCTGTCATGGTTCCCCCGTTCATAGAAATTCGGGAATATCGTTACCAGGAAACATAGGTACATACCCTCTTTAGCCATTTATAAAGAGCCAAGTGAATTAAATGAACTTGTATGAATGTATGTACAATCCAACTTGCAGCAAATGTATTATTCATATATTCACAAACTACTTGAGCAGAACATGTTTTATTCAGGCAAACTGATGTTGAAAAGCGTTATTTATTTGTGACTTTGTGCAAGCCTCACAGTTTTACTTTGATTGAGCTCACTGATCATCGATCATTTAGACTCTTCTTAATCAAACTTTTCTCACCTCAGATTAAAAGAGTTTCATTGATTCTGTAGAAATCCGTGATGTTTTTCATACCCCTAGGTCAGCTTCCATGCGTGCAACCTTAATTTCTCCATAAAATGCACTTTTTGAGCATCTAAAACATGTCCCACTTCCACTGAGAACTGAACTGAACTTGCATTAGAAGTAGCCGTCACCTAAATGACAAACAATTGAAATCAGTGTGAGTTTTTGGGGTGTTTGAAGCGCCCGTCGTCGCTCCCTGCTGTCTCTGGGTGGAAAACCAGCTGCAACATTTGACCCAACAACGACCCGAAGACATCTCTCCTGAGAAACCCAGGCTCTGTTAAAAATATTTGCCGACATGCAATGTTTTAATTGGATTGGTTTGGACCTCCTTGTTTCAATGAAAACTAAAAAGTGAATTTTCATGTGGGCGGAACAAAGATAGATTATGATTAAGTGTTTCCAGAAAGGTGGACAACAGAAAGACTGATGTTTACCTTGCTGAAGACCAGCAAAACAACGTGTATTGGTGCCCAACAGAAACAGTTTCAATTTGACTTATTTTTCTTTTGAGTGTGAAAGAAAGATGCCTTTGAAACTCCATGGGCCAGTTTGTTATTGATTAGTTTGCATGATCAATTCTGTTACAGGTAAGAAGAGGGGTTATTTTTCCCCATCCCTGATAACACCAACGCACAGTACAGAATGTATTCACCTTTTTTTTAATAACGCCACCTGCCACATCCAGATAAAGCCAATTTCTTTTCAAGACCCAGACTCAGTGTCTAGGTGAATAGAAAACTACTTGCAAACGAGTCAGATAACCCTTTGAAGAGGGGTGACTCTTCTGGACCATTCCTGGACGAATGAGGAACTACACCAACAACATGGAGAAATGGACCATTTCCAGCAAAGTTTAAATAGGAGAATAATACAAGTTGAAACATTCTAGACACATGAAGCTATTGGAAAAAATAATTGATTTGAAAGAAAATGGGTAAAAATGGGAAAACGAAAGGTCTGTGTGATACCTGGAGAGAAGACCTACAATTATAACTTGGTTTGGACTTTCTGAATCACCACTGAGAAGCTACTGAGAGAAGTTCTAGATTTTTGAAGGAAAATATTGCTGAACTTTGTTATGTCATGAAGGGTTAAACATTTAAAATGCATCCAGATACAATAACATATCAAACATATTTTATGGGCTTCATGTGCACTACACATTAGTAAGTTTTCTGTCACATATTTTTCTCATACAACAGTTTCTTTGCCTGTTCACAGTATGATATGAACTCATCAGTGGTTCATTTATCCAGTTAAAGGAGCTCTTATCACCCAAAAAGTACTTGTTTTCTGCTTATCTCCGGGAGATTGCTCGGTTGCACCTCCAATAGAATAGAATGTTTCATACCATAAACCAGAAAACTACATAGGGCCCCTTTAACTAAACAAAACACAACTGAAGCTTTGAGTTGACGAGTGAACATCATTTTACTTTATTAAAAAAATCTGAACGTCGACATTGGCTGTGGTGATCATCAAGAGAGAAGATAAAGAAAGATTGACGAGCATTGAATTTGTTTTGGAGACTTGAATTATGAAGAAACAAAGATAAAGATGAGGGGAAAAACAAACAGCTTTTGTCTCCATAAAACAGGCAGTGGTAATGGAAAAGTGAGACAGTTGATCTATCTAATTGGATTTGAAAAAATACATAACACCTTAAAAAAAAAAAAAGAAAAAAAAAAAAAAATTCAACAATATAGGTTTGTATATTTTGCATTATTCAATATTTAAAGGTGCCCTATGTAACCGTACGGAGCTGATATGTCTTTGTCCAAAAGGTTTCAGTGTGGATTAAGCATATTTGCATTTGCAGCAGGGGTGGGATGATATGGACTTTTTTAAATCTGATACCGATATTTGGCTTGCTTTTGTGACTAATAACCGATATGTGTCTATACCAATATTTTGATCTAAAAATACATCATAAATAATAACCTAATGCTTTTATCTGGTGTTCACATCCACACACACGTCCACACGGCTACATTTCTTCCTTTTACAATGTTTGTATAGACCCACAGTAAGACTCAGGTCATTTTAAAATGATGTCATTCAAGTAGAGGTAAAATAGATTCCCAAGTGTAATTAAAATATCGTTTTTTATTTCTATTAATGTAATCACACAAACAAAACATTAAATAATCCACATATACACACACACAAAAATCATACCTGCAGGAAAGGTTTGGAGCATTTATTGTTCATACTCCGTTACTGTTTTAACGCCCAAAAAATGTAACAAAATCATAATTTTTACCCCAATTGACGGTATACTCAAATACTAAATAAGATCTAGAATGCCCTCGGTACATTTATTTGTGTCTAATATGTCAACAAAATGAAGCCAAAAATCTGGTTGTTTACATTTTTTGAATTTTTATGTCCCAAAAGAAGTGCAGTTTTTATACATGACATGAAATATTACTGTATTACAAGTTTAACTAACAAAACTACTCTAAAATCAGATGAAACGAAACAAAAAAAAAGCCCTTAAGCGACTGGACAAAAAGCCCACAACAGCCCACAAAAAGCCAGGTAACATGAGCAAACATGCTGATTTACAAATCAAATATTATTGATTGGTATTGTTGTTGACCTTTAAACATGCTCTTGAGCCTGCAGCTATCTATATGCACTGCTTTCCAGCCAACTGTACATTTTTTGTATATTTTATTTTATTAGCTAATTCTTAATTCCATGCATGCCTTCTTTTATATATTTTGTTCATTGTTATATGTTGCACCACCAGTTCACTGACAATGGCAACAAACCTTTTTCTGATTCTGGCATCTCATGTTTTATAACAACAATTAAGATTTTTTTTAAACGCAAATGGCTTCCAATGTGTCTGGCTTTACCCACGAGAGGGACTGAGCGATGGTTCAATCTACTGTCAGCACAGGGAATTACACAACTGAGATAAAGAAATATTGGAGGAAGGGAAACAAGCTAATGCAGTTGTAATGATCAAGATTTGACAGCAGACATACTGAGAATGAGTCTGACGATGATTTATGGACTGAAAAACAGCGTAGAATAATCTCAGAGCAGCAACAGCGCAAAAATGTCACACATCGAGAAAACGTCATCCATTGGGGAAATTCAGAATGGAGTGTTTTTGATGCTCGGAGGGGAGAGGACTTCTGACCATGATTCATCAAACTAGCGTGACTGAAGCTACATGCAACTCTAGGGATGTAAAATATGTGTCCTTTAATACGGGTGAACTCGCTCCACCTCTTTTAAAGGAATCTGTGAAAAGATATTCAAATCAGAAAACAAGAGCAGGTTCTAGAGGTCATTGTTCTGTGCCTTTCAGAAAAAGAGCTTTTGGACAACTATGGTTTGCTTTTGGAGCTTGTCAGGCCTGGATCACAGTAGCTGTGTCCCAATTCAACGGCTGCATCCTCTGAAGGCTACATTTGAAGGCCGGTTGTGTCACTTCTGCTGCAACAAGGCTGTCCCATTTCACGCAGCCCACAAATTCACGTGGCCCACATTTCCACGGAGATCTGCCATGAACTAAAGACACGTTTGTGCAACCTCTTATATCCCACAATGCACTGCACGACATTAGTCAGATGTACAAAAACATACGGAGTGAAACAGTTCATCTTGTTAGCAAAGGAAAACATGTATGTATACATTTGAAACAATTTATTAAGTAATTGTCATGAAAAAAAAGCATAACGCACTCAAAACTGTAATAAAAGTTCTATTACAAGTATTTGGTCCAGTGCACATGTCCCAAGGCAGAATGGCAAGCGCTGATTTTACTACACATTTTGACTATTTTGTCCACTGTTTGACAATTTTCATAACAATAATAATAATTTATAAGAGCGTTAACTGTCTATTTATTTTCATCTGTATGTCACATTTTGATGACACACTTCCTGTACTTTTAAACTTTTATTTATCAAAAATTTCTTCTTGAAATGTACTTCAAAAATGTAAAACTGCTAAATAATTACCACAAGTGCCCTCCCACCAAACTAAGCCATAATTTGAATATAATGAGAACTTGTCATATAGACTTTAGTCCCATGCAAACTGGATATCAGAACTGCAACACTTCTCCAGAACCGGGGCAATCCACTTCAGCTCGGGTGGTTCTCCCATTACTTCTAATATACTTTCTTGTATTTCCCCCACTTGGGAATCTTGTTTTAAATCTTGTGTCTCCACTCCAGCCGTGAGATAAACTGACCTCGCCTTAAACCCTAAACGTTAAGCGGGACCCCAGTGCCTAACCCAGGGGTGTGCAGACTGAGCCGGTGTTTATTGTTTCCATCCAATCAGAGGTTGATTAGACATTTTGACTGACAACCAGCACAACCAATGTCACAGTTAAAAACAACTAAAACCATTTAATATTCTATTTCTATAATTACTCTATTCTATTCTATTGTTCTATTTAATATTCTATCAACAACCTAATCAATAATATACAAATATTTATGAAGAAATGTATCTGTTTTGCATTTTCAAATTCCCGCCTGAGACATCCAAAAATAGCTCAAATATATGCACCCCCCCAACGCTATTTTATTCCGCCAGGAGCCAACAAAAGGAGTCCAATCTGGCAACACTGTCCGGCCGGACTCAGGCACAATAATATAGTCTTGATCTGCAATTAGGTCGGACGTGGGATGTGGAACTGGCCTCATTCACTATAAAGACTGAGCAATTACTGCAGTGACAGAAAAAATCAACTGTTTGTCTTAATAAAAAATACTGGGAGTGTATTTGCACAAGAGAACTGCAGGGGCAGCTTTATCGTTGCAGTTACTTTGTTCTGCTTTAACCTACTCAAAAACATGTTTAAAGGCTGCTCAGTTAAAAACCCCTTTTGCCACTCGACACCTTTTCAACCTTTTCTAGAACATTACTAATAAACTATATTTTGTCTATACTTTCTCTACAGAATAATTTTGTCAATATAGAAGTAATTATTCGAAATAATCGTTAAGTAACTTTTTGCCTCAAGCAGCTCTAAAATAACCACTTTTTTCCTTGCATTGTTTGGAAAGAATGAACTGCACTGGGGTGAGAATTAATATTAAAATATAATAGATATATCTTACATCTTTGACTTACTAATGTTACTGCATCTTGGAAATTTGATGATAAACCTCCTACGTTGGAAATGCACTTCAATTGTAAGCAGAAAAACAGTTACAAATACAATTGATAATCCACTTACCACGACCCTTTAGACTTTCTTCATGCAGATTTATGACTGTCTCAGCTCTGGAAATAGAATCCCCCTGAAGTGTCTGTAACCTGTGATATATTCAACATTCAAAACTTTTTTTTCCCTTTTCATTTTTGGATTCTCGAAGCAGCAGCAGCGGCGCTCCATTTGTTTATCAAGAGCTGATAGAAAAAGGCGTAATTCATCCCGGACTCATTGCAGCCAGTGAACATGAAAATTGGATTCAGGTAGATAAGTCAATCTGAGACTCGCATCCTCCGACTGTTGACCTGCGAGGCGCCGCTCCCTCCCCCTATCAGCCCGTACAGCCATATTTACTGCACAGAAAGAGAATGGGCCTCTAGATAAACACACAGTCTTATCAAGGCCCGCCGTTTCAATTCGCAGCGTAGTGTTTGTGAAGGAGAATGTATAGGTAAATAATAGCCGGGATGAGTGTGCACAAAGCATAGCAATTCCGCGACATGTTGGCATTAGTACTAGCATGTAAAGGAGTAGGATTTTGAGGTAGATAAAGTGTGAATTGAAAAGTAGCTTGTGGTAGATTGTGCGGAGAGACATGTCGGAGCACGGTGAGGGTATTTTTAAAAACATTGTTGCTGTTTTAGAGGTATTTCTCAATAAAGACGTGTCATGTTGATTCAGTGCAATTTAATCACTTTAAGAATTTAGGTTTTTAGTGAAATTGGGTCTAACCTGCTCTTTAAAGCCATACTTGGAACAGGCGGGCATTATTAAAACTCAGCAAGTCTGTTCAAAGTGAAGATGTATGTTTTTATGGACTACAAAAACACCTATAACAAAAAGGAATGCATTCATTTTTTTGTTGGTTGAAGAGTTTCGCAGTGGGGCTTCAAGAAAAATACATTATTGAGGTACACCGTATAAAATGTGTCCACTGCATTTGACCCGTCTTTCAGTGTCGCTGCAGTGAAATCGCCAGGGGACCCATCT
The DNA here is from genome assembly GCA_019453435.1 of Rhinogobius similis. Classification (NCBI taxonomy): domain Eukaryota; kingdom Metazoa; phylum Chordata; class Actinopteri; order Gobiiformes; family Gobiidae; genus Rhinogobius; species Rhinogobius similis. The sequence goes on along the minus strand of CM033635.1, from coordinate 35,008,201 downwards.
CCAGATCTTGAGCTCAGCTTTGTCGAGACCATAACAGGAGGATTATACCTGCGATGCATGTTTTTGGATGATGTGGGAAACCGGGCCCTGGTAGAAACCCACCCAGACACAGCAAGAACATGCAAACTACTCAAAAGCCGGCGAAAAAGAGGCGTGAGTGCTAGCCTATTACCAATGCAAAGAACCACTCACATCCTTCAGTGGGACATGAATGATTAGCCATTGGAATGAATAAAAAGGGACGTATTTGTTGATGACAATTTGCTTATATCATGAAATGTAAACTTTAAACATAAACAAAACATAACCAGCAACTAATATATTTGTGTAATTAACGCTATCAGGGCAATGTCTTTTGAGCATACAACAACAGGAGCTTTAGGAATGGCGTAATCTATGGCAGAAAACATTTGGACACTGTTTTTGAAATCCAGACGTTTCCACTGACTACAGAGAAAAAACTGAGAAGAACAACCCCTAAAGAAGCTGACAGGTCGAGCTGCACATCCAACGACTCTGGCTCAACACCGTTAATAAATAAGAAAGCTTAGTCTGAAAGCTCTTGTACGTCTTTGTAAAGTCCTTGTATCTGCGTCTCCTTACAATACTCCCGTTCTTGTTGTGGATTAGCGCTGCTGTGGACTACCGTTAACCACTGGTGAATGAACATCTCCCAGTCTGAGCAGTGGAGACGTCTGGTCCCTGTGGGGTGTTTCCGGTCTGTTTATCAAAGTCCCACGTGTCGCTCTTATCTGCTCCCTGCGTGGAGGCTGCGTGAGGAGGCTGCATAGAGGCTGTGTGGAGGCTGCATGAGGAGGCTGCGTGGAGGCTGCATGAGGAGGCTGTGTGTGGAGGCTGCATGAGGAGGCTGTGTGTGGAGGCTGCATGAGGAGGCTGCATGGAGGCTGCATGAGGAGGCTGCGTGGAGGCATGGGGAGGCTGCGTGGAGGCTGTGTAAGAGATTTCTTATTAAGGGATTGTCAAAATGACACATTTCTGGTAATAACAAAGCATGTATAAGAATATGCTTATGTGTGGAATGTTGACTACCAGAATGAGAACCAGATGCTTAATGCAAGCGATGTTGTTTGTAACCTTAGATGGTGTTTTTCTTTACCTGTTCCCCATGACCTCTTTAACCAGCAAAATGACCTCTTTTGATTATAGTAAAAGCAGATGTTGTTTTGCTGCTCTGCGAGGTCATGGGAGCACCAGATGTATGTTGACCTATGCCTGTCTAAACTGTATAAAAGGCAGGGGAAGGGAGTGGCAAGTTGGAAGAGGCTGCAGAAAGTTGAACAGAGTGTCACTTCTGCTGGTAGGATGAGCAGACGGAGGCGCCACTGCAAAGAGTTGAACCGAGTACCTCTTCTGCCGTTGGGACGAGCCGATGAGAAGCGCCACTCTCCCTCTCCCCGTGCATCGTGCACGTAAAAAGCCATGGGCCAGTATCTGATTACCTGTTTAATTCTCAGTCAGTAGAAGGTTGTTCTCTCAGACTGTCTAGGTTCAATTGTCTTTGTGATAATTTCCTAACAGGCTGCATGAGGATTCTGCATGGAGGCTGTGTGGAGGCTGCGTGGAGGCTGTGTGTGGAGGCTGCGTGAGGAGGCTGCGTGACGAGACTGTGTGAGTAGGCTGCGTGTGGAGGCTGCGTGAGGAGGCTGCGTGTGGAGGCTGCGTGGAGGCATGGGGAGGCTGCGTGGAGGCTGCATGAGGATTCTGCATGGAGGCTGTGTGGAGGCTGCGTGGAGGCTGCATGAGGAGGCTGCGTGGAGGCATGGGGAGGCTGCATGAGGATGCTGCATGGAGGCTGTGTGGAGGCTGTGTGAGGAGGCTGCATGAGGGGGCTGCGTGAAGAGGATGCATGAGGAGGCTGCGTGAGGAGGCTGCGTGAGGAGGCTGCGTGAGGAGGCTGCGTGGTGGCTGCGTGAAGAGGCTGCGTGAGGAGGCTGCGTGTGGAGGCTGCGTGTGGAGGCTGCGTGAGGAGGCTGCGTGGTGGCTGCGTGACGAGACTGCGTGAGGAGGCTGTGTGTGGAGGCTGCATGAGGAGGCTGCGTGTGGAGGCTGCATGAGGAGGCTGCGTAGAGGCATGAGGAGTCTGCGTGGAGGCTGCGTGAGGAGGCTGTGTGTAGAGGCTGCATGAGGAGATTGCGTGAGGAGGTAGCATGAGGAGGCTGCGTGTGGAGGCTGCATGAGGAGGCTGCGTGGAGGCTGCATGAGGAGGCTGCGTGTGGAGGCTGCATGAGGAGGCTGTGTGTGGAGGCTGTGTGGAGGCTGCATGAGGAGGCTGCGTGACGAGACTGCGTGAGGAGGCTGCGTGAGGAGGCTGCGTGTGGAGGCTGCATGAGGAGGCTGCGTGTGGAGGCTGCATGAGGAGGCTGCGTGTGGAGGCTGCATGAGGAGGCTGTGTGGAGGCTGCGTGAGGAGGCTGCGTGGAGGCATGAGAAGGCTGCGTGAGGAGATGAAGATCAGCACATTCTTCCATCATCTCGCTCCAAAAACACATCTCTTGGCTTTGTTTCACCAAATTTTATCACCAAAATGGCAATAACGATATTGGAATTAGATTGTACTTTAAAATAACCAGACCCAAATGGCATTAATGCATGAACTAAGCCTTCATTCATAAAGTAGCTGTAGTTTAGTTTGTTGATGATTCAGGTGTAGTAACATCTTCAGGGTTTGGAGTCAAGGTGCTGACCAAGTAGTTAACACCATTGGAATTTAACCCATTCACATTTCTTTATCATCTCTTCTTTGGTTCACAAAAGTTCTTGAGTCCATTCCACTGTTTCTTGTCATTTCAGTTCAGGTTCAACAGGATCATTTCCAGATGACAGAGAACAAAAGACAGCAGTAATCTAATCGGTCAGCGCTCCAGAGCCTAGAGCAGGGGTGCCCGGACTTTTTTTTCTCTGCGGGCCAAAAGGAATATGTATTAGAGCACCAAGGGCCAAACCAAATTTTGTGCTCTACGTAAAAAGTTTATTTACAAAGAAAGTATGAGGAAATAGTCTTTTACTAGTGTGTTTTTGGGGGAATAAACCTGATTTGGTCTCCTTTGCACCTACTGACAGTCTTTTTAGCACAAAATTGTATTAAATAGGGACCCCTTAACAATCTCAGCACCCCTTTATGGGCCAAATTAGACCCTCTCAACGCCCATGGTTAGCACTCACTCACAACTGCACTAAAAATACATATAATTGCTGCTTTTGGTCACTAGTAATCTATAGATTTGCGAAATGTATTTTTACCTGACCTTTAAGAGACCACCAACCCACAGTCCCAGCTAACAAGACGGCGGGGGTGGCAGAGAAAAGAACGTGAGCGATACTAGGAAGTTTTTATAGCCAAGATGTGCTCCATCTGCCGGCTGAATCTTTCTTAATAAACAATTTCTTCATCACAAGTGTAGTCTTTGTTCATGCCTTAGTAGTGCTTTTAAAAGTGTAGTCATTATATCAAAAATAATAGGAAAAAGAAGCTGCGTGTGTACAAATGTGTCCAATAATATGGATTTAAAATTATTATCAAAAACACGTCCTCAGCGAAAAAAGATCTATCTATTGGGTGAAAAAAAAAAAAATCTTGGTGTTACCTGAAGTACGTGCAACACCTATGTTCGTACCTGTTTGTGTGAGGTGAGGTGTGCAACATAAGGGAAGGACACTTAAATAAACTGCAACACTACAATAACTACACTCTTCCCAGGCTTAATAAAGCACAAAGAAAGACTGACAAAAAGCGTATTATTATTAGGAGTGTCCAAACTCTTCACTGAGGGCCACATTGTGAAACATTTACACAAAGCCGAGGGCCACAAAGGACTTGACAGTGAAGTGAATCTTTCCAAATTTAGCATTTGATGTAGTTTTGATGTGCTACCACACCTTTTATCCATGTTCTAACATTGTTCCATCATCAAAAACATACCTGGAGTAGCATTTATTTAGACTCATGTTTCTTTGATGAATGCTTCTTTGTAAATCCTCTCTCTCCAACACTGTGTCCTGAACTCCTTCGATGTGTGACGTAGATGATGCTGACGTCATTTATCCCAGAATCCTTTGCTGTTTTAAATCATGGCCAGACTCACTCTAAGCATTTCTTCCGTCTAATCACGATAACTACGATTTCGTCAGATCCACTCTTTACTTAAATGCATTGTGGGTATATATTTACATGTGTGTAATTGCCTCTACAGCCAGCAGATGGAGCCACAGCTAAGTCAAAATGGCATCTCCCAACGCAGTGATAAAGTTATGTTTTTCTCTGTAAAAGCATTTTATTTTTAGTTCTAAAACATGACCTGTCTAACTGAAGACACTCATGAGCAGGTTTAAAGGGTCTGAGGGCCGCATTTGTTTCACGGGTCGCCGTTTGGACACCCCTGGGTTAATTCTGAATAATGTCTTTTATCTTGTTTTATTCGGGCTTATTAAGGTGAAGTTAATAAAAATATCAGGATATTCTTAAAATACTGGCAAGCTTTTTTCTTTTTTTTTCAGTCTTATAATAAAAAAAAATAACGTAAAAAATAAAAGCGTAGTTTGGCGTGACCATGTAGCATTAAAGTCAACATAATAATCCAGAAGTGAATAAATGAATAATGCCCGCAAGTTGCATGTTTAAAAAAGCATAAGACTATTTGTAGTATCCAGGTCTGTGTATTTGGCGACTTTTTGACAAATCCAGTGCGGTTTATGTAACAGTGCTATCAGCCAGGCTTTCTTCCTGCTCTAAATGACAGAGCAGACCCCCAAAGACACATGTCCTAACCTGACATTACCCTCACCCAGCGCTAAACGGCTAATTCTGCTCCAATTGTAGGGTTCAGCCTCAGCCAAGAGCGGTTAGCGTCTCATGACACTGTCCCTTGCACACCTGCCTGTTTCAGTTTCTCGCCATTTCGACATGTCATTGCAAGAAATGTATTTGGATCGCGTTTAATTTGAAGGGCGATACCAGTCAGTCATTTTTGTTTTGACCCCATACCAAGTAATTACAAGGCTAATACAGGAAAATCCATCCGATGCCAAAACAATTGTGTTGCAAAATTTCCTTTCTGCAGTGATTAGCAGAAGAAAGTAGTTTACGTAGGCTTTACTGTACATTGAACAATAAAAAATGAGCCTCTAAAGCTACCAAAAAAAGTAATGTGATGCAATGAAATAATAAAACTCCTGTATGTATAAGTGGACTAAGGTAGCTGTAAGGTAGTGCCCCTTTCACCATTCTGATCTTAAGGCCAGACACTACAGGCTATTTTTTTTTTTTTTTTGTCTCAGTTTGCTCTCTGAACATATCGTCTTTCATGTGGACACAACAAACTTGTCAAATCTGCTCCTAAAAATATTTTAATGTTTCATTTAATTCACTTCATCCATAGAAATCTATGGGACATTGTAACTTCAAAGGCTGTTTTCTTAAAATGCATTTTTCTCCCTCAGGACATAAGGATCACCTCTTAAAGTAGCTCCCACACACATCAAACTTTACAATCTTGGACTCAACAAGATTCTGACAAAACATACAGAAGGATTTTTTGATATCTAATTCTAAAATGGATTTATTGAAGTTTTAGGTAAAAAAAAATTGGCAAAATGTGCAATCTAGTTTACTTAAAAACTAAATAAGATATACAAAATCCCCAAATCCCTTCTGTAATTTTTTTGTAATATGTGAGTAAAATTAACCAAGACATTTAAACCTGGTTCTGTCCATTTTTCAGTTTAATATGGCCCCAATATATGGCTGTTTTTTCACATAAAATACCTTATTTCTACATGAAAACATTACATGTTGAACATTTAACATACATTTAAGTGAGTAAACTACAGGAGAAGTTTAAAGTAATATCTTTCAATTTAAGATTTTTTGCTATGCACCTGTAGTGTCTCACCTGTTTGTTCTAAAATGGTCAACATGAAAGTTTTTTTGTTTGTTTTTTTGTTATTGTAAAGTAAATAAAGATATGAATGCTAACAACAGTCCAATGAGAAACCTCCAGCTCCAGCCGGTGTTAGTCACAGGTTTGATTGACAGTTAGCATGGCTCTTCGCTAAGCGCCCGCTCCATGGAAACCAGTGGTGTGGGCATGAGGGGGCGTGTACCTTCTACAATCTCGCTCCTCGCAAATAAATGGAACATGGTTCCACATTAGCCGCTGTAACTGCTAGTTGTGGTTGGCTTCACTTAGCTGGAGCTGAGCAGTATGGCATCCCTTTGTCCACTTTTATATACAGTCGACCACGAGAGAAACATAGCTCTGTTGGAACGTTTGGCCACACCCATGCAGTGTTTTCTTTCGTTATACGGTTGAAACACAATAGTCAAGTCAAGTTTACTTATGAAGCACATTTAAAAACAACCACAATGGCCCAAAGTGCTGTACAAAGGCAATAAGACAAAACCGGAGCATGCAAAAAACCAATAAAAATTGTACAATACAAATGTTCTGCTCAGCTTGTGTTAAAAGCCCGTGCAAACCAACAGGTTTTCAACAAAGTCTTAAAAACATTCAGAGATTGGGCTGTTCTAATGCCCAGAGGAAGACTGTTCCAGAGTCTGGGACCTGCTACAGAGAAAGCCCGGTCACCTCGAGTTTTTAACCACGATCTCGGGACGTCTAAGACCAGGAGGTTCGCAGATCTCAACGCTCTACTTGGAACACGGACAGACAGAAGCTCCGGGAGATAAGGAGGAGCCAGCCCGTTCAGACATGCAAAAACCATCAGCAAAATTTGAAACTGTAGCTGTGCAAAGAGGCCAACACAGGATAGAGAAGCAACTGTTTAGGGTTGTGTCAGACAGTTGCTTCTACATATTCATCATCTATCCATTTGGTTGCTGTGTAGGAGCGCTGTTCTTGTTCTTGGATAGTTCGTGTGAATCCCGGAGCTCCGTGGTGCTGTTGCGGTCACGGGCTTTGATTACGAACTCGCGAGACCACACGCTCATGGGAAAAGGCCTTTGGGGGCAAAAGTTCAATCCGATGAAAAGAATCCAGAGCTCTACAGTGCGCAGTCTGAGCTCCTGTCGTATACTTTTAATTATACGGAATGACCGCAGCCGCTGTGAGAGAGCGGTTGATTAACTAAATAGGGAGTCACACATAATTTACAGTTCTTTTCCTCAATGTCATAGATAAAAAAGACATTGTGCAACTGTTTTTCCCCGAACTAGGAGACGTGGGGCCATACAGGGTCTATACTTATAAATAATCCCTGTTTTTACATGCAAATTGATACCTTTCAAAGCGTTAATACCTCTCCAGTATCAAAATTACAGCCGCAATTAAATTTGACCTACATTTCTGTTATGATGTGCACTTTGATATTTGCAAGCTTAAACATCATAGCATTTTTTCCCCATTGCTTATAATTCGCCTATTGGGAACCACTAGCTTTAGCCCGTTGCTACATCCACAATTAAATTTGGCCTACATTTCGCACGCTTAATAGTTTTCATTATGACACAGGACTAAGCTGATTGAAGTCATTTGCGCGCCTGTTCCTTTGTGTTTTGTTTTATTGCGCGGATTAAGCGAGCCGGGAGGGGATTTCCAGACAGCAGCTTCTGAGGGGCAGATAGTCCATGTTTCGGTGTCCCTTTGCCAAACTGAGCTCCCTCGGTGTTGTGGCCAGGCTTGTACGGCACCAGAGGAATGGCAGAGGGAGTGTGGTGATGTGTACCCGGCTGAATGCCTTTAAAAACCTGCTGCACAATGAGCGGGCAGCAGGGGACAGGGAGGCTGGCATGTACCGAACAATGGAACACAATGGGGGAGACAGTCGGGTCATGTCTGCTGCTGTGGGGACAACAAATACAGGCCAAACCAGGACGAACCCGGGTGTGAATGAGGACTAAAGTGAGACTAAACCAGGAGTAAACGAGGACTTACCTAAAACTAAACCTAGCCTTGGTTTAGCGTCACTACGTCACTTTCAATCATAGCAGATAGACATAGAGGTAGTATTTTCTAACAGGACTCTTGTGTGGTCGCGTGCAGGGGCGTCGGACTGGGGGGGTAAAGGGTACTGGTTCCTCAGGGCAGGGATGGGAACCTCAAAAGCATTTTTTCTGTTTTTGTTGTAATAAAATACATTGTGCGTGACATTCGAGGGCCCCATCAAACCTTATTCTGCTACAGTGACTTTCTCTCTTTAAACCATGCGCTAACTATGATCCGTCATCAAAAACATACCTGGAGTAGCATTCAGCTGCATTCACGCTGTTTTTAGGAATGTTTATTAGAAAATCCTCCCCCCTTCAAACATACGTCCTGCTGAACTTCCGGGATTTTCTGACCTTTTCAGACTTCATACGTCACTTAACTCCTTAAATCATCGCTAAACTGAACATTTCTGCCTCTAAACACAATAACTGCTGCAGCAAATCAGCATCATAACATCTTTTCAGCGCTAACTTCACTATATTGTATATATAGCGTCGGCGAATAAAGCGAATGAATGAATAAGAAACTTTTTCTTTAAGATGGTAAATTTAAGGCACTCAAGAGCGTGTTTGGTAACAGCAATGTGAAAAATGCAGAATATTTATCCTTTAAATGTAATACAATTGCAGTTTGTGTTTCTTATGGTAATAATGTGCTCTGAGATGTTTGTGAAATTGGTCTGGTATTTATTGCAAAAACAAACAGTACTGTATGTAAGCCTGTAGCTACACAGGATGTCTACAAATATTGTTAAGTGTATGTAGAAACCATAGGGTGTATATTTGAGCCACAGTGAATGAAAAAATAATAACAGTAACCACATTTTCTGGGATAAATAATGTACACAATTGTGTATTTTGGGCACATCGAGATGTTTGTTTGTGGGGCCAGTTGTCAGCCGCCAAAACAGCCTTGGTTTTTCATAGCTGGTGTAACCCAGGGTAAAATATCAGGGTTAATCCAATCCAGTTCCCAGTCCAGGTTTTCCATTCCCTGCCTTCCAACCCTCTGTATTCAGTCAGACCACATTTTCCAACCTTCCTTTCCCTTGCCACATGACACACCTCTTTTGTTCACTTAGCCCTCTGCCTCAGTATAAAAGCTGCCCTGACTTCTCTCAGCTCAGTTGTGTGGGAGAGAAGCCAGAGGACAGGAGCTGGAGGGCACTGCCCTCAAACAAACAAATATTGGGCTTCATTTGTTGTATCTGTTGTTAAGTATTTTAAACATTTCTGTAGAAATGTAACCTTTTTTTTTCTTTCTGGCTGAATGAACAATTTATCTCAAGGACATTTGATTTAATTTAACATTGTTCTGATTTGACTTTGATTTATTTCTGCTGCAGTGTTTTGTATATATTGGGTCCGTTTATTTATACTTTTATTTGTATAATACACTTTCCCATAATTCAACTTTTCTATCTGTTATTATTTACTGGTCCCTACCCTCCAGCAGTTGTCCTTAGTTCTTCTGATCCATTAGCCCACAGCATTAACACAGCTATTACAAATCTGTTACATAGTAGTTACAACCACTTGTTACACTTGTTATCACAACTCTCCAACTGAAAGTGCATTAGTGCTATTCCTGGAAATGTACCGTGCCCCCTGCCTGGAATGTCCCCAGGGTTAAAGTGGCCCAGGCTCAGTTATAACCGGTTGGATTTAGGATTAGGCCAATTTAAGTGCTTAACCAGGGCTCCCAGTGGTCAAAATGTACACTGTCATGTCTGAACCATGGATATGAACTTACATACTGATGACCCACTGAGGACACATTAGCAGCTCATATGGGTTTGTTGTAAACTGGTTTTAGTCACTGGCGTCTGAGTACACTGGTGTGTGAACGGGTGAGTGGTTCCTTGATATAAACCATTTTGAAAGAAAAAAGTGCTATATAAATATGATCATTTTTCTCTGGAGCCTAAAACTCGAGTTTATCTTGAAATACAGCATAAGACCTGGTAGAAATAATAATTGGCGTATAATATTATGTGTATCCTCTTCAAATAATGAGTGAATAGTTGTTGTTTTTTTGTGCTGCCTCTTGGCCAGGTCATCAAATGAATGTCCTCAGATGGCGTGCCTTGTAAAATATTGAATTAATAATTATGTTTAGGATTCTTAGACTTGATATTGGCAAACAGAAGGGTATATTCTGGCCCAGAGGGGTAGAATTTGGCCTAAGCTACTTAACCATTCCTCTTATTCAGGAGGTTTACTTGGGCACCGTCATCTTTATTGCGTTGTATTAGTTTACATGGGGCAGACGAGCTCAACAGAAAATAAGTTCTACACGGACTAAAAAGCTGTTTTCAGGCCTTCCGGGAAATCAGTGCATTGCTGACTTGTTGCATGTGTACCATGAACATTTTACACAAATCAGTGTACTTTATGTAACATTTTATGGGCAAAATTTTCCCTCGTTCGTCATTTACGTGGAAGTGGTTCTCGTCAAACAGTAAGTGCCTTTACTACAGGAAGCAAGAAGCAAAAGTGGGCGAGGTGGAATGAGGTGAACAGTCTGGCCTAGGACAGTTTATCCCCGAGTGTAGTTTGGCCTTGAATAGTTTATACTGAGGGTCTTTCTGAGCGGGGTCAATCTGGCCTGTTACACTGGGCTAATGGAACTCACGTTTTGTTTAAACCCAACTGGAAGGGTCTAGAATGTAATATCTTGGGTGAACCAATAACGTGTTGTCAATAATATAATGAGAATTACATTACTGACAGGTTATTACATTATTACAAGGCCAAGTCAGCTCTATGGCAAGGCGACCCTGTTCAGTGTGGCAGACAGCAGGGGTCGCTGGCTGTCTGCGTGAGAGGTGAGAGAAGTGTTTTTAGCTTTAACAATTGTTTTAACACTTCTCTTTATTTTGCAGGATTGCCTGCTACTATTTTGTTTAGTTTTGTTTATAGTTAAGTTTGGAGTTTGGTTTAGGTTATTTTGTATTCATTTATAGTTGCTCTTTATTGTTTTTTTTTTACCTTTTTGTTTACTCTTAGGTTTTTAATGCACCATTAACGTTTAGCAGTTGCGGTCCCTGGGCTTTTAGTTCTTAGTTTTCCCAAATATTTAGGTCCCGGGGTGTGCTCGGGAGGGTTTAGCCCATATATTTGAGTTTGCATTTGGGATTTTAAATTCTATTGTGTGATAGCACTTCAGTTTTGTTTTGGGCGGGGTGACCCCTCTCAGCTCGTCCTTGTTGGTTTATTTTCACTATTTTTCTTGTGTTGCAGAACCTTGGTGTTTTCCTTGGCTCAGGGGCTCCAGGGTTTTATTCATTTTTTTAAAAAACTTGGCCTTTTTATAGTTTACTCCATAATAAATAACTTTTTAAAGTACCTTTGTTCCTTTTAGTCCTTTCAATAAATCGTGTCTGTAATTTTTACAAACTTACCTTTGTCCTTGGTATTTTATTTGGTATTTTATCAGGATTTCAGGAGTTTTAAATAAGATACCTTAGGTCACAACAGTAAGAATGCATGTTTTTTAAGGTATTTCTGAACAATAAAACACATATAATTGAATAAGATTTATGTCTAATGCCATACTATGGAACATTCCAGAAAAGTTACATTAAGCACCTTGAAACCTTTTACAAAAGCTATAGCCTTTACCGTTTGGTCTGCACATTTCTTGTTTGCCTTTTTTGACCTGGAAAACACAGGCCCTGCTCCTCCATTTGCAAAACCTTTTTACCATAATGAAACATAACCAGATCAAACACCACCCGTATTTCAAGTATTCTGACAACAAAAACACAAACAAACTTAAAAACAGGACTATGCAGAGTCCCCATCCACTCCCCACACAGCCACAGCAAAATCATTTACATTTATAGAGTTTGTTCAGCCATGCATTGAGCGCTTTGTGTTTCTCATCTTTGTTTTCGCTGGCGTGCGGCTCTAATTCGTTTGGTTATTAAGGATTACAGAGCACGTATAATTGTTTAATGTAACGCTGCGTTGTGTGTCAGGCTTTGGATGTACTTGTACGCAGTAAGTAATCCACACACAGAAGGTTTAGTATAGGTCGGTGTATAAGATGTTGATTGTTCTTCTCGTGTTAGGGTGGGTTTTAGGTGGTATTGAGTGCGATCTTCCAGCTACGCGCAAGTTCAGATGGAAACTATGTGTATATACTTTATCCAACTAACACTCATGTATGGGGGGAAACAACATTTACAAGGATCAAGTTGGTACAGGTAGATCTGGAAGTCATTCTGTGCAAACAACTGCTCCATCCACTGATCATTTACAAATGCAAAACACTGTGTCTTGCCCAAGGACACAATAACTACATTACACTACATTTACATTCGGGGTGTGAATCTTTCGGTCCATGGCGATTCGATTCCGACTTTTGGGGTCCTGATTTGATTCAAAAACGATTCTCAATTAAATTCCAAAGATAAAAAAAAAAAACATATTATACATTCATTTTCTACCGCTTGTTCCCGTTAGGGGGCGCGGGTGACTGGACTTTGGGCCTTAGGCGGGGTATGTATGTATGTTCCAATTACTGTCCCACTGCACTTATTAAACTTATGTAGGCCTATTTGTCAAAGTTAACTATGATCAATATTTTATAATCTCTCTCCTGTTCATTTCTGCTGTCTCACGTAGGTAAGTCGACTGCTCTGTGTGTGCGTTTGGTTTGCGTGTGAGTGTCTGTGTCTATGTGTGTGTGTGTGTGTGTGTGTGTGTGTGTGTGTGTGTGTGTGTGTGTGTGCGTTCAGTTCATGCGTGTCAGTGCGCACAGTGCCAGCCCCCTCTGGTGCGTGGAGCAGTGGAGACAGAAAATCCAGGGACACGCAAAGTTTTAAAAAAGTTGCGGCATAAAAAACACGTGTTTAATATGTTTAATACAGCACACGGATCTTTTCCAGTTTACAGACGATGTCAACCGCGTCTTTAAAAGGGGGATTTTATTGTGACAAACAGTGAATGCAGCGGAAAACTATACAGACATAATTTAAAATCGATTTTTGAGAACTTAAAATTGATTCAGAATCTTTCCGACGTAGATCCTTTCAAGTATCAATTTTTTTCAACACCCCCAATTTACATGAGCATTCAACCTAACTCGATTGGTCTCTGCCCCAAACCCTGTCAGACCACTCTTGTCCTAATATACAGCACGTCAAAGAATAGTGGAACAGTGCGGACGAGGCTGACAGACGTTCAGCGCAAATAAACGCACTGCAGCTCCGGTCATTTTTACTTTCACTTTAACGCAGCGGACCAGAGCCACGTGCACTAGTCCGCTTTGGAGGGAGCGTAGTTAATCATCTCTGTGGTTGGATATTTGCTCCTTGTGTGATCGGACTGCGGTGTGACATGCAGCAGGAAGCGCTCTACACACACTTCTCCACGTGTGTTGATGAGATTCCAATCAAGACACCTCAATCGTAGTTCCTGGTGACAGAATTTTTAAAGATTGGTTTACTTTGGACTGGGCCAGTTGTTCTTTTTTTTTTTTTGCTAAACATGGTGTAGGGAATGGCTTTCAACACCAATAGATATAGTTGGCAAAATGTCATATTAAGGGGGCGTGGTCTGGCGTGGGGGAAACTCTCCTTTGATTCAACTTTTTCCCTCTTCTAATACGTTTCCTGTCGAATTATGTCTATTTCAGGCACAACTAACTCAAGTCGAGCCATGTCTGAATCGTAACAGAAGTTGTTGACATGGCTTTACCTCCGAAAAATAAACAGGTTGTTCTGTAGATGTTAAAATACAGCAGGCGGCGCTAGTGTCGTGGTAGCATTTGGTCCACAGCTAACGGTAGCATTCTTGGATAACCATACAGATTTGGGGCGTTAAACTACTTTTTCTCTTTGTGTCTGTATTTGGCACAATATAACTCCTAAACTCAGCCTTGACTCTTGTAGTTGTTGAACTGTAGGTAAAAGAGCGGCTCTGACACATTTAAATGAAAGGATTGTTTACGTCACGGTTGTCCGTTTGTGGGCGTTTTTTTTAATGCTGACTCTAACTGTAGCAGAAATCGCTCCACCGTCTTATCCAGTTAATGGGGATTGTCTCTACACCTGCTTGTCTTGTTATGCAACCAAAATCTTTAATCATTTCATCATGTGTTATCGTACTGTTTGATTTGATGTAAACGCTGAATTAGTAACTGAAATAGATATGACAAAACCTCACCAATTAACCGCTGGCATATCTTCGTTGATCAACTCCCCTCGACAGCAAAGGACCACTGCCCTGTCACTCAAAACTCCAGGGGGTCGAGCAGCCGGGGGGAGAGGGGTCTCCAGTGGCCTGCAGTTTACCCAAGACCATTAAACCCCTCGCTATTTTTCTTCTTTAAAAAGGAAAGAATAAAAGTAACATATGTAATCCATCAGTGATAGACGGAGCACTTTAGATAATGTATGGTATGTGTATGGACGAGGTTGTGTGAGATGTTACCAAATGTCTTTTACTCAAGAATCATAATGGGGTTAAATTGAATTGTAATTATCTGTATTTAAAGAGAAGCTAGTAAGGGTGGGGCGAGACAAAAGAACAAGAGATTTTGACGCAATTTATAATAATTAAAGTGATTAGTCTCTCAGGAGATGTAACTCAGCAACCCTTTTTTTGTCCGAGCCAAATGTAAACCTAAAACACAATCTTGTGGCTTGACTCCCATCCCTATGTAGTGGCACGGGGTGTATTGTCCCAGTACTGCAGCTGTGGTGGGCGGAGCCTAGCGGGAAACTTCCGCGTTGGCATTCTGTTTAAAAGGCCCATCCAGGTAACACCGATCGCCGCTACCGCTACATTTTGTGCTGCCCGTCCCCTGTAAAGTGTTCACATCTGGAGTTGGATGTAAATGTTTAGACTGTGCCCGGGATGTGACGGTCTCCTCTCGCGGCTCTGATTGGCTCGGTTGCCGCAAAACAGAGGAAGTAGGGGGTTTAGCGATCATGTCATAGAACTAATATAATAAAACCTGGAAGATGAATCCAAAATGGCGCCCTGTTTATCCCTATGGAGTGGGCTCATTGGCGCATGACCCCAAAGAAGTCTCTTACTTCCGCATTTACTTCCTGATACGGAGGCTGCCATCTTTGCTTTAAGGCGGCACGTGACGACAATCCCCCATGATGCTTTGAGCGACGTGAACGACCACGCCCAGCTGCAAGTTTTTGTGTTAACGTTAGCTTGTGTGATTGTAATTGTATTCTTCATGTTAGACACACGTGAAACCTTCTGAAATGAAATAAAATACAACTTACAGGCGTCCTAGTCTAGCCATGTCCACGTGCTTCTGTTTGTATCGCCCAACATGCTCGTTCACGCGGCTCGCACATGTTTGCGGTAACGTCACTTTATATAAAAATGGTAATTTCGGCGATTTTAGAAATGGTAGAAAAGAACATTTCCTTTTATTTTATTTAAATACCGATAATAATTAAGCACTGTCTGTGATTATAATGTGAAATTATAGAAAAAGGCTGGGCCCAAGAGGCTGCAGTACCTCGCACGGCCACTAATCAATCTGGGACACGGACAGAGGGGTGTAGCTTATCCAGTTCCTTTAATACATCCATGGATCATGACCATACACACTTTCACAAGTTGAAAGACACTGAAAGATAGTGGGAATGGCTGGTCAGGCTGTATTATTTGGGTTTCTTGGTTATAATTAGACTTACTATGGCTCTGAACTGTTTAACGTTAAATTAATCTAAAACTGAAATTGTGGTATTTGGGGATTTATCACATGTAAAAAATGATCTAGGGCCACTGAGCTGCTATTGCCACCAGTCTGCAAGAAATGTCGGTGTGATTTTAGATGGTTCTTTCAAGTTTGACAAGCAAATAAGTCAAGTTGTTAAATCAGCTTTTTATCAGTTGCGCTTGCTCAGTAAGGTAAAACCATACCTGCCCCGTTCAGATCTAGAGCGCGTTATTCACGCATTTATTACCAGCTGCTTAGAGTACTGCAACTCCCTGTACACCGGGCTGGACCAGGCCTCCATCCACCGCCAGCAGTTGGTCCAGAAGCTGCTGCTCGTTTGCTCACCGGTACCAGGAAATATGAGCACATTTCTCCTGTGCTGGCCTCTTTGCACTGGCTCCCTGTCAGCTACAGGATTGATTTTAAGATTTTGCTGATGGTTTTTAAATGTTAGAATGGGTTGGCTCCTTCTTATCTCTCGGAGCTTCTGTCTGTTCATGCTCCATGTAGAGCGTTGAGATCAGCAAACGTCATGATCTTAGACGTCCCAAGATCACGGTTAAAAACCAGAGGGGACAGGGCTTTCTCTGTGGCAGGTCCCAGACTCTGGAACAGTCTTCCTTTGAGCATTAGAAAAGCCCAATCTTTGAATATTTTAAAGACTTTGTTAAAAACCCATTTGTTTGCACGGGCTTTTAACACAAGCTGAGCAGAACATTTATATTGCATTTTATTTTAGCTCGTTTCTGTCATGATCTGCTCCAGTCCTGCTGAGTTTTCTCCCCTCCCTTGTGTTCTCCTGGCTCCTCCCATCTGGGTATGGCTGTCCTCTGCACACCTGCCTTCCATTATTCAATCTCCTCCTGTATAAGAAGAGCAGCTCCACAGCCACTCCTCGCCAGTTTGTTTGTCTACCTACCCTGTTAGTAGTCCAGCGTTTGGCTTTGTTCCTGATTTTTGTGATTTTTGGCTTAAGATTTTTTGTATATCCCAGATCCTGCCTGTTCCCCTGCCTGCCTGCCTGCTCCAGTGCCTGCCTGCTCCAGTGCCTGCCTGCTCCAGTGCCTGCCTGCTCCAGTGCCTGCCTGCTCCAGTGCCTGCCTGCTCCAGTGCCTGCCTGCTCCAGTGCCTGCCTGCTCCAGTGCCTGCCAGCTCCAGTGCCTGCCAGCTCCATTGCCTGCCAGCTCCATTGCCTGCCAGCTCCATTGCCTGCCAGCTCCATTGCCTGCCAGCTCCAGTGCCTGCCTGCTCCAGTGCCTACCTGCCTGCCTCCACCCTGTCCAGTTTGTCCAAATTTTGTATTAAAATCATCTTCTACTTCGTTCGTGTGTTCTGCTTTTTGGGTCCAAACACTATCCTTGACAGTTTCTGCATGTTCTGTTTTAGTCTTATTGTATTTTATATTGTGTCTGTACAGCACTTTGGGCCATTGTGGTTGTTTTTAAATGTGCTTTATAAATAAATTTGACTTGACTTGACTTACTATTACGTTAATTTGGGTACGTTCTCGTGTTTAGTTTAAATCGTACTTTCCTCTGCTTCGAGTGTGGTCGTCCGACTGGTGAGGGTTTGGTGATAGATCTTCTCACTTCAGCCCCTTCACTCCTGTGTCTGTGTGTGTGTGGTATTTGCAAAACCCTCACTTTTGCACATTCAGTTTGTCCGGTACAGTTTACTCAGCTGTGTGAGTGCTTGCTCTAGGATAGTTTGAATTGCCATGTGTCACTGACTTGATTCCCGATGACGGTAACTGCTGAGCCAATATGCTTCGTAAACAAAGCCAGCGCATATTAGCAACAGCTGTTTCTTGTTTGTCGATACACAGACGATAAGACGAAAACGATCATATTCCCAGTGCGTGACACATCTAAATCGCGGACAATAAACAGGAAGTAGTTTGTTGTTTACTGTAGCTTTAAACAAACTTGGAATTACTAAACATCTTTTTGTCGCTGGGATTCTTGCTTGATTGAATTCAGGTACAGGTATTAATTTAGATTGTATTTACTAAAAAAACAATTCCAAAAACCAAAAGCGCTCTAACGTGAACTGGTCTGTGGGATCAGGGCTAGACAAAACATGGCCAAAGCTAACCACCTGCTAGATATACAGTGATTAAACTACTTCATACTCGATTTACTACGATTTACTTGTATATTTACTTCACCTATTCTCTGGTCACTGCTGTTAGACTGAACCTTAGATGCCACGGTCCTGACCTGCGGACCTGACCTCTCCATTCTCCCCCTCTCACCCCACTTCTCCCTCAGTCTCATTGTTGATTTTCTAATCTTTTTTTTTGGTTTAGTCAACGACTTTTGAAAAGCCCTCCGAGACAACTTTGATTGGATTTGACGTACGCGCTTCTGACGACCATCGCCTGCTCAACCCGTCCATCCTCTTGCCAAGTGTCTATAGCATTTCTCAGCGTTACGTTCATTCATCTGCTTTTTATTCTTCTTATTTTATTATTTACTCGTGTGTTCTGTTTGACGCTATGCCTTTATTGCCGTACACAACAGACAACATGCTCGTTAGCCTTTAGCATAAAATCAACTCGCCCGATTGCCGTAGTAACAGCCGCGGACACAGGAAGTTAATGGTGCGCTAAAGTGCGACGCATAAAACTCCCAACGGACGTGGGTTTATGGAGCCAGGAACCATTACCATATTTGGAGACGGTTCAGAGTTCATGAGGCGTGGATCATGACGTGGGGCCCGGGAGCTGTGGGGGCCCCAAACCAGTGGTCCAGGGCAGAGTCCAGGTAATGTACTGATATAAAACTATATGGTATTCTTTAATCACCTTTTATTTATTCATTTATGAGCAGTGGTTTTGTCTCCTATTTTCCACACATGCGACTTTGCTTCTAGTTATTAAATGGTTCACATCTTTTACTTTTAAAAATGATTATTATTTGGTAGTTTTGGTCAGAACAGATAAAATAATGGTGTAAAATTGTCTTGTGTGATTTGTAAGTATTGTATTAACAGCAAACATACCATTTTTGAACTTATTTTTGAAAACGCATGTAAAATAATTAGCATTTTTAACCAGATTTGTCATTGTAGATGAGAATAGGTTTTCGATCGAACTATGTGGAGGAATAAAAAAGTTTAAATAAATCAAAAGTATGATGAAATATGATCAACCTTTGTAATACGTTATTCCTGGTTTTATTTTGTATGGAATTATATCCTTGATTTTGTTTAAGGATTGTAAGAAGTATGCTCCAAAGGTATCCATTTATTGCGTCCATGGCAGGAGTTTTGAGGCCCAAATACATTCTGAAATTGAATGAGATGATGATGCCAAAACGGGTCTGGAGTGTCATAATCTCAGTCCATGTACAGTATTATAAAACAAACAGAACAAGACCTGAAAGCGATCGGTTCCAGTATCGGCCGATATTGACGCATCTTTGGGTTTAACTGTTTCATCTGATATAAATAAAACAGCAAAAAAGCGGGAAAAAAGAAAGATTGAATGAAATATCAGCTGAGTAAAACTAGTGGTAATAGAAGAGCAGTTATGCAAAAAAATATGGTCATATGTTTACTCAATATTGCAATAAAAAATGTATACCGTTTATTATTTTTGCTATTTGTTCCAATTTATTTATAAGTAAAATGAATTGGATCTATTAAGTTGAAGTAAAGTTCAACTTAATAGATTTGTGGGCCTTGTTTTGGATTATAAAATCTAAATATCGTATATGGCTATGGGCTCAAAAAATCCATATCCCTAAAACAGATGAGCCCAAAGAATAAAACAAAATATATGAGTCAGGCATGAGTCCCCCTTTGTATCGGTCTCATCAGGGTTGAAACAAGTTAATCGATCAATCACTACTAATCAATTATTTAAATAACTGTCAATCAATTTGATGATCAGATAATCATTTTTACTATGCACAACCTTCAAAACGTGTCATGTACTAAGAGACTGTTTTATCACTCAGACCAAGCAATTCCCATAAAATGACACAAACATGTAAAGTCAAGTGTTTTTATCTGTGAAAATGTTGTCAAGCTGTATTTAAGCTTCCTCTCGGTTGAATATTGTAAAAAATCTCATTGGTCTAAACAAATTAATCAACTCAAAAGAATAATCGCCAGACTAATCAATTACTGTAATAATCATTAGTTGCAGCTCTAATAACAGTCCAGTCCTTGACAGCAGGGGAATCGGACTGGGGGGTTAAGAGTACTGGTTTCCCCGGGGCCCAAGGCAGGGACAAGCCCTCAAAAGCATTTTTCTACACTAAATATGCATGACATCTCGGAGCCCCATCGCCCTTTTAAAACGAGGAAAATCATTGTTCACATAAGTAAGAAACGAAAACTAGTGATTAAAATTTGCAGTAAAAGTTATTGTAATAATATGTTTTGAGATGTTGAAATTGGTCTGGTAGCAAGAGAAAACTTTATCATAACATAAGCCGAAAGCTACACTGGATATCTGTAAATAAGCGAGTTAAAGGGCCTGTACCTGATTTTTATTTACTCTAGTTAAGATAAATTCTCTGTACATCACACATTTTTTGATAGAAGCAACTTCATGAAAATAAACTAGGTCTGTAAAGTATAATTTATGCATAATATAAATACAGATTGTTAGGAAAGAAACTAGTGCAGAAGTGTTTACCAGGGTCTCCACATTTTGGCCAATCAGGTACAGTTGATTCTGAGTCATGGTGCAATACTGAGTGAAAGGAAGGACTATGTGGGCGGGGCTAACAGTTCAAACAAAAATATGTTCCTGTCTCATGGTTAAAAATCAGGTACAAACCCTTTTAACATAGAGTATACTGTCTATTCTAGCAAAAATGAATGAAAAGTAACTAACCGAATTTGCTGGAATAAAAAAACATACAAAATAATGTATTGGGGGCCCACCGAGAAGGTTGTACCTGGGGCCCAGAATTTGGTGCTACGCCCCTGCTTAACAGTTCCATCCTTGTCATCCGTTTCCTTGTTATTGCCTTTTTTGCTGCACATTCTACATGTTTCCATCTACCGTTTCCATTGTTGGCGTTTCATGTCCTCGATACATCGCTTTCAACACAAATGTCGATGTCGCGTTCCGATCTTTTCTGATTTACTGTCCTGCTTCACCCTTCGCCTCCATTATTACCCCTTTTGCCTCACTTTACAATCCAGCAGCACGAAAACAGTCGAGCTTCGAAATGGCTGTGGTAGAACAAACAGCGCGGTAATATGTATGCAGTAAATGACTCGTTATAGGCTCCTGAAATACCCTTCCTCCCCCCTCTCTCTCTCTCTCCCCCCTCTCCACATAAGTGCGCCCTACTCAATTTCCAGCTTCAGTGAGAATGAAGAGAGATAGGAGGAGGAAAATTGGAAGTTTGGTTTAAAATGCAGACAGGCTTTGCGGCTTTCTGCTCGGTGGCCTGTGACATCGGCGTGCGGCAGTTTGCATGGCAGAAAAGGGAGCTTGTAATAGAATTTCCCACCGTGCAGCGCCCAGGTTAATTATGCTCCATATATACAGGCATCTTCAAAATAAAGTGAAATCAAAGCGCACAAGCTTTAAGTGACAGGGGAGACTTGCGGGTGCGGCGTTCTTGTGTCTTTACGGCGAGGCGCTAAATGTACGTCGCTTGATTAAAAAGATTGAACGATGTCCTTCTTTTCAGACTTGGTCACTTCAAAAACGGCAATGCAAATGTCACCTTGAAAAACAAACAAAAAACAGCTACAAAATAATAGCGATAAAAAAGTAAGATTAAAGTGTCTATGTCAAGTAGGACGACTCATTTGACTAAATTGCAGTTTAGAAAAATATATCTCAAATTATGCCAAAATACTTTACAAATTTTATCCTGGTTTAGCAGCTTTTTAAGTTTTTTGTTGTTTGTTTGTCTTCCTGGTCATGAATGATGACATCACACTAGGAAATGACCTTACAACCGCACTGTAAACTGGGCCAAAACTCATCTAACGTCACAGATTTTTTTAAATTCTACAAATAAAAAGACATGTGAACAGCTTTTTTGTTGAATCAATGTTTAAAGGGTCAAAAAAAGTCATTTCTTTGGTGAAAATGATGCATAACCTTTGTCTCCCAGGTGTGATGTCATCTAGTTGTTCACTTCCTGTAACATTTCTACACATTTTTCAGCTTTTCTCCACAAACGGTTACTTGATTGGTGTAAAACTTTAATTTATATTTACAACTGGTATTAATACACCAAATAACCATGAGTCATATGTACTTAATTCACAATGAATAAATAATTAATTTAAGTCTTTGTTCATGCTTTACTACGGCTGTTAAAAGTGTGGTTATTATAAACACAATTACTTAACCTGTCATACGCACTTTAATGTTTTTCATGATTCTCCAATTTTGTCTTTATTTGGTGTATTAATACCAATATTAACCCTTTAAGCGCCCTCGTCGCAGTAATGCGACTTACTTTTTTCAAGTGCAAGGAAAATTATGAATAAATAATAAACCACAAAACATTCCAATCGTTGATAACAAGCTTTCATAGTTTTGATACACACGTCACATCCGTTTGAAAACCTATAAATAACGGCCGGCAGGGGGGAAAAAAAAGAGAAAAAAACCCCAAACAAACATGGCTGGAAGAAGTACACACGATTCTCTTGTTCACTACACAGCAGACTCAGATTCTGAGGGAAATTATTTTCCTGAGACTGACAATGATTGCTCAAGTGAAGAAGACACACCGAGTGGTAGAGGCAGAGGCGGAGGCAGGGGCAGGGGCAGGGGCAGGGGCAAGGCCAGGGGCAGGGGCAGAGGTGGTGGACAGCCCCACGACACTAGTGGGGATGAGGGCTGGGAGCAGCTGAGAGAAATTGCGGATTTTCAAGGGTGGATCAAACCATTTGATATGGTTGTTGGCTACACCGGAGACAGAGATTTGAGTGATGCCAGGCCAATAGATATTTTATCACTATTTCTAACAGATGAGTTTTGGAAACTGATCGCTGATGAAACAAACAGATATGCAGCACAGGTCATTTCAGCAATGGAGATGAAGCCACATTCCAGATTTTTAGAGTGGTATGATGTATCCATTTCTGAAATGAAAGCTCTCATTGCATTGCATTTGTCTATGGGCCTTGTAGATAAACCTGAAATAGAGGATTATTGGGCAACATTTTGGCTCACACAGACGCCTGGTTTTGGGAGTGTAATGTCTAGAAATAGATTCGAAATTATTCTTTCATGCTTTCATTTGGTCAACAATAACAATTATGTAAGACAAGGTGAACCAGGGCATGATAAACTTTTCAAAGTCCGTCCAATAATACAGTTGATTATTCCCAAATTTGCAGCAGTCTACAGTCCACTCAAGGAACTTTCTTTAGATGAGATGACAATAGCATTCAAGGAGGTCAACACTCAAATGTTACAGTCCCAATAAACCAGATAAATATGGCTATAGAGTGTATGTTTTGAGTGAGAGCAGTTCAGGGTATGTTTTGCGTTGGTCCTTGCACACAGGGCAATACACAGATAATGCCAGCGACATCAGTGCAACTCATGCTGTTGTTCGTGAACTTGTCGATCCTTACACTGGAAAAGGCCACGAAATTTACATGGACAGTTACTATACCTCACCAGCAATTGCAAATGAATTAGCTGATTTGGAAACCGGACTATGTGGTACAGTGAGAAGTACAAGGAAAGGCATGCCTAAAAGCCTGGGAAACCTATCTTGCATCTAAACAGGGAGATGACCCTGTTTTTATGCGGAAAGGTAAACTTCTGGCTTGTGCTTGGCAAGACACTAAACGTGTCACTATGCTCTCTACACTGCATGGCAATGCATGTGTTCAGAAAAGAATCAGGTCCAAGACAAATGCAACTGGCTTTCGCGCAATAAACAGACCACTGTGTGTCAACCAGTACAATATGTACATGGGGGGTGTAGACACATCAGACCAGAGGATGAAAACCTATCTGTTTCCCCACCGGTCCAGGAAGTGGTATCACCGCATCTTTAACGCCATCCTCAGTATTTCTGTTGTCAACTCACACATTATTTACACTAAATGCACCCCGGGCCCACACAAAGCCCTGAAGGCCTACATCCAGGACGTTGTTGATGCATTGCTGGCTGGTTACACCAAACAGGTGGGTAGCAAAGGTGGCCGGCCTTCAAGAGCAGGGAGGGTAATACCACAAAGGCTAACAGAACGTCACTGGCTTTGTGAAGCAGAGGGTCCGTCCAGACTGTGTTGTCTGCTCAGACCGTTCTCGTGTAAAAGGCAGGCGCCAGACAAAGTACAGGTGCCGTCAGTGTGGTGTCGGTCTTTGTGCTGTACCCTGCAATGAGAGATACCATACTGTCAAAAACTATAAACTGTGTCATTTAGATATGTGATATTTGAGATAATGGCCCCCAGGACCTCCAGCAGCCCCCGTGAAAATCCCCACTCACACTGGCCCAGGACGGGTTTACTTCTAGACACTTCACTCCCAAAACCAGGCGTCTGTGTAAGACAAATTGTTGCCCAAAAATCCTCTATTTCAGGTTTCCAAAACTCATCTGTCAGAAAGGGTGGTAAAATATCTAATGGCCTGGCATCTCTCAAATCTCTGGCCCAGGACGGGTTTACTTCTCCCGGGTCCCACACTTGACCTAATGGCCCCCAGGACCTCCAGCCCCCGTGAAAATCCCCACTCACCCTGGCCCAGGACGGGTTTACTTCTCCCGGGTCCCACACTTGACCTAATGGCCCCCAGGACCTCCAGCAGCCCCCTTGAAAATCCCCACTCACCCTGTCCCAGGTCGGGTTTACTTCTCCCGGGTCCCACACTTGACCTAATGGCCCCCAGGACCTCCAGCAGCCCCCGTAAAAATCCCCACTCACCCTGACCCAGGACGGGTTTACTTCTCCCGGGTCCCACACTTGACCTAATGGCCCCCAGGACCTCCAGCAGCCCCGTGAAAATCCCCACTCACCCTGGCCCAGGGCGGGTTTTCTTCTCCCGGGTCCCACACTTGACCTTATTGCCCCCTGGTCCTCATTAAGCCCCGGTGTCAATCCCCACTCACCCTGGCCCAGGTCGGGTTTACTTCTCCCGGGTCCCACACTTGACCTAATGGCCCCCAGGACCTCCAGCAGCCCCCGTGAAAATCCCCACTCACCCTGACCCAGGACGGGTTTACTTCTCCCGGGTCCCACACTTGACCTAATGGCCCCCAGGACCTCCAGCAGCCCCGTGAAAATCCCCACTCGCCCCTGACCCAGGACGGGTTTACTTCTCCCGGGTCCCACACTTGACCTAATGGCCCCCAGGACCTCCAGCAGCCCCGTGAAAATCCCCACTCACCCTGACCCAGGACGGGTTTACTTCTCCCGGGTCCCACACTTGACCTAATGGCCCCCAGGACCTCCAGCAGACACCGTGAAAATCCCCAAACACCCTGACCCAGGACGGGTTTACTTCTCCCGGGTCCCACACTTGACCTAATGGCCCCCAGGACCTCCAGCAGCCCCGTGAAAATCCCCACTCACCCTGGCCCAGGACGGGTTTACTTCTCCCGGGTCCCACACTTGACCTAATGGCCCCCAGGACCTCCAGCAGCCCCCGTGAAAATCCCCACTTACCCTGGCCCAGGACGGGTTTACTTCTCCCGG
The DNA here is from genome assembly GCA_019453435.1 of Rhinogobius similis. NCBI lineage: Eukaryota > Metazoa > Chordata > Actinopteri > Gobiiformes > Gobiidae > Rhinogobius > Rhinogobius similis. The sequence goes on along the minus strand of CM033635.1, from coordinate 34,982,895 downwards.
GTCCCACACTATACATCATGGCCCTTGGAACCAGGTGCACCACTTGAACCCGGGTACCCACCCTTAAGCACCCCTCCCCGGGCTACACACCCTTGGACCGCACGCCTGGAGCCCAGCGACCCTGGTACTCCGCTCTTCTGGACACCGTCTGGAGACTCCAGACAACCAGGTGCACCACTTGAACCCGGGTTCCCACCCTTAAGCACCCCTCCCCGGGCTACACACCCTTGGTCCGACCCTGTTACTCCGACTGGAGTAGAAGGCACCTGGTACTCCGCTCCACACTTTGAAATATATCGATCAGGGCCCCGCGACCCTGCTACTTTGCTCTTCTGGTGTCCAGAAGAGCAAAGTAGCTCTTCTGGTGTCCAGAAGAGCAAAGTAGCTCTTCTGGTGTCTACCAGGACCAGACACTGCTCCTGGGTCACACACTTCACACCATGCACCCTGGTTGGGGCTAGCCCTGACCCTAACCCTAACCCTAACTGATCCTGGGACTCAGCTCTCCCCCAGAGGCCCAAGTTGGAGAACTCCAGCTCCAACACCACTGCTCCCAAATCACTACCCAGGACCAGACACTGCTCCTGGGTCACACACTTCACACCATGCACCCTGGATGGGGCTGGCCCCGTCCCAGCCACTCACTGTACCCTGGGCATGACTCATAATGAGAGCAGCGTTACCCAGGCACATTGCACCAGGGTCCCATTCCATTGGCATTCTGCTCCTTTTTTTTTTTTTTTTACCCCAGAGACAGTGCTTCAAAGTTGGGACACATTTTTGGGACATTCAGGGCCAATAGAACCAGAAAAAAGGCCCAGGAAAACGGATCTCTCATGCCCACAGACAGAGCTCAGTGCCAGGCATGCATAGAACCAGGATTTGTGCAAATGTCAATCGCAAAAAACGTCGTTTCCCAAAACTGCCCGACTATCCCTTGGAACAACGCAAAATGTCAAAGTTCGCGTGGGAGCAGCGTAGGGATTTTCGCGTGAGCAGCGTTAATCAGCCCGGGACTCCCGGGCTGAACCTTGTCTGCACAAACTCAGAAAAATGACTAAGTCGATGGGCGGCATATGGTACTCTGGATATGGTACTCTGGATATGGTACTCTATTGGGACTTTGTTAGAGACCCCCAGCAGCACTCTTTTCTTTCTTTCTTTCTTTCTTTCTTTCTTTCTTTCTTTCTCTCTTTCTTTCTTTCTTTCTTTATTTTTTTCTTTCTTTCTTTCTTTCTTCAGTGGGTTGTCTCTGGAGCCCTGTTGCACCCAGTATTGGCACAAATTCTACCCCAGACACCAGTGCATTATTCGAGCTGATTTTGCATGTTTTCTTTCTTTTTCTTTCTTTCTCTTTTTTTCTTTCTTTCTTTCTTTCTTTCTCTCTCTCTCTCTCTCTCTTTCTCTCTCTTTCTCTCTTTCTTTCGTTCTCTTTCTTTCTCTCTTTCTTTATTTTTTTTCTTTCTCTTTCTTTCTTTCTTTCTTTCTTTTTTGAGGGGGGGTTTGTTTGTTTTTTTCCACTAAATCCCAATTGAGGCTTAAAGTAGAAATAAAAAACTGTGGCGCTTAGAGGGTTAACACCTTCATTTATTACTTTGTTTACTGAATAATAGGTAACAATTTATAATACAGATCCCTTAACTACTACTACACTATATATAATTACATACTATAACTACTTAATTAATGCAAAATGGCTTTAAATGTCCATGAGAGAAACTGCGCAGAGGTAAGAATGCATGTTTGTGAAAGTATTTTTGAGCAATAAGATATTTAAAAGTAACACATATTTTTCTAATTTGACTTTTCTGAGCTTTTAACCATGTCCTAACATTATTCCCTCGTCAAAATCATACCTGGAGTTGTATTTAGCTTCATTTACGCTAGTTTGACGAATCCTGTTTAGTCAGCCCTCTCCCTCTGAGCCTCAAAAACACTCAGAAAACACATTTTTTCAAGATGCCAAATCAAATAACGCGTAATATTTGTCCTTTAACGCCCTGTCGCGGAACATTCCTGGCAAATTCAATAACACCTCCGCGCGGACAAGCAGCCGGCAGACCCCCACCCGCGCCAGAAAAGTTCCACAGCGCACCTTTAATCCAGCCTGACGTCGCGGTCGCCGGCGCCTGTCAGAGCGGCGGAGTGACAGCTTGGCTTATGACGCGGAGACGAGCGGAGCGGAGGCAGAGGAGGGAAACATCGTGTGTGTCGGGGCGAGATGAGGAGCGGCGGCCATCATGTCTTCTTCTGACAGAGGCTTTGGAGAATCGCTGAGCCCGGAGTTTATCACAAAGCACACATCACGGACCGGCTGCCCGCGGATCAGGCACGGCGCCCACGGCTTAACACAGGATTTCTCAAGTACTGCGCTGGCTTCAACCCGCTCCACATGCCCAGCGACTTTATTTAAAGGGGAAGGATTGTGCAGTACTCAGGCGGTTTAAAGTACTTTTGGAAATGTTACATTGTGTGCAAATGCTAAAAGTTGGGGAATTTTTGTTGTGTTGTTTTGTAGAGTGACGTTCTGCTTGCGCTAACTTGTAGAGAACAACAGCTACTCGGGAGAAAGTTTCAGTTCAGGAAAGCAGTCATTGTTAATTCATTCATTTTCTACCGCTTATTCCCGTTAGGGGTCGCGGGTGACTGGAGCCTATCCCAGTGACTTTGGGCCTTAGGCGGGGTACACCCTGGACAGTGGCCAACTCGTCGCAGGGCTGACACAGAGAGACAGAGACAAGGACAGACAACCATTCACTCTCACATTCATTCACTACGGGCAATTTAGAGTTGTCAATGAACCTACACAGTCATGTCTTTGGACGGTGGGAGGAGCCAGAGAACCCGGAGAGAACCCACGGTAACACGGGGAGGACATGCAGACTCCACCCAGAGAGATCGTGTTATGTTGGGGTGGTTCGGAATTCGAAACCACGATGTTGGGGTGGTCTGGGATTCGAACCCACGATCTCCTTATTGAGAGGCAGAAGCTCTAGCCGCTCTGCCACCGTGCACCCAGCAGTCATTGTATTTTGCAAATTGTCGATGACTTCTGAGAGTGAAGGAATACATAAAAATGACAACTTGCATTTTTGACATTCAGCCTCGCATCGTTTCTCTTTCTGTAGCGCATTTACAACAACAGCATCTGCCCAAAGTGTGTCACATGCACGTCGTGGTAAAAACAACACAGAAAAGTACAATATTATCACAAACACAACGAAAAACAGTGACCTTGTGTTGAAAGCCAGCGCAAAGAAATGTGTCTTAAGAGCAGATTTCTTGTTTATTAGACTTTCTAGAAATCTTGGTCAGGATTGACAAGTTTGAAAGTGGTCTGTCATTTGTATAAAGTGGTACCCGAGTTAATTATCTAAGCCCTCTGTTACCGGCAGAAGAAGGTGCAAAGATTATCAGCTTGTCCCCACTTGCACGCTGAAACATTAGCTGCTAGCTTCGACGTAGAGACGATTGTGGGTGAAGGCAAATTGACCGAATCAGTCAGAAATTGTGCGGAAGAGCAGAGCATGTCCTGTCTAACCACTTAATGACATCGCGAAGTGGAGCTGCAAGTTTTAAGCTTTGAAACATCGTTATGAGATCAGGTAAGTTCATTTGGCAAAGATATGTGGCCTTTCTGGGAGCCTTCTTGACCTGAAATGACTCTGAAATGTTTTTTTTTTTGTGTGTGTGTAAACTTTTCAGAACAATTGCCGCCGTTTGCCGCGGAGGAGATCGTTTTCTTCATGTGGAAAATCCCATCCTGAGGTTTTCCTGTTTCTGATCCTTCGTCTCTTCACGCCGCACTCATCGCTGCACGCACTAATCCCACCAGGGGGCAGTATTTTGGCTGAGATGGGCGAGCGTCGACACTTGCTTCGATGGTGCTTTCAGTGCGAGTGGAACCGCCTGAGGTCATCTGGACAAGTGGACATACATTTAATAAAGTCGATCATGAGAGTTTTGCAGTTTTGTTGTTTGTCGAAGACTTTTGGCAGTCCGAAATTTAAAGATAAATGTTTGCTCTGAACTGTATGTACGTAATATGACAATGGTAACGTTTCATCACTTTGAAACTCATGGATCGGTAGCCACTATGTTTTGTGTCAAGCTGAAAAAAACCTGAAAAAACAGACTATTTTACTGATTTGAGCTAGACTTTCACATGGACATCGTTTGAAGCTCATGTTCTCGATCACTTAAGTCTGGTAAGATTAGAACTACTCTGGAGCCAGTCCATTGTATTTTGACCTATAGCGGTTAGCATTGAGTCAATAAACATGTTATGAATTAAGGCGAGACACTACTGGCAAAACTTCTTTTTGTCAGTTTGCTCTCTCAACACATAGACTTTAATGTGGAAACAGCAAACTTGTCCAATCTGCTTGTTTTATAACTTCATTTAATCCACTTCACCCATAGATTTCTCTGGGACATTGTAACTTTAAAGGCAGGTTTCTTAAAATGCATTTTTCTCCCACAAAGATATACAGATCAGCCTTAAAGTAGCGCCTACACCAAACTGTACAATCTTCTTCTGAACAAGATTTTGACGGAACGTACAGAAGGATTTGTTAATATCTAATTCTAAGTCTTAATTTATTTAAGCTTTAAGAGGGAAAAAAAGGGGCGGAATTTGTATTTTTAGGTCAATTTTCAGTTAAATCTGGTTTGCTCCTCCCTTTTTTGTAATTAATATGTGTACAAAATGAACCAAAAAATGTAAACCTGGTTCTGTCAGTTTTTCAGATTTATATGTCCCAAATATGTGCAATTTTGGCAGTTTTTACCCATAAAATGCCTTCTTTTTAGATGAAAATATAACAGTGGTGAAAAACTTATAATACAGTTTTTTCTCTTACTTTATGTGAGTAAACTACAGGAGAAGTTTCAAATTGAGATCTAGTAATTTAAGATTTTTTCTTATTCACCTGCAGTGTCCTCCCTTAATCATTTATGAATAATCCAGAGGTTTTGAGCAGGTATCAACCTTTCGACCATTTAGGTGAAGTCTTGTTAAAATTCATTGTCGAGAGTATGAACCTGTTATATAATAATTAGTGTAAAACTTTTCATTTTAGCTAAAGAGAAACTAACTTTTCTAATGTTGAGTTTCTGTTAGGAATAGTAGTGACATTCAACATTCTCTTTGACGTGTTACTGGTGAGAGCAGATAAATTACATCAATATCATGTTAATAAACCCATTAATTTGCACGTGAAGGAACGTTTGATTTGACATAACTCTCGTTAGCATCGGCCAAGTGTAGGCGTTTGAGCAACGGGCAGAGGGAGAATTTCACGTCTGAATGTCAATGAACTCAGCACATCGCTCTGCACAACTGTTGTTTGAGTGATGCTGTCCATGGTCCTGAAGTGGAGTTTCCTGAACACTTTTACATCCAAAACACACAAAGAACACATGTGAGGTAAAAAATAACTGATAATTCTCTGACCTTTTTGACCAAATATACTTTATCTGTTTATTATTTGTTTAATTTTAAAATGATATGTTCCACAGTGTTGTATTGTGGCATTCAGGCAAAACTATCCAATCTGCACCTCAACATGTTAAAGGCAGTTTTTTAGTGCCAAAAAATGAGGTGAAATTTGAACTTTTATGTAATTTTTTTACACAAATGCTAAATAATGTATTCTTATTTTTTAATGAAAAGATTACATGATGAAAAATTTGTAATACATTTTTCCCCTTTTATCTATATAAGTCAACTACAGGGAAAAAATGTCACTGATTTTTGTAAATTTCTGATTTTTTCCAATTCACCTGCTGCTTCATTCTCAGATAGAAACATTTCCATCTCACATTTCATTGTGTATGTTTTTATTGCTCAAAAACACCTTGAAAAACATTTCTTCTACCTACGGCCAGCACTCCACCAGAAAAGTTCCGCAGTGCACCACTTGAAATATGATTACTGCGTGAACCAATGCAACAAATCCCACTCGAACGAGACATGACAAATACAGGAAAAATAATCACAGATATATAATATTCGAATGGTGCAGGTTTAAACTGTGTAGCTTTGTGTAATCCACTGCAGTCACTGATTGTTGCTCTCCTTAAATCCGGGACTCAACAATGACCAGATTATTTAAAAAACTCCACTAATCCAGCAGCAATCAACCCTGTCTGAGAGCGCTGCCAATGTTCGAGGGACTTTTACACAATAATAGCCGCAAGAAATGGACTATGTGGAAGAGAGGTGTAGAGAGCAGATAGGAACAGATGGGAAAATGTGTTTTGAAAGAAATAGTAGCATTAACATTGAAAGGAACTGTGTTTGTACATTGTAGACATACTTATTGGTGACCAGTGTAAACCCTTATGACCTGCCATACATGTCTGGCTAAGCAGCAGTTAGGTCATTTTAGGCCTATTAACTTATATTATACACTTGTACAACACTTACATTTCAAATTACAGCAATCTAAATAAGACCATGTTTCATACTTCAAGTAACAAAATGCCCATTAAATCACCACCGACAAGGCCACCTGTGATGGAAGGTTTCTGATGTGTCACAGCAGTCGTGGCTCAAAACTGTAGGTCGTAGGTTTTACAGTGAAGCAGGAACAAAGATTAAACCATCGTATAACCAAAGACCACCTGCGATCAAACCTTTATCAAACCTGTTTGATATTTTAGAACAGAGCCCTCCTCTCACTCCATCTACAATCAAGCTCAGTCAAACATGTGACCAACGGTGAACAGAAACACCTGACCAACAGTAAACACACACACATGATCAACAGTACCCACAAACATGTGACCAACAGTAAACACAAACATTTTCTCAACAGTACACACAAACATGTGACCAACAGTACACAGAAACACCTGACCAACAGTAAACACACACACATGATCAACAGTACCCACAAACATGTGACCAACAGTAAACACAAACATTTTCTCAACAGTACACACAAACATGTGACCAACAGTACACAGAAACACCTGACCAACAGTAAACACACACACATGATCAACAGTACCCACAAACATGTGACCAACAGTACCCACAAACATGTGACCAACAGTAAACACAAACACGTGACCAACAGAAAACACAAGCATGTGACCAACAGTAAACACAAACATGTGACCAACAGTAAACACACACACATGATCAACAGTACCCACAAACATGTGACCAACAGAAAACACAAACATGTGACCAACAGTAAACACAAACATGTGACCAACAGTAATCACAAACATGTGACCAGCAGTAAACACAAACATGTGACCAACAGTAAACACAAACATGTGACCAACAGTAAACACAAACATGTGACCAACAGTAATCACAAACATGTGACCAACAGTAAATACAAACATGTGACCAACAGTAAACACAAACATGTGACCAACAGTAATCACAAACATGTGACCAACAGTAATCACAAACATGTGACCAGAAGTAAACACAAACATGTGACCAACAGTAAACACAAACATGTGACCAACAGTAATCACAAACATGTGACCAGCAGTAAACACAAACACTCCTCAGAGTGACAGCCGTCATGACCTGCTCCTCCTCCTCATTTCACTTTCATTTAGCAACTTTTAAAGGCGTTAAAAAAAAAACACTAGCATGTAGCGCTAGCCTCTGCTGACCAGTATGACTCAGTGACTTCACCCCACGGGGTCTGGAGCCTGATGTTCCCTCAGACAAACTTTGGTTGATTGTGTGAAACATCTCACAGTGTGACTGTAGACTGTATTACCACTTTACATTTTCTTTGTCTTACAGTGTGACATCCATCAATCTTATAAGACAAAAACAGTCATGCAGGGGACACCCAGCGTTATACTTGGCTAAGATGGCGCAATGGATGGACTCAATTTGAAAATGGACTTTCAACTAAATGGGACTTAAATGTCGGACAATTTATGATTTTTTTTTCCCTCTTTTTTTCTTTGGATGTTAAAATTCCACTATTATGAGCAGTTTTGCAGGTTTGAACCGGAAGTCAATGGACCTGTTTCTATTCCTACTCCGTTTCATGTAGTTCAATGCAAAGCTCTCGGAAAAAGGAAAACGCCTACTTTAATGTGACATGAAATGAACTGCTTGCAGAGGAGGGGTCGCTTGAAAGCAGGTGAACAACTGAAATGAAAAGAAGACTAAAAAAACAATACAAAATCAAAGTACCGCTGCTCACACTGTTTACTAATGTCCCCATATAAACCCAGCCTAGATCAATCATCACGGAAAAACACAGCACAGTTGCGTGTCCGGTTCGACTGCTAAAGCTTAATTATATTTCTAAATGCTTCAAGAACAGCTATCTGCAATGTGTAATATTTCAAATTTATAAACCATCTGCGTAATAAAGATAAGGTATTCAATTAAGCCGGCCGTAAAAAAGTCCACGTTATTAAAAATTAATCGTGGCGCGTATTGCTTTGATTTTTAACTACTTAATTACAAAAACAGCGAGAGAGGCATTTCGTCATCGCGCTATCGAGCGGTGAGCGCGGGCAGGCGGCGGTGAAGTCATGTGTGAAACTATACGAGGAGGAGGCGGCTCTGGCCCGGCTCAATATGCAACGAGGAAGAGCCGGCGGACCAGGCCTTTGTGATACGAGGCCACAAGTGCTCACGGGAATCATGAAGAGGCGAGCGAACGGAGCGCAAGGGAACGAACGTACCAGAGGACAGCCGGGGCAGATGGACGTGAAAGAAGGTAAAAAAGGGAGGAGCCGACGGAGCTCCGGGTTCTCCTGTCGACCCAGAACATGCACCAAAAGTAAAATCCTTCACTCTTTTAGTCTCAGATGTCTTCTATCTAGCTTCAATGTACGACACCCATGGATCATTTTTAATTTTGACATATTTAATTGTAATTTTTATAGATCTGAAGTGCCTATGACAGGTTGGACCACTCAATTGATAAAAATGCAGTCAAGAGAAATATATTTCAAATTTTGTTAAAGTACTTTGCAAATTTTATCACGGTTTAGCAATTTAGTGTTTTTTAGTTTTACTTCCTGGTTGTAAATGATGACATCACACTAGGAAATTACCTAGCAACCATCCTGTACACTGGGCCAAAACTCATTTAATGTTACAGATTCTTTTAATTTTATAAATAAAAATACATGTGAAAGCCTTTATTTTGTTGAATCAATATTTAAAGGATCAAAAAAAGTGGTTTCTTTTGTGTAAATTATGCATAACCTTTGTCTCCATAGTGTGTATCTGTTTACTTCCTGTTATTTTCAACATATTTGTCAACTTTTCTCCACAAATGGCTGCTTGATTGCTGTGAAACTAAAATATATATGTACAACTGGTATTAATACACCAAATAAAGTCATACGCACTTTATATGATCTAAAGGAGAAAAAATATTCCTTGTGTGGGTTGTTATTGGCCTTTAAAGATGCTCGTGATTATCTTTCCTTTGACATCTCATGTAGAGCTAAAAATAAATTGTTTTGTCCCTAAAATATCTTCTGCCTTTGCACAGTTTCATTTGTTACAGTCAGACAGTGGGATCAACTTCCCGAAATTGTCCGTAGACTTTCATAATTACACTCCAAACTTAAAACAGCACATTTACGATAATCAACAGTGTCAACATCAGCCAAGTTAAATTGTATTTGTAAATTTGTATAACATTTATGAATCATTCTAATGTGATGTTCCTAATGCTACTTATATTTAATAGTGACATTTTATTGTCTATTTGTTAAGCTAATGACAATGAGCTGTAAAGTGCTGCAAATCAATTCTGTCCCTTCGTACATTTGTTTTCCTCACCTGCCCAGGGACTGCAGAGGGAAAACATCAGGAGCTAAATCTGGAGCAGATCATCTTTTCTTTTAAAGATGAATGAATGTGTACATGGTTCCAGTTAAATAAAGACAAACCCTAACTACATCTTTACAAATAACAATGCAGCTTTTTATGGCTTTGGCTTTTCGCTGCTTTTCGACACAATTACACACATTTGTATACAGTGTTTTTAATGGTAGCAGTACTGAGCTGCGACACAGTTCATAATCATAATTAGAGCGAGTCTGACAATGATTTACGGACTTTAAAACAGCGGAAAATTCTCGAAGTCACGCCACACATCGATTAAAAGTCACACGTCGAAGGAAGAGTGTTTTCGACGGTCGGACGAGGAGAGGATTTTCAAACCAGGATTCATCAGACTAGTGTGAATGAAGCAACTCCAGGTATGTTTTTGCAAATGTCTCAGCGTTAGAACATGGTTAGAACAAGCTCAATAAAGTCAATTTTATATAATAGTTATCAGTTAATAAAAAAAAACAAGTCAGCGTGGCGGTGATTTGCGTTGGCGCCTTTGCATTACGTCGCCCCGTGGAGAGCTACACAAAGCTGTCGAGTCTGTCAGAGTAAAATAGCAGAATGAAGTGAGTAAAGAACCGTGGGTGTGGAGCGGTGAAACATGGACGGACGGCGCAATGACGTCGTGACCGCAGAAGAATAAAGAAGACTCAAAAAATGCACTGCAAATAGTTTAATGACAAGGGAAACAAAGGCAGGGAGGACACATGTTGTGCAAATCTTAATTTTTTGAGCTTTTTATCCATGTTATAACACGCAAACCTCATCCAAATCATATCTAGAGTTGTTTTAACTTCATCCACACTTGTTTGATCAATCCTGTTTAGTAAGTCCTCTCCCTCTGAGCCTCAAAAACACTCCCCATCTGTGTCATAGGTAAAGCTCTGAGATCTTGCATTTTTTTATCTCCATGAATAACCAGCACACTCGTTCTGAGCATATTTGCCTTAAATCCTGATCATTTTAAAGGGCCTCTGACAGGTTGAAATACACATTTAACTAAAATGCAGTTAAGATAAATATATTCACATTTCTACTAAAATCTTTACAAATTTTACCCCAGTTTAGCTATATTTTAGGTTTTAAATTTTACTTCCTGGTTGTAAAGTATGACATCACACTAGGAAATTACCATAGCAACCACACTGTACACGGGCCAAAACTCGTCACAGATTTTTTCATTTGACAGAAAAACACACGTGAACACCTTTATTTTGTTGAATCAAAGTTTCAAGGGTCAAAAAAGTAGTTTATTTCATGTAAATTATGCATAACCTTTGTCTCTCCAGCGTGATGTCATCATCTGTTTACTTCCTGTAATTGTCTACGGATTTTTCAACTTTTCTCCATAAACAGCGACCTGATCAGTGCAAAACTATAATTTATATTTACAAGTGGTATTAATACACTGAATAAAGTCAAAATTAGAAAAGCATAAAAACCTGTCATACGCACTTTAACTGTTTCTGATTTAGCATGTCGGGGGAAAGCTTGGTTTGTTTATCCCACCTGTGTAATTCCCTCTGTAGCCAGTAGACGGAGCCAAAAGTGTAAATGACATTAGGAATTTTGTTTTTTTGGGGGGGAAAAAAGAAAGTTCTATTTCTAAAACATGAAAGGTAAAGTGGTAGTTTCCTCTTTATTAGATGGTGGACAAAAAACAATTAATTTTTTAAAAGTCAGCGGGCCCAGTGCCTCTTATGGGGTAATAGACAAAATAAATTCATAATTAAACTGTCACAATGTTTTAGATATAGATTGTGAATGAAACTGTGCTCCATCAAGATTCCAAACTCTTTCTCTTCATACTCTTTCCAGAACGAGAGAGGTGGGACTGTTGAACTCGGGACCTGGTTATAATGATTCTTTTTTCAATCCTAAATAGTCCATCACACGCAGTATCCCTCCTGCCCTGCGCATGTGTGAGGACTGCTCCGCGTGAGAGCGATGAGAGGTTAAAGAGGCGCAGACGTGGGTAAAGGTCAGCCGATCAGAACCGCCCAGGGCCCGCTCGCTTCACGGCCGCCTCCCCACAGCTCAAACACAGCATTAGCATTATGGATCTGTATCGATGCCGCAGAAACAAATCCAGCTCGTTCGACGTAAAAGGGAAAGTAAAAAAACGTAGCTCATTTCGGTGACTCGTGACCTTTTTATTGCGCTGGCCTTTTGCGCTGGGAGAGAGCGTGTTCCATTTGTTTCGCTGGATTGTTTATTGATAAAGTGATCGATTCCTTTGTGTCTGTTTGATTTTGTGTAGCCAAATATGTTTTAAAAATGCTACTGGAGTGACGTATGTGAGCTAATGCTGCGCGCCGGTCGTCCTTGGAGGTTAGATCCACACTGGAACAGCCTCACATCTCGGAATTCCTACTTGGAGCCTGGCAACATTTCAGAACCCTGAGTTTATCTGAGTTAGCCACTACAGCATGTCTGTGCCTTCAAACGTTTGGTTAAAGCAGTGGTTCTCAAACTTTTTCAGTCGCGACCCCCAAAATAACAATAGTTCACATTCGCGACCCCCAAACACAAAAAATAGGTGACACGCAAAGTGATAAATTAGCCTTATATCTATTGTTTGACTTTATTTTGAGAATAAAGACCAAGAAAAATGACTGCAATAGGCCAACAAATAGGAATCTACATTTACCACTGCATTTGAAGAGTGTCAAGCCTTGTTTAAGACTATTGTATCAGATACCCAGATGTACTGTATCATATGGGGACCCCCAGAAATCATTTCGCGACCCCCATTGGGGTTCCGACCCCTAGTTTAAGAACCACTGGGTTAAAGTGTGATAACCGACAGATAAAATATAGATAGTATTTCACTTTCAACTTGTGTTTTAACGGAGTAATAATAGTAATAGTTTTTGTTATTTCTTTAGTATCAAACAAAAGCAAGAGATGGTGTAATTACCTTGACATGTTTCGCCACAAACTTCCACCTTCATCAGAAGCGCCACATGATGGTCGCTGGTGGTGGTTGGAGAACTGTGTCTCGTGCGGGAAAGTTGGAAACCCCCTTTGTCTCAGTTCTAGTCCAGTTTAAGAGTAAAGTCTGTAACAGTCCATAACATGGTTATAGCGTTTGCAGTGGTCTGGTATAACAGATATTAAGTTGTTCTGGTTAGTCTCCCTGCTGTCTCTTTTCATATTCTTTTTGTGTTTGTTTTTTGGTATATACGTTCTCTCTGTTTGTCCTGTGTTTCTTTGCTCTTTAAATATGCTTTGTACCTCATGGTCAGCCTGGTAGCCCTGACAGGCGCGTCAGGTCGACCACCACAGCTCTTAGATCAGTCACACTGACCATTGAGTGATGTTTCTGACAAAGGCGGAAGTTTCTGTCAAAACATGTCAAGGTAATTATATAATCTCTTACCAAAAACTATTTTAAATAAGACAAATGAAATGATGATGAATATTTTGTATTTATTTCAATCTCCTTTAGCTCGACCACACACTCTTCCTGAAGTCGATCCAATATCTTTGCAGAAGAACACTTTTATGTGCAAGCCATCATTAGGCTTGACCCTTGACCCACTAACGCACATTAAAGTGAGACACTGAATAGGAAAACATCTTAAAATTAAAGATATAATTTTGAAACATCATTTTAGCTTCATTATTATTATCATTTCGTGTGTAAAATCAGCCAAAGTTGCAAACATTTGGTACATCACAATCTGAAAAATGGATGGAACCAATTTAACATTTTTGTTAGGTTCGTGTTTACACATATAGCAACAAATTACAGAGGAAAAAAAAAAAGGCCTGTAGTGTCTCGCCTGAAATCCGGGCCGCCAAGGAAAAATATTTGGGCACCCCGGTTTATACTGTCAGAAAATGTGTATGTTACGTCTTAATTGATGCCACAGACATAAGGATTCTGTTTCATAATCCAGTGCTACTTTTATTACACAATTTTTCTTCACAAACTGCCACAAAACAATCGCCACAGGTTCTATCCATCAAACTAAATCATAATTGGGCAAACATGAGAACCCGTCATGTGCCCTTTTCTACGTTCACATGGAGAAACAAACATTACATCCACTCCTCCCTCCGTCCCGTTCAGACTCTCCCCCCGTGTGTCCAGCTCGTTTCTCCTCTCCGGCCCCATCTCCGCTCCTGCAATCCTGGCCGTCCCGGAGGATTTGAGCCCTCTGCCTAAAGCCGCCCGCATGGAGGTGACCGCATGAGTGAGCAGCGGCGCCGGCCTGCCTTATCGGACCCTCGGCATCGCGCGCTCAGCTCCTGGTGCATAAGCAATATTTCCACCCGCGCTCCTCCCCGCAGCCTCCCCGGAGATTTATCGGGCTGTTCAAGTAGAAAATGAATACTTTACACTTCACTTGGCTGATCAATTACCTACAAGCTGTTGCCGTATTTTGTTGCTGGTCAGAGAGGTAGTGATAGAAGCTCCATAGAGAGAAATCTGCTACTCGACAAATGGCCAAATCGCAGCGAGAAAGAGCCCGCGGTTATGAATTTGGCGAACGATAACGTCTCCCTAGCGAGGTTTCATCCGGAGCGCACACAAATCGCAAATTGTTTGAAAACAAATTAAAATGAAAGAGGCTGATTAGCGCTGGTTAATTTGCGGCTGGGATGGTATGAGAGCGCTGAGTGAGGAGGAATGCGGAGACAAACCGAGCATTTATGAAATCAATACGACGGCACGCGTGTGAAGCTACGTGGCTTAAAGACGCACGGATTATACACAGGAAGTTTACAAGTGGACCAGCAATCCAGTCTGCAGAGGGTTGAGAGTTTACAATTTTTTGGTGGCTCTCTCAACATACAGGCCAGGGCTGATCAACTTAAGGCCGGGGTCCAAATCAGGCCCTCCAAGGGATGATACGGCCCTCGACCCATCTCCCAGAAATATAGAAAATATTTTTAGCTCTTGTTATTTGTTTAGTCCTGGTTTAGTCCTGGTTTTGACTTGGTTGAGACCTGGTTTAGACCTTGTTTAGTCCTGTTTAGACCTGGCTTAGTACTGGTTCATATATGGGTTAGTCTTGGCTTAGTCCTGGTTTAGACCTGGTTCAGTTCTGATGTTAGATGTTAAAGCCTATAGTATTATTATTATTATATATTTTTTTTTCATATTTCAAAAAAGTTTCAAAAACCATCCAAAAAAAATCTGTCTGTCGGTAAAATAAACTCGAATAACCCTGATATTGGCTTTCATGTGGAAACAACAAATCCGTCCAATCTGCTTCTAAAGATGTTTTATTACTACATTTAATCCACTTCATCCATAGATTTCTCTGGGACATTGTAACTTTAAAGGCCGTTTTGTTAAAAAGCATTTTTCTCCCACAAAGACATAAAGATCAGCCTTAAAGTAGCTCCTAAACCAAACTGTACAATTTTGTACGACATAAGATTTTGAAAGCGCGTAAAGATGGATTTGTTGATCTCTAATTCTAAGTTGGTTTTATTAAAGTGTTAAGTCTCAAAAATTAGGCACCATTTAAGTTTTAGGTCAAGTTTTCAGATTCTTTAATTTTTCAGCTTTAAATGTCTCAAATATGTGCAATTTTGGCTGTTTTCAACACGTGAAATGGCTTATAACTAAATAAAAACATTACATAATGAATAACTTGTAAAGTTTCAAATTGATATTTTTTATTTAAGATTTTTTTTCTGCAGTGTCTCACCTTTTGCCTTGCCTATTGATTCAAACTCACAACATGGCGACCTGCCCCACACGGCAGGCATATGTGCTATCCAGTCGACCATGAGCGTAGAGTGTGCTTTCACTATATTTTAGTCACATGGTCATTTTGGTCACTATGGGTATTTCACATTTTCTAATTCACAAGAATGACTCCATTTGGAAAAGACACTTTACAAACCACACCTTTATTTCAAATGAGGTATTTAGACGTTGGAGCGCTCTCCGCTGTCAGCAGTGGGAATGACCAAGGAAAAAATAAATAAATGAAGCTCTTAGGCAACGTGAGTGCTATGCTAATTAAGTGGTGGGCCTGCAATTATCAGGGAATCTGAATAAATTCCTCGCCACTTGTATTGCTTGCTCGTTTTTTCGTACTCATGTCTTTTGCCCGAGTCCTTTTTGAGGCGAAAACAGTGGTCGGCTATCGCTGTGCGTGTTATCAGCCAATAACACATCTGGAAATGTTTTAGTGCCGACAGAAGCCCCGCCCACCTGTTCTTCAACTTTTGCACTTTGCAACCATGATCGAAGATATACTTTTGATGAGGAAACAATGTTATGACATAATTAAAAGCTCAAGAAAGTTAATTTTGTGTCCTTTAAAGGTGCTGTACCTGATTTTTACTGTTTAGAAATGTGAAAACAGAACTAGTTCATCTACCTGAATTTCTGCATGTAAGAAAATAACATCTGTTTTACTCCATGCACAGATATATTGTAAAAGCATCTATTCGGGTGAAAATGAGACCACAGCACTTTCTCTGCTTCTGTTTATAGAGCGTTTGATTTTCCGAGAAGCAGGAAGCATCCTAATGTTTTTTAGCTTCACCCAAGACGCCAAAACTCGCTCTGGGCTCAGAGACTCATGAAAAGTGCTTATAAACTCAGTGCAGAGAATATTTAGGATGCTGGGACTGCATTAGGAAAGAGAGAGATACATGTCATTGATGTTAAGACTGGAACACAAACTATTTCTGTTTTTTACGTTTAAAAACAGTAAACATCAGGTACAGCCCCTTTAAGTAACAAAATTGAGTGCTTCTTCTACCGCGGCTATAAAACTTCTTAGTAACAACAAGTGTCTCCTTTTTCTCGTTTTTCGACCAGGGGGTTCCCAAACTTATCAGGCCGGGACCCTCAAAATAACCATTAAACTGACTTGGGACCCCAACAGCAAAACGTAAAAGACGTCTCTGACAAATTTTTAACAATTTAAAATTAGGTTTAGTTGTATTTATTTACTGAATGACCCAATTTCACTAAAACATACTATTTTCAAGTAGAAAAGAGATTAAAGTATCATAATTTTAACATAACACCTCGTTCATGCTTTGCAACCTCACTTTGGGGAACCACTGCGTTAGACTACGTTATTTAAAAGTTCAAATCCTCCAAGTAACAATCTTTCCGAGCTTGTATTTTGCAGCCTTACTACATTTGCGTTCATCTCCTCTGAACACATGTTGTACAAAGTAAAGTTTGCTTCCATCGTGACCTCTGCGGAAGGACATGTTCGGTACATCTCCACCTCATCTGGGCGACGCTGATTTTTTTTATCCCCCTTTTTTTTTTTCCTCCAGTCGAATTAGTGAAGAGTCTGTCTCAATCAAACACTTCCATTGTCCTCCAATCAATGCCCTGATTGCAGCACAGACACCGAATGTGCTTGGCAGCGCTAATAATGGAGCACTATTCATCAAGGGACATTCACAGGCACAAGTTGGCAAACCCTCCAGCCTCCAGCGCCGCGGTGGCAGAGTGATCACTGTCGCTAATAAAACACATTGAGAATACATCAAGCGCAGGGGAAAAGTAGTTGGCACGAGCAGAAGGGAACCACGTACGAAGCCAGTTTGTGAGTTAAACACTTTAGAGAGCTTAAAGGGTTCAACCAGCCGTGGGTTCTGGAAATTTAACGCGCGTGCTTTCAGAGTCGGCAATGTGGATTTTTGACAGTTTTTCTTTTTGCTTTTGAATAATGATGATTTGCTTAGTAGAAGTGGATTTAGCGAGAGAGAGACGTGTTGTGGAAGATTGACAGTAGAGCGTTTTACAATGGTGTAATGTTTGCGTGTTTAAAATGTACCTGCAGGTCAGAGGGAGGGAGGGGATTTTCTATGGTTGTGTGAAAGAAATAAGGTAATGTAAGGTGATGTGATGTAAAAAAAAATTGGGAAATACTCCTACACGTTCTGCATACTAAGCAGAAAATATTATATTTCCAGTGCATTATGCAAACTGAACGAATTGGCACCCAAAATCACAACATTTGCCATTTGCCTCAATGGGCCGCAGGTAGAAAGCAGTTTAAATAAACGATATTCAAGAGAATTTAGCAAATGATCTACTGTCCTTGACCCTCAAGGGAAAACTACAAAAACCCTGTGGGAAAAAGTAAAAACCTTGATGTGAACCACAGTGAAGGAGAGATCCTACTCCCACGGACGGACAGGCTGCAGATGGACCAGGACTGACACATCTAGAGCCAGAACACTCAGGAGGAAGGAAGGTGGATCATCTAGTGTAGAGAGAGTTCCTCCTGGCAGATAAGGAACAGTTCATCTAGTGTAGAGAGAGTTCCTCCGGGCAGATGAAGAACATCCGGGTCTACAGCTCAGGGTGGTGAGATGGAGGTTGTCACTGGAGTAGCTGCCATAGAGTCTGAAACAAACAGAGGAGTTGCAATTAGATGTGATTAAACCTGGCACAGAGATTAAAGGACACATATTCTGTTACAGTGAGTTTGTCTCTCTTTAAACCATGTTCTAACAATGTTCTGTCATCAAAAACATACCTGAAGTTGCATCACGTTGTTTATGTCTGACAGCGCCACAAACATGGAATTACTTAAAGTCTTAAAGTTTTTGTGAATTGTTGAAGTCATAAACAAATAATTTACTGACATTTCTTATCCCGTGCAAATGTTCACAATAGAGCCCCAACGTTGTGGGATAATTTGACAGAAATGATTTTGAATGTGTACTGATTTGTTTCAGATTAGCTGAGATGATAAACTACAGTCCACTCACCGCAGACATGCATGTGTGTGTATAGTGCATTAAGTTGCAGTTTGTAGGATGTCTGAAAATCAAATGTTCAAAGCAAAGCAGTTCTTTCTTTCTTTCTTTGTGTATGTGTATGTGTGTGCATGTGCGCGCACGCGCGTGTGTGTGTGTGTGTGTGTGTGTGTCTCACTGCCCTGTTTTCTAAAAGCATTGTGTTCTGTTGTTACAGTTTTCACCATCTATAACAAAATCGAAAACAAAACATCCTCATGGTCTTGTGACCCAGCTGTTTTTTTGCTCCTGGTCCCTCTCTGCCTTGTTTTCTGCCCACGGCTAAGTTCCTAACAATCTCAAGACTTCCCGCATGTACCGCGAGATTTGGTGCGTCAAGCTCATTTAAAGCAGGCTAAGTAATTTCAGCAACAGAGCTCCCTCTGCAGCTCTCTTGTGAAAATACACTGGCAGTAAAAAGATGCAAAAGCTTCTTTTTTTCCCCCTTCCTTTTCATTGAAATAAGTCAGTACAATCACATACAAAAATGAGAGTTTGTAACCACCACACGGACTCATAAGGTAAATAAGCTTAAAGCTATTTACATTTCTAAATTTCTTATTAGAAGAAACTCACAAGTTAACACATACAAAACATTTTATGTTATATATCTCTTTTTTAAATATAAAAAAGAGAACCAAGATTTCTCAAGAGAGTTGTCTTTGGGTCGGCAGGTTTTCCGTGCAGAGACAGCAGGGGGCGATAGCGGGAGCTTCATACGCAAAAATCCATTTGCAACCACCACACAAACTTACAAAGACATTTAATAAGATACTTATTACTTACTTTAAACAACTTTAAACGTGGCCATGCTCTGTTGTTCCAAATGCGTGTGGGTCTTTGTAGCTGCAGAGCCGCTGCAGATGCCTCTTGCCTTGTGACAAAGCGCTGTGTACTCTGAGTGACTTTATTAAGTGGACCTGGCCAGGTTCCAGACACTGAACGCTCCACTGCTGGCCAGCTAAAAGCCCTCGAACCAAAGACAAAGATAAAGAGTGCAATTATCTGTCAGTGCGGTAGGAGGCGCTGCAGTTAACCCTTTATGGACTTGACAAACATGATTTGTGGACTCTCTTTATGAACTGTTTTGTGAGGTGTGTATTGAATGACCTGTGCTTCAAATCGAAAGAACGTTCAATCGCGTTTGCACTCTGCTCATTAACCAATTTGAACCCAATACTATGCAACTGCACATTTGTAATATACTGTAACATACTGCAAATATAGTCTGTCTTCCACTGTAAATAAGCACTACATCCTGTGTCTGTGTGTCATTAAACACACCATTTTCCTCCAAGCACAACCAGAACTTATGACGTTAGCCTTTTAATACCATTACTACTATTACTATTCTTCTGTTTGTAAGTATTTTTGTACATTCATATTTGATGTGAAAGAGCGGTGCCTCTATTAGAAAAACTGAACAGTGACTTAAGTACTCCACCTGGGACGAGCCAAAGTCACCCTCTATGGTCCAACAGTTAAAGTTTGGTGTTAATCCTTTTGTCAAAACTGGGCCATGTCCTCAGATTGATAAACAATTCTCCGGTGCGCTCTGAGCCATTATCCCGGCCTGGACCGTCTAAATGAAATCGCACTTTGTTTTTGCTGTGTTTATCAGCGAGGGAGATGATAAAATAATCCTGGATTGTGCAAATTGCAGGATTAGGGCTGAAATTCGTCACAATGGGACTGATTGAGAGTTTTAGCAAAAGCGACAATCGCGCCTGGCAAAGAATCTGCGGAGATCAACGCGTCAGATACGGAGGGGAAAAAAGTCATTTGTGGATTTTCGTATGCTAAGTCTACTATGACAAAGGTTGATAATTCCAAGCCTGTACATGCAAAGCGATGGCCGAGATTATGTTAGATTGATAAAACTTTGGCAAGAATCAGCGCGCCAAGTTTGCTCAATAGCCAAAGACTTTTATCTGTCTGAACGGCGCCAATCCATTCCATCTCAAGCTCATCTACTCATTTGTGAAGCTGGGGAAATTAATTTTAGTCCTGTCTCGCTGACGGTGATGGAGCGTGATCGCTAATGATGTTGTTGCCATGACGACGTGCAAGACAAAGCGTTTTCCATTTGTAAGCTCCATTTTCAACCCAAATTATATCTTTATATCGGCTTGTTCTGTTCCAGGAGAGTTGTGCGTGCTGCTAATGTTCGGAGAAAGTTTGAAATTATTGCAGTGTGGTTTGTTTTGGTAAAGGTGAAATGATGTAATGAATTATTGGATTTTGGCAAAAAGGAATTTGTGCAAAAGATTTTTTTAACAACCTTCTTCATTGTCATTTCCCAGGGTTGCCAATGTTGTAAAGGGCACTTCAAGGGCATGTCCAAATGACATTTTGTACCAGTGCGGAAGTGCTTTCTATGCCTGAAAAAGAAGTGAAATACCAAAAGTTTGACTTAGACTTGAGTACGACTTGCCCAATGACTAGGGATGTCAAGATTAACCATTTTTCAATAATTGTGATTATTTGCGGCCACAGTAGGTTATTTGTGGGAGTTTTAGAAGCCACGGTATACCGCAGAAAAGTCTTGCGTTAAGTAAAACGGGACTCGGACTTGTGTGGCTGGGTGTGGGCGGTGAACACAGCCAGAGTGCAGTGAGACTAACTCACCTCAACTGAAAGATGGCAGAAGGAACGACAGAACTCCTGGAGCTGTATCCACCCAAAAAGCAAAGTCTGCAGTGTTGTATCATTTTGGGCACCCTAAAGATGACGAGACGCCGATGGGTATTCAATTTGCAAAACTTGTCGTTGAAAGGTTGCAGCTAAAGATGCTAACACATCTGACACAATCCAGCGTCTTCAGGACAATCATCCGTCACAGTTTGCCCAAGTAAAGATTAATAAAAAGTGTCCAAGTTTAAATATCCAGATGATGAAAAAATCTGGCATTTTAAAGATTTATATCATTGGCTACATTTGAATAATAAGGACTTGGGACTTGACTCAGACTTAAAGGGAAAGTATTCTGCTATAGTGACTTTTTTTGAGCTTTTAACCATGTTCTAACAGTGTTCCGTCATCAAAAACATGCCTGGAGTTGCTTTTAGCTTCATTCACGCTATTTTAAGGAATACTGGTAAGAAAATCCCCTTCCCTCCGACCAAGGGCGTTGCACCAAATTCTGGGTCCCAGGTACAAATCTTTTCTTTGGGCCCCTAATCCATTATTTGTATAAGATTTATTTATCCCAGCAAATTATATATATTAAAGGTAATTATAGTTATTTTTTCATTCATTTCATTTTGCTAGAACATACTCCCTACTGTTTCTACATGCACTTAACAATAACTTGCTAATTATAGACATTCTGTGTAGCTACTGTACAGCACTGTTTGTGTTCTACAAGACCAATTTCACAAACATACTTTACTACCATAATAAAATACGCTAACTGCAAATTATAATCACTTTTATTTGTTAACAACTTGGCTGACATGAGAACATTTATTTCTTCTTGTTTGAAAGGGGTGATGGGGCCCTCAGATGTCATGCATAATAGTATTTAGTCTCTCAAGGACTTAACTCAACCACATTAAAGTATTAGTAAAAGTAGAACTATTAAAGAGTACAAAAATGAGAAGAAACTTTATATTTCCTGAAGGCAATTCCCTGCCTTGGGCCCCGGGGAAACGAGTACCCTTTCCCCTCCAGTCCGACGCCCCCCGCCTCCGACCGTCAAATACACTTCCTCCTGAACTCCCTCGATCGATTACGTTTTTTCCAATTTCAAACGTCACTTATCCCAGAATCGTCTTCTGTTTTAAGTCCTTAAATCATCGCCAGACTGACTTCCGTCTAAACACGATAACTGCAAACTAACTAGATCACGTGCATTTATCATTAACACGAGCTAATGCTTGTGTAAGCGCTAAGCAGCCAGTATATGGTCCCTAATCTCAGTAAGTGCCAGGGCAAACAGAGCCAAGCAAAGATGTTTTTTTAGCATGAGAAAACATGAGATGCCAAACGTAAGATGCTTAAGAACATGTTTAAAAGCTAACAACAATATAAAAAATACATAATAATTTTCCTTTAAGGCTGTGTGTTGTTGCTGGCAAAACAAGAATTGGGTCCCACTTCTGTGAAATACTAAAACAGGTCAAAAAGTAGCCTATTATACCCAGAATCAGGAAAATAGCTAATACTGTCTTGTGTAATGTAACCAAATACTAACTAAAAATGAGAGTAGTCACAGTGATTTTTTTATTGATTGACACTTGTCTTCCTATAATTCTATTGTCCGAATTGCATACATCTTTACACAATCTAAACTGTTTACTATAAATATGGCAATTTCAGCTCTTTGTGTATTAGCACTTTTACATGACAAGCCTGACCTTTCTGCTTCTTCTCACACATCACAGAGGAACAACAAACCAGGCGCTACCGTTAGCATAAACCCGTGCGTGCGCTCTCATTGACATAAAATATAGTAAATGCTGGCGGTAAAGCAGCTCGGAGCGGTGATTCACGTCAAAGGCCAGCGGGACCGTGGGGGGTAATTCTCCAGTCAGTGAGAGCCCGCGAGAGGCAGGTCTAAAAACGTGCACAAAACATCCAGACAAAGCCGGTCAGGTGGATATAATTAGCTCTAGCGCTGCGTTCACAAGGCTAAAAGGTATAATTTAAGAAACTTTCTGAAACGTGATGGTTAACAACATGACAAATGGTGTAAAATATGTGGAGATTCTGCATGACTTGACTCAGAAAAGTAGACTAACTTACATCTGAAGATGTCATAAACTTTACTCTTGTGGAAAAAAAATCTCTAGGTGGATCAGAGATGTTTGTCAGAGAGGCAACCGAAACTGGGATTGTTTGACCATCTTAATGAAAGCATTGATTGAAAAACCACAGTCTTAAAGGACACATATTATGCAATTGTAACCTTTTTGAGCTTTTAACCATGTTTTAACCATGTTCTAACAATGTTCGGTCATCAAAAATTTACCTGGAGTTGCATTTAGCTTAATTCATGCTAGTTTGAGGAATCCTGGTTAGAAAATCCTTCCCCCTCCGACCGTCAAAAACGTTTTTTTCGACTGATGTCACTTACCCCAGAATGATCTGCATTTTTCAAGTCCATAAATCATCGTCATCATCGACTTATTCTGAACATTTTTGCCATCTAAACACAATCACCGCACTGCTAGGCTAATTAGCATCTTCCAAACTCAAGGGACTGCGATGAGTAATAACATATTTTAACTTGTGTAAGTGCTATGCAGCCAGTAGGTGGCGCCTAAACTTAGTAAGTGCCATGGGAAAAAGCAGAGATTCAAGTGTCAGTTTATTTTATTTTTTTTAGTTCTAAAACATGAGATGCCAAACTTAAAGCAGAACTAAGTAACATTTTTACCTCATTAAATATCTTAAGTCCGTGTGCTGGTTGTAAATGTATTTTCGGGGGATTGTCGTTGCCCCCTGCTGTCTCTGCGTGGAAAACCAGCTTTCTGAAGACAACTCTCCTGAGAAACCTTGCCTCTCTTTTTTATATTGAAATGTTTTGTATGTGATTGTACTTCCTTATTTCAATAAAAAGGGGAAAAAAGTGTATTTTCACGAGAGAGCTGCAGGGGGAGCTCTATTGCTGAAGTTACTTGTTTGCTTTAAGGCACTAGAGCATGTTTATAATAATAACAGAAAATGCATAATAATTTCCTTAAAATGTCCTGGGCTAACTACCTAAGACAGGTAATGTAGGGGCAGAATGATTTGGGATTAGCGACTGCAATTCAATTTAAGATTTATGTTTTAATAATAGAATTCTGTTCAGAGTACATTTTGCATTACATTTTAGACGTGTCCAGGAGAATTGAAGAAGAAGATTGAAGAAGAAAACAACTGAAATAGGTCTAAGAACAGGAAAAAACTGTGCCAAAAATCCATACTGCACGACATTCTTTTATTCTTTCGAGCAAAGCAGACATTAAAAACTGACAAACCAATAAAAGAATCTGATGTATTTCAAAACGCTACTATTTCATACATTTCTACAGATGTTAGTGGAGTATGGAGTTAAAAAAATGCAACCTAACCATTGCTAATTACGTCCATTTGTATTTGAAATTAAAAACATGACAATACTTTTGGCCGTATTATCATGTTTTTAAAGTTTATTGGTGGTTCATGACCTTGTTCACTTTATATAATAATCATGTTTTATATCACAAAACAGCTTATCAGACGCAGTATTGAGTGAAATGTGGTAGAGTGCTCCTTACTTGGACGGACGTTTGAGGGGGAGGGATTTGAGCAGGATGGCACCACAAGCTCCTCCCCCAGTCCAAAATCACATATTATCGTGTGATTAGCTTAGAGTGAGCTACTTTGAATGGCTGGGTTTGGCTGCATCTCCCTCTGCTCCAAATGAGTCAGAGAAATCTCAAGAGCTGGCTTTACTTTGCATTTCTTTTTGGGTGTGGGTTGTGATGGGTGCACTGTACGTTTTGTCTTGGTCAATTGTTGCAAACTAACAGCAAACCAAAAAGCAGGGTCTTTCTTTGGAGATGTTCTTATAAACCGCAGATGTAACTCTAGATTTACTGTTTTTGAAAGAAATATCCAAAATAAAAACCCACAAACGTTGAACCTTATCGCTATTTGCTTGGGATTGGATGCACAAACTTGTCCTGTTAATCTCCTGGCTTAAAGTCCTTTCAACTGACAAATGAATAATGGCTCCAGTTTCTTAATCGCGAACAGATACTTTCACTTTTGTTAATCACACTGACGGAGAATACAATGTACTTTCTGCTAGTTTTTGTTTCTTCTGGATTGGCCCAGAAGTTATTACAAGGACTGGGACAATATATCGTTTTGCAATATATCCGCACACGGTATTTTTGTATCGTATCATATCAAATCAGAAACATGAATCGCGGTACTTTATTAACTTCAGTTTCTTCGATAGTTACAGTTACGTAAATTCTGCAGGAGAGAGGGGGAGAACAAATACAAATGTGTGCATTAAATTTAAATTAATTTCCTGGGAAGTATTGCAGCTGAAAATAAAAATAAATAAGGTCAATTCTTGCTAAAAATAATGTATTAATAGTGCAACGTTTCAGCCATCCTCGGCCTTCATCGGGCAAATGGTGGAATAAGGGTATGGAGCGTCTTAAATAGGGTGTGGCTCGCATCCAAGGGTGGCAGGTCACGTTCAAATAGCAGAGGTGTGGGGTCCCAGGGGTGACACCTCCAAATGCGTAAGAAGCCTCGACAATTGTGCCAAAGACATCAATGAAATTCCCCCAACCTAGTGCATAAATATAACACATATTCTAAAAAGTGGTACATGTGTGCTTGAGACAATGAACACAGTGAGCGGACAGAAGTGAAGAAAACCTGAACCAAGACGCATAACACATACTCACAAGATATATACAATTGTTTAAAAAAAAAGTTTAGTTTAGTTTATCATTCAAACCTTTTGGTGTTAAGGTTTGAGCGCGTGGATCCAGAAAGCCCCCCTCTGTTTCAGGAGTTTGTCATGATTGCCCCCTCTAGGTGGAAGGGGGACATGCTCAATCCCCTTGAATCTGAGGGAGCTGATGTCATGCTTTTCATCATTATATCATTGTATAATTGTACAGGATAGTCTCTATCGTCTATCTGAATAGAGCGTTTATGTTCTGAGATTCTTTGTTTGAGTTGTTGTCTTGCCGACATGAGCCAGACCTCAGGGACCTTGAAGCATGTAAATCACATGTAGATGCACAGGTGATTACACTTTTATTGGACATTTTTAGCCCGTGCAGAGATGGAAAAAATGATCAGTGGTGCTATTGTTGTATTGTGCGTAACTACCACAGCGGTAATTGCCGTTAGGTAGTGGGCGTAGGAGTGTTTGTGGCGCACTGACAGGACGTATTGCGTTGGCTTGAACCCCTTAAATTTCTCCCCCTTTTGTTG
Organism: Rhinogobius similis; assembly: GCA_019453435.1. Classification (NCBI taxonomy): domain Eukaryota; kingdom Metazoa; phylum Chordata; class Actinopteri; order Gobiiformes; family Gobiidae; genus Rhinogobius; species Rhinogobius similis. The sequence continues at coordinate 34,956,365 of CM033635.1, read as the reverse complement.
ACGAAAAGAGGTGGATGTTTGAACATTGATACCAGTTCTGGATCTGATCTGAGAATATGCAAGTGTTTTAGAAAAACTGACGTCACGGCGTGTGAATGTGTTACGTGACTATTGCGTGATACAAGTCACAGAGAAATGTTTCACTTTTTTTCAATAAAGATGAATGTGATTTGTTCAGAGCCCGTTCCTATGGGTCATTAATCCATAAAGGACACCCTCGCTGTAGAAAGTGTCCTTTCATGTCTTCAGATTTTTGTATAAACTCCTCCGTGGAGTGGCAGATTCTCCTTAGTCTGAGAAATTGGCTGATGGGCAAGGCTTTGACAGTGTATTTTTGTCCGTTTCTTTTCTATATAATGATGTACAAATAGTGCCATTATCAGTAATGACCCACATATAAAAAGTTCACTTGTGCTGGACTCGACTGTGCAGTAAAGTGCAGACTTGGGTCAAAGTTGTTCAAAAGGGAAACAAAGTTCAGCAACTCTGCCATTAAAAATACAAAATATATCAACAATGAAACAGCACCATTTTATGATTTAAGGCAGGAATGGATTCAATTCAATATTTTGGACAAAATTATTTTCAAAATATCCCACCAACAAATTGGCTTAATTTGGAGCACAGACCGTTCTGATACTGGTACTGGACATTGCAGTCTGCAATAATTTTGAAGCATACTTAGTGATATTTTTTTTTTTTTTTCATTTAAAGTATAGGTAAGTATCACAATACTTATTTTATCAAATTTCGTAATATAAATCATATGAAATCGTATATGAAATCACAAAGCATATTTAATTGGGCCCTTTGTATCATGATGTATCGTGTTGTGACAAAAAGTGTATCGTGTATATAGATATCTGCAATCTGGTAGTTAAACAGCATATTCTGTTTATATATATATAACATATATATATGTGTGTTTGTGTGTGTGTGTGTGTGTGTATGTATGTATGTATGTATGTATGTATATATGTATACGTAAATGTATATGTATCTCATACATATTGCATGTGTCGACACAAGCCCAACTCAAACCAGTTACTTACATCACACTTTGCCATAAACCCATATTTTATTTTTTACAGTGCACACAGTTGAGCTGCTTACTTCATTCGCACCAGTCTAAGCGTTTCGACTCTGGCGCCGGTCGCGATCCATCCATTGAGTAATTAGAATGATTAAGCCGCCATCTTGTGCCATTACAATGACAAATCTGCAAACTTGAGGCTAAGGCAAAATCTAAAGTACCTTCATGAATGGCACACACATACTCACCCAAAACACGAAACAAAAAAAGGGGAGAAAAATATCAAAGCAGAAAAATGAGGAATGTTACCACCATGCAGAAAATGTGCGGATTTTATGTGCGCAAGTTAATTATGCCACTTCAGAGGAGCTTGTGGAAGGATAAGGGAGGCTGCATAAATTTAGCTGTAATCCAGGCAGGCAGAACTCATTTGCAGGGACGGCCTTATCAGAGCGCTGCAGCTTTCTCACAAAATTAACCTTGGATATTTGGGCCCAATTCAGCCAGCGTTTGATTCTCAGCTCTCCCTCTCCGCCGTCTCCAGCCTCGTCTCTGTCTTTCTCTCCATTCTCTCGCTCGCCATTGTGCGCGAGATGCCCCCACCGTACGCCGTGAGATCTCCTTTATTCTATGTTTATCGACCTTTCAATGGAGGAGTGTGGAGTTTATCAAAGCGGCGTGTAATAAAATAGAAAACATGATAGATAGAAGGATGAGACCTGGTTTTACATGGGCTAATAGATAGATATACAGACTTCAATGGTAAAAGCACATTACATATAGTCTGAAGCAGAGTTTTGAAATTTGACAAAAATCAAAAACAAACTGGAGAAATTAAAGTGGTAAATGTGAAGGGTGTACTCCAAGGTTCGATGTTGGGACCGCAGTTGTGTTTCATAATAAATGTTGTTTTTCTCAATGAAAAGTTTATGAAAATATCAACTAGTTCAAAACAATTCAATTTGATTCCCAGCTAATGGTTCAATACCATAAGATCAATATTACCAATATAACCAAATACCTTTTCACTGTTTTATCCATGCCCTGTTCTCACAGAATGAGTTTTACCCAGGGACGTCTGTAAAGTTTAAATGACCCTAAATTTTAATCGTTTTTTTTTTTTTTTTTTGTTTCTTTCTTTTTTGCACGGTAAATCCCAGAAATGGCGAACACATTTAAAGTGAGACACTACAGGCATAACTAATTTTTTTCAAGTTTTTGTTTTTGATCAAAAAAACACTATGCTCTCTCAGCATAGCGACTTTCATGTGGAAACAACAAACTTGTCCAGTCTGCTCTTAAAAATGTTTTATTCTTCCATTTAATCCACTTCATCCATTGATTTCAATGGGACATTGTAAATTCAAAGGCCGTTTTCTTAAAATGCATTTTTATACGCTCGGGACATAAAGGTCAGCCTTAAAGTAGATCCCACACCAAACTGTATAATCTGGGACTCGACAAGATTTTGACAAAACGTACTAAAGGATTTTTTGATGTCTAATTCTAAAACTGATTTATTCTAGTTTTAAGTTTAAAAAAATGAGGCGAAATTAGAATTTTTAGGACAATTTTCAGTCCAATCTAGTTTACTTAAATTGCACATTGAAGTTTTAACCATGTCCTAGCAATGTTCCGTCATCAAAAACATACCTGCAGTTGCATTCACACTGTTTTGAGGAATGTTCATTAGAAAATCCTCCCCCTCCGAGCGTCAAAAACACTTTCTGCTGAACTCCTTAATCTGGGACGTATTTTCGTATCATCTACGTCACTTATCTGATTTAAGTCCTTAAATCATCACAGACTTGTTTTGAGCATTTCTTCCGTCTAAACATGTAGCACATTCAACTAAAGAGAAGCTAGCTAAGCACTTGATGCCATCTACTGGCTGGATGCACAAAGTAAGTGTTTTCCAGACTGCTGACAAAAATTGACAAAAACTTTTTTTTTTTTTTTTTTTTAAAAACATGGGATGGCAATTTAAAGGTACTCAAGAGAATGTTTAAAGGCTAATAACAATACAAAAATGCATAATATTTTTTCTTTTAAAAACTAAATAAGATCCCTCCTGTGTATTTTTGGCCATGACATGATGAAAAATGTGTAATATATTTTTTCCTTACATTTATGTGAGAAAACTACAGGAGAAGTTTCAAATTGATATCTTTAAATTTAAGCTATTTTCCTATTCACCTGCAGTGTCTCACCTCAATATGACAAGAACCTTTCATTTCATCCATGCTGCAAGCGTTTCGTCTATTTACAACTACTTTAGGTTTGTTTTAATCGTTGTTAGCGATGTTAGCGAACAGATTTCTCATGAAACAGCTGTCGCTTCTCTCTTTTAATCCATTCAAACGGACACAGCCCCTCGATCCAGACTTTACATGATAAGCACTCACACTTTCTCAAAAGAGTCTCCATTCTGCTCAGTCCGCGGATGCACATCTTTACGACAGTTTATGTTTTTCACTTTTTAACTGTAGAAAAAAACAACTGGCAAAGGTTTCGTGGCGAATTAATAATACACTGATTTAAGATTTGGACGTAAAATGGAAGTAGAGACATTTTTAATTGATATAAACTTCAACGCACGGTCTAAAAACCAAATCACAGACATGATCGTTCACGCAGGATTAAAATCACTTTGCATAATGATTACAATTTATCTAAAACTAATCCCGTCCGAATAGGGCTTTAGTTGGCAGAAGGAGCTGAGAGTAAGGTGCACTCTAGTCGGCATGATGAAGTATTAACTTAACAGCCTACTTGAACTGAATGACTAATATCATTTCACCCAAGAAACTACCAAAACCACTATCCGACTGCTCTGTTTTCCTCACCATCCTTGGTTTACTATTGTGCACAAGAAGCGACCTTTTATGATCTGTGACAATTCCTTTGAGGGGAGTGAGTTTATCAACGCTGCTGGTGATAAAATAGAAAACATATTAGATTAGACGGATGAGACCTGGTTTGCACGGCTAAATAGACTTGAAGACATAAAGAGAAGCGATTATAATAAACTGAAAACTGGAAGTAGTTGGATGGGACGGCAAACATGATGAACTAAAATTGTGATGTGACAATCAGACGGACTGTGGTGTCATAAAAGCTTGTGATTAAATAGAAAACATGATAAAAAGAGAAACAGATATTTACCAGCTGCTGAGCCTTTGTAATTGAACAAAAAAACAGTTTGGGTGCAAATATAATTGAAAATAATCATAAACAACTAGCTCGTATGGTAAGTGTTATTGCTACTGGATTCTGTCTGTATCAGGAACATGAAAAAAATGTTAATTTTCATTTTACAAGTGCAGCAATATGTGTTTTACTCATTTTGAATAGAAGATATATTGATGAATGGAAAGACGAGTGCGTGTCACAAAGGCACTGGGGCCATGTGCTCCGTGTGTCATGAAGTCTGCACATTAATAATAGTAATATCCTGTGCAGCAGCGCTTCAGGTGGACTAGAGTTTGCACTAGAGCAGGCAAGTCCTAACTAAGGCCCTTAGGCTTCCTGGTGAATTGGCCCACACTGTCCTGAGAAGTACTTTTTACAGCCCATGTCAGATTTTCTACAATTCCAACCTAAACAACTAACATGACTTCACTGAGACTGAATGTAGATGTGGTGGTGCTTAAAACATCAGATAAATGCAGCTTTTTTTAACGTTTCACAATTGATCTGTGGCCCTCCGCTTGGTCTATATTTCAATATGCGGCCCTCGATGGAAAACGTTTGGACACCCCTGCACTAGAGTGTTTCCAGATCTGCAGGTTTTGAATGAGTGACTTCAGGGAGCAGACGCCTGTAGATGCATTCGTGTATGTGTGCTAGTCGCAGCTGTAGCGCACATGCTGCACCACAGTGACCACTGCTCCTGAGGAGGTGCTCCAGCTGCACTGAAGGATTTGTCAAATGCAGAGAACAATACGGTGTGCCTTAATTTGAAAAATGACGTTACTTTTCAGAACTGTTTAAATCAACAGACAGTCGTTTTGTTGAACGAGGAGCTGCTAAAGTCTCTGCTTTATTAAAGTTAGAGTCAAATAAGTAGGCTACTTTGTTGTTTACAGTATTTAAACATATGCTATATTAAATAGGCTACGATATGCCTCGTAAAATTCTGGGTTAGTCCTAGTTTGGTCCTTTAGTCTTGATTTACTGAACTAAAACTAAAACCAAAATCAAAGCCTAACAAAATAAACTGTAATTTGAAGAGATGTAAACTTTCATTTGTACCGTAACCAATTAATCTGCTAAATTCAGAGAGAGCCAAACTAAAATTGAAATAATTGAACTGACAGTGGAGGCATGTCTTGCTCACAGGTTTTAAGGAATGTGCAATCAAGACTGCACTAGGTTTAGGGAATGTAACCTGGCTATCCACATGAACGCTCGCGATGTTTATGAGCTCTGCTGTGTGGCCGACCAATCACAGCGCAGCACTGTGGTTTGGATGGAAGTCAAAGCGATGAACTTAAACAAACACGGCGACGCAGACAGCAGCACACTGGCTTATTTTAGCAGATTGACGGACTATTTAGTTTTTAAAAAATGCGCGCGTAGAAGCACTTTGTGTATTTGTGGATGAGAAGAAGTCTGTGCTTTTGTCTCAACTGGATTTAACAACAGTTGGATTTGTCGGCTTGCACCTGCAAATATCTGTCATGGCAATTTTTGGCGAGAGTCTGTCCAGATTGATAAATGTGTAGAACTCAATTCAGAGTGCCACACATGGATCTACCAGGCTACAGGGAATGTGGATTCAAAAACTGCACATAGCTTTTAGGGAGACAGCAAAAGAGTATCTCAACTTAAAGGTCCCATAACATGCAAAATCGACTTTTCAGAGGTTTTAACCTTCCTACAGTGCCATTTGGGCCTCGTATGTTGTGCCCAAAGTGTTTTTTTGATTGATTCCCGCATGTTTTCACTAGAGAACTGTCTTTTCCGTCCCCCTCGGCTGAGCAGGCAGACGGGGGCTCCTCACAAGGATGACGCGGTGTTTAAGCCACGCCTCCGGGAAGCGCGCAGCCGCAGAATAAAAACATGGATGTATTAAATGAACTGGATAAGGTACGCCCCCTCTGACTGTGGTCCCAGATTGATTTGTGGCCGTGCGAGGTACTGCAGCCTCTTGGAACCAGCCTTTTTCTAAAATTGCTAATTATAATTGCGGACAGTACTGAATTATTATCGGTATTTAAATAAAATAGAAGGAAATGTTCTTTTCTACCGTTTCTAAAATCCCCGAAATTACCGTTTTTATATGAAGTTGGGGATTGACGTCACGCGGGCGCTCTAAAACAAAGATGGCAGCCATCGCTTTCAGGAAGTAAAACAAAGATGGCAGCCATCGTTTCAGGAAGTAAAACAAAGATGTCAGCCTTCGTATCAGGAAGTAAATGCGGAAGTAAGAAACTTTTTTGGGGTCATGCGCCAATGAGCACTCTCCATAGGGATAAACAGGACGGCCATCTTGGATTCATCTTCCAGGTTTTATTATAGTTCTATGAATAAAAACAGCTAATGCTAATGCTACACAGTAATTACACGAGGGATACGACAGATAGAAGAGTTAGCTTGTTATTTACCAAACGGCAACGTCCGTCGTCGAGGTACTGGAGCACGTCAAACTCCAGGTCAGATCCAGGACGTAGGACTCAGCACGACGCACCGTCAGGACGGATAAAATGTTTATTCCCGTGTTTGTGTATCGCTGTTTACCGGAGCACACGGCGCATGCGCACTATCTCCGCTCTAGGCTTCGGCACGAGTTGGGCGGGGGAGGCAGCCTGCTCTCTGTTCGGGGGGGTCAGATCTCAGAGGGAGCCGTTTGCTTTTGCAAGGAGGGGGGCCAGTCCAAGAAATGGGTGTTTTTTGGAAACTGTTATGTTATGGATATTACACAACGCAAAATTTTATCAACAAAGCCCTTAGAATAGACTGTGTAAAGGGGAAAATAGCAGAATATGGGACCTTTAACACACACAAACTGACAGCATATAGTTGTTGTTTTTTGTCATTTTTGCCATATCCATCTGCTTTTCTGTAAGACAATACAATTAATGGTGTCAAATGTAAATTCAAACCTAAAGGAAAAGGCTTCATAAAGCAAAGTAGGCTAGAGCCCCTGTGAACCGATACATCTTGTCAGCGTCCGACTACCCATCCTGCATTCCTTCCTCTTATCTGTCTAATTGAGTTCTAGAGGAGCGGAGACTCACTTTCTTTTGCAGCATTTAAATGTATTGAATCATTTGAAATGTTTTTTTTACTTTGATTGTGACAAGCTAATCTTCCGTCAAGTGGCCCTTTTTTTTCCCCCAGCGCATAACCCCGACTGCCTTTGCCTCCTCGGATCATTTTGGCACGGCGTCACCTGCAGACGGATGGCCCCGACAGCTTCACCTGTCCCCATCTGTAACACTAATGTTCCTGTCAGCTGATGCCAACGGGACACATAAATCAGAACCTGGCGCCGGCCCGCTAATGGGACAAGCGCTAATGTATGTATATCCGGGTACGCGCTCACTCTAAAGCATATGCTAATCACGCCTGAGTGTCCGTGAGGCATGAGGCTTCAAAGTCAGAAAATAAAATCTGAAATTGAGATATTTTGTTCGCGTGCGGTGATGATTTTTTTTTTTTTTTTTTTTTTTTTTTTTTAAAGCAAAAAATGTTAAATAAATGGAGGAAGTTTGTCATTGGTGTAAGTCAAAAAGTGTGGCTGAGTGGAGGAATTATTCAAGCACTGAAATAAACAAATCGGTTTTCCAAAGATGGGTTGGCTCGAGGTGCAAAAATGTGCGCAGTCATCACCATAATGTATACAATTGCACTCATATTTGCATCTGTTTTGAGGAGGTGAAGACCATTCTGAACTTGAATGTGAGCTTGCATAATACATGAAGAGGATTTGTCTTTTAAAAAACACCATCTTGTTGATAAAGTATTTGTTTCTCATTGCTGCACATTACTTCTCTTTTTGTTGGTTATTGAGGATGGGTGATGGAACCATAAAAAGCACATTTACAGACAAATTAAATGATTTATTTATTTTTACAATTTTAGAGATTGAGAGTGTGAGTGAAATTAACAAAAACAACAAAATACATCCAAATAAGTCATGGCACACAATGTCCGACATAAATCACTTCTTAGTCCAGAGTCAAATTTGTCAATTTTCAAATTAAGTCTGAATGTAATTTTTGTCTATCAATACACTATATCAGTTCAATGTTATGTTCCAAACCAGTATTATGTTCCAAAGATATCCATTCATTGCGTTCTTGCCCGAGTTTTGAGGCCCAAACACATAGTTTTGAAATCGATTGAGATGGTGATGCTAAAGGACACACATTATGTGATCGTGACTTTTTGGAGCTTTTAACCATGTTCTAACAATGTTCCGTGATCAGAAACATACCTGGAGTTACATTAAGTTTCATTCGTGCTAATTTGAGGAATGCTGGTTAGAAAATCCTCTCGCCTCTAGCCCTCAAAAACACTCCCTGCTGAACTCCCTCGATCCGTGACATTTTTTCTGATACTTGACGTCACTTATCTGAGAATTTTCTGCTGCTTTAAGTTCTAATTTCATCGTTAGACTTGTTCTGAGCATTTTTTCCTCTAAATACGATCACTGCAACTTCTAGCCTGATTAGCGTCTCACACAGTCCCTTCAGTGATAACATAACTACGTTTTGTAAGCGCTATGCAGCCTGTAGATGGCACCTATACTCTGTAAGTGCCAGGGCAAACAGCTGAGAAACAGATGTTCATTTAGTTTATATTTAAATGTTTTCAAAACATGAGATGGCAAACTTAAATCTTTAAAGGCTAATGACAATACAGAAAAATGCATAATATTTTTCCTTTAGAAACAGACTGGAGTTCTTTGTTAAAGGCGCTGTACCTAATGTTTACTGTTTTGAAACGTAAAAACAGAGTCTTCACATCAGTCTTATGCATCTCTCACTTTCCTAATGCAGTCCCTAATCCTAAATATTCACCACCAAGTTTATGAGGCCTTTTCACAAGTCTCTGAGCCCAGAGCAAATTTTGCCGTCCCGGGTAAAGCTAACAAACATTAGCATGCTAACAATGCACTTCTTACTTCTCGTAGAATAAAATGCCGTAATATGCGTACTAGAAGAGTACTATAGTCTAATTTTCACCCGAATAGATTATTTTACTACTATATGCTATGAGACAAAACAGATTTCACTTTACTTTTCACATGAACTAGTTCTGTTTTTCACTTTTCAAAACAGTATAAATCAGGTACGGCCCCTTTAAGCTCAGTACAATATTTCTGAGCAACAGGACAGTCCCAAAACACATGGTAATGATGGGCCGCTCTGCAACCAAAATAATCAAAAGCAGAACTATTTGAAGATTTGAACACAGATCTAATGTGTTGCCACTTTATAATAACTGTACTTTAATTTACCTTAACAAAGCATTTAGACTTAATTCCTCATGAACAAATAGTTTATTAAGCAAGATTCAAGCTCAGTAACCACTTAATTAAGGTTAGGAATCCGGGTTAGAGTATTAGTTAAGTAATTACTGAGCCTGAATCATTCTAAATAATCTCTTTGTTCATTAGTCTTAGTTCATGCTTTACTTGGGCAAGAATAAGTGTAGTTATTAAGAAGTGTTACCCAGATTTTAAATGAAATCCACATTAATGCATTCGTCTTATACAGCACTTTTTCAGACGCTCAAAGTCACTTTTACTATTTCATGCATTATTCATTCACTCCATATTCAGTGATACATGGGGCGGCAGCAGTGCTTGTGTTCTGACCCACAGGTTAGAAAAGTGCTATAGAAATGTGATGAATCCGACCACCACCAGCCCACAAGTCAAGTTCATTTGTGGAGCAGCGTTCATGCACAGACAACTCAAAGTGCGCTACACATAATTCACCACAGAACTTTGAAATAATGCCTGTAGAAGTAGACATACTATATACAACATATCAGATAAATACAAGCGAAGAAACAATCACAATTTCAAGTCAATAAATACATAAACCTGGACAAACTGTAATCATTAGCAGTGAGTTGTGTCTTTAATTTAGATGTAAAAGTGGGAGGCAGTAAAGACAGTTTTTTGGAAGGGAGTTTCACGCTTTGGATGCTTAAAAACCACATGAGGCCTGACCATGCTTGGTTTGAACCACCAGGACCAGTTCCAGCTGATCTCAGGGGTCTATGAGGCTCACAGGGAGTTAGCAGATTCGGGAAATACTTTGGACTTCTACCATTTAAAAATGTATGAACCACTAGAAGACTTTTAAATTTGCTTCTTTGACGGACTGGAAGCTAGTGAAACTCTCATAATGCGAGTGTCTTGCATAAGGACATATGAACAGTTTCCACTAGAGCCACTGCTGCCTCACTGTGGCACGGGACCTTCCAAGCTCCCATCCATGTTCTAATCAGCCTCAGTGTATTCGAGAGAACTCTTAAGGGTTCACTGGACACCCACAGAGTTTATATTCAGCTTTTTGCATGCTATAGATGCAGTGTTTTACAGTTGCTAAACCCATTACATAACATGCTCATATAAGTGCTGCAGATTGCTCGGCAAGTAACAAACCGGATGTCAAACCACTTTATAAACCTGTTTATGCTTTTGTTCTTGCTGTCATTAATACAAATAATGTATAACCTTTCTAAACACAAATGTAATGCACAATGTCATTAATTCAGTGTAAATATATATTTTATTTTCCTGCAAAGAAGTGTGTCTTTAGTGTTTGACCCGTCTTTCCACATCTGTCTGGAGCAGTAGAACCCTTCTTCTGATCATTATGCTACTTTCTGCAAGATGGGAACACTGTGGAAGTAAAATAAGATCTGGAAGTTGAATCAAAGATGGTGTCACGGTGGTTTCAATGGCCTGAGCTCACTGGCGCATGATGCCAAAAAAATATTTTTTCTTTCACATAACTGGCCAGTTTCTGGACAGAAACAAGCACCGTGTGATCAGTTCTGACCAATCAGTGCAATGGCGGCTAACGTGGGCTCTGAGTGAGTTTAGGATTTAAAGAAGTTATGTACGCGACTTTTTCCGTTATGTTAGTGATCTATAAACACCTATTCATATGAGCGGTCCGGTCCAAAAACTCAGAACTTTGCTGGGCTTTCAGAGACGAGAAAGAGGAAATCTGTGCTTGGAGAGATGAGAAGTGAGCAAGTTTTTTAAGTTTGTGTTTGGCCATATGCACACTTTTACTAAGAATCCCACATATGCTTTTATAAATAAGAGCAGAGGCCATATTAGGTCCACGGGGAAATCAGAGAAAACCCACCCATGCTCTCTGCACACAGAAATACACCACCGGAACTTTTTGTAGTGAGGCAATTGTCCCAGTAAATACCAATTATGATCCGCTGTTTTTTACAACTTGTATTTAACTAGGGCTCATTTGAATAAAAATCAAATTCAAATGTAAAGAAACGCAACAAGGATTATCTCGTGCTTTGATTCCCAGTGCTTGTGTAACCGCCTGCAGGTGCTTTTAAAGTCTGTAGTTCTTCAGAGCGCTGTGTTAAAAGGAGCCACACGGAGCATTCACCTGTGCTCTTTTACATATCACTGTTCACCTCTTGAGTGCTTTGACATTTTAATTTCCCACTCGCTCTGAAGGGGTCTCCCTCACAGGCGCTGCTGCTCTGATCCTCTTAGACAGTCTACAGTCGAGTGTGCCGGCTCCCACGCTCATGCAAGGACAGCCGCACCTATTATAAACCTACGTGTTGCAATAATACCGCTGTGGAGGTCTGTATTGGTGAAATGCGCATTGGTGATATGTTATTTTAGCCGTTTTTGTTGATAAATTACTTGTAAATTATGGTTAGAATGTGAACGTGAAAGAATTCTGTAGAAGAATACTGTATATCGCTTTTTTTGTGATACCATGTCAAAGTGCTCACTATTCACATGGAAATACATCCATCATTTCCATGTGTTTTGGGACTGTTCTGTTGCTCAGAAATACTGGACTGCAGACTGTTTAGTTTTTGACATTTCCCCATCCCACTCAATTTCAGAACTTTTCATTTTGGCCTCAAAACTCCTACCATGGATACAAGAAATAGATATCCTTGGAGCATAGTTTTGGAAAAAATAGACGATGCAAACTACACCAACAATCAAAGGCTGGACACAAATATATCTGCTCTTCGAAAAATGGAAAAAGTACATTGGACTTTGACAGACTTTGGACCAAATAGGACAGTTACGCGAAACATCTGATTCTACTACATGGATGTTGTTTGCTTGCTGTCGTGCGACATGTTCTGTTTTGTGTGATTAGATTTTAAACAAGTTATTAAAAGAAAAAAAAATGTGGTCTGTGTAATGATGATAATGCGCTTGTGCCAAATTGGATTACAATTTTACAACTGAGAAAAACGTGGAAAATGAAACTGAACTACGGCACCACTAGACTCCTGCTTGATTTTGAAGTCAAGGTCTGGGACAAGACGGAGCTGAATATGAGACAGAACGCTCCACCAAATCTACACAACAGTCTCTTTTTTACCCTAAAGCCGGGTGTCCACTGCATGATTTTTTTGGTCTTTTAAGATTTTTGGATGTTGCACAAGACATGATGAATTAAAAGTCATGACACCGAGCGCAGTCCCACTGTGATGGTTCACGCGATCAGTCGTAGCTACAACAGTTTATCTGAGTCAATCGGGCTCTGGGCTCCGTATGCATTTAGATTTCTTATTTAGTTTTTGAGTAAACTAGATTTGAATGAAAACTGTCTTTAAAGTTCAAATTTTGCTTCATTTTTTTGAAACATACAACTTTAATAAATCAGCTTTAGAATTAAATATCAAAAAATCCTTCTGTACATTTCATCAAAATCTTGTTGAGTCCAGATTGTACAGTTTGATGTGTGTGGGAGCTACTTTAAGGCTGATCTTTCTGTCCCAAGGGAGAAAAATGCATTTTAAGAAAACAGCCTTTGAAGTTACAATGTCCCAGAGAAATCTATGGATTAAGTGTATTAAATGAAGTTATAAAACATCTTTAGGAGCAGACTGGACAAGTTTGTTGTTTCCACATGAAAGCTGATGTCGAAAGAGCCAAAAAAAAATTAAAATTGAGCTTTGCCTGTAGTGTCTCGCCTTGAGCGCTGCTTTTACTATATACATCTGTACTGGGCTAAACATTAAACACATCGTTAGTGTTGTCTGTTTATACCCCCATCACAATGAATCACCAAAGTCTAATCAATAAAGTCCACTCTTGTTTGCAAGATTCTTTGTTGTGTTTTTTGGAACGAGAAGGTGTAAGATAACATGTCGCTAAACCAATAAAATGTCTAACCCTTACCACTGATTGATCACATTTACCGTCAGTGTCTTTTCTAACCAATTCCTGTCTCTAATTCCTCATCTTAATCGTGTTTACTTCTCAAAACAGAAAAATTAATTATATTACAGTAGCAAAGCATTGGGAATAACACCATTATTCTTAAACGGTGCTATTCCCAACACTGCCCTTGAGTACCATTGCTTCAGTATGTCATTGATATCGCACGCATTGTTTCCCAGGAGTCTGCGCTCCCTCATCTGGTTTTGTTATAAGCACGCCATCTACTGGCTGCAGTAGGAATTGACAGTGGAATAATATGTTCACAACGACTCTGGCGAAGATTTATGGACAGTACAGAAATGTAAGTAAACCATGAATGTTTGTCAGGTGAATGTCTTGCTCAAGCACACAATAAAAGTATGGACTGGTGATGCTGGGATCAAACCACCAACCATTGAATCATTTTCTTTCTCCCTAGTGGTGAAAAAGCTCTACCTTGTTTTTAGCTCATTTATTAAACAATTATTTTCACTCTGTTGCATCAGATGTTGAGAAATGTACTTAGAACAACTGTAAATCCCTCTTTTCTGACACATTTTCCACTATTTTAAGCTTGTTCTCAAGAAATGACTTCAACAAAATGAACAACTGTACACCAAGATCCTGAAGCGCAGCAGCAAACCTTTGAATTTCTGAACCTTACATTTTTTCCAACTAATTTGACTCAAATTAAGTGCTGAAAAAAAATTACGCGTCAATTAACCGCAGCGCTTTTTTTTTTTTTAATCTCGGTTGCACAGTCAGAAAAAGGTGCCAGTCTGCAAATCTTTCCCTGGGCCTCGTGCGCGGTGTTTATCTCTCGTTTTTCAATTAACCTCGGCGATTTGACGGGCTGCATAGAGCGCCGCACGTTTTCTTTTTTCTCTCTCCGTAGAACAAATGCAGCGTTCCTCGCGCGCTCTCATGGCGTATCTGTGGCGTGGCGTGGAGTAAGCGAGCGGAATGTGTGAGATTGAAACGAGGAGGCTTTGAAGATACGGCAATTTGGTCGTAACTCTGCGTCATCTCGGCGCAGAGTCGGAGGAGAAGGACACAGGGGGAGGCTGGGGAAGAGCGTGGATTGTTCTGGGTGGATCCGGTTATCAGGGGGGTTGGTTTGACGTGATTGTGAGTTCAGTCTGATTCAGTAGATTTTGCATTTGCATCAGAACATACTGTATTTGAATTCTGAAAATGAAAAAACTATGAAATGTAAAGCCTTTGTGATAGACCCAGTTGATTTTATAGTCCTCAATCATTAAAACCATTGCGTAGAATCGTGTTCAGTTGCTCAAATCAGGCTTTTTATGCATATACAATGTACTGGAAATTTGTAGCCTATGTCTTCACTGCTGAACTATGAATTATTATTACATTTTTACGATTGTGAAAGCAGCTCTTGGAATCAAAATCAGGCCGCTGTATGTTTTTTGCTTCTAATCAGTTCATGCCAGACATGTGGCCTGTACGCCGCCGGCAGCCATCTTGATTCTGGTAAACTGACGAATGTAAACTCAGAAGAAATTCTGCATTGAAACTTCTCAAGTATCAGAGCTGTGCGAATCTTTACTGCCAGCTGTGGTTCTGACAAATTATACTACAACAAATTGCATCATACAAAAGTAAAGCTGCATTTTAAAGGACACTTATTCTGCTGCAGTGACTTTTTTGAGCTTTAAACCATGTTCCGTCATCAAAAACATACCTGAAGTAGCATTCAGTTGCATCCACGCTGTTTTGAGGAATGTTTATTAGAAAATCCTCTCCCCTCCAAGCGACAACACACTTCCTGCTGAACTTCCTGGATTTTCATACATATTTGTATCTATGTCACTTTCCAAGAATGTTCCGCTGTTTTAAGTCCTTAAATCATCGCTAGACTTGTTCTAACCATTTCTGCCTCTAAACACACTAACTGCTGTTGCAAATCCACTTCATAATGTCTTTTTAGCCCTAACTTCACTAGATTGAATATAGTGATGGCGCCGCTTGCATTGAGTAAGTGTAATTTTATACTGGCTTTTAACACCTGTCATAGAATGAATAAGAAATATTTAAAGAGCATGTTTAAAGGCCAATAACAATATGAAAAATTGCTGAATATTTTTCCTTTAAAACAGAAAGGTGGCTTTGTTGTAGCGAGTTATGTAGAAAATGCTAACAAAGGATTACCATTAGTGATTAGAATAGAGGTCGAACATAATGGATGAAACCGTCTAACATCGGAAATATGGCTGGTACGTGTCTGAAACCCTCCCTGTTTGCGGTAATAGTGCCACACTAAGTATCAATTAAGTTTCTATGTGATTCTGAGCTTTTAGTTCTTACTTTGATGAAGGGCTTTGTCAGTTAAAAGTCTGTGTAAAGTCGTGAATAAGCCGTTTTAAAGCTCTGATATCTGCGCTAACTGCCCTTTGAGACGTTAGAGGCCAAAAACCAACTCCTTTCAGGCAACATTTGGGACCCAATTTTGCGTTTATAAAAAGGCAAAATACAAAAAGTACACTCGTCGGTTCCCGCAAAAACAATATGTCTCAGACCAGCTGCAATTTAACTCAATTCTTTACATGTGACACACGATTAGTGTGATTTATACGGAATTGTTAGCATGCTAATGTTTGTTAGCTTTATTGTGACAGAAAACTCTGCTCTGGCCTCTGAAAGTTGTTGGAATGCTAGAAACAGTTTATAATGAACAGATCTCAAAAGTTTTAAAAAGGTTAAATATGAACAAATCCAATTAGGTACAGTGCCTTTAAGGAGTACAAGTTCAGAATGAACCATGACAGAGAAATAACTGTTAACAAAATACTAATAAAAAGTGTATAGGCAACATTCTTTATTCTCTTTTTTCCACAGATTGCTGCTTTTACCATACACTATAAAGTGGATTTTCTTTCTGAACTAGACAAACCGAAACAGACAAAAAGTCAGGTACAGATCCTTAAAAGAATGTGTGCTATCAATTTGAAAGAAATGAAAATGCCATTTAAAGTGAAATGTGGTATACCTCTGTACACCTTCCACTCTCTGGTGTGAGCGCAGGACACAGAGGGTCTTCATGTGATTAATCATGTGTAATGAGGAGGGAGGCCCTGACAGAGTAAATCCAAATGAATGAGCGGCCGCACAACACAGAGTAATTACATGAGTTGGTTCCACTGTCACAGAGGGACCATCCCCTTCACTATTGAAACAGTCTGGAAATCTCATTCTACCAAGCTATGGGAAATGATTATTACGATGAAATGAATATTCAGGATTCATACTTTCTTTTTGAGGCACCATATTTGTTTGCAGTAAAAAAAATGTACTTGAAGATAAACATCAAAAAACATGTCTGTATATTTGTACATTAGGTATCTAATCCAGACAAATGAGCCTCCGCATTCAGGAACCAGAACCACAGAAATAAACTCTAATTGCACTATATGGTTTGGAATTGACTGTGACGGAGGGTGGGGTGACCAAACTCACTGGATTCTGGATCCCAGACAGCCAACAACTACAAGAACAATCACAGAGTCTGCCAAATATAGACACAAAGACATGGACAAGAATAAAGTGGTTGTACCAGTGGTGTGGTGTAGTGGTGTAACAGCCCAAATTTGTATAAATATCCAAGAATGCCAACAATAGTTTCAAGTTAGATGCTACCTACGTGCTAGCACCTCCAACTGTGTTTTAATATCTAATTTCAGGTCAGCAACATCTGTTAAGACTGACTCAGCTTTAATTCATTGTGCTTAAATTACACATCGATATATTAGAAGAGGGAAAAAGTTGAGTTTGATATTGAATCAATGGAGAGTTTCCCCCATGGTTTCCCTCCAGGCAGACCACGCCCCCTAATATGACACACTACATTCAACTTATTCCAGATGTTGCCGTGGGCGCTGCCATCTTTTTCCATTGTATTAGTTTACACGGGGCAGACGAGCTCAACAGAAAATAAGTTCAGCACGGACTAAAAAGACGTTTTCAGGTCAGAAAATCGGTGCATTGATGACTTGTTGTTGCACGTGTACGCTGAACATTTTACACAATCAGTCCACTTTATATAATGACTTTTCGTCAAACCGGAAGTGCATTTACTACATGAGTGCAGATCTGTGGCAAAAAGAGGCAAAAGTGGGAATAAGCAGTGCAAAATCCTACAACCAGCAACAAAGGTAGGACACAACTGATAGCAGCACCGTCCGACGTCCATCAGAAAGTAAATACAACTTGATTTATTTGATTGTTGGCTTAGAAACAAACATGGATGGCGCGCCGAGTGAGTGGCTAGTAGTGAAGTATATTGGTGGTCAATGAATAAAATGTAAAAGTACAAATACATACAGCAAATGATCAATAAATATCCACAAAAAGTCTCCATTACCTTGTAGTTTTCTGGTCACGCCAACTGTCTTCAGCGTCTGCATAAAAAGTCCTATATTTTATTTGTAGAATGATGCAAAGTTGATACGTATTTTCCCTTCATTCATACATAAGAACCTTCCCACAATTTGCCATTTCACCCTTTCTCCCTCCTTTTTTCTCCATGCATTTCTCGAGGTGACTTGTTGGGTGAGAGAAAGCTGCAGTGCTGTAGTTATGGATGACCCCGGAGCAGCGCGGTGAAGGCTAGCCCACCCGGACGAGCCCCCGGTCTGCTTATTTCAGCACAAAACCTGGCTTACCGCTGGGGGTGGGGGGTACGGGAGCATTTAGCCGCCATAAGCCCAGGACATGCTGGATGTGGTGTCAACACTGGAGCTCTAATAGATCAATCTGACCCCCGCCCAGATAAATACGGCACTTTATGATGTTGAACAGCGGCGCACTGGGGCTTTGGAGCCACTCAGCAAAGTCCCAGCCTCTCTGTGGGGCGGGGGAGAGGGGAGGGGGTGATGGAAGGGGCTGGAGAGTGTTCCTGCGAGGTTTGCAAATGAGGAATGTAGGTAATCGAACATTTAAACATCTTGTAATATTATTTTCTCATCCATAATATACATTTTGTTGTGTTTTGTTTCATTTTTACACAATACTCCGACAGGTTAATGTTTAATGTTAGGTTAAAAAGCAAAATGTTCTGTTCCACCGGCTGATGTCACAAGAGGATAATCTCATCTAGGAAGTGCTCCTCTGTGTTTTCAAAGGTGGCGCTGGACTTGATCTGATCATTCATTATGGGTTCAGGTACGTTCTGTGGGGAGAACAAAGTATGAAACAGTTGAAGTTTCCATATTCAGACATCTAAATTTAAATGTTCCTGAAGCACATAACTTTAGTTCCGTGAGGCAAGGAGCCCTGCACTGCCTCCATGGTGCCACGCTTTGTTTATGCTGGTCCTTGGTGTGGCTGGTGCTGGGCAGTACAGGTCCTGAAGTAATGGCTTCTTATGGATGTGTGAGAACGTGCTTCCAAGAGTACATTCAACTCTAGCTGACTTAAAGGCCCTGTACCTGATTTTTTTTTTTTTTTACTGTTTTGAAATGTGAAAACAAACTAGACCATGCTAAAGTCTTTACATCAGTCACATGTATCTCTCACTTTCCTAATGCGGTCCCAGAATTCTATATATTCACCGCAATGAGTTTAAAAGCACTTTTCATGAGTTTCTGAGCCCAGAGCGGATCATCGCAGTAAAGCTAACAAACATTAGCATGCTAACGGAGCACTTCCTGCTTCTCGTAGGATAAAACACTCTATAAATAGATGCAGGGAAAACACTGTGTTCTCATTTTCACTCTAATAGATGCTTTTACAATATATCTGTGCTGGGGCAAAAATCATTTTATTTTTATTACATGCAAAAAATCAGAAACATGGAGTAGTTCAGTTTTTCCTGTTTCACAACAGTAAAAATCAGCTACAGCCCCTTTAAACTCCAGGGCTCTGTATCATTGGCCCTTTGGTCAGGGGCTTCAGACTCGGGGGATAAAGAGTACTGGTTTACCCGGGGCCCAGGGCAGGGAAGGGCCCTCAAAAGCATGTGATGTTTTGTTTTTTGATGTATTTTTCCAGTTGCATTTATCTATGCTTTAATCAATTTTTGTTTCAATAAAATGCATTGTAGTTTAGTAGAGTTTTAAGAGACTAAATACAATTATGCATGAGGGCCTCATCACCCCTTTAAAAAATAAGCAATTCATTGTTCGCATACTTGTCAAGTTGCTAACAGTTAAACTAGTGATTTAACTTTGCATTTACTGTGTTTTCTTCACAGGATGTAAATAAATTAGGGAGTTATTGTTGGGTGCATGTAGAAACCATAGGGTGTATATTCTAGCAAAACGGAATGAAAAACTAACAATTATAACCAAATTTGCTGGGTTAAATCAATACACACAATTATGTATTATGTATTGGCCTGCCAAGAGGGTTTGTACAAGGGCCCCAGAATATATTGCTTTTGGTCCTCCACGTGTAGATTTTGTTTTGTCTGCCTTTTCCCTTCTCTCCATTTTTCTTTGTCCACTTGACCTTCTACATTAACTAAGGAATGTGAAAACTTCAGAACCAATGAAAATCAAAATCAAATATTCAGTATTTCATAAACTTAATGTAATTTATTAGATCATGCCTCATCTCAGGTATTATTATTTGTTCAATCATAACTATTGTGTAATTTATATGAATTTTGGCACTTGTTTTCCAAATGGTTGCTAGGTAACAGTTAAAGAACTACCTCCATGTCCAACCAGGAAGTAACATTATAAAATTTACAAAAAACTCAGGACAAATTGGCAAAATCTTGATTAAAATCTTAAATATAATCATGTTCACTACGTTTTAGAGAAATGTGTCATATAGAGTTTAATTCTGTTTAATCTTAAAATAATTATACAACAAACTCTCGATATTCCACATAAACAAACAAGAAAACAATGTTAAAATTCTTACCTAATCTTGACTACAGTAAAATCTCACTTATAGCCTTTCACATAACCACGCTGTTTATTGTACTGAACGTTCTCCTGACACAATGTTCTACCGTAAACGTATATATTCTTCAGAACACCGCCTTCGCCCGATGTTTTCTGCGTTCTTGTTGCCAGTCTGTCCCGTGAGTTTTGTAATAGACTGTGGGCTGTGTTGTGCTGATCCTGGGAATAGCAGACAGGAGCAGAGACCTTTAGCTCCGTAAGCCCCTGCACTCCCTCTGATAGCAGATAGCGCGGGCCTGGAGGTGGTGCATCACAGCGGCGCTTAATGGAGAAACATGCCGCGCTGTACTTAACATTTAAATGTGATTTTGATACGCGGCCCTGTACGCATCAGACTGGAGCACTCTACTCAGGGGGAAGTGTGCAGATACCAGACACATATTTTAGAGGAATTTAGCCGAAGTTTCAGAAAGAAGACCGAGTAATAAATGAGCAAAAAGAACGTTTGTTTAAAAAGACTGGATTTTTCATCGTTTGGTGCGTTCAAAGGCCTGTACTGTAGATTGCACTAGTTCACGAAAACACGTTTTAACTCTATACGGTGTAATATAAAGCAGCTATTTGTGGAAAAAATAAAATGAAAGATGTTGTTTATATTAAAAGTTATTTTGTTGGCTGAAAACCGTAAGGACACCAGTAAGTTTTGATTCAATCTGATACCAAACAAACAATGCTATAGAAAAAAGGAAAAAGATTCATATCTGGCACTCACTTGGTTTGAAACATATGAAAAGACTTGCTATAGTGACATTTTTGAGCTTTTAACCATGTTCTAACAATGTACTGTCATCAAACACATACGTGGAGTTGTATTTAGCTTCATTCACTCTAGTTTGAGAAATCCTGGTAAGAAAATCCTCTCCCCCCGAGCTTCAAAAACTTTCTCTGCTGAAGTCCCTCAATGCATGATGTTTTTCGTTATTTGACGTCATTTATCTTAGAATCTTCTGCTGTTTTAAATCCTTAAAGGACATATAATAACATAGTGACTTTTTTGAGCTTTTAACCATGTTCTAACAATGTGCCGTCATCAAAAACACACCTGAAGTCGTATTTAGCTTCATTCACACTAGTTTGAGGAATGCTGGTTAGAAAATCCTCTTCCCTCCGACCGTCAAAAACCCTCCCTGCTGAACTCCCTCGATGGATGATGTTTTTCTGATACTTGACGTCAGTTATCCGAGAATCTGCTGTTTTAAGCCCTTAAATGTTCGCCAGACTCACTCTGAGCATTTCTGTCGTCTAAACACGATCACTACAAACTAACTAGCTCACTTACATTTCCTGCCAAACGCATTTCTAGCTTGTGTACAGTAAGCACTATGCAGCCAGTAGATGGCGCCTAAACTCAGTAACAGCCAGGGCAAACAGAGCCATGTTCATTTTGTTTTTATTAACATTTTCTATTTTAGAGATGCTAAACTTAAGGTACGCAAGAGCATCTTTAAAGGCTAATAACAATATGAAAAATGCATGATAATTTTCCTTTAAAAACACACCAACATCAAACCAAGTGAGTTTCTGATATTCATCTTTTTGAACCGTACCCTTTCTCACAAGCACTGGTGGATATATACATTACTTAAAACATACTTTTTTGCACTTGCTTTTAACACTGCTTGAGCAGATACCATGGTTTATATTCAAACATTAATGCATAATTTTTACTGGTTATATGTGTATTTGTGTTTCTAAAACTGTCCCTGTGAAGCACCTTGGTCAACCATGGTTGTTTTTAAATGTGCTGTATAAATAAATGATTATTGATTGATTGATTGATATATGAACACCTGTCCCTTCTGTTCGAATACTATGACAAGTATTGCAATATCAAGCCGATACCCATACTGAGGAGTTTTGTATTAAATGTATTGAAACTCGTCATTATTTTCACTTCACCTCAGCTTGAGTGAGTATGAAAATGCAAATAAATGTACATGTTCATATTTTGCAACTTTAAATGTTTTTTTATGTGATTATACTGCCTTGTTTCAATATAAATAAGAAAAAATATGTGCCATGTTTTCTGTCCAGACACAGCAGGGGAGACAACGGACTTATAACACCCCGAACAATACATATACAAAGCCATTTAATAGGCTTTAAAGGTTTTCATGTCTCATAACGGCCAACTTCGATTTTTTTGACTCTTACAATGCTCCAGTCGGCTCTTCAAAGAAATGGCACTTTATTCACACTATTCCCAACTCTTTACGTCACAAGTTCCCATGCAGCACACCATTCCCAACTCTTTACGTCTTTACACACAAAGCTCATCCATATTTTACCGTAATGGCATGACGCGTCCGACGGCTTGCCTCTCTCGTTTGTCATAGCGGTTAAACACAGCGCGGTATGCGGGGCCCGTCCTATCAGCAGCCCACAGGAGTCAGAGCGAGGACGTGCAGGCCACATATCACCGGCGCACAGAGCCCCCATCGACGCTCCAGCCCTGACCGTGCGTGCGTGCCTTCATGTTAATATGTCAGGGCTGCTGTTGGCCTGCCCTTACATCAGACTCTGTGTTATTTTCAGCCACACCGCCCCCTGCTGGACACCGCACTTCACAGGACGGCCGCATGAAAGTTACAAAGTGGATGATTGAACCTAAAAATAGCCAGAAGTGTTTGAATCAGAGAGAGGGAGTTTCTGTCCAACAGTGCGAGGTATTTTCCATTCTTGTATTACTCTCCAATAAAGATATATATTTAGCCATTTCATCCAAGTAAAAAAAATATAAAAAAAAATTGACAAACAACAGCAATAAAGAGAGCAATCATTGAAAGAACACCTTAAAGTGCGTATGACAGGTTTTTAGGATTTTCTCATTTTGACTTAATTCAGTGTATTAATATCTCTTGTAAATATAAATTATAGTTTTACACCAATCAGGTAGCTATTTGTGCAGAAAAGTTGAAAAATATGTTGAAAATGACAGGAAGTAAACAAATTGATGACATCACACTGGGGAGACAAAGGTTATGCAAAACTACTTTTTTGACCCATTAAACATTGATTCAACAAATGAAGGTGTTCACATGTATTTTTCTTCGTCAAATGAAAAAAATCAGTGACATTAGAGGAGTTTTGGTGCACTGTACAGTATGGTTTCTTGGTCATTTCCTAGTGTGATGTCATCATTACAACCAGGAAGTAAAATTAAAAACCTAAAAAACGAGCAAAATTGGGGTAAAATTTGTTAAGATTTTAGGAGAATTCAATATATTTATCGTAACTGCATTTTAGTGAAATGAGTAGTCCAACCTGTCAAAGGCACATTAAAGCAGAACTAAGTGACATTTCTACCTCATTAAACGTCTCTGTAAGTCTGTGTGGTGGTTGTAAATGTACATTTTTGGGGCAAACCAGCCTTGTAACATTTCCTGACGCCGACCAAAAGACAGCTCTCCTGAGAAACCCTGGCTCTCTTTTTTATATTTGGCGACATGAAATATTTTTGTATGTGATTGTACTGCCTTATTTTAATAAAAAAAGAAGGGAATTTGATTTTAGTGTCTTTTACTGGCAGGGTATTTTCACAAGAGACATGCAGGGGGAGCTCTGTTGCTGAAGTTACTTAGTTCTCCGTTAAATCAGCTGCATCTGACCATCACAAGAGACAAAACCACATCATGAACTGGAATAATGCGTCAAATGAGTCAAATACCATCGCAGGATCAGAGAAGCCATCGAGATCTGCAAGCGAGGTCCAAGGAGCATAAGCCACGTCAACAGAGCATTCACCTTGTCACAAACTTTGGATTTAGTCCTGGAGAAGGCGTCAGAAAGAAGTCCATTAAGATGTCATGCTTTTCACGTTGCCAGTGTGTGCAGAGGTGTGATAAAGTGCCCGGATTGTGGAAAGAGTGATTGTGAAAATGAAGATTGTGTGAATAATGTCATGGAACCTCAGTGCTTATTGTGACGGAAACTATTGAGTTGTTGCACCAGGAGGTTGCTCAAAAAGAGGATCAATGGAATAAAAGTAAATCAAAATGTGTCGTATGGGGAGGTAGGCTCAGCTGGACAAAAAATCTTTTCTTGCATTCACTGCCATGGTGGTGAACTGTGCACTTGGTCTTCAAAAGAAATCTGAAAGGGCTGATATGATTTTGCACGCTGCAAAAATCATTTTTGAATGTGGATGGTATTTGCCGGGAAGATCTTGACCTCACAGTCAGGGAAGGGTTTTCTCATTTTCTGATATATGGCTGAAAATGGAAGGGGAACACTTTCTTTTAATGATACTGTGAATACACAAAGAACACAGAAACAATGAAACTGTTGGTGGCGGTAATGCACTTTCTTTAAGTTCACCAACGACCCAAAAATTTCACAAGAAGAAGAGGAGAAGGCATAGACAGTAGAGGGTGAAACTTATGAGGAAGGCTACAGGAAGTCGCTGAAGCATGTAAAACAGTCTGACTAAAAGAACTGTTACCTAATAATGGTTTTCCTAGAGCTCAAATCTCTTGATTCTACCACATGACATCATTAGGTGGTAAACCAAGCACTCATATGTGTTATCAGGTCTGTACATCTTCACTAGATACATTCATTTCCCCGCTTAAATTGCTTACACAAATATCTATCTTATCTCTAATATCTTCTTATTCTTTATCGGAAAATACCTTTTAGTCCACACTGTATTCTAAAAGCAGCTTTGTATGGAGACAGAAAATAGACTGAATGAAAAACAGCTGCCAGAGACAAAGTAATATCCAATCAGAGAAGCATGTGGAAGCAAGTGTTTTTTCTATCATGGTTCAACATCCAAGTGAATAAAGGGACTAAGTGGACAAGGCTAACACTTTTGAAACATGTTCTTCACTCATGGTTCCAGGCTCTTTAAAGGCGACGCACCTGATTTTTAGTTCATTTTAAAATCTTTGTTTAATTCATTGATCATGGATTAAGAGCATCTTAAATATTCGCTGCAATGAGTTTATAAGCACTTTCCACACACTATGAGGCCAGAGCAAGTTTTGACGCCACAGTTAGGCTAACAAATATTAGCATGCTATCAGCACACTTCCTGCTTTACGGAAAATAAAACGCTCTACAATTAGATGCAGAACAAAAAATTTGATTTTGAACCAAATATTTGTTGTTACTAATATATGTACTTGGGTAAAACAGATTTTAGATGAAAAAATCCAGGTACAGCACCTTTAAAGCTGTATTGGGTGCTGATGCTGGCAACTGTGGCATTTGGTACGACGATTAAAATAACAAACCTTTCACTCTTAGAAATTACAATACTTATTTGAAATATGAAAAACAGACATTTTAAAGTGTTTACATCAGTCACATGTATCTCTCACTTTCCTAATGCAGTCCCAGCATCCTAAAGACATGAGTTTCTGAGCCCAGAGCGTCATGGACCGTCACAGTAAAGCTAACAAACATTAGCATGCTAACAGCATACTTCCTGCTTCTCTCATAGGATAAAACACTCTATAAATAGATGCAGAGAAAGGGCTGTGGTCTCATAGATGCCTCTACAATATATCTGTGCTGGGGCAACACAGATTTTACTTTATTACATGTAAATTATCATTAGGTACAGCCTCTTTTTATGATTTTCTAGATTTGACTTTATTTGGTGGAATAAAACCTGCTGTTTATGAATATGATAGTTTTACACCAATCAAGAGTCAGTTTGTGATGAAAAGTTGAAAAATAAATTGAAATTTACAGGAAGTAGAGCAGAGTTAACACTAGGGAGACACATTAGGGACAATTTACAACCAAGAAACACATTTTTCTGATTGTTTAAACATGGCACTTTAAGTACATTTTACTTGAGTGCATAGTTTCATAGCCTTCTGACTTAGCCTAGCCTACATTAGCATATTCAACCACACTGTCCGTCATCTCAGCAGGATCCTATTAATAATAACCAGCACATATGTTCCACCACTTTACCTCTTCCATTTGTCAGTTAATCACTCTCCCGCCCCACACGCGCCATTTTTCTAACCCCCCAAAATGTGTCCCCCGTGCTCCTCGCCGTGCGGGGACAGACATTTCCTCCAACAAATATGATCAAAACAAAAACTAATGACGTGTAAATTGTTGATGATGTCTCTCGAAATGAGGCCGCCCCGGCGCCCTGTCTGCAAGTAATCACCCAACACATATTCATAATCAGAAAGAAATGAATGGAATGGCCCTCGTGGTCGGAAAGGTGCGCTACAAATTGGCGTGTTTGGCAGGAAAAAGGCGAATAAATAAATTTAAAAAATAGCTGGGAAGAAAAAAAGAAAATGCGGTTTGAATTGTAAATGAGTGACACAGATAGCGTAAAGCGTTCCCCGGCGTTGGTTCATAAAAGAGCCATCACGATTCGGAGCGTAGGGTTATTTGTAAAAGGAGGCCGGTCCTATTGAATGTTCGGGAACACACTGTTTCTCTGCGCAGCCATTGAGCAAATGAAGTGGAGGAGCCGAGGGTACAATGGCACTCAATTAGACACCCGCCACAATGGAAGAGAGAAAAGACAAGTTTGCATTGTTCACTTCTTACAACAGAGTTTCAAGAAAGGTTTCATCCCGGCAAGTTGTCTTCTTTAGAGTGGACGTATCATTAGAAACTCCTTTGAATTAGATTTTTACTTTAAGCGTTTGCGCCTGAGTAACACCTGGCTTACTCTTTGTCAGTGTCTCTGGTGCATGTTTAAATGGAGCCACTACATGCAAAACTATTTTCAGTTGTTCAAGTGTAGTGTCATTTTCACAGCTAATGCACTTTTATTATATTACTTTCTTCTTCTTCTTCTGAACCATATTTACCTAATTTATCAATCTTTTAACTTCTAAACAAGTCGTTAAATTAAAATTGTTACAGTATATTTATTTTATCATATATTTTGCACAAGTTTTATTCATTTTTGTTTTATGTTGCACCATTTCACTGATGCAAATGACTACTTTGCTAAATTACTTCACTGACTATGGCAATTAAACTTTTTCTGATTCCATTTTTGTTAAAGAGGCTATTACCATGTAGCAAAACGTGTTGTGGTTTAGTACAAATATATTGTAAAAGCTGCTTTTAAGGTGAAAAAAAGGCCACTGTGTGCTGTCTGCATCTAATTAAGGAGCGTTTTATTCTCTGAAAACTAGAAAGTGCGCTGTTAGCATGCTAGTTGTTGTCGGCAAATCTCCCTCTGGTCTCTAAAACGTATAAAAAGCGCTCATAAACTCATCGCAATGATCAATTTAGATGCTCGGAATACGTGAGAAAGTGATCTTTGGGCTGCTCCAAACTGTTTCAAATGAACTAGCTCTTTTTTTAGACAGTAAAAATCCGATACAGCACCTTTAACTAGTTGACTAAATAAGAAGAACTTGATGATTTACACTAGGTTAGTGTTAAAGGAGACCTACTGTGCGACTAGCGGGGACTTTAGTCAAATCATTAAACCACTCAAAGTTGTATTTAAAGTGATTCGTGCATGTTTGAGTCATTTTTATTCACCTGTGAACAAGACGCCATTGCTGTCAGTCAGTCCAGGTTTCACCGCTCCAGATTACCCACAGACACATGGCTCCTGCTCTTAAACAGTGACACAAGTAGGATTTGGCAGCACTGATTTGAGTATTTTGGCTCTGCTCGCTATCGTGCACAGGGCGACTTAACACAAAGGATCTGGCTCAAATCAGCCCTATGGTTTAGTTTTTTAAAGGACAGACATTATGCATTTTTTGTGCTGTTGGCCTTTAAACATTCTCTTGAGTACCTTTACTTTGACATCTCACGTTTTAGAACTAAAAAGAAAATGTTTTTTTTTACAAAGAACAATATAACTTTATCACAGCTTTGGAAGACTCCAGAGTAACTTAGCTTTGGCTCCATCTACTGGCTGCAGCGGTACAAATTTGTACATGAACAATGCTTTGTAATGCGAGCTGTCCTGAGCCGTGACACAGTCGTAAGGACCGTGATTAGACAGCAGAAATGCTCAGGGCGAGTCTGACGATGATTTATGGTCTAAAAACAGAAAACAAGATTCTCCAAACTACGTCACATATGGAAAAATGTCCCACATCAAAGAATTCAGAACGAGAGGATTTTCTAACCCGGATTCATCAAACTAGCACGAATAAGGGTAAATACAACTCCAGGTCTGTTTTTGATGATGGAGCAATGTTAGAGCATGGTTAAAAGCTAAAAAAAAGTCAATTTTGTGTCATATTAGTTGTTAAATTAAGATTATTAGATCAAGTATTAGATCAATACTGCGATTTAAAATGTCCAACATGTAACATAATCTATAGTTGTCGTAGATTAGACCTATATAGTAGACAAAAGCACAATAGGTTTTCTTTATGTAATGTTGTCAGAACCGCGATTGACAAGTTACCTGATTACTTTTAATAGTAGTAGCACAAAGATGTTGACGATATTTTACCCCATGTAGTCCAGAAGATTTTCTCGCCCAAATCTTCTAGATAAAAACTTTCAAAATAATAGCGTGCATTATAGCCAATACCATGTTTTTATTGCCTCATACATCACACAGAATCAGTCGCTTATAGGGGTTGCTAGGCAGACTCCAGAACCAATTCACCGTAACACAACAGTTCCTATAAATC
This sequence comes from Rhinogobius similis, assembly GCA_019453435.1. Lineage (NCBI taxonomy): Eukaryota > Metazoa > Chordata > Actinopteri > Gobiiformes > Gobiidae > Rhinogobius > Rhinogobius similis. The sequence continues at coordinate 34,927,397 of CM033635.1, read as the reverse complement.
ACATGTGTAACAGGGACCTCATTGTGTACGCCATAATGGAACATCTCCCTTTATTTCTTTGCCAACACCTCACGTGCGCCGTTGCCAGAAGTTAATTTAGCATGGCGTCGCTATCACACCACCATGCTACCTGTTTTTTCACATCAATGTAAATGCCCGCTTGGAGAAACATCCTTTTTTTCCCCCTCCAGACGATCTTTATAACTGCAACAGATGGATTCCCCCCCAGCAAGAGCCCCCAACGACGAAAGAGAACATTCGACGTGTAATTACCTCGCGTTGCATCGCCACACCGTTGTCGGGAATTCAATATGCTACAGCCATGACACTCCCGCGCTAACGTGTTCGTCACGAGAAGCAGGTCAAAACCTCATCTGATATCACGTAGCGGCGCAACAACAAATCGGGGTGGGAAAAAAAGGCAAACCCATACCAGCATACCGGCGGTTTGTTAAGACTACAAGAGAGATCCACACGCAATTGCTTTGTATATGTATTTTTTATTCTTATTAACTGCTTGGGCCGCAATTTATTTTCCTCTAAGGCGATGGAGGTGGTTTGCGAGCGAGGGCAACTCTGGTCGGAGCTGATAAGGCGCTCCTCACAAGCCGGGCCGCTGCAGGGAGGGAGCAGATTTAGCAGCAAGACAATGTCCACTAGGTCAGACTGCCGGAGAGGGATGAGCGAGAAATGCATAGGCGGCTGCGCGCATAGTCATTTGGATGGAGGACAAATTCATGCAGCGCCGTTTTCATTAAAGGAACTAGAAAGACAATTTATTTGCAATTTATTCATGGAGTCGGCCACTTACGGACTCAAAGTTGACTTGAGGTAACTTTTGTCGCTTTTCAGTGAAAGGTTTCTCGCTTGCTGAGATAATCAAATGTATGCGCAAGTAATGCATAGGAGATGGGAGAGTTCCTTGTACAAATTAAAAGTAGATTCTTTAGTGCACATGAGTTGGGGAAAAAGAACTTGATTCAACTTGCTTCGCTTTTTGTGAACTACATAGTGGGAATTATTGGTAGAGCTATTCAAACAATAGAGATTTGCATTGAGTTGCAAAATGAATGTGCCTGTCCCTAAGACTGGGTTTATTCGAGATGATGCAGGCCCTGTGTCAGCTAAAATACCAAATCAAGTTTAAGCCCAAGACATCGTGAACTGAAAAGCCCAAATGAATAATAACACAACGCTTTTTGAGTTTAATTGTTTCATTTACTGTATATCAGACAATAGTTATATAGATTATATATTTCCTGGACATGTTTTGACCATCAATAACCACCGTCATAAACTGGGACCATACAGGGATCATCAACCAATACATTGCACTTTGAATCGAGATGAGGAGACTTTCCAACTTTCCCACACATGGTAGACATCTCTCCAACAATGCTGTAAAAAAAAAAAAAAAACATTAAAAAAATCCTGGATTGTACACTGTGGAACCAGGCAAAGCGATAACATCTTCATGGAGGTGGATCCAAATTGACCAATGTTTCATCAAGTCACTGTGTGAATTAGGGGTGTTCAATTATTAGATTAAAAATCTATTACAGTTATGATTATAGCGCTAATCACTTATAAAAATTGTGTAATGAAGTAACTGATATTACTAAGTACAAAGTGCAAAGGTTTCTCAGAGATTGTACTTATCTACTTGTGGAGATTGTTTTCAGCAGCCTATTTCTGTGAGACACGTCACCCACTTTTCATTCATTTCATTTCATCGTTCATTCTCTTCAGTTTAAACTATTTTAAACAAATAATTGTTGAATAAACCTGATTTCACTTTTTTGATTTAAATCATCATGATTATTATTTGTCCATAATGAAAAAGCCCTAGAGTGAATCAGGTGACTAATATTTGTAATTTTTAAGGCACCTGTTCACACAGGTTGAGAATGAAATTTGGGTAGAACATACAAACTCAGCACAGAATGGCCCCAGTTAGTTGTGGAATTGATCCAAGGACATTTTTTCTTTGTTGTCCAGCTGTGCTTGTGGTTCCATCCTGCCCCTGCACCCATCCTATTGTACCGATCAGGACACTTTTAGCATGCAAAATAAAAAACACTTTTGTATCTCTATTTTAGAAGTAGTATTTTAGTATTGTTCAATTTACATGGGATCTAATTTAATTCTTTTGGATTATTGTCCAACATTTTGCTTTACGTTTCCAAACTTTTAATTCAAATTTTTGATATACAGCGATAGCATAATTACTCTGTACAGTTTTGTTAAAGTGCCCTTCACTTTGTGCCCAGACCTCCACATTCGTTTTAATCCCATCCAAAGTCAGGATTACTCACCTCTGCTGCGTGTTTGTTTACATGAGAGGAACAGCTCCAGCGGTGTGACGATAACAGAGAAAAACTAGCGCTCCGAGGCGTCCATAAGCTGGAGCAGCAGTGCACCATGGGATATGACAGCACATCCGTCAGACAAATGGTGCTCGCATCCAGAGCATCAAGGAGAAGAGGCCTCAACTTTTATAAATCGCCCTCCCTTTAAAGGAAATTGGAAGATGTCAGACACACGCCATCTGCATTTTTACCCGATATCTGTGAATAAAGTACTTTCTGAATATGACTGAGATGTTATGGCACGAGGAGTGACACATAAGAGGAGAATTCAAAGTTGCTGGAGTGTTTCAAGCCTCTGAAGCAGCCAAATGGATAAAACTGTAGCAAGCAATAATGTAGTAACGTAACTAAAGAGTGGAATGATTGGAATTTGACTTTGGCTTTGTCTGTCTCAGGCCTTTGCGATTTATAAAAGCTAATTATGAAAATTGCACAAAACCAAAAGTTTTATTACAGCATTGGCAGCAGTTATTATGTTATTCTTGCCAAAAATGAAATTACCAGTAAGTAACGCAATAATTGGCAAGCCGTTTTTACTAAAAATTCGGAGCCATTTTAGTACATAACTGACCTCTTATTACTTTTGGCCTGTTATTACATTGTTGGCAGTTTACTTTAAAAAATATTAACCCAAACTACTACAATATCAGTTGCTAATGGCAGGAGAATCTATAGTCTTTACCTTGTAGGTGTGTTTGTGTGTATTCACCTTCTGTCTGTTTCTATCTTCATGAAAAAAATAATCTGAATCAATAGTTTACATTCTTTGGGTTGTTATTCGCATTTTCTTGAATTACAAACACCATTTGCATCAAGAATCAACTACAAATGTATCTATCCACAATTGTCACACAGCCCAGTTTCTACTGATTTTCTGCAACTATGAATTCACTTTATTGTAAAATTGCATCATATAAATGCTCATATTTAAAGGGAATATTTTGTGCTACAGTGACTTTTCTTGAGCTTTTAACCAGGTTCTAACAATTTTCAGTCATCAGAAACATACTTGCTATCTATCTATCTATCTATCTATCTATCTATCTATCTATCTATCTATCTATCTATCTGTTTTTAGTTCCAAAACATGAGATGCCAAGAAACTCAAGAGCATGTTTAAAGGTTAATAACAATATGAAGGCTAATAACAATGTAAAAAATACTTTAACATTTGTAGTTCCATTTTTATTGAATAGATAATACATTATTGGGCCTAGTACAGAGCCTTGAGGAACACCACACAACAAAATAAATGTTAAATAAAAAAGTGAATTAAATTGCCAGTCAACAATTTCAAATATGGTAGGTTTGACAAAACACACACAAAATAATAATAAAAGCATAATAACATTAATTTAAATAAGTCATTAAGAACTCCTAAACCTTTATCTCTCCTAACTTGTAGCCGTATTAGTAATTTGTTACTTTAAATGGTCCCATAACATGCAAAATCGACTTTTCAGAGGTTTTAACCTTCCTACAGTGCTATTTGGGCCTCGTATGTGTGCCCAAAGTGGTTTTTTGATTGATTCCCGCATGTTTTCGCTAGAGAACTGTCTTTTCCGTCCCCCTCGGCTGAGCAGGCAGACGGGGGCTCATCCCATGGATGACGCGGCTTCCCATGGATGACGCGGTGTTTAAGCCACGCCTCCGGGAAGCGCGCAGCCGCAGAATAAAAACAGCTAATGCTAATGCTACACAGTAATTACACGATGGATACGACAGATCGAAGAGTTAGCTTGTTATTTACCAAACGGCAACGTCCGTCGTCGAGGTACTGCATGATCGTCAAACTCCAGGTCAGATCCAGGACGTAGGACTCAGCACGACGCACCGTCAGGACGGATAAAATGTTTATTCCCGTGTTTGTTTATCACTGTTTACCGGAGCACACGGCGCATGCGCACTATCTCCGCTCTAGGCTTCGGCACGAGTTGGGCGGGGGAGGCAGGCTGCTCTCTGTTCGGGGGGGTCAGATCTCAGAGTGAGCCGTTTGCTTTTACAAGGAGGGGGGCCAGTCCAAGAAATGGGTGTTTTTTGGAAACTGTTATGTTATGGATATTGCACAACGCAAAATTTGATCAACAAAGCCCTTAGAATAGACTGTGTAAAGGGCAAAATAGCAGAATATGGGACCTTTAACTTTATTTCATTAATATTATGATAATTATTGTTATTTACTGTATGATCACTGTATATTCCTCTAAGTCTTTACCTATTTTATACAATATGTTAATCTCCAGTACAAACATAACCTTAATTCTTTTTAGCTGTTTCTGGAATGAAAAAAAAAATCACCCATGCCCAAATCTAAATAATTATATTTGGCTAATTGCATGTTCTTTATTTTACGTAAGTAGTTCCACAATTACACAATTAATTAATTGATTACACAAACAGAACAGTATTAGACCTAGTATAGAACCCTGAGGAACACCACATGATGAAAATAACAACAAGTAAAACTGTTTCTTAAAAGCCCAAACACTGAAATTACCAATCAACAATTTTGGATGATTTGTCCAAGAAGAAACAATTATATTCAGGCACAATGGAGCTCTGTGGAACACCTCCATATTGTTGCCATTTGAGACGGAAAGCAGTGTTCAATTTATTCACCCTTTTACCACAGTCGGCAGATGCTTGGCAGTCGCTCGAAGATGTGAACTGCAGATTCAAACAGCTCACCGTAGACAACATTACTGCCTTCATTCTTGTTGACACGCACAGTCACACTAAATCTATTTTTGTTTGGTAATTGAAAACCCGTGTACATGTTATTATAAGAAGTATCCGTCCTTGCAGATGACTAGTGGCTACAATCCACAGATCTGAAATGAAACGCACACTGGATAAATGCAGGGAGCAGCGGCGCACATGATTTACGCCGCGCCAAAGGATAAATATTCCAATTTAAATGCAACATCTTCAGGTGCTGGGGGGCCGTAGATCAGCCAGACACCCGGGAACATTTCGGACTTGAGTTTCATAAATAACACGCGATGCCATTACTCCTCTTCAAATGGGCTTTTAAACCTTACTTGTCATAGCGCGTCCTGAATGTAATGTTTTTATTTGCTAAAGCTGGTGGTATTCTTGCCCCCCGGTGTAATTGGTTCTGTTGCGTGCCTCATCAAGCTGACTGATTCGGGACCTCAGACACTTTTTCAGCGCAGGAGAGAGTAGCGGGTCGACCGTTCAATCCGAGTTCACTACGAGGTTTTATTGTTCGCGGGTGGTGATTTTTTTTTTTATAGTGTTCTGGGGGATCACCCATCCAGTTTTAGAGCATATGTTTGATGATGCAAAATATGGGACTATGCAATTAAAACCATGGGAATTCATATCCATATGTGCATGATGACAGCATTATTACAGCGGGTGTTAGATTGTGCTGATTAGGCATGTTGAGAAGCCATGAAGTGCGTATGTAACACATTATTTTGGTCTTCATGGCATGTGGCTTTTAAAGTGCCCATGACAGGTTGGACTACTCACTGCACTAAAATGCAGTTCAGATAAATATATTTGAAATTCTGCTAAAACATTTACAAATGTTACCCCAGTTTAGCTATTTTTTTAGGTTTTAATTTTACTTCCTGGTTGTAAATGATGACATCACACTGGGAAATTACCAAGAAACTACCCTATACAGTGAACCAAAACAAAAGACAAAGAAAAATACACGTGAACACTTTCATTTTATTGAATCAATGTTTGAAGAGTCCAAAAAGTACTTTCTTTTGTGTAAATTGTGCACAACCTTTGGCTCCCTCGTGTGATGTCATCAGTTTGTTTACTTCCTGTAATTGTCAACACATTTTCAACTTGTCTCCACAAATAGTGACCTGATAGGTGTAAAACTATTTATATTTACAAGAGGTATTAATACACTGAACAAAGTCAAAATGATAAAATCATAAAAACCTGTCATACTATGCACTTTAAACAGGATTTTGGTCTCTGTGGCATTTGTATTTTATGTTTTACAATAATGCTAATACAAACTTTTAAAGCTTGGTCCCATTCCCAAGTGATCAGATTTGCATTAGAGCTCCCTCTTCTGACAGCAATAGGCATGAACCATGAAAATAAGTCTTTTAGCAGCCTTTTAGCAGCAGAGCTATCATGCTAAAATACCTGTAATCTGTGTGCTTAGAATGAGTTCGAAGCATGGCTTTTTCTCACTCTTGATAATACACCACGGCTGTCTGTTCCCATGATCCTTAGCAGCAGTGTGCATGATTGGACGAAACTTGGTGTCCGTGGTAGTAGCTTCTCTATGAAATTCAAGTAAATATCTAATTCTATTTTCTTACAGACTTTTAGAAAATGAATGGAGGCTAACCAGCAATGTGGAAACGAATGTCCATAACCAAGACACAATTTAAACCTCATAAATTCTGTTAAATGTTTTAATAAATAAATGGTTTATAAAGTTAGTGTAGATCTTGTGGTCATTCGATACCACATAGCTGTTTAGCGCTGAACACACATTCAAACCTTTTTATGACTCGTTCATTGAAAGAAATGTACTTCTGGAACCAGTCAGAGGTGTCAGACCGGGGGGTGAAGGGTAGTAGTTTCCCCGGGGCCCAAGACAGTGAAGGGCCCAGAATAGCATGTAGCATCTGTTGCATTTTTTTACGCTTTAATCTATTTTTGTTGCAATAAAATGTATTGTGTTTGAGTAAAGTCCTTGAGAGATTAAATACAATTATGTGTGAATCTGAGGGCCTCATCACCCCTTTAAAAATGAGGAAAATCATTGCTCATATTTTAGCCAAGTCGTGAACTAGTGCAAAACTAGTGATTAAAATTTTCAGTTGTGAGTTTTTTCTCATAATAATAATACATTTCAAGATCTTTGTGTAATTGGTCAGGTAGATATTGCAAATACAAACAGTGCTGTATCATAATATAAGCCAGTAACTCTAGTCTATAAATTAGAAAGTTATTATTAGGTGTGTACCCAACAAAAGGTAACAAAAAAAACCAAACAATTATAACCAAATTTGCTGGGATAAATGAATAATATAGAACATTTCGTATTGGGGCCCACCAGGAAGGTTTGTACCTAGGGCCCAGAATTTGTTGCTACACCCCTGTGGGCAGTCACTGTTGGGCTACATTATCATTACCTAACAAAATACTTTGCAAAAGGCATAGTCTAAAAAGATTTTCTCAGTTATCTATCTGCATTTAAATCAGAATTAATTAAATTCAAATAAACTACAGGCCCTTTAAGCAAGTCTCATTTAAGCTTTAAAAAAAAAAAATCTCACTTCCCTGGAGTTGTGTTTAGTTTGTTTACACTATTCACGCTGTTCATTATGACACTCAAAGCACTCATCCACGACCTTTTCACGTCATCTGGGAGTAATCCAGAAGTGCTCCTCTGTGTTTTGAAGATCATTCACTTTCACCCTCATCATTCTATCATTTCAGCTCTAAATGCCCTCTATACAGCGCAAATATGATGTTTTAACCTTCCCTTTAAGAACTAGCTGCATGTGCGCCATCTGCTGGCCTGAAAATAAGGCCGTCCATACTTATTGCAGGCAATATTTCACATTATAAAATTTGAAACTCCAATGTGGGCACTTTAAATCTTATTTTTTCCCACTTTTAGTGAATGTGCTTTGAGGAAACAGATGATATAATTTTGTGGCATTTTTAAGTGCTGCATTTTCATAAGTACTCAAGACAAGCAGGCTGTATCATTGCTTTATTGTCCTTAATTTGTTGCTCAAACAAAGATCCAATATGTCCAATGCCAGTTTTGATGTGCAGTGCTGTATTTTTCCTAAAATGTAGATACTTGCTCAAACACAGCTTCTAAAATGTTCCACACCAACTACCAACTTGAAAAAGATTTGACCTTCCGACTTCCGTATGATCTTCAACCTGGTTTGCCCAATTCTAAATAAACAGGTCTAAAATAGTTCTTACCGAGAACTAAGCCAAACAAGGACTAAAATGTGTATAAAGCAGTCTCTAAATGAAGCAAACCCCATCGAGAACCACTGCACGTACAGTTGTGAGCCCTGCTGGATACATGCACACATCACAAGTGCAGCCCATAAAAACTGTAATAAAGAACCCTATTGTCTTGCGCCAGCTTTACTCCCCTCATCATCATCCCCATCAAAACACGGCGCACAAGTTGTCATTCTCTCATACTTTGTGCCATTATCGCAAAACGACCATGCCAGATCCTATACTTTTCCCATTTCCTGCCCTGCGATCTGGTCACGCTTCGGACTCCGTGTTGTGCCCAGGAGAACACGATAAAAGCCCTGATACCGATGATGACAGTGATGGCGTCCGCGATATGGCCCGAGTGTTTTTGATGAGCGCTGATAAAAAAGGGACCTCGTTGTGGCACAATACAAGCCGGGCCATTTGTCAAACAGGCAGGGACAGTTGTAATCATCGGCCCCAGCTTGTCCGCCACATCAGTCTTCTAATCCCCGGTCGTTTGTTTTAATCCAGGCTCATTTACTTAAAGTGTGTATGACAGGTTAAACTACAACTTTTATTAAAACATAATAAACATGAATATATATAAGATTTTACTAAAAATGTTGTCTAGTTGTACCCCGTTTGACAATTTTTGCTGCGTTTATAATGTTTCTTCCCGGTTGCACATGATGAGCAGCAGATGTGACAGAAGTAAATGTAGTTCTACAACTGTTACCTTGCAGTCATTTTGTAAACAACATAAAATAACTGATTAAAAACGCAATGTAGGTTTAACCCAGTTGCAACAGACATTTTCTATACTCCTGCTTTCCACTGTCCTACTTCGTAATGAAAGGAGCTACAAAAAAAAACAAAAAAAAACAAAAACATTTTGTCCAGTTCATTTGTGAACGTTTAAAAATACATTAGCCTATTTGTGATCAATTTGGCCTTCTAAGGACAAACTCTCTTGCTTTAAAGTGGCACTAGTTTGGAGGGTGAAACATTCTATTCTCCTGGAGGTGGAATCAAACCAAGCAATCTCCTGGAGACAAGCATGCCAAATACTTTGTGGGCAATAAACACTTCTTTATCTGGATAAATGAAAGATAGATGAGTTGATATCATACTGTGGAACCTTCTAGGCAAAGCAAAAAGTATTTTCTGAGAAAATCAGGTGACAGACCCTCAACAAGAAAACTTACATAGACAATTTCTTTAGCTTTTACACTGACCAGGCTATACCTTAGCATTACATCATATTTTGAATCGTTTTTATTATTATTATTATTATTATTATCGTAGTAGTAGAAGTAGTAGTAGTAGGAGGAGGAGGAGGAGGAGGAGGCCAAGTGATTGCTCATAGGTCTCAGTGTTGGTCCTTAGTTGAGAATGGGCATAGAGAAATAATATTGTCTACCATTAAATGATTTAATTGCAATTTATTTATAATCATACATAAATGTATAGTAATAATAATATTTCAAAAGTAATAATATTTTTATCCCAGCGCTCCTGCGTCCCCATGGCAACACCATCCAGACGTCAGTGCGTCACTGTTGTGTGTTTCATTGTCCACAGTGTGCTCCACAGAACATGGTGCTAACAGGACGGGAGCTTCTCTGCTCGGTCTAGTCTATACGAGCTCTAAAGTGAGTCTTTTAAGCATGTTTCACTTTCATCCAAAACAAAAGCTGCAATTAAGTGCTCGTTCTTTAAAGTAACGTAAAATGTCTGATAATAGACTTGAGTAGCAACTGTTAGCAACTAACAGGCTAAGCTAGCTGCCTCACTCGGTAGCACGAGCTACAAACTGTTATATTGTTGTTTCTCTTCTGCTGTGAACCTAAAACGACACCCTCACATCTCTTGGTCTTATCCGCGTACTTTACTGTAGTGTACATGCTTCATATATTTTATTGTGCCGTTAAATTGATGAGCAGGAGTATGAATGAGCTGTGTTAGCGCTAGCCTCACTGCTAGCTCAGGTGAAGTTACCTTTCAGACGTCTTTTCTTTTCATGTGCCACATTTAACATGTCAAGTTTTCATCGTCCCGGGCTCAATAATCTTCAATCATTCTGAATCATCGTTAACAAAACCACGCACACAAACAGAGTAACGAGCATGTAAATATCATGTCGGTAAATGTTAGCCTCTAGCTTCACACTTAATATTTCAGGAGCATAGCTGATATTATCGTGTGATTATTTTGCACAAATGTTACAGCCATAACCATATCCGTTTGTTTTCACTGCACTACACATTTACTGCACATCCTTTCCACTCTAAAGTTACTTCAACCACACAGTTTACACGATGCCACTGCAGACTGCTATCCAACGTGAAATTACTACTTGAAATTAAATGAGCCTTCTGTCAAAGTTAGGGGCTGTAGTTTATATTATCTCATAAGACAATTATTAACCATCTCACCGTCACATTGCACTACAAACAGACCTATTTGTAATTATTTTTTGATGATAAGTAAAGTAAATGTTTTCTTTCATCAGTGGACCGCAGTCTGAAGAGGAGGCAGGTGAAGCCGCTGGCTGCATCTCTCTTAGACGCTTTGGATTATGATAGTTCAGACGACAGTGACTTTGAAGTAGGAGATGCTTCAGGTGAGAATTTATGTAATTCTGATACTTAAGATATTCAACATTTTAACTGTTAAATGTGACTAGTTTAACTTAACTTTGTGAAATTTGACTATTAATATTTACTTTCATATATTTACTTTGTCTGCTTTCTTCTGTATCTACGGAAATAATTACGCATTTTCATTTGGCTCCACTGCAAAAAAATAATACACAGACCTTTTATTCTCCACAATGATACATAGAGACTTTAATACAGCTTTAAAGGCTGCATGTTATGCAAAATCGACCAAAATCGAACAAACCCACACATGGAGTTGTATTTCATTCTTCATTCACACTTTTCTGATGAATCCTGTTTAATAAGTCCTCTTCCCCTGAGCTTGAAAAACAGTCTGTTCCGACAGATTTGTGACGTTAAAGATATAGCTCCAACATCTTCTGAGAAGTTTTTACGTTCATTAATCATCTAACTCAATTCCAGACATGGGAAACGTCTGACTCATAAAAAGTCCTGTATTCTTTTTGTAGACATTTTTTTTTTTTAAGTCATAAACATGAGACACCAAAGCAAAGGCACTCAAGAGGAAGTTTCAAGGCCAATACAACAAATTGTCTTTAAGGACAGTATTTGTCCTTGCGTTTAATTGGGTTGATTTTTCTGTCCACTAGGGTCTGATGGAACGGGTAATGGCAGCGATGAAGAGGGCTCCAAAGGCAGTGCGGCCGGTTCAGACAGCGACTCGGACCACGCGGCCTCGGCAGACGACGGCATCGATGAGGAGGAAGCCAAAGAGCTTGCAGCAGAGGAGAACCTGTCTGAGGACGAAGACAAGGCCAAACAGTCCTCCGAGACTTCCAAGACGTCCTCAGACAGCCCCACCAAAGAGGGCGCTGCAGCCGCTCCACCTAAGAGCCGCCGCAAAGCCAAGAAGACTCCAGAGCCCGAGGCAACACCAGCAGCAGCAACCGCTGCCCCCAGCACTGAGCCAACCTCTGGGTCTGGGTCTGGCAATGCAACTGATGAGTCCCAGGTGGAGTACAGTTTACTTTCCTTTTAACTCACTTTTTTATTTTGATTTACCAAATTTTGAAAGCATTGCCCAGTTCCCACTTTAATTCACTGTTGAAAACTCATGTAGAACCATTATTAGTGTTCTTTTCCAGAGATGGCAAAAGTAAAAGTACAGCTAAAATGCCATTTCTTAAGTAGAAGTACTATAGTACATCATATCTTAAGTTAAAAAAAGTGAAAACACACAAGTTATTGAATTCCATTATAGGGTTTATAATTAATTCATTGCAGTTAATCTGACTGTAGTGGTTAAAACGTACTTGTAGGAGAGATGGAATTTATTTGTATTTTTAAAAAACATTTTAAATAAAAGAATAACTTGTGTGACCAACTGCATTCTGTTTGATAAGAACCTGCCACAATGTTTGATTTACGTGGAGGAGCCTGTAGCCCTATAAAGTATCTCCTGTCTGTCAATGGACTCAGGCAGTTGTGATTTCACACATGCAACCAGCAAGTCCGTGGTCAAACACAGCATTATTATTATTCAGTATTCTCTCCCTTTGCTTCACATTTTCTTATGTCCACCTGGCTTATAGTTCTTCTGTGAGTCTGTGCAGCTGGACCAAAAGTTTCAAAGTGAAAGGAAATATAGGCGCGCACAGGCTTTGGAAGTAAAATAAAGCTCTGGATTAAGAAAAAAAAGAGTAACATGCCCGTTTTGATTATTTGAGGAGTACAATGTACAGATATTTATTTTAAAAAGTAGAAATAAAAAGTTAATTGTCTTACTCAAGTAAAGTACAGATATCTACAACATGTACCTAAGAACAATAACCATGAATACTTTATAACTTGCCACATCTTTTCTTATATATATTGGAACTGAATTAATTTGGCCATTCTTTTACAAATTAACATTCTAAACATGAAAGTATGTTATGTCTCTATGTTATACTAGATAATGTATTTTTTGAAAACCGATTATGATAAACTAGTGGTTACTTTCTTAGTTAAGAGGTCCCTGAGTTTCATTTCCATTTTAAAGTTTAAAGTGCTATATTGAACATTAATAAGACTCTGTGTCAACCTCAGCAATGTGAGGTCAATTCCTGACTCTGATTATATTCTGAAAGTCTACTTGTTCTTGACCCCCATTTCACACTATTCTGTCAAAATTAGAAAAAAAAAAATTGTGTGCTTGGGTTTTCAACCTAAATATATACTATATTGTTTATGTTCATTTATAAAACTAATACTTTTTACATTTTATTATTTCAATCCTGATCCTTCTCAACTTTTATTTGATCTCAGTCCGAGCCAAAGAAGTGGAACTTTCGCAGAAACCGTCCTCTGCTGGACTTCACCACCATGGAGGAGCTGAACGAGATGGACGACTACGACAGCGAGGACGACAACGACTGGAGACCCACGGCCGGGAAGAAGAAGGGCAAGGCCGGCGCTCAGAAAGGTGGAGGGGCCGAGGAGGAGGGGGGCGGGGCCAGTGACGATGACGACGACGACGATCATGATGACGATAATGAGGATGACGACGACGATGATGACGACGAGGACGAAGATGACGAGGATAAAGAGGACGGAGACGAGAACAACAGCAGCAGCGACAGCGAGAAGGCCGACAAGAAGCCCAAGAAGAAGAATAAGAGCAGCAAGAGCTCCACCACCCTGGACGAAGAGCTGACCAATGACAGCATGTCCCAAGGCAAAGGCAATGAAGTGAGTCGTAGTGCACTGCTTTCATAGAAACAGAGGATAGTATGTTTTTATGTATTATATATGTTTTATTATGTATATAGGGACAGAGTACAATAAACTCTGTTCAAAAGGAAAGATGCCTTGTATCAGGTTAAAGCAGAGATGATATTTCGTTCCTGGCCAGGTTGATACCACAATGGAATCTAAAAGTAGATGAATACATGATGTCACCATACATTATGACACTTAAAGCCCTAGTATGTAACATTTTAGTAAAAAACTTTTTTTTCAGTTTGGAGGTTTTTATTGGACCGAAAAAACAATCATCCTTACTGTGAGCAGTCTTGTATCTCCACAGACCTGACTTGTACTTGACCTTAAGGAGACTCCTTCTTGTGGCCATGGAAATGTTGTTCCTTTGGCTATAATATTCCACAGCATGGAATAAAATCTGTCTCTGTGGAGAATGTTCCAAATTAGGGTTTTATCTTTCTATTTCCATCGTGCACATGATGTGCCACCTCCAGAAAGTTTCTTTTAATAAAGATTAAGATAGACACTTAATATTTTTGATGAAGACAAAATCCTGATTTATAGCATATTTAAATTACCGCAAATTGCGCTTTTTCTGAAACGCAGATACAATTTTGAGGCTAGAAAGTAGTTTTTGTTATGTTATTAAATACACTTCTAATGCACTACAGATTTATTTGAAGCCTCTCAAAGCACTACTCTGTAGTCATTATTCTTTCACTCCACACTCAGTGTTTGTATGCTATTTATGTAGACACACCTGCCATGGGGCTGACTGAACCACCATCATTCATTCACAAACTCACCACTTTCATACTAGGCAAGGTGAAGTGTCTTGGCTAAGAACACAACGACAGAACTTGGTCTAAGTGGTAATCATATCTTCGGGTTGGTGGACAAGTGCTCTAACCACTGAGCTTTTCCATACTTTGTAAATAGAAAAGCAGACGAACTGACATTTCTACCCCAGGAATAAAAATAATTGTTTTTGTTTTAAAGACTGATGACCATTTACTTTTACCTGATGTTAGTTGATCAATGAACATGTGTTATGTGTTACTTCATTTATCATCCAGTTGTCTCCATGCTGGATTTTTAAACATTCTTAAACATTGCATTTAAAGGCTCTGTTGGACAACAAGCCTTGTTACAAAATGAGTGGTGGGTCTTGTATATTTTTACAAGTCAAAGTGATTTATGGGAAATCTTTTCACCAAAGCCACTAGATGAATGTTGTATTGTCCTGCAGTCTGGCTACTTTACAATGTAAGACACAAAGAGCTTTCGATGGTATCAGAGTGTGATTCCAGGTTAATGCCGGTGCCTTTGTATCATTGTGCTGTGGATTAAGCGCATGCCAGCCAGGCGTGGACAGAGATGGAGGCTGAGGAGGATGCAGTGACAAATGTGTGTGTGTGTGTGTGTTGTTTCAGGACGGCCTGCTGGAGCGCTCCCAGAGCTGGAGCACACAGCACATCCTCATCTGCTGCGTGTGTTTGGGAGACAACAGTGAAGATGCCGATGAGATCATCCAGTGTGACAACTGCGGGGTGACTGTGCACGAAGGTACCACACTGTGCCTACATCACACAACACTATGGTTTTGCTATTGTCACCCAGTTTCAAGTCCAGTATTTAGGATAGTGGTTCGAAAGTCACCTGCTCAGGTCAAATCTCCATGAACGAAACAGCCAAACAAACCGAAATAGAGCTGGAAGTGTTTTTGTTGCTTTTCCGTGAAGAATCATTTTATGCAGTGTGGAACAGGGGTGTAACAGTACACATGGGCCACACGTGTTTCCACCTTATGTCATAAAAGACAATACTATACAACCCCTTAATTAACTAACAGCTATATCTGCACATTAGCCCCAAGTGTCTTTATTTCAGCAATAACTTCTTAACAAACATTACATTTACAATACAGTAATTTAAGAATGTCTTCTTGTTTAAAACTTATTTATGATTATCACATTATTACATAACATCAAGACCAAATGTTGCACGATCACAAAATAGAGTAATAATTACAAGTAAATTACGATTATATATAAGATTAACTGTACAGCCCTATGTTGGATCGTTCATCACATTCATTATCTTAAAAACAGAACAAATTCTGTTTACAGCTGCCCAAATTTATTCCTCACTTTCCTAATGCATTCCTAAGTCTTCACCACAATAAGTTTATAGGGTCTTTTCACAACTTTCTGAAGCCAGAGTGGAGTATGAGCGTCACGTCACTGCTCACTATAAGCTACGAAACTACTCCCTGGTTCTTGGTTGATAAAAATGCAGACAGCCCACACTGTCTTGTTTTGACTCCAAGAGGTGCCTTAACAACATATTTGTACTTTATAATATGAAAAAAATGGGTACAATCCCTCTAAACTCTGTATCTCACTAAATAACCAACTTGTTTGCTTTCATTGGACATCAATTTAAAGTGCATAGCCACAAATCACAGTGGCTGAAGGCGCGCGTGTCGGCTACAGTAAATAGTGCTATTGATTTCTTGTGGAATGTGGTGTGTTGCATTATTCCCTCAAAAGTGTGAGAGGTTAAAGAGAGAGAAAACTTCATGTTTCAGCTTTTCCAGCCAAGCGCTGTCAGGCGGCGAGCACAATCAATGGCCCTGGAAGTGTGTCTCTCCCAGGCAGCCGCGCCAAGTTCCAGCTGACCA
This sequence comes from Rhinogobius similis, assembly GCA_019453435.1. Lineage (NCBI taxonomy): Eukaryota > Metazoa > Chordata > Actinopteri > Gobiiformes > Gobiidae > Rhinogobius > Rhinogobius similis. The sequence goes on along the minus strand of CM033635.1, from coordinate 34,911,018 downwards.
TGCACGCTGGATCAATGTGACAACACTCATTCTCCCTCTCCTAATATTCTATTTGAGCGCTGTTTACACACAGACACACACTTGTAATATAGAAGTAGGAGCCACACTTTCAACACTGGGAGACACTGTAGAATGCATGTGTAGCTTTTTAACATGATATCAAATGCGTCTTGTCTTATGTGAGCTTTTCTTTTCATGGTAACGATAGCTCCTTCACCAATGCCTCTGAACACATTTTGCACTTGAAGAAATTAGAACCCCGATACTGTGAAATAATGTAAACGATCAGTTATTTCCAAGTACAGCGACCCAGGTTTGATTTTGTCTGCATATCAAAACATATTGTATTCAACAACATGCAGTTATGTATTTGATATGAAATGAATGTGCTGACTTTAAGCTTTCGTTTGTTTATCATTTCCATCCAAATTAGAGTAAGGGTTCGGACATTACTGCTCCTTAACATGAAGCTCCATCTTCTTAAATGTCCGAAAGTAAGGGTGTTCCACAAAATGATAAAAAAAAACAAAAAACTGTTCCCTCATTGCAGGAGCTTTAAAGGTATTGGACAAGTTATTTTTGACTCCTTGAAAAATAGGCAGCTTCAGGGAGATGTAAGACCATATAAATGATATAACTGTCAGTTAGAGCTGCACTATACTGGAAATTATTGTGATATGCAATATGGGTGTCATGTGTTGCGATAACGATATTGGCACGATATTTTTTCCTTATTTGCATATATTTTTCTTTTCTTTTCCAGGAATAAACGATAACAATTAAGTACTCTTACTTTAAAATATAGCAGCTTAGGTACAAATATACACACATTGGAGACCTTTGGAGTGTTAAAACCTGGAGTTGCTTTGTCCATTACTCTCCAAACCATAAAACCACATAAGTACATTACTGAGGCATTTTAAACATTTCAGACAGTTTATTCTCCTTCATTTATGTGTGTATGAAGTGAAAAAAGTTATGAGGATATTGAAGGAAGAGCTGCAACAATAGAACACTTAAATATTCACTTGCCGTGTCTGTACTTAGCAGAACGGCGCTTTTGGGGTGAACATTTGAGTCTGATGATTGGTCAAAAGTAAAAACGAGCTTGGACGCACAAGAAATGCAAAATGAATGCATTTAACCATTCAAAATTATCTTGCATCTTTGTGATATGCATATCGCTGTGTGATAAGTGCGATAACGATATATTGTGCAGCCCTACTGGAAATAGAATATGATTTGACAGATATAAAAGGTCACTGTCCAAATACTTGCCTAACTACTAAAAGTTTTGGCTAAATAAAGTATTTCTCCTCGAAATGTATTGCAATTGCACATGTTTTGCTATACACATGTTTATTTCCTTTGTGTGCATTGGAACAACACAAAAAGCAGAAAAAAAGCAACTTTAATTTCACACAAAACTCCAAAAATGGGCAGGACAAAATTAATGGCACCCTTTCAAGATTGTGGATAAAATACTTTGTTTCAAGCGTATGATGCTCGTTTAAACCCACCTGGGGCAAGTAACAGCTGTTTACAATATAAAAATCACACCTGAAAGCAGATATAATGGAGAGAAGTTGTCTGGAAGAGTGCTCCAAAATTGCGGTTGAGAGTTGTAAGAAGCTTATTAATGGTTATAAGTGATTGATTTCAGTTATTTTGTCAAAAGAGTGTGCAACCAAATATTAAGTTAAGGGTGCTTATAATTTTGTCTCGCCCATTTTTGTTTTGCGTTGAATTTAATCAGTTTTGGCTTTTTTCAGTTTTTTATGTTGTGCCAGTGCACATAAAGGAAATAACATGTGTAATTGCAATATTTTCCTGGGAGAAATGGTGCATTTTCTGGGAAAAATCCAGGGGTGCCAGCACTTTCAGCCATGACTGTATGTGGGTGTTTTTCTGATCGACTCTCGGTCACTCACATGTCACTGAGTATAGCACTGTGTAAGCGGCCCTCATCACAGGTCCCTGTAGACTCACAGCAGACATTAGAGCAGCTCTTCTGTTTATCCTGTTGCTTTGGCTGATATTTAGTTCCCCAGAGAGGTGTCTAATCTGCCTGAGGAGACACACAGGGGGCTTGAGGAGGGAGGCGAGAGGAGAGAGAGCCCCAGGCCAGTTTTATCTGCCTCTCCAAGGACAAGACAGCCCTTTTTATTCCGGGCAGTAAAATATGAACTTAATTCAAGCCATAAGTTGTGCGTTTTGTGTACTTTGCTCCAAATGGATAGATTTATGATGCTATTAGAGGTCTAATTCTGAAGCTCAGCTCTTTTTGTGCTGATGGACTATCTTCCCTCAGATTTACAGTGGAGCGTCACACCAAGGAATAAAACATGAAGACGGTGCATGGCCTTTGAGAAATTCAAGACTTTTACCACCATACTTTTTATGATTTGATCGCTTCCTACTTTTTATTAAACAGTCATTGATTTCCATAATGGATACAGAAGTCACGAGAAGGTCACTACAAAGACTATGACAGTATAATGGTTAGACTTGATAATAAAGTACTCTGTTTATTAAGAGGAGGAAACTATCAATCATTTACCAGATTATTAACGATTTAACACCTTAACAGTTTATATAATAATGGTTTTGATTTGTGATTTGTATAATCACAAATGAACAGTGTGTTTAAACAGCAATTCTATCTGCTTTCTTTCTTACATGCTGTGTACAGTTAAAGAACTGCTTGTTGCTGCTATTTCTCACTCTCGCACTGTTTTGTGGTTTACATTGAACTGTCTGTGACCAACGCTTTACACTACTTTACCATATAATATATATATATATTTATGCCATATGTTAGCCACAGACTAATATCCATCTATATCTAAACATATGAGCCACAAATGCAGATTTTCTTACCTTATTTATGGTTAATATCTGTAATTACTGGGACTATCCACGTGAAACAAAACTGGCACAAAGTTCACAAGTTCAATCAACAGCTTCCAAAGTTTTGAAAAAAGTACTTGAAACCATAAGATTACTATGCCAAGTTTGTAGAGGCAATCCCAAACAAATAATGGTAAGGTTCATTGTGTAGATCGTTCATTGTGTGAATTTCATATAGAGGCCCTCAATTTGAAATTATGACATAACATTTTGAACACAATTAAACATTAATTTATTAAGCGGGAAAAATCAATTTAGATGAACTTGACGTGTCCTTAAAGATGGGCAGAGCGGCAGCAGCTAAAGAAGTAAAAGTAAAGACATTTACACAACATTAAATATACAATACATGACATACACAGGACATAAGGACACACTCTCAGATCAACATGCAGAACTTTCAGAAGCTCACCTTCCCTTAAAATAAAGGTCCTTACAAATGGAGTATCCTAAGATTAGTATCAAAGCCAGATACTCATTTAAGCAAGTATTAATGCTTAAAGATAAAATAAATACTCATAACAGGACAAAAATGTGACGTTTCCTGAACAGTTTTAAGTTTATTTATTTTTAAATTATCTTAAACTTCACCAAACATTGGTAATATAAAAGTACTATTATTTTGTGTTGAGATTGGAGAATCAAAGCTGGCAAGTATTGGGCCAATTCCCCAGGATCAAAATTTCGTACCAATTGAGATAACATTCAGACACAGCCCAGGTCTCCTACCATACAGTTGTATTCTTTCTTTACTCAAGCTGGACAGACTTATTAGATTGGTTCTTTTGGGTGGCAGTGTGGCGTTTCAGCTCGTCATATTAGTGGTTTGACCTGCAGTGGGCGTTGGAGAACACAAATATGTTTCACCTGAACTAGTGTGAGTATGAGTGAGTTTCTCCTTCTGCTGACCTGTGCTCTAAGTGCAGTGTAATCCAGTGCTCTCACTCCTGCAGGTGTTCAGCACTTATGCATGCGGGCCCTCTCCCATGCATTTATTTGGAGTTTGGCTGAGTTGCCACAGTGAGATGTGTGTGATTAGGAGCAGTGCAGTGCTGAGTTTGCCTGCTCTGACCTAAGCACAATTGTTGATGAGCTTCTCCTTTATCACAAATATATTTTACTGTATAATTTAGGAGAAATACATTTTAAACTGATGTGAAAGTGCTGGGATAAACAAAAATAAGTCAAGTGTGCCCTGACATGAACTGTATTAGTTATACAAGAATTCTTTTCAGCCATTATAATGCATTTACTGTCAAAAAGTTTAGCACTTTTGCTATTAGTTTCCACATGACTTTGTTTGGTTTATTTGTAATATCCTGTTCAGGATTAGGTCAGGGTTATTTAGAAACCTTTGTTTTTCTGATTTTTTTTTTCGCCTGAAGACAGGACAGTTGTAGCATGAAAGGTGGAAGGAGAGGGGAGAGGCGATTGGCAAATGTCAAGCGTTGGACTCGAGCCCACAATGCCGCGGTGGCAGAAACTACACACGTGCACACCCTTATCCACTGCACCCACAGCAAAGCACGGTTCCTACATTTTAGGTTGGTGTGTCTCCAGTAGGTAATCAGGAGCATTTTTTCAAAGAACAGCGAGTGCTTTAGCAGTGGATCAACAGTGTACCTATAGTCTGCAAGCTCGCCCAAAGAATCCATTGGAAACGCGGATTGCAAAAAAAACAAAAGCAACGGTTCGACTGGCCCTGGTACCCCAGACCAGTTTGCTTTAGAGTTCTTTCGAACAAACACTTTTTTTAATGGCGGAGTGCGTCTCCATGCTCACGGCCCTGGATCCAGAGGCATCAGCAGCTGACGTCTCACGTTTTGGATAATATACAAGATCAAAATTGTACTTGAATTTTTCTTTTTATTCCTAAGGCCGATCTCCGCAATTAATAAAAAGTTGTTTAGTAATGAAAGTTTTTGTGTAAAACGTAGTTAAAGCTATAGTAAACAGGAAAGCATTTACGGTTTATATTCAGCTTTTTTTTTTTTTTATTATTTTGCTCCTCTGTTCCTCTACTCCACTTTTTAACCTCGCTTTATGTAATTCATTGGCTTTGGACAATGCCACGATAAACAGTTTTGCTAAGCATTGCTATTTTTTGTATATCTGCTTTTTGAACAAAACCTGCTTTACAATACAAGTGCCTCAATTGTACCCTTTTCTCTAAATATTCCTATAGAACGAAAAAACAACAAAATTTTATCAAAAGTAAAATATTTTTTGGTACCTTCCTTATCTAATCATATAGCTCAAAACCGTAACTGGAGCCGAAGTGAGGCATATCTTAACTATATTAAAAAGTGTGAGGCCAAAATTGTGAGTTGAACCATTTAACTTGCTTCGTACAAATTATATCAAAATCTCGTCTCATGGGAATTATGCCTCGTCCCATCCCTAGCAGGAATCATAAGAAGGTAATGCTGCCCTTGGTTCTATACTATATTTTACATCACAAAATGTACCATGTCAGTGTGTGATGTTTTGCGTCTCATCTCATTGATGGAAGCGAGGAGCAGTAGAAATGCGTGGTAAGATCACAGAGCCCGTACAGTGTGATGATGTCTCGGGTCAAAAGCAGGTGGGGAGTGTGCACTGAGCTGTCAGGAGGTGTAGCTTTCACAAGTCCAGGCCTTTGTTCTGGTGTTTGCCCCAGTGTCCGGACCCCAGCGCCAGACCAGAGGAGCACATGAAAGGCCTGCTCGCACCGGAGGAGTGATCAAAAGAAGCAGCACCCCGGCCCCCACCTCCTCCTGACTGTCTGAGTATCACAGAGTCAGACAGACATCATTATCATAGCGCGGCGTCTTTAGATTGTACAAGCGGTGAGAAGACTGTCGGCCTACACGGAGGCGTCACCGTTCGTTCAGCTTACATCATTAAAATATCAGACGTGGACGATTTGAGCAGCACGACGTTTTAGGTTGATCATTTCTATGCGTCCTTTTACTTACTCGTTCAGTTATGAAATAGTTTTGGGTTCTATGTGGCTTTATTTAATAGTGAAGCGCTATTTTCCCCTCTCTTTGATGTAATATAAATCTCTCACCATTTCCCACAGGTTTATACTGAAACTATGATGGCACAGGAAATTCTTATTTGAATATCTTACATTTTTTGAGTGAATATGCCTTTAGAAATGCGAAAAGACCGATGAAAAATTAAATAATGTCACTTCTATACAGATATGCTAATACATAACATATGCTAAAAGTATAATTTTAACACCAATTGAACGCTGGCTAGTCGTCTACTAAAGTAATTGTACGGTGCAGCCCTTGTTCCAACACAAACCAACACAACGATATAAAGTGTCCCAGACCCCAGCACTGCCAACAATCACAAGGCGATTCCTTTGCTTTAACAAAAAGTTGAAGCATTTTCGGACCATCAGCCTAGCGGCGCTTCATGAAGCGCTGACATCTTCTTCCGGAAAAGCTCAAAGCTCACTAATTTCACCCATCACTACTAGTATGTATATTGCTATCTATGCCTACATTTGGCACAGTATTGATGCATTGATATATCAACATGATTGCTTTTTTAATTTAAACTTGTCTAACACAGTCAGGATTTTATTTTTTGAATATGTGTAAACAGAATGTACACGTAGTCCTTTAAAGGAAAAAAAATACTGTAAAATTTAAATAGTAGTATATTGTAGTTTGTCATTTCTATTTTATTTCGCATAACCATGTGACGGAAAGCTTGTTTATTGAATATATTGATTATGTCTCCTGTATTGCCGTATTGTGTGATATTATTGTTTCGTGAGCCATCATATGAAATTGTGATAGGGATCCTCAGCTCTATTCAAAAAGCAAAGCATCAATTTAATAGTCTGGAACATTCTGTTGGCTGCATCCTTTATTATTTTAAATGATGTGAGCCACTTGTTGGTGATGATTACAGAATGCCGTACAATCTGTTGCATTACTCTGCAGTTTAATGTTGGAGTGAATTCCCCATCACATTTCTCAGCATTCATTGAGCCCTAAATGGAAGCATCTGTTGTCATTGTGGTTTCCCCTTATGGATTCTGTGTTGGTCCTCTCTCTCCCTCTCCCTGTGCCTGTAGACGGCTATAGACAGATGATTAGTCTGACTGAAGCCCCACTCAGAGTGTGAGCCATCACGGCTGTCGGGATAACAGATGGCTGCGGATGCTCTTTTGAGGTGCTCATCACTTGTCTTTTCATCAAACCAGCCAAGCCACACCACCGTGCTGATTCCCCTCTTTATCACAACATGATTTCATATTCTCTCCACGCCTGTTTACGCTCAGTTAGGGGTGGGCGATATTAAATAAAATGTTGATATTTTTTAGATTATTATATGCTGGCAATATTCAGACAATATTATGGTTATCTATCAAAAATGTGCTACGATTGAGGTTCGAGTTTAGACTGCAAGTTTAAATGCAATGGAATTGAAATGGCAGTTTGGATGGTCATAAAAAAATGCAACTGTAATCCTGAAAACATGTTCTGAAATGCATGGGATACTTATTATAGTTTAGCAATTCATATTTCAGTCTTCTCTCAAGTTTTCATTCTCTTTGACATTTAAAATATGCACTTTGACCAGCAACTTAAAACATCACAACACAATCGCAATACTTGTCAGAAAAATTGCTTTAAGACATTTTTCTTAAAAGGTTCAGCTCTTGTTCAAGTATCACACAAGAAATGGACTGTAAAATGAATCACAAAAGTATAGAAATATCAGTTCAATCAATCAAACATTATATATAAAGTGCTTTTCATACAAAAAGATGTAACACAATATACTTTACAGTCCATTAAAAACATTCCACATGCCCTCCCACATAACTGCCTTACCCCACACAACCAAATAACCCACAGACAAGAGTCACATGCACAGTTTAAACCACATCCACACACCAAGGCGCACATGCACACTAAACTACACTAAAAAATAGACAAAATGCTGAGTACAGATGAAGCAGTTGAGAAAGCACCAGGAACAGCAGTACTTAATATCCTTGTTTAGACCATCATATTACAATTTTATGTCAGCTTTCATCCTTTTTTATTTGTATTCCTCCTACCTTTACAGTCAGTTACTGTATGTTAACATCCAGCCAATGTGTCTTTTTGTCCAATCTCAATGTAGTCATCACACTCTACCTTGCCTCCTCCTTTTTTCTTTTGCCGGCCTCGTCATTTCTGACAAGGATAATCTCTGCCTTCAGGGATTATGAAGCTATCCTGTAGTCATCACTTTTTGTCAGCTTAGCTCATATTAGCCAGCGACCCGTGGCTTAACCGTTCCAGCTTTGTACCCGAGTTCAAAAGGAACAGCGAAGGTTGGCGCCACGCTTCACAGTTAAGACGGTTAGAGCAGCACCACCTCAGACTCTAATAAGAGCGCTGGTGCTAGGTGCTACCCACTAACACCTGTGTGTAGGGGGTAAATAGAGAGTGGAGCTATAGGGAGAAGGTAGGATTTGGCCTCTTAACCTTGCCCACAACCTGTGAAGGTAAATAGTGGCAGAAATGGGTTTTTAAATGCAGGAGCTTTTTGGCTGTGAAGGTCAGAAAGTCTTTAGCTGTGACCTCTGCTGCGAAATGTTTGCGGCTCTGACTGAAAACGCCAGGTAAGATGCTGATGGTAATTCAGTCAAAGTTTGCATGAAGGGTTGCAATGTTTGTTTTACGATTCTTCTTTTTCTTTTTTTTTTCTTTTTTTTTTTCTTTTTTAAGAAATCAATTGATTATTTAGATTGTGAAAGGCCCATCAATATAGCATTTTCACTCAATTTGACACAGAGGGTGCTAAAGTGAAGCCAGTGGAGGACATCTCTGTGGAATACTGCATAAAGTACTGGCAAAAAAGGTTTTTCAACACCTTTAAATGTTTCATGTGTCATTTTGATTTAGTTCGAGTGAGTTATAAAATCTCTTCTCTCAGCTCATAGAATGGTTTGGAGTCTTTAAGTCCAGATATTAATTATTTGATTACTAAATTAGTTGACAATTATATAATACAATAATTTATTTATTTTTTATTAATTAGTAGAAAACAGGGTTGAACCAAGTTCATCATTTATTTTTTTGCTTGCCATTCGTTTCTATCATTTGCCTTCGGTGCACAAATTTGCCTGTTCAATCTTGGTTGAAGGTGCATACTGTAGATGCCCATACTTCCCACTCCAGTTATCATGATGTAGCTGGTTGGGCTGGGTACATTTTTTTTTTTTTTTACATATATGTATACTTATATTGTGTGCATGGCATGGGTTTTGAGGCCCAGATATACATAGTTCTGAAGGTATGTGGGCCTAGTGGTATTTTTAACAACTTTTTTAGTTTCACTGCATCTGACATAAACAACAACAATACAAAATCATGGTTTGACTGGGTTCTTTTGGCAAAATCTGTCAAAAAAGGGATGAAGGTGACATGGTGACATTCGGCATGATATTTTAAGATTTTATTAATCCCTTGGTATTTGAACACAAAACTGTATATTAAGCCCTGTTTTGAAATCATTTTGACGTCTTGTTTGACTAGCTTCACCCCAGTAGACTGTTGAAAGCACTTGTGCCTCTTTTCCAATTGTGGACTATGTGGTGGTTTGAGCCAGTGACAAACAATGTGCAAAAACTCAAGTTGTTACCCAGAGCAGAGTTCAAAATTAGAAATTCCTCATGACACGCCGCAAATGCTTTCTCAATCAGAGAGGACATGCCTCCACCAAATCAAGTGTAGAGCTGAATAAACAAGCCCGTCTGGCCCTGTGTTTGCGGTGGACGGTGTGTGTGGTGACGGGCATGCAGAGCGCCCGCCTTTTGATTTGTGAGTCTTCCCCACTGCTCAGAAAGGCCCCGGGCTGGTGCACTGAATTAGGAGTTAGAGTGTTATCTCCCAGCCGAGGCTCAGAGCTGATTGCTGCCCTCATTGGTAGTGAAGAGCACGTCTGCCTGGTGTAATAGCTGCCATAGAAACCACATCAGCCAAGTAATTGTTTAGGCAACCTCAGAAAATTAAGAGGACAACATTCAAATGCTTTTGCTTCTCCGGGGGTATAGTTTTCCAGCAAATGTTCAATTTGTGCTGCGTCCCTGTCACAATACTGTTTTTCTGAGTTTGTGTGTTGTGCCCATTCTAATCCAACATTAGCCCAAAGGGATGAGGAATGGCTTGTACTCACTGCATTGTTTTATGAGGTGATGGTAATGGTAATAGTATTCAGTTTTTGCATTGCTGTTCATTCTTGTTATTTATTTTATCATAGGCTAACTAGTACCTTTTTGTGAAAGACCTGTTGAGATTCAGGACTTTGATGTTACTAGGTCAGGATTGCTTTATGGGAATAGATGGAAGAAAAAGAAATATGAAAAAGACAAATATACATATTTTTTACTTTGTCTAGTTATTGAGTTTGCGGTTGAATTGAAAAACACTTTCAATTTGTTAAATACTTTAAATACTGAATTCTGAAAATACTAAATACTGAAATTTCAAACTCGTTTCGATATCACAATGACGCTGTAATCTGTTATTTTACCAGGAGTGGTGAATTGTAGAAAAGGTTTACAAAGTAGTCATCTGGGCAATGTGTTAAATCTCAAGGTACTGGTCTGGGGAGCTAGAATTTGTACAGCCCCTAGGGGAGGGGCAATATCTTAGGTCTGCCCTGAGGGAAGAGTTGAGACTAGAGTTTGGAGTCTTTGTTGGCTGTTACAGTCATGGCCAAAAGTGTTGTCACCCTTGAAATTTATCTCCCCTGAAAGTTTTGCAATGAGGTCTTGAGTGATGGTGGTGCTGAGAAAGCGGAAAGAGTCCACGGTGGTGATGACAGAGTCTGTCAGGGCGAGGGGGGGCAGGGGGGCAGAGACTTTCTTGAAGTCCACGATCATCTCCACTGTCTTCTGAGCTTCAGGTTGTTGTCACTGCACCAGGACACCAGCCGGTCCACATCCCTCCTGTAGACAGACTCATTGCCGTCCAAGATGAGTCCGATTAGGGAGGTGTCATCTGAAAACTTGGTCAGTTTTGCAGAGTCGTGGCTGGAGGTGCAGCAGTTGGTGTACAGGGAGAAGAGCAGAGGAGAAAGTACACAGCCCTGTGGAGATCCTGCGCTTTGTGTGTATTTGAACATTTGAACATTTGAACAGAAAAAAGAGGGAAAAAAGGGAATTTTTTGACATAATTTCACACAAAACACAAAAATGGGTCGGACATAATTATTGGCACCCTTTCCAAATTGTGGATAAATAACTGTGTTTCAAGCATGTGATGCTTGTTTAAACCCACCTGGGGAAAATAACGGGTGTGGGCAATATAAAAACAGAAAGAGAACTGTCTGAGAACTTGAGAACCAAAATTGTGGAATAATATCAACAATGTCAAGGTTACAAGTCCATCTCCAGAGATCTTGATGTTCCTTCTTCACAGTGCACATAATCAAGAAGTTTGTTGCCCATGACACTGTAGCTAATCTCTCTGGACGTGGATGTGAGAGAACAATTGATGAAAAGTTGCAACGCAGGATAGTCCAGATGGTGGATAAGCAGCCCCAAAGACGTTCCAAAGGAATTCAAGCTGTCCTGCAGGCTCAGGGTGCATCAGTGTCAGTGCAAACTATCCGTCGAAATTTGAATTGAACCCAGGTGAACCCAATTACTGACATGAGACCTAAAAACAAGAGTGCAGTGTGCCAAAATGTATGTGAGGAAGCCAAAATCTTTCAATGAAAACGTCTTGTGGACAGATGAGACCAAGATAGAGCTTTTTGGTAAAGCACATTATTCCTTTGTCATTCATGGAATAAGGCCTACAAAGAAAAGAACACAGTACCTACAGTCAAATATGGTGGAGGTTCAAAGCTGTTTTGGGGTTGTTTTGCTGCCTCTGGCACTGGGTGCTTTGACTTTGCAAGGCATCATGAAATCTGAGGATTACCAAAGGATTGGGGCTCGCAGTGTAGGGCCCCGTGTCAGCAGGACAATGACCCAAAATATACTTAACAAAGCACCCAGAAATGGATGGCAACAAAGTTCTAGACAGTTTTGTGGCCGGCAATGAGTCCAGATCTCAATCCCATTGAACACCTGGAGAGATCTTAAAATTGATGTTGGGAAACCCTTCCAATATGAGAGACCTGGAGCAGTTTGCAAAGGAAGAGTGCTCCAAAATTCCAATTGAGAGGTTTAAGAAGCTTATTAATGGTTATAGGAAGCATTTATTTCATTTTTTAAAGGGTATGCAACCAAATATTAAAGTAAGGGTGGTATTAATTTTGTCTGGGCCATTTTTGAGTTTTGCGTGAAATTGAATCTTTTTTTTTTCAGCTTTTTGTATTATTCCAATGCACTAAAAGGAAATAAATAAATGTATAAAAATGGGAGAAAAAATCCAGGGTTGCCAACACTTTGAAATGACAACCTTTGAAATCTTTTACACGATGGATTGCGCTCTAGTGGTCTAAGCAGCAGCAAATAACAAGCAACACAAAATAATAGTGGGCATTAATATTACCCTCCTCTTTAAAACTGAATTAGTCATTTGACATGTATAACGTACTTGTCTTAGCACAGATTATGTAATTACAAATCAGACTAGATTTTTTTTTTTTTTTTTTTAATATACAATCAGATTAGCTGATAAGGTGTGAAATGTATTCTATGCAAGACAAACATTACAGTTCATTAGGTTTATTTGAAAACGGTCTTTGTAAATGTCCAAATGTGAGAGGTTGCAGACAGGCCGTGTTCTGCCACAGGGTTATGGTTCCAGTGTGTGGTTGGACCAAGCCGGCTCTGTGCCCTGCATCTGTGCTGCCAAACCCCCGTGTTTCACCACTGCCCTTCATGAAAGCCACTGACACAGAAAATGGGATGACTGATGTTATCTTTAATGAACAGTGTAATTGGCATTGCTACACCGACGGCATTCTTTTTTCATCCTCCTCCTCCTCCTCCATGTTCCCAGGCTGTTACGGTGTGGACGGGGAGAGCGACTCCATCATGAGCTCCGCCTCCGAGAACTCCACCGAGCCCTGGTTCTGCGACGCCTGCAAAAACGGAGTCAGACCCAGCTGTGAGCTCTGCCCCAACCAGGATGGCATCTTCAAGGAGACCGACGCTGGCAGGTGAGAAGTAGTCTGACAGCAGCATGGACTTCAGCGATCCTACTAAGGTTATGTTGAAGTGGTGTCACAATATAACATTTTTGTAATTTGTTTATTGTGAGAACGTCACAAATCCACATGATAAACTAATGTGATGTCAACAACCAGATATAAATGCTTGTTAGATTTAGGTTTCCATTTTGGAGTGTAGGTTGCAGTGAAATTAGGGCTGCAATGATTAATTGACTAATTGCGACTTGTGGACTGTTGAAAAAACGTATTTTCATAATCGTAATTCTTATCTGGCTTACTCAGACCCTAAAACACATCCGAAATGATCTTTTATAACACAGACAGTAACATTTTTAAACCAAAATGTCAAAAAAGAATAAAACCTTTCTGATTTTCATAAATAATACACTTGTAATTAATTCTTTATCTAGAAGCCTTCAGTCAGCTTATTTCAATCTTTATTTGGTTATCAATTAAATTAATGTACTTTACAAATGTATCAATATACAATAGAAATAATTGTCTAGAATTCTAGAATATGCATTAGTTGCAGCCCAAATTTCAATGTTTTTGCCTAAAAATGTCACAATCAATGTTTTTTTAGTCCTTTATTTATTATCCAGTTATTTTGGGACCTGAATAAGCTTGATCATCAATTAATCAAATAGTTCTGACATCCCTAGTGGTGACTGGGTGAACTTCAAATGTGTCATGAAGAATTGCTATTGCCTTTCACCTAATGCATGGTATCTGCTTTGACATTCAAAGATGTGACTGTGGATCGCAAACGCTTTCTTCTAAAGAACGAAAATCATCCAATTCTCCTATAAAGGCAAGGAGATGACATGCTGTCCAAAACTTTGGGTTTAGTCAGAGACCATAATAATAACATATATTTTGTTATTTCAATGACCAACCCCACGGACAACTGCCATTTACACAGGGTAGTAGGGCCATATAGTGGAACATGCTCAGAAACAAATAATTCCTAATGACCTTAGCTGGTAGAAATGCTGCAGACAGCCAAAGGCTATCTAAACAGTCCATTTATTCAGTAGTGGAGAGAAAAGGAAGTGGGATTAAGGAGGAGAGAGAGAGCGGCAGAAGGATGGAGAGAAGAGCAGAGATAGAGGAAGAAAAAGAGGGAGAGAAAAGAGTGTGTTATGTGAAGCGTGGAGACTTCAGCCACGTTATCGCTGATAGTGCTTCTCAGCCAAGCTGCACCCAAATTTACTACTTCACTAGAGCATGAAAAACACAGCAAATTAAACTGTGAAGCGCTTGCTTGCTAGAGATGGATATCTTTATATTGGACTTCGGATTCTCTTCCCTAAAGTCCGCATTTGAAATCGTGTCACACTGAACAGTGGAGCTGGGGCTACATGAATCTATGAATCCTTTTCGTTTGGTGTCGGAGCTAGTTTCTGAAGCAAATTTGATCACATTAACTTTCTTATTGTCTGGCATAATTCCCCACATTTAAGGCAGGCATAACCACGACTGCTGATGTAATCTGTGTCATTCAATTTGCCATTCAACATTCCATAACTCTGTAACTGTCACTGAAACTGCTTGTCATCTGTGTTATTCTAAAACACTCATGTCAATTATCGGCAGGTGGGTGCACGTGGTGTGTGCTCTTTATGTACCCGGAGTGGCTTTCGGAGACATTGATAAACTCCGACCCGTAACCCTCACAGAGATGAACTATTCCAAGTATGGCGCAAAGGTGAGTTTCTTCTGAGCTAAATGGACTTCTGACATGAGGTGCTTAGTGTCGGTCCTGTGTGTGACGCGTTCCTCTGTCCATCAGGAGTGCAGTTTCTGTGAGGATGCACGCTTCGCCCGGACCGGAGTGTGCATCAGCTGTGACGCAGGCATGTGTCGCTCCTATTTCCACGTGACCTGTGCTCAGAGGGAGGGCCTGCTGTCTGAGGCTGCAGCTGAGGAGGTACCAATGTTACACTCATCACACTGACTTTACAAGAATTACTGTGTGGTGTTCTTACAGGATTTATTAAGTGTCTGTTTCTTATGTCAAAAACGAATAAATAGTTTCTGATTTTCATTAATAATGCACCCTATTTGTAAATATTCTCTGACTAGAAACCAGTTATCCTATTTCAATCTTTATTTAGTTTTAAATGTATTTAAAAAACGTTCATTGTACAATAGAAATAATTGTTTCACTAGTCAACTGATGTGAAAAATAATCACTGACTAGTTGACTACTAAACTAATTATTAGTTGCAGGTCTTTTATCTTACGTGTTATAAAGAGGAGAAAAGATGAATCTAATTGTTGCAATCAGTGTTCTGTTTTTTTTTTTCAGGATATAGCAGATCCATTTTTTGCATATTGTAAGCAGCACGCAGATCGCTTTGACAGAAAGTGGAAAAGGAAGAATTATCTGGCTTTACAGTCGTACTGTAAGGTGTCTCTGCAGGAGAGGGAGAAACAGCTCACTCCTGAAGCCCAGGTGAGGCTACAGACACACGAGGTTTAGTTTTTTTACTTTGGTTTATTCTTTATTTTTTTAGGAACCGTGTACAAATGCATTAATCTTACAAATGAAAAGATTTGTTAGGTTATTAGGTTTATGCTTACCTTATATAGGACAAAAAACATATAAACACAAGCTTACATCCTATAAACTAAAGGTTTAAAAATCACTCTACCTTGTCTAATTTCACTACTTCAGGAAAAACAACAAATATTTTTTGGGTTGCAAAAGGCAGGAAAATCATCCATAGTTTTTAGCTTGGAAACCTTGGGAATTTTAAAAGATAAAACATTGTCAAAATACTTTTTGCAGAATTGTTTGCTGAATTGCTTTTATATATTTATGTTGTTGTTGTTGTTTTTTTTAAATAATATAACCCCCTACCCAGTCATACAATTTAATACAATTTGTGACCATTGAGCACCCAATAACCTTGACAAAGTATTCAAAAATATGCGAAATTGTATTCCTCAAATGTTCTGAAGCTAGATTCTCTTTAAGGTTTTACAGTGTCTGTCAGTTCTCAATTAATTCAGTCCTAGCCATTCTCCTCTTTAGAATCAATATTTAACTTGGTTCTTTTGTAATTCTATGTGATGTGATGTAACCCTGACTATCTTTTGTTTTGTTTGTGATCGTGAAGACATTATCATTTGTGCTCAGAGGAGACTGATCATCATCAGATGTGAAAAAACTTAATTAAGTATTTGCATAAGTTCAGGTTGTTATGAGCGTGTCACATCACCCCTTGTTCAGAGACTCCTTGTTTATTCCCATGAAGTCACATTAATTCCTGACAATTCCCATGGACGTTTTTAAACTTTGAAAATTCCCAAAATGTTACGAGCATAGTTACTTAACATAAAGAGGCCACGTTTGTCAAATAATGCTTTATTAACACAACTCAATTGCAACTCATCCTAACTTTGAGAAGATGCTTTCCGTGTCCACTGTACAGGCGCGGATCACAACGCGTCTTCAGCAGTACCGGGCCAAAGCAGAGCTGTCCCGCAACACTCGACCACAGGCTTGGGTGCCCCGAGAGAAGCTCCCGCGACCTCTGACCTCCAGCGCCTCAGCCATCCGAAAACTGATGAGGAAGGCCGAACTGATGGGCATCAGCACGGACATTTTCCCCGTGGACACGTCCGACGCCAATGCCAGCATGGACGGGCGGCGGAAGCACAAGCAGCCCGCGCTCACGGCCGACTTTGTCAACTACTACTTGGGTAAGCAAGAGGGACAAGGGCACAGACCAGGGGTGTCATAATATAGCATTTGAGTGCTACTATTTAACCATTATTCACCATTACCTTCATTCCCATTGTCTAACTTGGAAGTGGCATTATATTAAAATGGAGATAAATTGTGATTTTCAAATAAGGGTATAAGGTCATATTTCTGCACTTTTGTGATTAATCTTACAGACAATTTCACATTTGTCTGTTAATTAAACCTCGACTAATGTGTTTAAAGATGCATTTGAAGACATTTCTGTTGGATTGACATAATATTGTCTGACTATATCATTATTGGGATACTCCATCAAGGCAACTGTTGTTGTGATTATGGGCGCTACAAAAATAAATTGAATTGATACTCCCAAAAAATGAAATATTCACTTATACCCCTAGTTACTGTTCCTCATATTTGTGACCAGCTTTATGAAATCAAACTTCCTGAATGACAAAATCAAGTAAATGTGACTAAAAACATTCTACACTTTACAATTGACAATAGATTAAATTAAAAAGACTTAATTAATTCATTGTTTTTTGTTCAGTTTGCATTGTTAGCTGAATTGTCACGATTATCAATTAACCAAATGATTTAGACATTCCTATTATAGGCAAGAGATGTAGAAGTTTCATCTAAATGTTGAATTTTGAATATTAAATAAATGTTTTCAACTCTTACCTTCAGAACTGTAAAAAAGAAAAAACACTGGCACATAAATTTGGATTTTAAACTTCTATATTAGTGGGCTTGTCACAATAACAACATTCAAAGTGTGATATGTTGCTACAGAAAAATATCATGATAAGCAATAATACTTATCTATATCTACTTCTACTTTTTGCCTAAAAGCCAGATAATTATTTTCTAAATGTGTAAAATTGTAAAAACAAAAAACAAAAACAAGCTGCATGAAACACTTAAATAATGAATCATTAATTTAATAACTATAACTAGTTATAGAATTCATAGGATTTATTTATTGGACACTCTACAGCACAAATCTTATTATATTTAAAAAAAAAAATCTTTTACACACAATACATATTGAGCCCCAACAATATTGTTCCAGCAATTATTTATTGAACAATAGGTTGATATAGTAATTTTTGTGACTATTCATTAGTTTAAGAGTTTAGTATATCTTGCTAGTAAAATCTTGACAAAATGAAACAGACATTGAGTGGAGATTGTGGCCACAGATCTGTGTGTTTGTGTGTGTAACCTTGAGCGCAGACTCCATTAGCCCCAGCACAGGACTATCTGCCATCAGTCTCCTCTGTCTCCTGCACTTTTCCTGTACACAGATTGTGACGGTGGTATTGATTTTGTTCCCATTGATATTCAGAGCGGAACATGCGAATGATCCAGATCCAGGACAACATCTCGGAACAGAAGAACCTAAAAGACAAGCTGGAGAGCGAGCAGGAAAAACTGCACGTGGAGTACAACAAGGTCAGCACGCGACCCCAACACTGCATAGCACACTGTGGTCACATCTTCATCAAATTTAACTTAAAGGACACATATTCTGCATTATTTGTATTGTTATTGGTCTTTATGCTCTTGCTTTGGCATCTCATTTTTCAAAACTTAAAAAAGTGGTCTACAAAAAGCTCACATGACATCATATCAGCCAGGAATTGAGTTAAGGCCAATTCATACTTCATAAGAAGTACGAACTTTGTTCGTGCGCCTCAGGCTGTAAGAACAAAATGACGTCATTTTGTTCTTACAGCCTCTGTTCGGCTGTTCTCACAGCCTGTTCTTGGCACATCAGCTGAGCAGAACTTTGTTCGGCAGAGCTGTGCGTCAACTAGGCTCTGATTGGCCAGTTTTTCAAAAGGGGCGGGGTAAATTTCCTTGGGCGCATGTTGGAGAAATAGTGTTATCCTAAGGACAAGGTGGTCAAACCGACGGGCTGACATCCGGAAGTACGAAAAGTGCCTCTCCTCATCTATCTCCCGCATTTGTTGAACGAGCAGACTGTATTCGCCCTGTACGACCCGCGTCGTATTTAGCGGCCGGACATGCCATCTTCGCCATTTCGTTCTGTCTCCTCGCCAGCGCATGTAAAAAAAGTCGTCATCCTCCTCTCTCATCCACTCAAAAACTACATCTGCCATTGCTAAAACGATATCAACTGAGCTGTCAGCGATGGTAATCTCCATAGAAACAGCGTGGAAACAGTTGTTGGGATCACGGGGGGCGGGGTCTGAATGAGTTCGGCTGCGGCGCTTGAGCTGAAGTATGAATGCCAGAGCCGAAACGAACTTTGTTCTTGTTCTTACAGCCTGAGGCGCACGAACAAAGTTCGTACTTCTTATGAAGTATGAATTGGCCTTTACAGTTCCATCTATGGGCTGCAGGGGGAATTACATAGTGGAGATAAATAAAGCTAGCTTGCCTCCGACATGCTAATACAGGCATGCAATTGTAATGACTGAGATTTGACGCCAGGAATGCTCAAAATGAGTCTGGGTTAAATGATTTATGGGCGTAATATCAGCACAGAAGAGCTCAGAGCTCTACCAATGACCTCACAAAACTGGGAAGTTTGAAATGGCGTGTTCTGTTAGGCTCAGAGGAATAGGGCTTACTAAACAGGATTCATCAAACAAGCGTGAATGAATCCAAATCCAATCCTACAGGTATCTTTGATGAGGGAAGGCTGTTATAACATGGTTGAAAACTCAAAAAAGTCAGTTTTACATAATGTGTGTCCTTTAAAATAACCAACAACAAATATTATTATTGAAGGTTTCACAACATATTACGTTTTTTAGTAGGAAAGGTTTCAAATGTTTCGACTGTCACTTTAAAATATAAAGTTTCTAACCTGAGAAGATAGAGACAAGCCCACTCTTAAGAATGTCTTTTTTTCAAGACAATAAAAACATCTGTAATGCCTGTAATTCAATCAGTGCAATACAGATCAATATAATGCCTTACCGTGAAACATTCCAGGCGATAACACGCGATAACACCTCTACAAAGACAAGCAGGCGACAAACTCCACACCTGAAAAGTGACATAATGCACCTTTAAAATGGTTAGGCGTAAACGCTCTCCATGCCTTTATTACTATATAATACCTACAAAAACAAAAAAATGGTAAAAAACAGTGGTGACTTAAATAAAAGTACACATAAAGGATCCAAAGAGTAAAAGAAAAAGTAGAAGTATGATGTAAAAAAATCTACTTTTAGCTAGTTTTAGTTAAAGTAATGATGTACATGTTTAAAATGTATTTTAGGGTCAATAAGTATTTCATACTGACTTTGACGTATTAAAAATCAAATGTATGTGTCTTCCTTATAAAGAATTGATTTTGGGTCAGACTCTATTTCTCCATTTTTGTTTTATTTTAAAGTAGTTTAGTCAAAGACAGAACCTGAACTCAAAACGGTGAGGCAGGATATCACCAGAAATGTTCCACAAATAAGAATCAAATCATAAAGAAAGTACTTTTTACTTTTCAGTCCAGTTCACAAACGTAGTGGAGTAGAAAGTACAGATATCTTCTCTCAAATTTAGAGAAGTAAAAGTAAAAAGTATACCTAAAAAATGATTTAAGTAGAGTATTTCCTTTTTTTTTTTTTTTTTTTACTTTCCTCACAAAACCACACGTGTGCCTTAAAAGACGACCCTTTCCTTGTTTCTTCCCCAGTCAGTTTTTTTTTTTTCCTCCTGAAGCGTAGCCTTACCGTTTCTTCTGTTAAAGTACTAACGATGTCGGTGGCGCTCTGGGCAGCCCTAAACACAGTGACCTGAGTGAAGAGGCTGCTGCTCCATCTGTCAACATGAAGGGAAACACTGCAGCGGAGGAAAAGTCGCCAGAGTTAATGTGCCGTCCAGTCCTGCCTGCGCTGCGCACGTTAGCTTTTATTAATGGGCTGTGTGTTGCTAATTGTTGTGCTCGACTTGCTTTTCCTTTGGCCTTGGAGGAAACGCCAGTAGTGCTGCTCTGATGGACACAGAAGGGAGCTTTTGTCAGGACCATCATTATGTGTTCAAATGTTAAAGGAAAACTCACTTTCAAACTACCAACAAACTTTAAAAAAATGTTAAAGGTGCACTAAGTAAACTTTTCTGGTGGAGCATGTTCCATAATATAGAAATAAACGTATTTATCTTGTATTTATTCAATTACAGACGTGTATTGCTTAAAAAAAACTTAAAGTGTCACCTCCTTATAGAGAAGTTGAATTCTATACTGTACAACATTCCAGGCAAAGCAGTAAGCAATGGAGACAAGCAGGTGGTGGCGCCTCCACCTGAAGTTCCACATTTCACCTTTAAGCCAGACATGGTTATCACATAGTGTATTATTCTGCAAACTGATGTTGACTCTTGTGATTGTGTTATCATAGCTTTGTGAATCGCTGGAGGATTTGCTGAATGTGAACGGAGAGCTGCGCAGTGAAGGCCAAACCATGTGGACTCTGATGGGAGGCATCCTGGGACAGGTACCACACCGAACCACCAAAATACATAAAATATATCTAATAGGGCTGCTACAGTACAATGACAATACTCAAACCATGAAAATGCTAGGCGCTACTTAACTATGTAATGATGAACCATTGTATGTTTCTTATGCTCTGTACTGCGTAGACACTGGGAAATGTAACCGAGAATATCTGTGAGAGAGGAAAAGGGAAATGAAAACTTTCATCGGGTTTGTAGCTAACTCTTCCCTTTTGTCAGAGGGATCGAGCAGACGGGGTTTCATTATGGATGGACAGGTTTTAAGCATTTCTTACAGAAAGAGCAGCAGACTCAAACGCAAACACACTCTTTGGGCAACACTGCACCACGTACAGTTTTGCCCAGTATTTGATAGCCTGTGTGCTGCCCGCAGGCCGACAGTTTACACAAGCCTTCAGTGACACGGAGAACAGTGGAGCACTATTCCCGTAGCTTATCTCTAAAACTAAATTAAATGAACAGAAGTGAGCATTTATTTGTTCACTGCAACAGCCCGAATCTCCAATCACAATACTTATTCACAAATATACTCTTTACATTAAGGTGGGTGAAGTGTCTTGCTCAAGGATAGCAGAGGTGACAAAAACACCAATCGTGAGAACAGTGGGCAACACCACAGAAACCATTAGTTTTTATTAATTGAAAAACATATTTGTTCTTTTAGTTTGGTTTTAGTCATCAAAAATGGAAATTAACAAAACAATTCAGTACATTTGTGGCTCTTGTCATCATGCAACAAAGACAAAGACTATTTATTTTGTCCCCTTCATTACACTTGTTTCTCACAAATATTTCTTCAAAAATCTTTCTTTAAAAGCATAGACAGAGTCCATGAACTGTAGCAAATGAAAGTTGTGCTATATTTGAGTTTCCTTTACCTCTCTGAAGTTGTAAATCATACAGCCCGACTGCTTTGTGAGTCACGTTTATGATTCTAAAGTTTGTGGAAGTCTTGTGTTTAATCATTTCATTTTTAGCCAAACAACAAATCGTGATGGAGAGTTATCCAAATTGTAAGTAGCAAGCCACATGGCCCACCGTGGCTGTGAGCAGGAGCACGTCTGTTTATAAAAATCCTCTCATTCTGTGCTAACTGATTGACCTGTCATCCTCCATGAAGTCCGAGCCGACTGTGCAGGCAAACGCTGTCTCTGGCTTTCTGTTCCCATAGCAACCAATTGCATCGATGAGGCACAATAGGTGATGGTTTATTAAATGAGTCTGAAATGCACTGGACAGAAATAGACTGAGATCAGGCACAGAGGGAGGGAGGGAGATATGTATTTTAATGATTACTTCTGGCTGTATTTTACTACATTTAGTTTCTTACATACCTTGAGCGCGATGTATGCAGCTGTTTGTGAGCAGCAGCTTCTCCTCTGCATTTTTTTGGCCAGAAGAGAGATTTTGAGAGTCCAGTGTATTGTTGATGTTCTGGTCATTTTAAAGCCATCAATATTTGATATAAGTAATTTGTATACTGTGAACTTCTGGATCTCTGCTTTTTCCCTTCAAACTGGACCTTGTGAAAAGTTAATTTGTGCTGTTCTATGGTAACACAATCATAAACTATTTACAAAACAGTATGCCGGACTGTTCTGTTCATTTGGATTATAGCCCGGGTCGACAGTCCATGGTCCAGCAGTGCAGCGCTTTGTTGTAATGATGTGTACTGTGAGGTACCATAAACAGGCAGTTTTCATACGAAAGTCCAGTTTTTCTTATGTTGATTTCTATTTAAAATGTCTAAAACATCATAATAATCCATGTGTGTCATGAATTCTAGCTATATAGCAGAAAAAGGCATTCTTAAATAGTCAAAGTTTGGGCAGCAACAATTAATTGAGTAATTGTGACTAGCTGATTTATAAAACATAATTATACTCGTATTTCGTAATCGTTATCTGGACTTTTTATAACAAAGAAACAAGAGAAAAATGTCAAAAAAAAGAATGAACTATTCTTTTCATCAACAATACACTTTTTTCTTTATTTTATCTTTAAAAGCCTATTAAAATGTAGCTCAAAAAAGTTGGTGTTCAATAGAAATAATCCTTTTACTAGTCGACTAATCGAAAGGGTTAAATAATAACTCTCTAGTGAACTACTAAATCAATGACTGCCAAATATACATACAGCCCTAACTGTAGTGTATTATGAATATTTGTAGTGTGCATAGCAGTAGTAGAGCATAAGCAAGTTAAAAAAGTGGTTTTGGTCTCTGTTGCAGCAGTCTGAATAAGTTTTAGAGCTTCTCTCTCTTTTCCTTGGTTTCAGATCTATCCATTGTGACGCAGTGGACAGTCTATCTCTTTATGAGCCGCTTTAGTGCGTACTGTATAAGTGAATGTAAAAGGCTCATTAAAAGTGCCGCAGCAGTGCAGATAAATGGCCGTAATGATAATGGTGTGGAGAGGATGGACACGACTGAAGGAGAGCGCCTGCCTCCGAATCCACAACGACCGCCATAAATCAGCTCATTATGAACATGCTCGCCTTAAGTAGCAACATCAGTCACTCCACCACGTGCCTCCGTGTCATCTATCTGACACCCGTCTCCCGCACAGATCTGTCATCCCACTGGCACGTCCGCACTAATGATTCATGTCCCAGTACGCGCTCGCTGCTGTTGCGCTGAAGTTTAACACACCTGGCAACCTCAGCACTAAACTACCCCACCACCACTCCCATAAGACCGTTGTGGAGGTGAAAGGTGCGCGGTGTAACTTTTCTGCTGGAGACAAAGCAATGACATCCCCATGGAGACTAGAAAAGTTCCTGAGTGCTCCTTTAAGGCACTGGTAGGAGATAAGCCAAGCCACCTGTATGAAGCCGGTGGAAGGTATGGCGCTGTCAGCAAAGTCGAAGGATGCAGTTCTGTCTCGCAGTTCTGTCTGAATGTCTAATCGGCTGTGGCTGTCTTTGTCAAAGGAGCACTCTGATTAGTCATGAGTTTCGTTACGGACAACAGATGACATGAAGGACGAAGGAGGAAA
Organism: Rhinogobius similis; assembly: GCA_019453435.1. Classification (NCBI taxonomy): domain Eukaryota; kingdom Metazoa; phylum Chordata; class Actinopteri; order Gobiiformes; family Gobiidae; genus Rhinogobius; species Rhinogobius similis. The sequence continues at coordinate 34,886,769 of CM033635.1, read as the reverse complement.
ACACAATTTAATGGGAAACGCAACTTCCATTTCCATTTTCAAGTGGATTATGTGTATTTCAAGCACAACTAATTCAAGTCGAGTCACAGCAGAATCTTAACAGACGTTGACCTAACCTGGCCAGCCAGATGAATTCTCTCGATAATTGTGAGTTCTTAATCTCTTGAAAATCTATCTGGCCCATCTCCCGCTGTTGGGTGAGCAGGCCGCTGTGTGGCAAACCAGTGCAGTGCAGCTTTGTGCTTTGGTTTCATATGCATGTTTGGAACATTTTTATTTCATGCATGCATACAAAGATCCAAATGCTGTAACTCTATGGGGTGAGATTTGTTTCATATTAATTTATTGACGCAAAAAGAAAGATTAATTCAAAATCCCAGATTTTTTCACAATCCCTGACTTGCATTTATGGATTTATGCACGCAAAATTAGATTTGCATATAAATATTTGTGAATAAAACATATTTTTGTTTTGTGAATCTGTGTTTTTGCATGCGAGAATCTGATACTGAATTTGAGGATCACCTAAATTGTGCATTCTTCACCTTTGTGAATGTGGATATTTATGAGACAAATGTTACACATTTTGTAAAAAATATCTATGCAGAATTTTGGATTCACGCAAAATCCGGATTTATTCAAAAAGTTAGACTTGCATGCAGAATTTTTTCACACAAATTCTCAATTGTAAAAATTAAGTTACATTTTATTTTGAAATCTGTAGTTTTGCATGTGAGTGTGTGACTTTGCATTTGTGGATCGCTCACCACGTGCATTCATCCTCTGATCTCGCCGAGGATCTTTTTAACACAAACATTCCGCGTTTCTGCACTCTCTCAACTCATTCAGAAGACAGCGCTGTTCCTCTGGTAACCACTAGGGGCAGTGCTGACCAACTTTAACTGTATAGAAGGGCATTTCCGGATGTAGACGGACCCTTATTACCATAGAACTATAATAAAACCGTTTAATACGTTCATCTAATACATCCATGCTTATTACCCAAAAAAATGGCGGAGAGAGACCAGAGTGAAGTCGGTGGATGGGTTACATAACATATGTTTATCGTTGTTCTAGCTAGCAGCATAGTATTTCAGCGTAGACATTTAAATAATTAGACACGGCATTCACTGCTCATGCTATCGACCACTTAGCAACACGACCTCATATATTTTCCCTATAGCCGTTAGCATTAGCTCACAAAACACGCAAGTTATGAATAATCCATTTTGAATTTTATTTTAAATAAATAACGTGTACAGTCATGTGAGCTAAAGGCTTACTGACTTCAAGTTGAGAATTCTTTGTGCTTCTTGTGAGCATCTAGTGACCACAAACCACTCTTTTTTTACATGTTACAGGTGAGGATAGCAGATAAATGCCATAAATATCATGAAATAACAAGTTTTATATACTTTAATAAGGGGATTGGCTTCATTCATTTGTATGTGACGGAACCGGGAAAGGCTAAAAAAAAAAAAACACCAACACTGCCCCTAGTGGTTACCAGAGGAACAGCGCTGTCTTCTGAATGAGTTGAGAGAGTGCAGAAACGCGGAATGTTTGTGTTAAAAAGATCCTCGGCGAGATCAGAGGATGAATGCACGTGGTGAGCGATCCACAAATGCAAAGTCACACACTCACATGCAAAACTACAGATTTCAAAATAAAATGTAACTTAATTTTTACAATTGAGAATTTGTGTGAAAAAATTCTGCATGCAAGTCTAACTTTTTGAATAAATCCGGATTTTGCGTGAATCCAAAATTCTGCATAGATATTTTTTACAAAATGTGTAACATTTGTCTCATAAATATCCACATTCACAAAGGTGAAGAATGCACAATTTAGGTGATCCTCAAATTCAGTATCAGATTCTCGCATGCAAAAACACAGATTCACAAAACAAAAATATGTTTTATTCACAAATATTTATATGCAAATCTAATTTTGCGTGCATAAATCCATAAATGCAAGTCAGGGATTGTGAAAAAATCTGGGATTTTGAATTAATCTTTCTTTTTGCGTCAAAAAATTAATATGAAACAAATCTCACCCCATATAACTCATGACGTCTATGAAAACCTTCAGTCGCCCCAGCAATTATTGTTGTCATGCTTTTTTATTTAAACAAAGCTATAGATCATGTGTAAGCTCATATGTGCATCAAATGTATAAAAACAATTCAAACTATACATTTTAGGCTGAGGAGATTATTGTAAAAGCTGTTAACTGCATACGATACTGCATGTTTCAGCAGCGCTGTTAGCATGCACTGTAGTACATGAATTCACATTTTAGTTACAGCGATGTGATTTCAAATGTGAATGTGAATAAATCAAGTCTGGTAAATCAACATTATCCCCATGTCGCTCGGCACTGATACCGCGTTGAAGAAAAATGTTCTTGGTAAAAATGGTATAATTGGCAAAATATTTAGACTCTCCTTAGCGTTATTGGTGATATCCATTGTACCATACACTATTTGAAGATGTTTTTTTCTGGGCTGTTCTATCCCGTCATAAGAGTCAATTGTCCACTAAATTAGTTTGATCCAAGCCACGTGTGTCCTCAACAAGTTTGAGACTCCAGCATCTTCCAATCTGATATGAGCCTCCGCCACAGCAGGCTTTACATGGAACCACAGCGGATATTCTTGGAACTGCAAAACACCACCAGACAGACACTTCTTAGAAATTATGTTACCTAATTATGTTAGCTCAAGTTCTTTCTTAGTATTATAACTGTTTTTGTTAGAATACAAGAGATATAAACTGCCCAGTGGACTAGAATTAGTGCAATATATTCTAATAATGTCACCTTATAGCAGAATAACATATATTTTTCACATAAAAACTTCAAATTGTTTGTAAACTTCACATTTTTACAACAAAATAACTTTTCAAAACAGGCCCATGGGAACTGTAAGCATAAGCAATAACATTAAATACTTCTTTTGCAAAAAACAGTGAATTCTTAAACATATTTTCTTTGTTCAACTATGCTGCCAAAGTTAGCTTTTCAAAATAAATACATAATTAAATGTGAATATGACATATTTTCATTTAAAAAAAAACTTTGCTTTTTTTTGGCTGCTTTTACAGTTGTTGATCTGACTGTGCAGCTTAGCTAGTTTAGTTAACACAGGGAGATAAAGGACACCTCAAACCACCCGCATCAATTCATTTCCTCAGCACATGAACAAAACATCTTATTTAAGGAGAGAAAGGTTAGAAGTTGTTGTTTATCTGGTTTTCTACTATTTTTTACTGGATATTTCTTTATATTTCTTTTTAAGATTGTGGTTACAAACTGAATATTAAGCAGAGTTGCAGACCTTTATATATTGTTATTAGACTGTGGCAGCTCTGAGCTCTTACAGGAGAAAATATCATTACTCACACTCATTCAGTTTTGCCACTCACATCTGCGTAACTTCTATGCAATTTCACTAGATAGAATATAGTAAATATCAATCATTTTCTCATATATCTGTGTATTTTTGATCCCAAAAGTCAGACCTCATTCGGCAACATTTTCTGAATATCTCAAACAAATTGCAGGTAATTCACCTTCTTTTTAATTTTGAGACAATATTTCATAGATTTAACTTTATCCACTTGCTATAGAAGAACAGAATCTGATCTGACCATTTGCACGGCTGTAGAGTTTCTCATGAGGACACAGTACTAACCCTTAGCAAACAGCCACCAGCTCCAATCTCATACCCGACTGTTTTCTTTTAATCTCCATTTTAAACTTCCGTCTGCCCGATAAAGCATGTTAAAGCAACTCCGTATCAGCAGACACTTCCAGCTCCAGTCTGTACGTTTGGTCACCCTGCCCTCTTGTCCACCCTTTCTATCACCTCCCCGTGGACACCTTCCCATAGGCGCCCCAGGCCACAGCGAGCATGCCCAGATTAAAGCCTTCTCGCTGGGGGAGAAAAGCCTCGTCTGTTTGGTGGCAGCCCCAGTCCCTGGCAGATAAGTTTTCTAATTAACCTACGTGGCAGCATTTCACCGTTAACACGCTGGGGGAGAATAAACTGGCTATCTGCTGCCGCTGCTCACCTCTGCTATGTAACTGTGTTTTCTTACTCTTTGGACTAACCCTGCTCCAAGGCTTGTCACAGTGGAACCATGTCTTATTCTGTGTCGACGGGACAGACGGAGCAGATAGCTTCTTCAGGAACTTTCCAATAGAGACCAAAATACACTTGTACCTGATTTTTTTTTCATGTCATAAAGCAATACATTTGTTTTTTGTCCCAGTAAATATATATCACAGTAACTTCATGAGACTGTTGTGCGCTGTCTGCATCTAATTATCTAATGATAGTGTTTTATTCTCCGTGAAGTAGGAAGTGCACTGTTAACGTTCTAGTTGTTGTTAGCTTTACCGTGTCGGCACAACGCGCTCGCTCAGACTAAAAGTTGTGTAAAGTAATTATAAAATGCAAACTGTTTTTCACGTTTTTAAGATTTTTTCAATTGGCTTTTGTTTTTCTTTTTTTTACATTTTTATAATACAAAAGCAAATGGAACAAAACCAGAGCGCAAAATGACAAAATGGAGTGGTCCGAAAAAATAAAAAGCACTTAAAAGGAAAAAAAAAGGAAAAAAAATTCGGTCCAGTCCTTGACAGTTGGTTCAGTCCCTACCATCCATTTTCTTGTTAAAGCCGTTTTTTGCTGCAGCCAAAAGTACATCCCAAATGTATCCATCAATCAAATCCATTGATGGAGTTTTATGATATTTTTAATGTTTTTACTAGATACAGGCTTTTAATTAAACTGGCTTTTTAGTCTGGTAACTGCTTGTTCCAGCTTGAAGTAAAAGGGTTTGTGTGTGTTTGTGTGTCTTTTTCAGAAACTTAACACTCCAGCCGTCCTGAAAGCTCCAAAGGAAAGGAAGCCCAATAAGAAGGAAGGAGGAAGCCCGGGAAAGTCATCCAGCCTACCAGCCATTCTGTACAGGTGAACTCACAATTATGTACTCTATGTATCACACATTAACGACACATCATAGTAAGTAAATTGTCAGACTAACTACTAACTTTTATCTTTGTAACTTTTGTCTTTGTAAGAGTAACCTAACCAAATGTTTAGAAATGCAATCGAATGGGAACTGATGAATGAGCAATAAATTACTAAATTAATTGCTGCAGGAAAAAGTAGGTAACAACTTGTGTTCCATTTCTTGTTTATTAGTATTAAAACTGTTGCTAGCTACTATTTGTGACATTGTTAATGATTAACTTGAATAGTAGTTTTTAGAATGGGGTTTTTCTACCATATATAAAGTTTGAACATTGATATGGCAGTTATAAGTTCATTAAAATACTTAAAGATTAATCGCAGTTGAATCGAAACTGCAATTTCAATGGGCACAATTAGTAAATCGCAAAGGCCGCAGATCTCTACAAACGTCTTCCGAAATCCTTGTGATTCTTGTTGTTTGTCAGTTCAAAGGCCTTACTCAATCTTTTTGAAGTGTGAAGTTTGAACAGAATCTTATTGGTAGAACATAAATTACAAATCTAAATGTGATCGCAATTCTTATACACAAAAATCACATATTTTTTCCCCACTTGTGCCGCTCTCATTCCTTGTGTGACAAATTCAAAAGCAGCATTTTGGAGAGCAACTATTTCAGATAAGAACTGAAAATCCTTCTTTTACCGAACGAAACTTTGTTCTCTCTCCAGCTGTGGCATCTGTAAGAAGAACCAGGACCAACACCTGCTGGTTCTGTGCGACACGTGTAAGCTGTACTACCACCTGGGCTGCCTGGAGCCCCCCCTCACACGCATGCCCAAGAAGACCAAGAACAGCTACTGGTGAGGAGCAAGCACACTCACACAAGGATAGAGGACATGGAGTAAAACAATAGTAACAGCGTTTTTAAACTGTCCAAAATTTGCTGTTGATCTTTAATATTTAAGAACAATTATTATGTATTAGTTGTATTTTTATTGACCTTTAAACATGCTCTTGAGTTCCTCTGCTTTGGCATTTCATGTTTTAGAACTTAAAATAATGTGTCTACTGAAAACTACACATGAGAACCATCTACTGGCAGCAAGAGAAACGTGGAGATAAACAAACCTAGCTTGCCTTAAACTTATTGATGCAGGCACGCAGTTGGAATGAATGCGATTTGACAAAAGAAAATCTCAGAACGAGTCTAGCAATGATTTATGGACTTAAAAACAGCACTGAAGATCTCGAAGCTCTGCCTATGATGACACTAAACCGTTTTTTAAGGCTCAGAGGGAGATGACTTACTATATAGCTTACCGTAACTACCGTGATTGAAGCTAAATACAACACCAGGTATGTTTTTAATGAGGGGACAATGTTAAAAATGTATTGTGTATTTTTTTTTCTTTCTAATACTCGTTTTAAGAATTCTAAAAGGGTCTGTGTGGTCTACTAAAATCAAAGCACATAAAAGCTTCTTCTTTTTTTTTTTTTAACATAACTATTCTTTTGCTATTGTTAAAGCCAGGTTTGATCCAAACAAGACTACCGACTGCAGTTGCCAAGTATTTCCTCATCCAAAACTCCCAATTCTTACTCTTTCTACACAATGCAACAAAAATGTTTTTTTTAATCAGAATTGTCCAGCATTCAGCATGCCAGAACAAAAAAAACAACACCAATCTGCTTTGTATTGAATTAGTAATTAATGCTGTGGTAATCCATTCACATCAATGTACACAAAGCCATCCCATTCCAGTAGAGCAGATCCAATGGAATCCAGTGTCTTGATATTGTGTGACATTTGGGTGCAGTGTTGGACTTATCAGATGAGGGAGCTGAGATGGTGGAAATGTCAGAGTCTCTCCGGCCTGTTCTTTATCTGGGCAGGAGGACATACAGCGTTAGTTTCTCCACACGCCACACGCGCGCCGGAGCTGAGCCGAGTGTCACTTAGCATCGCGCTCACTCCGCTGTGGAAATGAGGGGAGGAAAAAGCACAGCTGCTCTCACAACTCTATGTTTGGACAACTGTCTGTCTCCTATACGCCGCCCGTAGCATAGGAGCCTTCTCCAGGCCATACAAGAGTCAATTGTGTGGAGATTCAAGCCAGTTATGACAAAGGTTTTAATACATTTTGGTGCAATAAAACATAATCTTGTAGCTGTCATTCATCCCCAAACCACAGTGTTATTCAAAATTGGTCAAGTTAGTTTTGTGTACATTTTGTTATGTTTTTGGTTGTGACGGCGCCCAAAATATAGACAATTTTGTGGTGTCCTAATCTGTGAGTTAAAAAGAAGCAATGTTTGTTGCTTAGCCTAGTCTTATGTTCAGTTTAGTTTTAAATGCTTCACAAAAACATCCCAAAATTCTCTGATGCATTCAAGGGTCTGGTTCCTGCATTTGAACAGAAAATAGTAGGGATTGACTCACCAAGCAAGCTCAGTGCCTGTTGACCCCCTGGGGTTCCCGACTCCACTTTTGGAACCCCTGGTCCAAACCACGTAGTATTTGTGTCATCAAAGAAATAGTGTTCCATGAGTACCCTTCAGAAAAAAACACTCCCACCATATTCTGAATATGATCCAAAACCAAGTATCACAATCCCAAAGCCACCAAAATGATGTACTTTTTGTCTCAGATAGATAAATATATCCTATATTTAAAACACAATTTTAATAAAATTTTACATAGTGTTTAGGTCCTTACGGGTGAAATGCATGAACACGTAAATTGTATGAATTCATCCAAAAACTTGATTTTGGAAATAATATGCAGGAATATGTCCATCTTTTCACTTTTTAGGCAATGTTCGGAGTGTGACCAGGCCAGCAGTGACGAGGCCGACATCGCCATGGCAACGCTCCCTGATGGCACCAAAAGGTCCAGGAGGCAAATCAAAGGACCAATCAAATTCATCCCTCAGGAGATGTCACCAGAGCCCAAGAAGAGCCAAGTCCGAAGCTCTGTACGTGCATTTCTTTTTCTCATTTTAATAGACAAATATTATGCATTATTTGTATTGTTATTGGCCTTTAAACATGCTCTTGAGTACCTTTGCTTTGGCATCTCATGTTTCAAAACTTAAAACAATGTGTCTACAAAAAGCTGACGTTGCTTTATATCGGTCATGCTTTCCCTCATCAGAAATTGAGTTCGAGCTCCATCTACTGGCTCCAGCATTACAAGGGGAAGAGAAACAAACCTAGCTTGCCCCCGACATGCTAATGCAGGCACACGGTTGCACACAGTTTGACGGCAGAAATGCTCAGAGCGAGTCTGACGATGTTTTATAGACTGACAATCGGTGCAGAAGATCTCAGAGCTTTACCTATTGCGTCACAAAACTGGGGGGAAATTTTGACTGTTTTCTGAGGATTAGGATTAGTCATGACAAAAAAGCTGTGAATGAAGCCAAATACATCTCCAGGTATGTTTTTGATGAGGGGACAATGTTATAACACAGTCAAAGGCTCAAAAAGTCAATTTTGTGTAATATGTGTCCTTTAAAGCTTTTGTTGTGGCTACTGATTTTTTCACAGCAGTCGAGATTCCAGCCTTGTCCTCTCTAATTAGCGTTTCTGTGGCAGGGCAAGCTAATGGATTGATCTCTATTGATTACAAATAATTAGCTGCGGCTCACTTTAGACTCTGTTAAAGGTTATCAGAAAGTTGCCCAAGGTGGTAACGCTTTTCCCTAGAGCAAAAATAACACGTGAGCAACAGCACTTCAATCAAACCGGACCAAAACGGCTGCTCATTTACATCACAGCTCTGATTTCAAGAGTTATAATGACAGGAGTGGAGACATTTTCAGAGTAAAGTCAGTTTGGTTTGTAGACAACCCCTGCTAGTTTTTCTACGAGTCTAGGTAATATATGCTTTATGCAAATATTGAGCATATACACAGAACATTTGAATTACAGGGGGGAAAAAGTTCTACCATGGCCTAGCTTGTGCTATGGTGCATTTCAAAGATACTGAATTGGCCAAAGCTTAAGAATGTCTAAACTACTGTATAAAGCAGTGAAGAAATTACTCCAGTAAGAGGAACTGTAAGTGTAACTGTCGGGAAGTAACCTCTATTAAGTTCATGTAATTGGATGGACAAGACATAAAATTATGTCCAAAATGTGATATTTTCAAAAAGACAAACAATGAGAAAAAGTCGATCATATCAGAAGGTGTGGTCATGGAAACACAAATCGTTTTATTTTTGGGAACCGATACTGGTATAGAGGAGGTTGGAGCTGCCACTAGCCTATACGTCTGCCATTGTATGTTGTGATGTAGTAAAGAAAAAACATTAAGCATTTTTGTATTGTTTTTAGCCTTTAAATATGCTCTTGAGTACCTTTAATTTGCCATCTCATGTTTTGAAACAAACAAAAAAAACTTTTATTATTAAATAATTGAAGCTTTTCTCAGCAGTCTGGAAAGACATTTACTTGCATCCAGCCAGTAGATGGCGCCAAGCACTTAAGTATATTATCTCTATGAATTGAAAATTGAATATAAGCGAAGTGAACTAGCAGCAGCAGTTATCGCGTTTAGGCAGAAGAAATGCTCAGAACAAGTATGCCAATGATTTAAGGACTTAAAACAGCGGAAGATTCTCGTATAAGTGACAAATGAAATCTGAAAACATGTCCCAGATCCAGAAAGTTCAGCAGGAAGTGTTTTTGACGCTTGGTGGGGTAGGATTTTCTATTGAAAATTCCTCAAAACATTGTGAATGCAACTGAATTCCAGGTATGGTTTTGATGATGGAACATTGTTAGAACATGGTTAAAAGCTCAAAAAGTCACTGTTACAGAATATTGTCCTTTAAGACATTTGTTAATAGGCAGCATAATATCTATTAGTTTCAATTTGATGGTTTTAGTCTAAATGTACTGTTAATTTGCTTCTTAATAATCCTTTTTAAAGACTGAAAGTATGTTTGCGTAACACTCTTTTTGATAGGCTAGACTACTATTGAAGTGAAAGACCCGATAGAAGATGCTAATTAATATGCGTGTGCAGTAATTAATATGTGTAAATGTCAACCATTAACACCTCTTTTCACAGCTCATTCACAAATCAATGTTGGTCCAGTAACCACAGATACAACCATAATCAATTTACAGCCGTCAAAGTAAGAGCAGACGGCAATTTTTACAATGTTGTGCTAGCATGTCACGAGCTAAGTGCCAACTAAAGTGAAAGGAAGAAAAGTAGCATCAAAATGGACATATTTACAACACACACCGCTCACATATGCAATCTCTTAGGTCCCAGTTCTTAAGATTTCTTATAACTCTAACTCCAAAGGATTGTCCGCAGTGAGCATTAATGATAATCATGACAATCATTATTTGATTGCAGCAGCGTGTTGTACTCTGTCTATGGCAACAATCTTCCCTCTTCTCCACACTGACACTTTGATTTAAAGAACAAAGAGCATTCAGGTGCACTACAGCATCACAGACTGCACAATTAATCAAAATCACATCGAAATTGCAATTCAAATTGACACAACAGCAGATCACAAAGGCTGCAATTTTTTAAGTACCATAATTCCTCTACAAATATCAAAATATCAACACCAAACCCTGTAGTTTCAATTTGTACAAACACATCAAATGCATGCAATTTTTTAAATTAGTTTGTCAGTTCTCCTGGACACAATTAAAATGAGAACTTTGAATTGAATCCTACTATTAAAACGTAAATTGCAAATTTACTCGCAATTGCAATACTTTTTCCCATATTGTACAACCCTTCCACAGACATACAAACAACCTACTCCACAGAAAAATATCAGCGCTGTGCTACATTTAGGGCATTAATGTGAATGTAAATTAGATTAAATGGTTGTATTCTAGTTTTAAAATAAGGTAGCAGATATTTCTGTCTAAATGTATTCATTTAACCTATGGCCCTATTGCAAACATGAAGCTTTTGTCATTTGTAGATTTACTCACAGTGGGAAGAGGAACCAAAAACTAGAAATATTAATTTAATTAAAAAGTTAACCCAATAGTACTACTCACATCCTTAAAAAGAACAGGGTGTGTTTTGTTGACTTTGCAGTAGTTGTGCTGGTGAAGTATGATGTCGAGTGCAAACTGTAGTATCATGCCTCTCCCCTCTCTTCGCTGGAGGGGACTTATCTGCGGCCTCCATACTCTGATCCTGAGATACGGGGCTGCTCCTCACTCGCTCAAGACGCTCTCTGAAGATGGATATCTGACAGCGCTGTGGCGACGGCAGAGGGCTCTTTGTCTCCCACTGTCAGTGTATGCCCCCTCTCTGCCGCCGCGCTGGGACTTTGGACAACTCGAGCGCAAGGAGTGGAGCCATATGCTGACGCTGCAACAGGGCACATCTCTGTTACAAATCGAGCAGCGGAGAGGAGGAAAAGTAATGCCTGAGCCCCTTGTCTATCTGTCCTAGAGCCTCCCCGTGCCACTCCGGGTTAATGTGTTTTTGTAAAGGTTTGGAAACCCAGGGCCCCGACGCGCGCCCACCCTGCCCCGGCTCTCAGGGATTAAGAAGCTTTCTGATTCCTCACAGCCACTTCACCGCCGCATTTATCTTCAAATGCAAGGCGCGCTATGGCAGCCGCTAAAAGGGCCCCCGCTTTGCATATTTAATGCTTTTAGCAGGGCACCCGGGCGCTGGCGCTCCTCTAAAGCCACCTTTTAATTTATCAAGAGCAGCTAATCGACCTCCCTGCGGCCTCTGGGGCTGAGGTGAGTGTTTGTCACAGAGAAGTGGATTTACATTGACGCTAAAGGCTGTACGTAGCCCAGTGTTAAGAGTCCTGCTGCTCGCGATCCTCTGGCTGTTACTCATGTCCTGTTGTAGGTACGACTAGTGTTAAACTGTATTTAATTTGGCTGCTTTTCTAATGTCACAGCTATAAAATTAATGTTCCCTCCTTCTCACACTTGGCCCGGGTTTACGGAGCCTGTCCAAGTCTGAGGCCAGGCCATTAACACTGTTGTTTGTTTAGGAAGAGGACTAGCACTTGCCTCGTCTATCTGTCATTCTCTCTATGAACAGTATTAAAAACTCCTCGCTCTTCTAAAAAGACTATGTGCAATATTGTTATATCCATCTCGAACTGCTACAGTGTTTATTTTGGCCAATAATTAATTTGATCGTTTTGATGCTCTGGTTGCAAGATTTATTGCGTCAAATCAATAGTGCAGTTTAAATGGTCGCAATGACCAAACCACCAAGTCTGCAAATATTTAAGTAACATAATTTGCTTTTCCGTGACAAAATATACACACTAATTATGTAAAAATGTGTTACTGTGGGGCTTAAACTTCTATTAACTTGTTCAGGAATCATGGAATTCTTGTATTAGTTTAGCAGTTCATAGTACAGTCTCCTCTCAGATGTTAAAGGAGAAGTATTGAGTCAGTAGATCATCATTTTGTTCATTCTAAACTGCAATAGTCATCTAAAACGGCTTAAAAAGAAACCGGTCCTTGACTTCTTGTTCAAAACTACATCGCTGAGAAGCCCCGCCTCTGCATAGTGGCATTTCACTTTCAAATAATCACAACTAAGTAGATGTGGGTGGGGATAGGGGTAGGTGAAAACAGGAATTTTCTGAGCACTCGAGCCTACATGCCTAATACCTACGGGATTAAGTCATGCATGCAGGACTCAATCAAAATACAACTTTGAGGAAATTAATGATGAAGAAACACTGTTGTAACAAAATTAAAAGCTCATTAAAGTTAATTTTGCACAATATGTCCTCTTTTAAGGCTCATGGACATGTTTAAAATGGCTTGAACAAAATCCTACCAATAAAACATAAACGGCAAACTCTATGTTTTGTAATATTTAACACAGTTTCTCCCACACCTAAGCCTCTAAGTCTCTAAACTAAGTTTCACACCAAAAGTGAAATCCAGTTTTTAAATACTGGCACAAATGCAAAAATGTTTACATTATGTCTTTTACCCATGGCCGATCGAATCATTATTTAAAGTTATAACAACTTTAAGCTCTTGTTTGCGGGTCGTTTCATCACTGTTTGGAAGAAAATCGCATACTTTCTCAGTGCCCATCTTAATTTCATCATTTTTGGGTCAATTTGTGGCCTGTGACTGTTTCACACAAGTAACTTTTACTTGACACAGGAGTTTAATAACTGAAATCCTACAGGCGGCTGAGCGGATATTGAGCTGTGGTCAGTGCTCAAACTGTTCCTGAATAGGACATGATTAAGTGTCCACCACCAGCGCTAACATCCCACTCATAAACATATGCCATAACTGATCTGGAAATGATAACAATTAACTTAATACATGTAGTTAGCAGCCATTCTTCTGCTCTGGTAATTTCTCCAATCCTGCGTGACGCTTGTTAAAGACTCACTGATGTACTTAATTAAAAGATTGATTTTTACCAGCCCACGGCTTCAATTTCCTCACCTGAACAGAGATTAGATCCATGCTGTTCCTCCATTGCCTACTACCCACTTATAGAGACTTCTTTTAGACTGGAATTCTTAGACAAAACCACTCCCTTTGTCTGCATTCACTGGAGAAATTGTGGAAATTGGCAGCACTCACGCAGTTAGCATTCTTAATGATAAGTGCTCCATCTGGCAAGTGGTGGCGAGCCAAAGGCGACAGATGGAATTGTTTTCGCAATCTGTTTAAATATGTTGTCGATTTTTCTTCCCCTTTTAAACCCATCGCACGGCGCAGACGCTAGCTAGCAACAAGACGGAGCCGTTTGAGTGTGACGCCGTCATGTGTGTTGTGTGATGAGGAGACACCTGGGGAGGCAGAAGGGAGTGACTTTGGGAAGGCTCCCATCGACCGCAGATAGTCCCAAGCCTTGGAAAGACGGGCTATGACGCAGGTTCCAGGATCAACAGCAGAAAACACACCACGTCCACCTGCCAATACAAACTCCTCTAAATTGATGCGTGTGGAGGTGTGGTTTGAGTGTTGTTTTAAATGCCAACTCAGTCTGTGTGCTTTTACTAGGCAGATGTAAGTACGAGGTGTGAAGATTTGTGTTATTCCTTCATTTACCCTTTGAAGTCAAAAGCCATTGTGCCTTTGTTTAGGGCTGCAAGATAATTGGCAAGCAAAATCACTATTTGAAGGGTCCATTTTCAGACTATATTCAGATTATGGCATCCATGAAGCTAAACATTTGAAACTGAAGCTAACCACATGTATTTCAGTCCAACCAATTGCTACCCACTCCCTTTCAGTTGTACATATGAAGCTGAAGAATTCAAAGGTGATTCATCACATGTCTTTGTGAGCAAATACGTAAAACAGAAAAGACCTTCAACAACAACTATCGCAAAATCGAAAGTGCCAGGTGTCGTGAGTACGTGACACATATATTTGTTATATCTCATTTTTAACAATTGATGTCGTTTGATGATGTTTTGGTTTAGTCCAGTCAACTATCTAGTCAACAAACACTAATAAATGGATGATTTAGTTATTTATTTATTAACCTGGGTAAAACCCATTGAGATCGAAACTTCTTTTTCAAGGGTGACCTGGGCCAAAGTGGGAAACTTGCATCGTAAAAACATTTACACATTTAAACAAGAGACATTTATGAATCTACATTTAAAAGCATAGACAATTTTTACTGTAGGATTCCCTCTCTTTTAGAATGAAAACCACTCCATGAAACCAGCTCACTTAACCTCAGTTTGAAGATAGTTCCAAGCAGTGGGAGCAGCATAGCAAAAGGCTTGCTTCCTTCAATCGGTTCATTCTTGAGGGACAGACGAGCAATAAATGTGACGTGAGTGCAGGGCATAGTGACCTTCAGCTCTCTGCACAAGGGCGCACAGATAGGACGGCGCACAACCACAGTAGAAGTTATGGTTCCCTGGTGGTGCATGTTTTATACAACTGTAGCTCATTTAAGGCTAGTGGTCGCTGTTATCAGCACAATTTTTGTGACCGCTAAAAGGAGTAGCCATCATGGTTTCGTCAAAGTAGCTCTCAGCGATGTTTGAGAATGAAGATCAACGTGCTAGATTCAAGATCCGTAGATGAATATTCTTGCAGATAACAACTGTGTATCTGAATGATACAGTATTACACCTTCATTACGGTTCTTTGAAAAGATAAATCCGCCAGTGTGGATTTGCACAGAGAAGAAGGGTTGAGAGGTTGCTGAGATATCAATCAATAAACCATAACCAGATATTCGTACATGTACTCCAGTTTAAATTCACAGTTTAAATTTGAGTAACATGAACACTAGTGCTGCACAATATCGCAAACATATTTATAACATAATATTGGCTAAATTGATATTACAATGAATTGCGATAACTAAGGTTCCCTGTCTTTTTTACAAAATGTAAAAAATGCAAGTTTTAGGCAAGTCTTAATCTAGCCTTGGTTTTGTCTGACTTATGCATAAAGGCCTCAGCATTTTACATTTAGTTACACAATTGCATTATTAACCAATACCAATTATAACTTTTGATACAAGTCATAATTTAACCTTGGTTTTGTCTTAGTTTAGTCTCTGAAGTTTTCATTAATTTATTTTAACTATTAAACATGGCATATTTGTTTAAACTTAACAGAACTTTTTATGTCAGAAGTTAAAAATTGCAATATAAACCAATTACAGTAGTAACTTTTCAACTTTTAATATTATATCTTTCTTTTTTCCTTGTCTTTTCGTCATTTTATTTACATTTTTTTACCCCCTGCATTTTTGTTTAAACTTAGCTGAACCTTTTTTGTCATGAAATTACAAATGAACTATATAGTATTCAATACCAATGCTAACTTTTTTAACCAACCTTTTTCAGCAGCAGAAGTTAACACAATCCGTTTCCTTTGAGAATTGGGAAGTCAATAATCGGAATGGCAACCGTCTGATGTCAAACTGGGCTTTTGTGACTGACAGTTGTGTCCGTTTGTTACAGAGAACGCGTGGCCAGAAGAGGAAAAGGCTGAACCTGTCCGATGAGCAAGAGGAGAAAGTGGAGGTTTGTCATAACTAAGTCTCTCCCTCATCCCCAGCTCCATGCGCCTCACTCAGCTGTGCCTGTATTTACTTTACTCCGCTTATTTAACGAGGTATTACTCGCACTCAAGAGATCTTATTAAAATTCAGACTGACTTAATGAATTTCCTCCAACTCCGAGAGGATTCTTTATTAAAACATATTTCCCTCTGAGTTGTGGCGGCGTCTGAAATATGCCGTTTTAGTTCAAATGAGTTTCTTGATGTCTTGCATGAGAAGACTGTGATATGATTACCATTATCACCATTTAGCCTGTCTGTTTGCTCCACTGAAGCCAAGTATTGTTTTAGTTATGGCTGTCTGTG
Organism: Rhinogobius similis; assembly: GCA_019453435.1. Taxonomy (NCBI): domain Eukaryota; kingdom Metazoa; phylum Chordata; class Actinopteri; order Gobiiformes; family Gobiidae; genus Rhinogobius; species Rhinogobius similis. The sequence goes on along the minus strand of CM033635.1, from coordinate 34,870,436 downwards.
CCCGGCATTCACAAGCTATTGGATCCTAACGAAAACATTTCCTAAATATAATTTTGCTCGTAGCCAAAAGATGATTGTATTTTGATAGCCATGATTAGCCCTCTCAAGCTTAGATGAACTAATAGTGGATCAGAAAAGCAGTAAAAACATTTACTTTTCTGGGATAAATGGATAAATGGATATTCCCTTTGAATCCCCTTTGAAGTATTAACATGATGAAAATCCAACTCCAATCATCATAGGAAGGCACCCTTGGATGGGTAATCTAGTCGTGCTTTCACTCCAATCACTATTCCTCAAAAATGATACTAACGTCCCTTGTCAAAAAGTCCTTTTGGAGTTGTACCATCCTATAGAATTTCTTTCAGAATCCTTTTGAACAACGTCAGAATCTTTTTCAGAGACAATTGATTTTGTCTTTATATTGCTCTGTAGGATTCTGAAAGAGATCCTTTAGGATTTTTTTAAAATTAGGACACACTTGTATTCTAATTGGACATGGTTAAATCCAATCTGACTTTTGGACTAGGGCCACTGTCAGCTTAGCATACAGAAATCTTCAAACATGTTTAAATGAAACTAAATACCATCATGACCATGGTCTTTTTAATATGGTTAAATGAATGAAGATTATTTAGCATATTAATTAAGATCTTCATTTGAACAGTTTTCATATTAGCTGCTTCCCACCCTTAACATTTTGTCTCCAAACATCCTTTCCTTGTTTTATACATACAGTAAAAGACCTTCAGAGGACACAATATGAAACTTCTATCTTCCATTGCATTAACCGCACTATCTACCTCTCATCTCCCTCCATCCCTTTCCTTTTTACTATCCCGGGCAGAATCCAGCCGCCACACACAGAGCTTGATTCTAATCGCTTGTGTTTCCATAGGAACCAGTGCCACGGGAACGGCGTCAACGTCAATCAGCCCTCCAGAAGAAACCCAAAGCGGACGACACCCGGACCGAGTGCACCACCTGTAAAGGGCCCGGCGACAATGAGAACCTAGTGAGGTGAGTGCGGCGGAGGAGGGTGGGATTATTAAACATGCAGCGTGTGTGTGTGTCTCGTGAGGCGGCCATATCCTCCCGATGATTAAAGTTCAGTCTTCATTAGGCGGTGGCGGCCGGCGTGGCGCAGGCAGGGCCGAGGGGTGGCGCCTCCATAGGGCCCCTATATTGACCTGCCACATACATTTGCACACTTCATTAAGGTGTAATGAATAGCACAATTTATTCTGCTGCCTTCATGGGATTTCAGGTGTCGCCGTCTAATAAACACCGTTTCTCTTTGACATTGAAATTCAGAGGGAAACAAATTTAGAACAGAGTCTAAAAATCCCTAAAAAAATGTATTCTTAAAGGACATATATTATGCTAAATTAATTTTTTTGCGCTTTTAAACATTTTTCCCCTTATCATACCTGTGGTTGTATTTAGCTTCATTCACGCTTGTTTGTTAAATCTGTTTAGTAAGTCCTCTCCTTCTAAGCTTCAACAAATACTCTGTTCCAAATTTCCCAGTTTTGTGATGTCATAACTAGCGCGTCGAGATCTGCTGTGTTGTTTTTTAATTTCATAAACCATCTGCAGTTTCATCCTGAACATTTCTGCCATCATTAGATTCCACTTTGTTTTTCAAAATACAGTGTTTTATTTGTGTTGTTTTGTTCCTTCAGTCACATGACTTTTTTTGTTTCTATTTCCATCAGTGTCAAAGAATATACATACATCTGTAAGCGCAAGATCCAGGTTTGTTACTAACCAGTGCATAAACAGAACAATGTCAGAACAATGGAGACTTTGTCATGTTGTAAGTCAGTCACAAGAGCTATTACAGAGCAGATTAGAGTTTTTGTTTGGCTGTTACAGTGCCATATTGGGCAATAAAACACTAAAATATTGTCCAGTAAATAGTGACACACCGGGTCTAATTGATTCTAAAACTACTGTAAAAACTGCAAGTATCAATTAAAAAAAAAAGTACTTTTAATTTCTTTTTTTTTTTTTTTTTTAGTTTTCAAATTGTTTTGATCTATATAGAACAAATAATGAGCTCACATAGTAATATTTATTATACAGAATACTGATTATTTTAAGTTTTTCAGAAAGTAATAGATTTCTTTTGACCTGTACCTTAAACCCTGAACTCCAGAGTTTGTCCTGGGGCATGAACGTCTTTTTTAGATTTAAAGTTGAGATAAAAGTTTAGGTGCTTATCTTAATGCCAACAACTTCATTAAATGTCTCTGACTCAAGTGACTCATTCTAGGAAAAAAATGTTGTAGTTTGTCTTGCGGTGTTACAGTCATGCCGCAGGACATTTTTGATGTTTTGATTTTGGTGTTTTTGGTTTAAAATACAAACTTTATGTAATTTATAGAAGACAATTTTGTGCACTGTTGAGCTGAATTTTGGAAGAAGGAAAAACATAATTTAGAAAAAGGTAAAAACGTTACGTCAAGTACCGATATTGTAGTACTGTATCAAGCCTTGTTCTCAGTATCGAGTTTGAAATTTCCGTCTTGTGAAATGTTAGATGAAAGAAATGACTTTACGTTTGTCGAACTACCGAAAGCAACTGGACTACCTTTATAAAAATGAGGAAACTTTTAGTGCAAAAGAAGCTGACTTTGCATTTCATGTGAGTTTGCCACTTTTGTTGTTCTTATTTTATTTTGGTTTCTCACAGCTGAAATCATTCCCATTGCTGTTGTCATTGTTTCTTTTCCGTATTTTTCACACTTCTCAGTCTCCATCCCATCCATCCCATCCGTCCCCGTGTGTTAGAAGATGCCCCGAGCGGGACTCCCGGCGGGCCCATGTTTGTGTCGTGTTTTCTTGTGTCGGGCGTTGGAGGGCGGGCGGCAGCGGCAGTGGGTGTGAGAGGTCGCTGCCCTGACTCTTTGTATCTTTGCGTTGCACAGGTTGTGAGAGCCGGGGCAGCCACCTCTCCTCCCGTAAAACACTGAGCGGACAGACGATGAGCGCGCTGGCTTAGGCACAGAGAAGGCTAATAAGAGCGAGAAGGACTCCACTCCCAACAAGCCGGACACCAGACTGGAGCCGCCATACTGTCCCCCGTTCACTTATGTCGTGCACGTCTGGATTACTGTTCAAATGTTCAAAGCAGGTGATATGGTCGAAGAATGTGTGTGACTTTACTTTGTTTTATTATAGCCCGTTTACTAAATTCAACAACAGCAGCAGTAAGCCAAAATGACCAGAAATCTGGATCTGGACAGTTGAGCCACTTGACCCTTTTCAGATATTGTAATAAAATATCTATGAACTTGTCGACTATAAAAACAAAAAATTGGAATTGTGTACTGATAATTGTTATCTGGACTTTACAGACTCTAAAATGCGTTAGAAAAGGCCTTTTCATAACAAACACAGCAATATTAAATCATCAGTCATATGAAAATGTCAAAAAAGAATGAACAATTTGCGCTTTTCAATAATGATACACTTGAATTATTAATATTCTCTATCTTTAAGCCTTCAGTCCCCATATTTCAACCCTTACTTGGTTAGATATGTATTCTAAAAGTGTGCAATAGAAATGATTATTTGACTAGTTGACTAAGTGAAAAATCAATCGCTGTTGCAGCTGTAGAATTATCCCTGTGTGACACCTGCCTTGAGCTTTGTGCAGAACTCTATACGCAATAAGTAACTATACTAATGGCAGTGGGGGGCCATGATCGTAGCAACAAGCTTATAGGAAGCAAAGTCAACTAATATAATTCAAAGTAATGCTATAGTAATTTCAGTCCTGAATGACATCTGTTATTGTTGCGCTGCTTGTAGAAGTCGCCACACTCTAGTCTGCTAATTGTACATTGTGATGAAGTTGTCCTCTGTCTCAAGCAGAGAATGTATAACAGAGCATCACCAATCGGCTCTATTGATTAAGGACATGGACCACCTGTGGCTTTGATTCAGTGCAATCACTCAGCTTTGTGTCTTATACTCAAGTGAACAGGGTCAAACTTGTAAAGTTAGTGTAAAGTAACCAGCTGTCTGTGGAGTATCCACACCATCTGTAGTATTAGTGTAGATTAGAACATAATTTTAGATTTATTTGATTATTAGTGTTGGTGTAGGCAAAAACAAACTGAACAAAATGAAAACAAAACAACAATGTGTCTGTGATGGAATGACAGTTGGGTGTGAAGGAGCCCAGTCCAGCCTTGGTCCCTGGTGGTCCTGTTTCTGTGGCTGTCAAAGCAGAGCTGTGCCGAGCTGTCAGGCCCCTGACAAGTGTCAGAGTGGCCCCTCTATGCGGCACATGGGGCTTAGTCTGAGATTCTCTCTCTTAAACTACTGACTCCTGATCACACACCAAACATAGTGTCTTAATGCTACAAGAATATTTCAACTCTTTCTGAAATGGCAAAGTCCATTTGGCACAAATTTTGCAGTGTAATTGTTAGATGCAGAGCATGCTGTTCTGTGAGAACATATCTACACAAAGTATACTTTATAACGAGACGCATAAAACTTCATAAGAGTTAAGGTCTCCTGTACAATGCATGAATGCTGTATTTACTCTGATCTGTGCTGTAGTTCTGACGTCTTGTGCTCTGTAGAATGTGAATGCAGGTAGCTCTGTGCTTTTCTCATGTCTGCACTATTTATTAAGAGGCCAAATGTGTTTTCTTTTGGTGCCTTTGTTTTAATGTGTTTTTTAACAGAGTTGAACTCTGCTGGTGCTGTAGTCATTTGATTTTATCATTGCAAATATTTGTTTACGTATGTTTTAGGGGAATACTAACGTGATACATAAATCTGAAGCTTCTAAATGCTAAAGCTTAATAGAAAAATCACATTGCAGCAACACATTAAGTAACAGAGATGATCAAGACAACTGCTGGTGCTAACACCACAAGATATGATTTTTGTTTATTTTTGTGGCAGATGGAATTGTTTATGCTGCACAGAAATTGCTGAGCTATACAGGCACAACCTTCTCCGGAACTCAAAAACCAGCTCTTCAGTTCACCTCTGAAACACCATCACATTTTTAAAGATCTCAAATCGCCTTTCCGCCTCCTGTGTGAAACCATTCGGACATAATCAGGTTTCTCATCCAGCCATGTTAGCAAAACTGCTGCGTTGTGATTCGTCTGTTCAACCTTTGCATTTGGAACTCCCTGGCCACGTGTATTCTGCCTGTTCTTTTGCACTGTACAAAGTCCGATTGTCGAATGTGATTGTGTCTCGCGTCTGTGGCCCGTAGCTCTCTCCGAAATGAAGAAGAGCTTTAATAAACTCTTGACTTTTTCACCTTATTGCGGCGGTGATAAATGAGTGTCAGCGGGCTAATTAATTGTTGCAAAGGTGCGGCGCCGGCGGTCCGTTTGCGCGTGTAATGCCCTCTGTCATGTGTGATTTATCGCCGGGGAAGTGGCCCTGTTGTCGGGCGGGAGAAAGGGGAGGGCAACCGCAGCAGACTGTAGATATTTCCACTCTGAATAAACGTGCCGGTCGGGCCCCACGCTGTGCTCAATGCCCGTGCGCTGATGTATTCACGTTTAGGCGGCTTTACACAAGTGCGTCTTATCCCCAAGTGTGTCGGATAAAGGACTGGTAAGACGTCGGAGCAGCGTACGCATTTAAGCACTCGGAAAAAAGGTCTCTACTGTACTGACGTATTTTATGCTTATTATTTTTCATTAAAAGGTAACAAGAGGAGTTTAGAATGTGCTTTTTTTGTAACAATTTTATAGCTACATGTGTTTGGTAATAATGGATTTTTACTTGGCACTTTGAAAATACTTTTGAATGTCCTTTTTCAAGTATACTTCATAATTAATAGAATTTTCTCAGTGCTGTTAATTCATTCCAATCTAAATACTACATTTGCATAATCTAATTTGTTCAAGTAAACATATTTTTTGGTTAGAAAACACTCACATGGAACAGCAATATTGTCTAATCTGCACCTAAAGATGTTTTATTAGTTTAGGCTTAATCCACTTGCGTCTTAACCTGGCACACACCAAATTGATATGTGTAACTATGAATTGAGGTCTACACAAGAATCAATCTGAAACACGTTAAAAATACTTCACACTGATTGGTCGAACAGCGGAACAAGCAGAGAAATCTAAGTTTTCTTGAATCCAGTTGAGAGAAAAGCACAGACATCTTTCACGTCCACAAAAGCGAATCTATGTGCACATTTTAAAAACAAAATTGTCTGTGTTTTAATTAAAATAAGCCGAAGTACGCCCGTCGGCACCATGTTTGTTTGGTTTGTTTCACATTCAGCTTCCGTCCAGACCACAATACTGCTCTGTGATTGGTTCAGTCCTACTCTGGTGTTGGGCCCTATCAAATGCATTTATGTATTTTTGTTTTTGAATAGTTTTAAAACACCGTCTATTATTTATTTTCCTTTCCACGCTGCAGAGGATCTTAAGCAAACTGCTCTTCTCTCCTCATACAGCTTGACTTTGAAAAATAACAAATACATCACCAAAGCTGACCTGCTGAGTGACAAGTTGGTGACAATACCCACTGTACACTAGTTTCGTTGGATTTATTTACTGAAGGCTTATCTTTAATTGTACCTTCGACCATCATAATGTGGTGTGCATCTCACTCACGTCATTCCTAGTATTCTGTTTAACCAGTCAAAAAAAAAAGCTGCTTCCCGTCTCCTGCGCTTGTCCTACCACTCCTGCTCCAGTAGACCAGACAAAAAAGAGACATTTTACTCTTCAACTGCAGCATTCAGGGCGCACCGGACAGTGGGGGTCGTGTCTGAGACGAGAGCAGCCCAGCGTGGAGAACTGTAGCTGGCCCCATCCCTCCCTCCGCCGGACGAACTCCTCAGGGACACAACCATCAACCAGCAGCAGCAGCACACACTCAGATTCACCAAGACACCCACCCTCACCCAGTAGTATCACTCTGCAGACCCGGAGGCTGCACTCTAAGGACCCTACTGAGATGGCCGCTTCATCTTTCGCTTTTTCATCAGCGGTTCTGAATAAGCGAAATACAATCAGCTACGCAAATCGTTTAAAGGAGACTATGGTTGTCAGAAATATCGAAAATCAGATACTTACAATAGTATCCGAACTAGATATTCATTAAGCAAGTATCAATACTAAAAAAAAAAATCCCTTTTAAACCACAAAATGTGACTTTTCAGAATTATTTTGAGCTCTATCAGAAGACCACAATGTTTAATAAAGTGAGTACTATTATTCAGTGTTGAAAATGTCAATCAATTGTTCAAAACTTTGCCCTAAAAAAGAGTATTTGTAATTATTATAGTTGTATCAAAACTGGCATCGAGATTCGAGTATATTTCTTGGTATCGAATCGAGTTTGAAATCTTAATATTCATTTTTAATAACATTAAAGGAGACATTGTGCTTTTTACAGATACTTAGTATTGCACTATAACGTAAGTAGATCATTATTTTACATTTTGTTTATTCTAAACTGCAATAATGATCTAAAACGGCTTAATAATAGGAACAGGTCCATTGACTTCCTGCATAAAACTAATGACTTATGATTAAAAATGGAAATAGAAAGGCAATTTCATTAATAATACAAAAAAAAAAAAACCCTGGACATATGCATTCTGTTATTAATTTTACTGAAGTGAAAAGTAAATTTGTGAGGATTTCTTTTTTTGCCCGCAGGATTTAGTGGACAGGGCAGTGCAGCGTGAAACGGGGATGAGATTGGGGAAGCACATGCAGCAAATTGTCGGATCTTTACCTTAACTTAAGACAGATTCGTGGGCTTTGCTGTGGTTTTAAAAATATAAATATCGTTTATGTAAATAGTGGTTATTGGTACAGCAGAAAGTCAAATATCGGCTGTCAGTATCTGTGCAAAAAATCCATATCGGACCATACATAAAACAAATAATGTGAAATAAAATACTAAATGTCTTCAATGCAGGCTCTAATATCACTCACATGTGTCTGAGTGGTTTTCACCTAACAAAACCACCTTTTTCATATTTTGTGCTATTCTGAGGTTAAGAACTTTGAAATCACATTATATTCTACATCATTTTTGCCTCCAGTCCATAATGTAGACACTGTTTTTATTTACAAACTTTTAAAGGAGAACCACAACCAGAAAGAAGACGACGCGACATCTCAGCGCGGTCCTCACAGCGCAGTCTCCCGGTCTGCACATTCACCTCCCTGACACGGCGTGATTTAACGGCGTTCTGTGTTGCTGTTTTCGCTGACATCACCCATTTTTTTTGTGTGTTTCCCCCCATTAAGACCGCAAACACGGAAGAGCCTGGCGCCGCGGCCGTGTGGGAAGTGTAACCAAGCAGCTAAAATCTATTACCACTCCCGGTTCCTTCTTCTCCCCTCGCTCTTCTCCACTCTGCTGCTCCTCGCTCCTGGATCCCAAACCGCTCCGATCGGCTTAAAACTCCACTGCGGGCTCTGCGTCAGAATCGTTACAGCTTCAGCCCGGAGTTCACTTTTTCTTTTACATCTTAATTGATTAGTTTGTCACTGACCATTTTTTTTTGGGGAGTGGAATGTGTTGTGCAGTGCTCTAAGCTGTGACTTGTATCTTATAGAATGAGGAAAAAGAAGCGCTTGGGCACACTGGTTTCGTCTTGGCCAGGTTCGACTGTGCGGTGCCAGACTGTTGTGCAGAGGTGAGTGAGTGCAAGGTTTTGTACCGGTTCACTGAGGCCCCCTACTGGACAGTCTGAAGCAATTCAACGCTGAACTGTGGCTGTTGAAGTTTGCACATGGAGCATCTTTGGTTTTCTTTAGATTCTTTTATACCAGCCGTGTCCAAACGATGGTCCTGGGCCAAATGCAGCCCTCAGATCAGTTTTTGTGATGATGAAATGGCTCAGTTTTATTAAATTCTCTTCTAATTGCAATAATTAATCAACTAATCTCTTGATAATGGTAATTGTACGGGTGGACAATCTGTGGAATTTTAGATAATGGATTTTGTTTTAAGTATTTATAGGAAAATGCTGCTAAAAGAGCTGAATAAAAATAAAAATGGATAATGTTATATTGTAAACTTAATGTGATATTTCTGCACTTTCTGATAAATTTTCACTGACATTTCACATATGTCTGATAATTAAACCTAAACGATTACATTTAAAGACACTTTTTGACATATTTCTGTTAGATTGACATAATATTTGTTATTATTGGGATATTCCTAAAAATTATTGAGTTATTTTATTTTTGTCAATAACATCCAGCTCTAGGTAATCTATGAATACATAAAGTACAAAATGTAAAAATACACTTTATTCGTAAATATTCTCTATCTTAAAGCATTCAGTCACCATATTTCAACCCTTATTTGATTTAAAAAAGAGTCTCAGTGAACAATAGAAATAATAACTCGTCTAACCAACTAGTTAAACAAAAAAATGAATGACAAGTCAACTAGCTAAAACAAACATTCATTCCAGCCTTAGTCCAGATTAACATTAGCAGTATGTTCTACTAGGACTGCAAAGATTAATCAACTAATCGTGACAAGTCGACTATAAAAATGAATCGTATTGTGATCTACGTAATTGTTATCTAGACTGTACAGACTCATGCCATTAAACCTTCTCAAAACAAATACAGTGGCATTATTGAATCAAATTGTAAAAAAAAGACTTAATATTAGATTTTCAGCAATAATTCACCTTATTTGTAAATATTCTCTCACTGACTTGTCGACTACTAATAAAATCATGAGTTGCAGACCTATTCTCTACTTTGATGGAAAACGGACCCAAAATGAAGGTCCCCAGGCAGGGTAAATTATGGTGCTGAAGCGCAATCAAACCTTTGCTTAACGCACCTTACTGAAAAATTCACTGTACTGTTTGTTATTTCGTATTCAGTCGGTAAAAAAGATGAAGACACACTTTATGGTCCCTGTAATGAATTGCATGCATTTTACCCATCCTTCAATGCTGCTGGGGCATCTCCTCAGGAGCAGGGACCCAGGCTTGGTCAGGACTACCTAAAAGTTTGACCTAATGTGCATATTTTGTGTTGATGGGGGAAACTGGAAAACCCGGAGGAAACCCGCCCAGACACAGGAAGAAACATGCACAGTCCACCTGGAATCTATCCCGCACATTTTCATGTGAATGTAGACTGATGGATACAGCTATCACAAATTGATACCAACATTTCCAACCCAGAGGACAAGGCTCCATACTTGACAGCAGGACAGTGTAATTTCCAACAAAATAATAATAGTTTCTGTAATATTATAATGCAGTCTGATATAGATCAGGACCATTGTAAAACTTTTCATAAAAGGTCCATATATGTCCTGCTTTTTTCAGAATGAATAGTAGTTGAGATGTGCAAAATGTAGTATATCGTCTACTATGAAAAAAAAAAAAATTTTTTTTTTTTAAAGTTCCAAAATAAACAGTTAATCACGTTTCCGAAGTGCCATACTATTGTCTGAATATAATCGTCGAGATAATTCAAAACAATATTGGGATATTCCTGTTTGCCAGTAGTGCCCACCCCGTGTTGGAAAGTAACTAAATACATGAGTAAATGTATGCTTTGAGTAAATGTATTCAGTACAGTTACTCTTTCATTGGATGGCATTCAGAATACAGTTAAATTCAAAAGAATACATTGTGGTATTTCATCATGTAATTTAACCTTCAAACTACACAGAATTGGTAAGACAGCACAACCCTTGTGGGCTGTGCTTGTGTTCTTTTTCCTTCTTCAATAAGTGATGAATATAAACAAAGTTTCAAAAAGGTCGGCTTTTTTGAAACTTTCTGAATGTGACAAAAACAGCCAGATAACAATGTACTTTACATTTAGATGTCTTTTTTGGACCAAGACTGAATTCAAAAGTCTTGATTTAGCTTCTAAAATTGTCACGATTATTATTTTTGAGAAATAATATTGTGACCTGAATGATCACAATTATCAAATGACCTAATAATCTTGACATCCCACTCCTACTTTTGTGGACAGAGAGCTTTTTTTAACTTCAGATGTGGTCACCGTGCCTTAACGTTTACACTTTACCACACAGCGCTTGTTTTTTAATCTCCATAATTCAGGATTTGAGCGTCTACTCCAGTCGTGCCATACTTTCATATCGTCTCCACGGCTGTTGTCAAGGGGAGCAAAGCCTCACGCGAGTATTGACACCCAGATGACCGACCATGAGAATGCTTTGTTTTCTTAGCTGTTATTTGCCGCTTGTGTGTAACCGGAGTAAATAGACAGTCTTAGGTCATCATTGTTGTAGTAATTAGCAAGAATGGGTGTCCTTATTCCCTCGTGTCCTAACTGTGAACGAGCTGGACCCGGATGAGCTAATAAAAGCCTCCTCCTGACAAAGCTCTCCTCCATTCATTACTTTCCCAATGATAAAAAACAATGGCTCTTTTCTAATGTAGCAGCAGCCCACAGTAAATCAAAAAGTGCCGCTTTGCAAACTCCAATAATGCAGTCTTTTCTGGAACTGGACACCGGCGCACTCTGTCACGGAGGAGAGTCAATGGGCCACCGCTTTGTTCCCCATCGATCCGCGTCACGTGACCACTCTCGGGGTAATTGCATTGGCCACTTGAGATAAATTCTCAGCCTTGTTTTAACAACGCCAACCGCAGTGTAAAGAAAAGAAATTTGGGAAGCCACGTACGCGCTGTCGATAGTTGGACGCATGTCTGTGGCCACAAAGCAGCGCTGATAGTAAATCGCATCATGGAGGATGGTCGGCGCTGTCGTTCTGTCATTTTACTAATTAGATATAGGCTTTGTTTCAGATGTCTGGTTGAGTTTTGATACAAGATCGAGTGCTGACTTGCCTCAAATATTCCACAGTACAAGATTAAAGGGGACATATAACGCTAAATCAACTTGAAACTTGTTACAGCTGTGTTTTCTCATCATTAGTTTACGCAAAGTTGTATTCAGATTGACTGCCGCATGTTTGAGTTAATCCTGCAACTGAGACTCAAGTGCTCAGAAAATTCCTGTTTACACCTACCCCCTGTCCACGTCCACATCCCTGTACCTACTTGTTATCATTTGAAAAATCAAGACTACGAGTGAAACATGAAGGGTTCTAAAATGTCACACAGCCACTTCTCAAAAAGAAGAACATTTGAATATACAATCCGCTGCTCGTTACAGTAAAATGTCACTATGAAGAGGCGGGGCTTATCTGAGGAAGTCAATGGACCTGTTTCTATTACTAAACCGTTTAAGATCAATATTGTAGTTCACAATGAACAAAAATCTCGTGTTACAGCTCAATGCTATGTACTTGGAAAAACATAATATGTCTCCTTTAATTTAACAATCTTGCATTTATTAAAGTATAGCTTATATAGCTTACTGCAAAAAATAGAAACATGGCATTCATGCAGCCTTGAGGCATGACCTCACACACTGATCTGTAACTTGGCCTGGTGGCTTGTCTCTATAGAGATATGTTAAATACTGTATTATTATTATTTTCTTCTCTAAGGCGACCTGGGCAAGGTGACCTGCAGCGCACATCATAAAAACATTTACACATTTGCACTAAAATAAAACCCAAACATATTTAAAACAGGAATACATTTAAAAGCACAGATATGCTCATAGAGTTCTTATTATATAGAGGAAAACCCCTTAATGAAACCAGCCTATTAGTGCTGATATTTTGTCTCATTGCATCAGGTGTGATAGTTGAAAATAAACGTGATTGTGTTTTTATTACGCATGCAAAAATATATATATTTTTAACAACAAATGCATTATTAATTTAAACTGTTTTTGATTTTCCTCATGAATACACTTTGTTTATATATTTTTTTAATGTATATTGAAAACGTACAATAGATATAATAGTTTGAGTAGTCAATGAATCAAAAAATAATAATTGCTGACTATTCGACTACTAAAACACTTGTTAGATGCTCCTCTAGATCAGGGGTTCTTGACCTTTTTTACCTTGAGGCCCGACTTTTTCCATCTAAAGCAACTCGAGGCCCAATCTCATATTAAATGTATTATATTTTCGTGATTGTGCGGCCAAGGAGGTGCTCGCGGCCCTACTTTGGGCCCCGGCCCTATGGTTAAGAATCACTGCTCTAGATGACATGCATATTTGTAATTTGTTCAATTTATCAACAACCTCATGAGTAGGTAAAAAGTTCAATGTACAAGTCAGGAATTGAGATTAACCAACACTTTCAATATAAGCCAAGTTGTCTAGACAGGGCAAGTCTCTTTTTGCAGTGTAAGATATTATAAATTGACGTCAGCTTGGTGCAAAAAATAATACCCACAGAAAAGTGTATTGGCAATCACCTCTCTGCCCTTAAACCCATTTTCTCATCAATGTCTCTATAATAACTTTGCACATCTCATATTAAGAGCTGCATGAAGTTAGCCTGAAGCTGCAGCTGCTAACAAATCCAAACGGTCAAATCAAATGTCATGGATTGGAAAGTTTTGTGGCTTAAGTGATTTGATTTGATTTCTAGTTTCTAGTGGTATTCTGTGTTACAGACAGTGTTATGGGAATCCTTTGGACTTTAAATCTAAGCTTTACTGTTATTGTTTATTTTCTACTTTTGACTGGTGAAGATTTACTAAACAGGATTCATTAACCAAGTGTGAATGAAGCGAAACTACATTTTCAACCTCGATTTCGATGCCAAAGAACAGGCTCAATACTCTATTTCGATACCACAATAATAACATTATAATAACTTTTTTTCCCCTCCCACAATAGGCACTTTCATTTTACCATAGTTCTGATAAAAGCTCAAAATAATCAAACTGTTCAGGAACGGTCAGATTTTGTCCTTTTTATGTGTTTCTTTTCAGTATCGAAACTTGTTCAAATGACTATCCAATTTCGATACTAGTTTGAGTATTGATTAGTATCTGATTTTTGATACTTTTGACGACCCTAAGCTAAATACAACTCCAGGTAAGCCTGCACGATTTTGGAAAAATATCTCATTTCAATTTTTCTGACCTGATTTCTGATTAGAGTTGCGATTCATGTTTTGGATTCTATTCAAGGTCAAATTTTTTGCGCATTTAGGAGAATTGACAAAAATATTGAAATAGGGCTATAGAGTATGGACAAACTAATAAAAGAAATGAACGTGTGTACGATTTAAACTACTTTTTTGTGCAGAATAAAACAGGATATATTGTTTGTGGTGAAAATGATGTTACTTTATAAACCATGTTTGTTAATTGCGACTGTTCAAAGTGCGATTTTGACTCGAATAATCTTACAGCCCTGACTCCAGGTATGTTTTTGATGACGGAGCAATGGTGGGTGCGTGGATGGAGCGTGGTTAAAAGCTCAAAAAAAGTCAATTTCGCATAGTATCGGCCCTTTCAGTTAACCACCTTGCCAATAACAAAATATCCCGTTTCGATAGTATCTGTGTTCCGATACGTTTGAAACCCTTAATAGCAGCCCTCAATATTGATACTTCATCACCTAAGCCCATAGTTAATGTTTTTGGTTCTTTATGCCTGGCACGATAATTATATCATCGACAGAACAATATATTTAGAGCTCAGTATTTATCATTGCGCATTTTAGGAAACTTTCTCTCTGTTTATTGATAAAATTTGAGCTTTAAAAGTGAAACGAGTCACTTTTATGCCTCACTAATTAATTAGTTCAAAAGTGTTTCATCGTGCCATTTATTTATTGACTCTCATGTTTTTTAACCATATTGCACAGTTTTTTAGGGTATTCTCCTGTTATCAGTATCGTAAAGTAGTTTCAATATTATCGTTTATCGTGATATTTTCTGCAGCAATATATCGAGCTTGAAATTCATCGCGACAGGCCTATGGTTCATGGAGGAAAAGCGGAAGACGCCGACATCCCTGAACGACAGATTTCAGTTTTCGCAGCTCCAGTGCCGCGTCTAACTTTAAGCTGTTTACTGTCTCCTGCTCTAACCTTACACCTCGCCACAACAAGGTCCTTGATGTTATCGAAGCAATTTGGCCTCGCTTTAATCATTGGGAAAATTGAGCAGACACCCCCCCCCCTCCCCCTCCCGCACTCCCCTCCCCTCTCACTTTGGGAACGGACCAAATCCAATCAGTCATAAGCGAGCCTATTGATTGATGTAATCTTATTGGAGGTGAGGCGCTAGAGGCCGGCGGATTGATCGCTTTTGTCTGCTACACGTGTTGCCGTCACCGGGCCTGATGTGTGTCCACTCTCATCTGGTTTAATCTCTGCGTGTGAAGTTCTCAAACGCCCCGAGGCTCCCGCCACCCCCCGTGACCCGTCGGTGAACGGCGCCCTCACATCTGTTCCGTTTGATGTCATACTCGGCCCAAAGTACCTGTCACTACAACGCGCGCGCTCCTTTTCAGCCAAAGAGCGCGAATTCTAATCAAGATCGGAGGATTACGACGTCAATAATACACAGGAGTGGATGGTAGCGAAGACTGAAAATGTAAATTGTAAAATATTTGAATTAAGAAGTAACAAATGAATAGTCTTGTGCAGTTACAGATAATATTTTAGTTCAACATGAAAGGTAGAGGGTTGAAATTGCGATTACGCTTGCAATTTACGCTCAATATTGCCGTTCTGTTCAAAGTACATTTTTAAAAGAACATGATATGCTCAGAACATATTTGTTAGGGTCTGAACTATAGGGTTAGCAGGTTTTATATGGAATCAGTCTACAAACTAATTTGAACAATTATCGATACTGACAAAAGCAAAACGATAATCAAAATAACACAACCATTTCAGAACAGTTTAAAAAAAAATAACTTGATCTATTCACCTTATTATGGAAGTTGCTGTTCTCAGTCTGAAGTTGAACCATGACAGAAAATCACAATTAAATGCTTGTTTTTTTTCTTCGAGACGTCGACGGACAATCTTCTACCAAAATGTGATTTGGAGCCGAGTTTTGACTTTGGAGGAATACGTTGGGATTTTCTTATCAAAACTGAAAGACATTTTCATTATTTTTTTCAAAAGATCAAAAATTGAAATTGATCAATATGAGTGGGAAAAAAATCTGCAGCAATTGTTTCGAATGAATCTCATCCAACAAAATACCTGGGTTTGAACGGATGCTTGAAATCCTTGAAAATGCTTGAACTTTACTATCTTGTTTTCAAGGTGGGAAAAGGGCTTGAATTTAGGAAAGAATGCTTGAAAATGCTTGATATTTAAGCTTGCAAATCTGTATCCTACGCATTTTGACACTAAAGAGCACTAATAGTTTTCAATTTGTTGCTTGGAAGTCATCTAACTGTGCAGATATGATATGCTTCGTGCTGGTGTTCTAACATTGTATGTGATCCCTCTAAATCATTTCTGCACGACAAGTTTGATTGAACAGAAGCAGCGCTTGTCCTCACAACACCGATGTTTGTCTGTCACTGGAAAGTTGGTCGCTGACTCCGATCAAGTCAATGAGCCATGAATGCATTTGCGTTTTTATAATGACTAAAATTCAAGAAATTACTTCTGAATTGCCCAAAATTTCCAACAAAACACACTTCACCAAGGCTAATTCTTGTGATACTTTTTTTCTCAAATGGCATATTGGGGGAGAAATATTATTTTGTTAATTTCAGAAACTACAGAATTGAGTTTGCTACTGTTGTTTTGTGAATGCAAAAAAAACCAAAAAACAGCGCTGTGATGAGTCCAAGTTAAGTATAAACGTGCTGGAATTGTCCTGAGAGTCTACCTTAAGGTGCTTGAAAAGTGCATGAATTCTGTTTGTGAAAAGGTGTATGAAGCGTTTTATCATTAAAAAACAAACAAAAAAACAGTAATAATAATAATACAATATGAAATGGCATCAACAACCTTCAGTCCGTAATCTCAATAAAAATAAAGTAAATTAATATAAATTAAAAGGGAGTTCACCAGCAGTCAAGTAATCAGTATTATCACATTATTTGTTGGACCACCCAAAATGCCCATAAGTCGTTAAATTGGTCCAATTTCTAATTAAGTTATGCTTTTATCTTCTCCATTATGCATTCACTAGACCTTTTTGCCATTGTTCAAGTGTGGGAGGTAAAGCCTTCAACCAGGATTTCGGAATCATTTTCCTCGCCACAAGTAAAAAAATATTGATTAATTGGAATTTCTTTCTTCCCATTCCATCCTCTGGAAAAAATACCTAATATGCAATGAGCCAGATCCATTGACAAATTATGTTTTACTATTCTTCCAATTTCTAATACAATATTTTTCCAATAGCTGTTTAATGTAGGGCAATCCCAGAAAATGTGAGTATGGTCTCCGATAAGGTTGCAGTTTCTCCAGCATGAATTTGAGCTTCCCTGCCCAAAACTAGATGTTATAGAGGGGGGTCTTAAAAAATTGCATCTTAATTTTCCAATTGAACACCTTCCAAATAGGACTGTTTGTAGTTTTATGAATTTTTTCACATGCAAACTTCCAATCTTCGTCTCTGCTACAGGCTCTTTTAAGGGAAATAAAATGCAAAAGTCCACAATATATCCAGATGTTACTGGATGTTTGCCTTTCTTCTGACCTCTGTAAGCCATGTCTCAATGTGAGCACTTACTCAAAGTATGCAGTTAAATTTGGTTCTCCAGGAGCTCACAGTTGGAGTTGGCGGGTCCATTTGCGCAGAGCCTGGCTAAAGTGTAATCAACATGGAGTTATGGAGGACCTCCCTTTGGCACTGCTAGCACCGCGGCTATAAAAGGTGCCATAATACCCACTTACTATTTACACATTTCACATGCTAGCTTGAACAAAATCACTAAAGAACTCTTAATTGGCACAGATAATTGGCATCTCGCGAGTTGTCGGGAATAAGGTAACAGCTGCCGCGCATTAGTGATGTTCACAGGCAGGTGGAGGAGAGGAAATTTGAGCGCCCTCCTGTTGCCTCGTCAATAGAAGACAAATGACCCAAAAGCACGCGCTCCACGAATGCTCCTTTTGTTCCGCGCGATTGATTTACCATGAAAGGTGAAAACAGAACTCTATGATTCTCCAGGTTTTTGTTTTTTGTTTTCAAGCGTGACTTCTATTACCCAATTAACCCATTGTGTCGTGTTCGGTATCAGCGTGAAAATCTGTGAATTCGAGCACCGGGCAGTGAGCCACATGCTGGGTTGTGAGTATCGGAATTTTGTGATAGCTGAAGTTTTGATCGCAGTTTAGCACCTCACAGACGTCTTTGAAAGGCCAATTGTGTTTGGCCTGGGAAAAAAAGCTAATTAATCACCAAGTGTGGAGGAATGAATGGGTGTGAAAGCAGTCGTCTGTGAGCGGAGGTAAATTAAACAGGTCAGTGCTGATGCGGAGAAACATGGAAGAGGTGCTCACTGAAGCGGTCGGCTGGTTTGCGAGCACTTTTAAGAGGTCAAGGTCTTCAGAAGTTTTCAAATGTATGCAGGTAGTGATTACGCTTTATCCAAACATCCAAAATATGTCAATGTCGAATGTTTGTATCGTTTTGTGATTTGGCAAGTGACTTATAAACAAAATTCAAGAATTATCTTTAACTCTCCTAATTCTGGTGTTGTACATGTTCAAGAAACACATTTTGAGAATTAAAATTAAGCTCTGAAATTAAGAGGAGAGTGGGTTGGAATTCATAAAATGTATTCATAAAGGACAATTTTATTTTTTATGTTTTTTTACAACAATTTAAGATTGATCATGGGCCAAGCACTTGTCAACAGTGTAAAAGTTGTTTTATGTTATATATGTGCCTCAGATAAAAATGACCTGGACACAAAGTTTATGGATAGTTTAGAGGGCCCTGTTTTGCTTGGTGGGGATTTTAATAATGCCTTTGATATAGTAGAGATAGATTACTATACCCCATCAAAACTCCATAAAATGAGTGGTTGGAAATGTCATAAAGTCACAGATAATTTTGATATAAATATGCTCTATTGGACTGTCCTCTAGGTTTTACATTATGGAGGAAAGCGTTTGGGCTTCATGCAGGGTTGGTCACAAGTCACCAACAAATTGACAGCCCTAATAGAGAGGGAATGAATAATGACTTTGGAGCTTGGGATTGAACACTGATTGACTGTTAAAAAAAACTCTTCGTTTGCAGCAATATGTCCCAAACATCCATACAGATACATGATCAAAAACTACGTACAAAAAGTAAGAGCTGTGGAATAACCAGATAAACTGATGAATCCCTACTTTTTGTTTGACGACCAAACTGTTATCATTAAATATGTAAAGTTTGAACAAAAATATTGATGACATTAGATAGTTGTCAAGCTTCAATTTTGGCTATTCAAGTCTAAAAGAAGACGTTTTACATTGACAATTCTTGTATATAACATAACACAAGATGCATTGCTACTTCTTTACAAGTACCGTCGCTTTTCGTCAATTTTGTACCATTTGTATTTTTATTACCCTCATGATTTTATTATAATACTGCTCAAACTTAATCTAGTCTCTCCTATATTCCTTCTATAGTAGAACTGGATCCCACTGCTCATCGTTTGCATTGACAAGAACTCTCCATAAATCTGAAGCCAAGCTAGTGCGGCGCTCCCCTTCTGTTCGCAGCAGTTGTTTATGCCATACTTTAGCATCAGCAGCCTTCGCCAAAGCTCGCAGCGCCTCGAGGCCACAAATCTACTGCTCTGCTCTCCAAAACCCATTCAGCACTTCTGTAAAACTCTATATTAGACTGGGAGACTCTTCCACATGAGGGATTTCTACAAAATGCAACCAGTTCACTCAGATATTATAAACTTCAATTGAAAAGTATTTTAGTCTCACATCCTGGGAAAAGAAAAAAAATCCCATCTCTGTTTCATTACAAAAAATACATTTTTAGTCTACATTTTCAATCAAGTTTATCCTGCATAGTTTGTATTAGTAACTTGGCTCATGCCAGACTGATATGTGCAGCAGTCTGAATTGAGCATGAATCAATCCAAATAGTCTCGCCGAAAACCACCGGGATGTAAAAAGTAAACATCACCCTGATTGTTTGAAACGTCAGAACAGCGTAAGACACAGAAAAATCAAAATTGTGTTAAATTCAATGGAGAAAAAAGCGTTCACAAATGCACAATGCTGCTCTATGCATGTGCTTGTTTTTGATTTATAAAAAGTCCTTATTTGTCCTGAAATAGGCTGATGTACTTTTGTCAGAGCGGCCATGTTTGTTTTAGTCCTCTTCCTGGCAAGGGTTATGGAATTGGCTGTATTCACCTTGTTCTGGAAGTTGCCGTGGGAACCGCCATCTTTTTTCTGTTGTATTAGTTTACATGGGGCAGACGAGCTCAACGGAAAATAAGTTCTACACGGACTAAAAAGCTGTTTTCAGACTGACCAGGAAATCGGTGCATTGCTGTTGTACGCATTTTTTTTATATAATGTTTTAGCTGCGAGACTTCCCTCGTTTGCCAGTTGCGTGAACGGGGTTTTCGTTAAACTGGAAGTACGTTTACTACAGGAGTATGGGAAAAAGAGGCAAAAGTAGGCAGGGCGGAATAAGGTGAATAGTAGTAGAAATTTTCACAATACAGTTGCTCACATACAAGTTAATGTATGGTCCCTGTTGGATTACAATGATTAAAAACAAATTGTACCCATCATTCACTTAACCTGGAAGTTTCTATTTTAAAGATCAGGATCGAAAGCCAAAAATCAACCGTTATCTGTTAAATCTACCATGTCCAGATGCATCTAAACAATCTGAAAAAGCCTTTACCGGTAAATACACTCATGGGCGTTCCTCGGATGCCAACCGTATCTATGCGAACACGGCTCCCGCTTCGGTCATACAAGGATCGGACTCCGGGGCCCCTTCCACAGGACGCCGCGCTGTCAAACGCCTCCTGTCATCTATGTCTCCATACCTCCTCCTCTTGGCCGCCGTCAGCGCCGTCACCATATTGTGTTTGTCCGCGCCGCCGTCTGATCCGCCGCCATCTTAACTGCCTAATCTGTTTCCTCACGCACATCCAACTCTGCCTCTCAAAACTGATACCTGGGCTTTGTGGCATCATAAATCATGCGCGGACAGGTTGTTGGAAGGCGCCTTTAATGGGATCTCAGCATATTCATATCTGGACGGCGGTGTGAAGAGACTGAATAAGGTAGATTACGCGTGGATTTCGAGCACTGTAAGGCTGGAGCTGTCAGGAGGATGTGGGGTTAGCATAGGCAGACTTTGAAAGGACTCTGAAAGGATTGTTTTTGTGTTGCGGCTCGGAAATGGTAAAGAACTTAGGGATTTGAATGTAAGTGATCAAACGCTTATTTCTTCATAGATTTCAACATAAAGTATAGATTTCCGAAATACACTATAATATTGACTGTAATTTGCGATGTAGCTTTTCACTATTTCTTTGAGTGCAGAGCTTTTAGTCACCGCTTCTCCAAGACAAAAAAAAATATTGTCTTAACTTTAAGCAGGGAAACAATAAAAGGAATGTGTTAAGGAGTGACTTTTAACGTATGGCTGGCAAATAATGACAATAAAATATGACAAATAATCTCGATTTTCTTTCCTCAGTCAATTCAATTCAATTATATCTTACAAAAACAAGTATGCCTTTTCAATTAGGATTTCCTGGACATAATGAACCACAGATTTTTCAACACTGCTACTTTACACACAGAGAAAAAAAAATCCAAACCACATGCATTTACTGGCAGAGGATTGGCAATAGGCCTCATGCCAAGACCCGAGCATATCATTGACAATTTGACATGATCTCAACTCAATTAAAATAGGCAGTTCCGGCATTGTTTGACGGATTAAGTTGGGATGATATACCGTATGACACATAATTTGCAGCGATTCGACTTAACAGAGATACGTGAGTGCTGCGGGGGTCTGTGCATGATGTAGTCAAGAATCAGGTGCTCTTCAAGGATCCGTGGAAAAAGTCTAAAACTGCGGAGAGATGAGATCCGAGGCACTCTGATATCAATGTAACCCTGATGAAGACCGTAGGGGGTAGAAACGTGTCCCTGTGTCAATAAAGGATTTTTACTGATGTCAGAGTGCCTCGGATCTCCCCTCTTCGCAATAACTTTTTTGAGCTTTTGATTATGTTATAACATTGTGCCGTCATCAGAAACTTACCTGGAGTTGTATTTAGCTTCATTTACGTTTGTTCAGTGAATCCTGCTTAGTAACTCCTCTCCCTCTGAGCCTCAAAAAACACTTTTTAGAAACGTTTAAAAACATTTCCAGGTTTGTGCGATCAAAGGTAAAGTTCCAAGATCTTCAGAGCTGTTTCTAAGTCTATAAATCGTGTGCGTGTCGAGGTAAGCTAGGTTCTCTTATTTACCCTCTGCAAATCCCTCTTCAACCAGCCAGTAGATGGAGCTCTAACTCAATGCCTTGCCTGGGAAACGCCTGCATGGTATGAAGTAATGTGCGCTTTTTGTAGACCAGTTCTTCAAGTTTTAAAACATAAGATGCCAAAGTAAAGCTACTCAAGAGCATATTCAAAGACGAATACCAATGCAAAAAATGCAGAATGTGTGTCATTTGAAGTCTTATCACTAGAACATTTAATAAAGAAAATACGTTTAAATCAAATTATGACATAAATCTTTCATCCTCCAAGAATAGCGGAGCAACCGAGCAATTGGGGTTGACCTCCTCTTATCAGACTGGAGAGCTGCATGTAAATCTCTTCCATTGATTAGACCGTAATTGGCTCTAATTGTGGTGTGTGGGCGTTGGTGAAGGGCAGGCCTGTTTCATAACTGATTAACACAACTCCACTGCGCGTGACAATACTGAAAAACCCCATCCGACCAGCTCGCCTCTAACTCACCGTCAACCAGTGCTTCTGAGTACATTCAAGTCGCGCAGTGCTCTGTAATTAAGGCCTCTTCATTGTACAGAAATAGTATGCTACATGACAGCCCGTTTTTGTGTCATTTTTCACCGTGACCTTTAAAAATAATGATAGATGTGTGAATAACAGTTGTAATGAAAGTCCAATGAAACTTCTTTTAAATTGTGAACGGTAAAAGCATTGGCATTCAGCGTGTCTGTGTTCATTTTTTTTCCTTAAAATTGTGAAAAAGTTCGTTTTAAACTCTTGTTCACTTACCTAATGCATTTCAGGCATCCTAATTATTCACAGCGATGAGTTTATAAGCGCTTTTCACAACTGTAAGAGGCCAGAGCAAGTTTAGAGCAAACGCTAACAACTACAAGCATGCTAACAGTGCACTTCCTGCTTTGCGGAGAATAAAATGCTCTGTAATTGAATGCAGACAGCACACATTTCGATCCTAAGAACTGCTTTTACAATATCAGCACTGGGGCAAAATAGATTTTACTTTATATAATATGGGTTGCAAAAAATCTGATACAACCCCTTTAATTAATAATTGTGTTGTTATGTTTTATAGTTTATTTATAATCCAGATCTTATTTAATTATTTGTTAAATGATCTGTAAATTTTTTAAATAAGTAAGTAGTTGTTGCTGATAAAGGGTGGGCAATGTTGACAAAAATATTTTCACATTGCATCAGGAATGTGCTAAAATGTTTGTAAAGGCTTTGTTGAGTTTCAGGTCTAGCACAAAACATCAACGGATCATAAAATCAACCTGAAAAGAGAAGGAATATCTTGTTTGTGAGATTGTACTTGACGTCTTTTTGGACTAATTTTGACAAATACAATATATTCAGTACTCTATATTTGCGGATCTCCAAAAAGAACAATTTCTCTGTATGTTTATCACCTCTTTTGCTGATTCACGGCGATCACAGACTAGCTTTTATGACCACTCGTTCTGGCCAGACAGAGCTATCCAGGCATGAAGGTTTGGGTTGTAGGGGATCACTTCTATGCTCCTCCTTTCTTTCATTGCTCCAGTGCCTCAGTACACCACATGACCCCTGGAGCGCATCAGTGGGAACAGTCTTGTCTACTTGACTTTCCATCTTCAGTTTCACAACTCTTTTGCAATTCTACAGAAAAAAGTTCCCGCCTTTTGCAAACCTACTGTGTTTACCATTTTAGTGCAGATCAAGTCTCAGCTGGAGTGTCTTAGCAGCGCAGATATAAAAGTGCACAATGCAATTTTTCTGCTGGAAGGTGTTTCTATGGATTGTAACTGCTTTGGCTGAAATGTTCTTCAGAATGACATTAAACAAGCAGTTAACGGTAATAATGCAAGTTTTTAGCAATAGAAAATCCATACTGAATAAACGCAAAATAGATCAGCTTAATGCTATACTGTAGAACATTCAGCAACTTTAAAGTACTGTATATGTAATGGTTGCGTCTAACTACTAATGAAACGTTTCAAAAAGTAGTAAAAAAAACAGCAGCGATATAAAGTGAAATCTTTTATATGGACCATTACCACTGCCGCCATAGCAATCAACATTTCAAAACAAAATGGCATCCATAACTTTAAAACTTCAAATGGCACAGTGTTTCACATAATTGGCAGACGCAGCAGTCGATGCTGACGTAATTGATCACCTAGCAACTCGGCTAGTCTGGTAAGATTTGAGGGACAGGAGCCAGTCCCCCGTTTCTATAGCTGTTAGCATTATCCCGCAAAAAAGGCAAGTTTGAATAATCAAGAGGGTTTGGGCAGGTACCAACCCATCGGGCACATTTAGGTCAAAGCCTCATTGTCATTTTTGAGTGTGTAAACCTTTGGTAATTTATTTTTGATACTAAAACTGGCATTTGAACTAAAATGCTAACTGACTTTAAAGGAAACACTTTTTAGAGCTTTTAACCATGTTCTAACCCAGTATGAATCATATGTTGTGTTTAGAATGTCCTCTTCCTCTGAGCCGCCTCAAAAAACACTCTGGTTTCGAATTTCCCCGCTTTGTGACGATACGCAGAGCTTCCAGGTCTGTTGTTAAGTCAAAAAATCATCGTCAGACTTCATTTTGAGCTTTCTGCTGTCAAGTGGCATTCGTTATTCACTCATGACGCGGGAAATGCCCAATACACTAAAATTACTTCATATTAAACCCATTATTATCCTAAAACACGAGATGCCAAGACAGAGGTGCTTAAGAGCATGTTTAAAGGACAAAAAAATACAAATGATGTCTAATTGAGTGTCCTCAGCATTCATTTGTATGTGAAGGAACACTGGCCCGTTGAAAAAAATTTGGGGCCTGGGACAAGAAGAGTCACATTGGCCCCCCTCTAGTACAAATTAATAGGAAGAGGGTCCAATTCTGGGCCCCTAAGACCTTGGGACCTGAGACAATTGACCCCTTTTTCCCCTCCTGTCTACTCCCCTGAAGGAACATTCGCCTTGACCTAACTCCGTTTAGCATTGGCCAAGTGATGGAGTTTCAGCAAAGGGCAGAGATAGAAAAGTTTGTCTACAGTGAATGTCCGCGTTTTTTCAGACCACGTGATTCTGTACGTTTTTACCTTGGCTAACTTTCCACTGTTGTATGCCCCTGTCCTCCTGGCCCTGTCCTCTGCAGTCTCCTGCGGGGCCGTTCTCTCCTGTGGGGCCATCCATCTGCCCATAACAAGGCCTGTATTTACCCGCACTGATCCGAGCCATTGGCCACTCAATGGCTGTGTCGGGTCAAGGGAGTGGACTGATTAGCTCCACTTTATCCGGCATTAACAAAGTCTAATGACTGACAGCTTCTGGGCCCGCCTCCATCCATCACCACGGTAACGCCCTGCTCCTCTCCTCTTCTCTGTGTGTGTGTGTGTGCTCAGGTGTGACCAGTGCCGCCTCTGCTACCACTTCGGCTGTCTGGACCCCCCCTTAAAGAAGTCCCCCAAGCAGACGGGCTACGGCTGGATCTGCCAGGAGTGCGACACTTCCTCCTCCAAGGTGAGTCACAGTTTCAAGTTTTAGTTTCACCATTGTTGGGAAACGGATGCGTCACAACATTCACTTCCGTTCACATAAGTGCTTGGTGATATGGCAAACAATGATCACAACTTTCCTCCCTCATAGTGATCAATCATGATTTTTGTTTGTACTTTTTAGTTATTGAAAACAAAATAAAAATAGCCTTTATTGTTTGTTTGTTGTTGGGTTGTTTTTTTTTTTTCATTTAAAGGGGACATATACCAAATCAACTTTTAACCTTATGACAACACAGTTTGTATTTGATTCCTACATGTTTGCGTAATGCTTATATTGTTATGTTATATTTATATGTATGTTTTGGTTGCTTCTCATTTCATTTTCATTTTCAGTAGCAAGCGACTAAAACCATTTGTTACAGACTCTAAAACGAAATACACAAATATAACTACAATTCGGAGTCCTCTGGCAGTAGGGATGATTAGTTCATTTATTCCTTCCTCTGCATTCAAAACTCAATCCAGAGTATTTTACAGGATCACTGGACATGTTTTTAACACAACACGTTTATTTTTTGACTGCAAATGTGTTAACGATTGGTGTGAGTTTGTTTGTGAATGTATTTTTTCTTTTGTTAATTTTGTGCTGCTTCTTGGCCAGGTCATCGTTGTAAATGAGAAATGTGTTTTAAACTGACCTAACTGATAAAATATTGAACAAAACTTAGACATCCATTAAGGTCAGTGGGGAGGTAGTCCTCTATCTACACACCACAGATTTTTGAGGATGTTTTGAGAGACATCTGAGCACTTGTTGAGTCACTTTTAATAGATGTAGAGTTAATTTGCAGGCGTTTGTCATGTGGACATCTGTGCGGCGCAGTGATAGGTTGTGTAGAGACACTTAAGCAGCTGTACAGAATAGTACAAATCAGAGGACGTGAGTTCAGAGCAGTGAGCGTGCTGGCCCTCTCCCTCCTCCCTCTGCGAAATGACTGTTATCCACTCGCAGCAGTGAGTCCAGCCTGTGGTTAGCTCCTGCTGCTGCATAAACTGCGCCACATTTAGCTCTGCTCACAAAGTCTCTCTGAAGGAATCTGTCTTTTTCCATTCTCATATTACTTTATAGAATCAACACATTTGCTAATGATTCTTCTAATTTATTTCTAATTAATATGTTTTTGCTCTCAGTGTGCGTTTGTATTGCATTTATCAGTTCACTGGATGCACAGCAGCGGTGGCCTCTCAGTGAGAAAGTCAGGGTTTGAAATGTCAGATTGGCAGGCAGCAGGATATGTGCTCATGGTTTTGTGCTTCCTACTTTTGGTATATCACGATGTATTGTTTTGTGTTATGATTATTGTCGATTATTGAAACATCACGGGTTAACAGTTATTCACAATTATTGATAACGTGACCAAACAACAACAAAAACCTTAAAGGGGACATATTATGCAAAATCAACTTTATTGAACTTTAAACCTTATTACAACAGTGTTTTCTCATCATTAGTTTACTCAAAGTTGTATTTTCATTGATTCCGGCTTGTTGTTTTAGTTAATCGTGTATTGTCCTGTAACTGAGGTTCAAGTTCTTAAAAAACAGTTTTCACCTACCCCTTTCACATTTTTATTTTCACTTGTAAACTGGAAGTGCAATGCTTTTATTGTTTTGAATACTGAGTTGCTTTACTCTCTTTGTTACTTAGGAAGATCATGAGATTTCAATTCTTACACAATTCTCCTCATGTCTGCGGTCTGCACTTTTTGTCTCACATTTAAAAATCGTTTAATACTCCTGTAGTGTGCACCGGGCTCTACGCAGTTAAAAAGTTTACAAATTACGCAGAAACATCATGGCCTCTTCACTTTTAAAGTTGTTTTTCCGACACTACTGAAATGTCTATCACCACCCCCTCTCCCCCCTGGCGCTCTATTTCTCCCCCTGCACTTCCTCTCGCCCTCCCACTCGCTTCCATCCAGTGGGCACCCTTAGGCCCAGTTTACCCCCCAGAGCTGCACGACATTTGCTGTTTTGACGTGACAAATTGGTGCAATGGACTTCAATAGCTCTCTCCGTTGCTGTAAGCCAACTTCCAATCGTCTTGTTTATTTAGATCAGGGCATTCCACAATTGATTGGAAGCCCTTCCGTCACATGAATCTACATATTCTAATGCATTATTTATATTGTTATTGTCCTTTAAATATGCTCTTGAGCACCTCTGCTTTGGCATCTCATGTTTTAGAACGTAATGTATCCAATGTAATGTATCGACTGAAACCATATAGTACTTAATATCAGTGAGTCTTCCCCCATCAAGATTTGTCTTAGCAATTTTCTACCTGTGTGCTGGGGAACATTTGTGTGCCTTGAGGAAGTGCAAGGTGTGCCTTGGAAAAAATCCTATTCTAGTTAATTCACACAGATCATACATTATTGGAAGGAGAAACTTGTGACCTCCAAAAAAACACAAAATGACCACTATTGCAAAATCCCCAGTGCCCGACACAGATTCATTTACACATCATTTTCTATAATTTGACCATCTGATGGAGGGCGTGCTGTGCCATCTGTTCAACAATAAAAGTTTAGTCCAGCTCACAAAAGGTAGAAAAACACGCAGTTATGAACTCAAAAACTGCGCAGAAAATCTCGGAACTCAACCTGTGACTTCAGAACTCTGGAAAATTTTGAACCGCGAGGCACAGAGGAAGAGGACTTACTAGAGAGGATTCACCAAACAAGTGTGAATGAAGCTAAATACAACCCCAAGTATATTTTTGATGTGGGGACAACGTCAGAACATGGTTAAAAAAGTCAATTTTGCATAATATGTGTCCTTTCAGCAACAAAAACCCAGCGTACGACATTTCCTCTTCTCGCTTCTAATATGGCCGCGTGTTTCTTTTGAGCAGCAGTTAAAGAAAGTGGCATTTTTGAACAAGTGGCGCACGAGGACCTTTTAAGGCGCGGGGTGCTAGGAGCGCGTCGGTAATAGCAAGTGTGGGGAGATAATTGACTCGACTAAGGGCATCTAAAAAGCACTCCGAGATGAGAGCTGTATTTAAGGCAAGTTTTATTATCTGCTTTTAAATGCCAGCGTTTGGGGCTCGCGGGGAGGAGGGAGGACAGAGCAGGAAAGGGGGAGGGGTGTTTGGAAATGCCAGGCTTAAGTGCAGCGTCTCACCTGATACGCGGCTGCAGGCGGAGATAGCGGGCGGTCAGCTCCTCTCCGAGCCCGACGGAGAGCAGGTAAAGGGAGTGATTAGTGGACGCTCCCAGCAGCCTGCTCTTATCAAGCGGAGATGTATGAATCAAGAAGCACTATCTGAGGCCGTGTGAGCGAGCGCCATGCCTCCGCACAGACGCGGGAACACAGCGGGCTTCGCAAAGTTCCGAAAGTTGGCACGAGTCGGTTTGAGATGTCTGAGAAGAGACTGAAGCAAGCAATTTCTCTCCGCACATACCGTATTTATCCTTCTTTGTGTTAAAGGTCACAGGTGTCTGAGCTTGAGGTCCAGGTTCACGCTGGAAAATGACAAGTCTTTTTGCATTCTCATATTCATACATTATCAATTGAGTCATTCGAATTCAGTGATATGTGCAGTACTTTGAGGATGACAGTGAGTTAGTGGTTAAAGCGTTTGCTCAAATAGAGGCAATAGAGGCTGTATCCGATTTCTTTTTTCATTCAAGTAAAATCTGCCTTGCCCCAGTGGATACACAGCAATGTCAAAAGATGTATTTCATTCCAGTGTTACATTAACTTTTCACCAAGATCTTGTATTGATGACGGGTGATTGACTCTTCTCAAACACACCGACATCTTTTCCACAACCACAGGATTTGTCTTTCCACTTTTGTTACAGAAATGAGACGCTGCTCACTGCATCAGTTGGCTTTAAGTACTGTGTTGCAGCTGAAAGACAATCATGCATGCAACAAATACCCAATAGGAAGAGAGGATCTATTGGCTTAGATGAATCCAGGTGGAGACTTTTTTGGTTTATATTAGATTTTAGTTTCAACATCTGCTTTACAGTTAGCTCTGGCCTCTGAAAATAGTTTGAATTGATTTAAGTTCTGTTTTTTACATTTTAACATCGTGTACATCGCCTTATTATACTTCAGTATTAGTGTCTTAAACTGTTATTGTCGAACTGTGACATCTTCTTGAAGTTTCATCCTCCTGTGACTTCAACTTTGCTCATGGTATTGCCTGCTTTTATTCTTACGTCATACTTTTGTTGAGCTGCTTACAAAAAGGTCTTTCAGAGAGTCTTAAAATGTGGTCTAACCTGGTAGTTGCTGCTATAGTTCAATTGTGAGAAGAGTAAACTTTTTTATTATAACAGTATTCTGCAAAACTAGATATTACTTTTTTTCTCATTTACTTGTCTTTTAGTCAGTTTGCTCTCTCAACATAAATATAAACATTTTCACCTGGGAACAACTAAATTGTGTAATCTGCACCAAAAATGTTTCATTTCATTTAATTCACTTGCATCCATAGGTTAATATGGGACATTGCAACTCCAAATGCATTTTTTTCCCATAGAGGCATCAGTCCTTAAAGTAGCTCATACACACACCAAACTTAACAGTCTTGGACTTAACAAGATTTTGAGGAATTGTCCAGAAAGATTTGTTGAAGCAAAATTATGATTTTTACACCATTTTCTGTCAAATCTAGTTAACTCAAATACTTAAGATGTCCAAAACTTCATTTGTATCTAATATGTTAACAAACTGAAGCAATACATTTAAAGTAGAACTAAGTGACATTTTTACCGTATTAAACTTTGTAAGTCTGTGTGATTGTAAATGTATTTTAGGGCCGTTTGAAGCCCTCGCACCCACGACCCCTAACGGGAATAAGCGGTAGAAAATGAATGAATGAAGCCCTCGCCGTCTCCCCCTACTGTCTCTGCGCGAAATACCAATCTTACAACTTTCTTGACGCTGACCCAAAGACAACTTTCAAGAAACCGTGGCTCTCTTCTTTTATATTTGGCAACATGAAATGTTTTTGTATGTGATTGTACTTCCTTTTTTCAATCAAAAGGAAAGGGTAAAAAAAGAAGAAGAAAAAATCTTTTTACTGGTAGCGTTTTTTCAGAAGAGACCTTCAGGGGTAGCTTTGTTGCTGAAGTTACCGAGTTCTGCTTTAAACCTGTCTCCACCCATTGTTCAGATTTATACGTCCTAAATATGTGTAATTTGACCATTTCCACACATGTTGAAACATTTGTAATACCTCTTTTTACCAATTAATAACAAGAGAAGTTTCATATCGATATATATCGATATATAAGACTCTCTCCTATTCACATGCAGCGTCTCGCCTTAATAACAACGAAAAAACCCTATAGTTAAAGTTAAAGACCAGCTACACAAGTGCAACGGTCTGCTGTATTGAAAGTATCCAACAAACATTTACAAGTCCGATAAAAGAAAACATCTTAACCAAGCCCCCGTATGCCTTCCAGGATCGATTATGGAACGTTCTCTGAGGTTGTAGTTACGCTGCGTGACCAACAAAAGGCCTATCTCAAAGAAACCAACTGCTGTATGGGACCGCTGGCACCGTACGTGTGGTCAGGACAGAGGGCGGGTTGTGGGCGTGGGCCTGTGGCGGCGCAGGAAGTGAGGAGAATCGCCCTTACATGGACGCTCCTCTGAACAGCTGCAGTCCTTTTGATGGAAACGTGGCTAAGTGCGGTTTAAAGTGTAGCATCCCACACAAGTTCACAGACGAGCACTTCGAACGCCACTGGAGCAACTTTAAGAGCTTTTGGCATTTCCAAGCGTTTATGCAAATGCAGCGTCGCGGTGGAGCGTGGAATGCCAAGGCTCTGCAAACAACTGGCCCCTGGCATCGCACTGCCCCCGTGTAACGCCCTGAGGAGGCTTGTGATGACTTCTATTTATTTATGAGGGACCGCACTTGTGAGAGGAGCTCCGCTGGGCCGCACTTTATGATTGAACTGTACTGAAGTTAAAGAAGACGTTTTATGCTTTTTCCAGGTACTTAGGATTGAACTATAACATAAGTGGATCGTTATTTTTACATTTTGTCCATTGTAAACCGCAATATCGATCTTAAAGTGCTATGACAGGTTTTTATGATTTTTTTTATTTTGACTTTATTAAGTTTATTAACGCTGTTGTAAATATGAATTATAGTTTTACACCAATCAAGTAGCTGTTTGTGGAGAAAAGTGTCAAATATTGTTGAAAATGACAGGAAGTAACAAATTGATGACATCACATTAGGGAGACTCATTCCATCCAACTTTTTTTTTACCCTTTAAACATCTATTCAACAAAATAAAAGTGTATTTTATACACTGTATTTTTACCATATTTTTGTATAGAGATTTGGACCTGTGTAGTTTAAGTAATTTCCAAGTGCGATGTCATCAGTTACAACCAGGAAGTAAAATTACAAAACTAGAAAAAAATTGCTAAAATTTGTTTGCTTTTTGCTAACTTATTTCTTAAAATGACTTCCTTGCATTTTAGTTAAATGAGTAGTCCAACTTGTCTCTCTTTCAGCGGCTTAGTGAAACAGGTCCATTGACTTCCTGTTCAAAACTGCAGAACTGATAAGCCCCGCCTCTTCATATTGACATTTCACTGTAACAAACCGCATATTTTAATTTATATGTTGGTGTGTTTGATATAGGGCGAAGATAAAAACAGGAATTTTTTGAGCACTCGAGCCTTAGTTGCAGGACAATACAAGATTAACTCAAACATGCAGGAATCAATCAGATACAACTTTGAGTAATTTAATGAAACACTGTTGTAGCAAGGTTAAAAGCTCATTAAAGTAGATTTTGCATAATATGTCCCCTCTCTCTCATTTTGAGTATGAGGCCAGAGGTGTACTACATCACTTTTCTGGAGGGAGGTCGCCACCTGCTTGTTATTGCTTTGCCTTGAATGTTCATCCATTCCACATACATTATCTATCTCCTACAGAATGCACATTTTCATTTTTTTTTCCGGCAATCGTTAGTTGGAACCCTTCACGAACTGTAATGACTATAAAATACTTTTTAGATGCAAATAACATGACTACCCCTCATTAAACTGTAAACATCTCTCGTTTCTAAGAACCCCTGGGTACCCCCTGAGAATCTTTGGGTCTAAATTTGGGTCCTGACCCCCAGGTTGTGAATGACTGAAGTAGACCATAGCACCTTTTCATGGATTAACTGGCATCAGACCTAAAGGATAACAATTTTCAGCATTTCTAACAAAAAATAAACCGCAATTTTGAACTTATTTTACTTTTCTATCAAGAAGGAAGGAATAAATGCTATTTTCTAGCCTCAAAATTGTATTTGAGCTTCTCAAAAGTATAATTTGTTAAAGTGGTAAAGTATGTAGTATAAAAAAAATTAAAAACTATTTTGGGCTCAACAGTTCTCCAAGTATTTGTTCAGTAAAACCTAAACATCAGGATTTTGCTTTCATCAAATATACCAAGTGTCTATCATAATCTTAAATTATGTAAAATACAATATAAAAATACCAAAGTGGTTCTGAGTGGTTTTCATTTGACAAAAGCACCTTGATTTTTCATATTTTGTGCTTAATCCCAGTTTCAACCACTGAAATCACATATATTCCACTTCGTTTTTGCCCTCATTCCGGAACTCGGAACGTTTTTGTTTACAATCCTTTAAAGGGTCTATCTATAGTACTCTTGACATAAACTCTTCCCTCCTCGCAGAAGGACCTCGCGCTCTCTCTCTCAGCCCACTGTCACTTTATTAGAGAAACGATAGAGTTTGGACTGTGCTTTATCAGCTGCCTCCAGAAAGGGCCTCCCATCCAGCGCTCTGTGTCTAATAAAGCCTTCACTGCTGCGGGGAACAACAGCGAACCAAACAGTGAACCAACAGGCCCTTTGTAATCAGCACTGTTCTACAAATACAGCCACAATACAAGCAAACCGCACGGGTGTATCGTCGGAAGTAGACTGGGACTGGTGCCGGCGCTCAGAAGGATAGGCCCATTCCGTCTGACCTTTAGTGAAGACGGCGCAGAGCGGGGCAATATTTCGACACCACAAAATCAACAGCGCTGCTCATTTGCATAGGCATTGTTGAAGGCAAACGAATGATGGAAGTCACGTGTCGTAGTTAAAAGGGGATTTGTACAAGCTGTGAATCTTTAGAGAGGGTAGAATGCACGAGATAAGAAATAGATGTGAGTGCTGGCTGCGTAGCTGGTAAATATTTTGTAAATTTTTACTCTGATAAAATGAATGCCTATTGTAAAGTTCAGACGAAACATTTTCAGCCATTCAGTGACATTCTAATTGTGCGGCAGCTAACATTTTAACAGTCGACTAGTCAAACTATTATTTCTATTGTTCATTTAGACTTTTAAAATACATTTTCAACTGAATACAGGTTGAAATATGGTGACTGAAGGCTTCTAGAAATTGAATAATGGCAGTATTTTATACCTTTGTTATGAAAAGGTCTCTTTACATGTGTTCATGTGTTTTAGAGAAAATTGAAGTCACATCGCCCGGGCCTACCCTTGATTATGAAGAAAATGAACTGCTGGCATATTTAAAAAATATCTCGAAGAAAAAAAGTGCATTCTTACTGTGTGGGTTTGCCTCTCTACAGACTTGAGTGTAGCATCACCTGCTTGTCACTATGTAGATGTTCAGTGCCACTCTGTGGAACATTCAAAGCAAAGAAAGAACAAAATTGCATGACAAGCAGGTGGCGGACCCTCCACTAGAGAGTTACATAAGCCATGTTCCCTGGTTCACATAGAAGCCCTTTGGAACTTTTTTTTTAATGTGTCTCCATACGTGTCTCATGTTCTGGCTCCACATTGTTGGGCAGAGGTCGGCTACATGAACAACTGATGTCACTCAAACATATGTTTTCTTAATAAATACAACCTAAGTTGTACCTGAATTATATTTTTAAATCATAAGGCCCTCATCCTTTCACTAAAAGATGTTCAGTAATTCCAAGTGACTCAAAAACATTCCTGGAGCCAATACAAGCCACCGCTTTGCAAGCAGGATCTCTTCTGCAGGATCTGGTTTGGATCGCATAAATGGACTGATACAGATCACTTAAGAACGTGACACTTTCGAACCGTACCAGTCCGCTCCAAAATGAACCAGTGGAAACAAGCCTATACTTGATTTTTTACATGCTTGTCATGTGTGAACTAATTTGGTTAGTTGTTGCTTCTTCTTGTAGGTTAACTCAATATTTAGAACTTAAATTGTTAAAGCTAATTGCACCATGGGTTAAGCTCTGGTATCTACTGTGGCTCTTGCATCCAGTGCTTTTGTTATCCTAACTCTCCCCCTCATGCAGCCGCTTATAAATGTATTATATATGTTTGCATGTCACTTCTACTCCGAGAGCGATTACCTTAGCGAGCTGCGCCATCAATCAGGATCCTCACGTCCTGACCTGCGAGAAACTGTAATTAAGTTAGCCTAATTAACTTAATGAAGCGCCACACTCCACTGCCTTTACTATATGCAGCAAATTGGAAGAAAAATAGGCGCCATTACTCATCAGATGCTGTGCAGTGTCTTCTAAAGAGTGTCTTCGCAGAGAAGCATCACCTTTAGCCTGTTTAATTCTCTCAATGAGCTGTTTTTCGTTAGAGCTTAGATTGTTTTAATCAGCAGCCGCGGCGCATGTATGGAATAGTTATAAATGCAGACTGAGGATGGCTCTTCACACGCAGTTATCTGTCGGATCTATGAGTGCGGGGTCAATAAGCCGCTGTGTACTTAAAGGAGAAGTCTAGGTTTTTGAGTTTTTCAAAGTGTGATGTTGTCTGCACCCCCAAAAGTGTACTTGGTGTAGTTCTTATTTTTAGTTTCATTCAGTCATGTTCTTTGAGGTAAACTCTCAAAACTAAAAATTCATCACAAGTGTTCTGGCCGTTTTAGCTTAAATTTCCTTTACGACAAGCCTAATCTGTAAGCTTCGTGTTGACAGTTGCCATACTGTCAAAATTGTTTATGTAGTAAAGTCTGTTTTTCCTGTAAAAGCAGCTCTGTGTAAAACCACTGTGTGCTGTCTTCATCTAATTTTACAGTGTTTTATTCAAAGCAGGAAATGTGCTATTTGTTGTTAGCTATACTGTGAAGGCAAAACTCACTCTGGCCTCATCGCAATGAATTAGGATGCTCAGATTGCTTTAAGTACATGTGGACTGCTGTAAAGGCTGGACTACAGTAGTTCTGTTTTTTGTGTTTTTAAGACTTTAGAAGAATTTCGAAGATTAAAAATCAGATGGAGCATCTTTGACTCCCACTGTTCCAGTTAAGTCAGGCACCTGATCCAAGCTTTCAAATGGAAAGTGAAATCCAAATTACTGCCCATGAACACTTTTTTCCAGTTGTACAACCTGACATGCCTTGTAAATGTTTGCAAAGGCTACCATGAGTAGCCAAAGTTATAGCTTTTAAACTCTATTGCTTTTTATGCTAAGATATTTTTGAGTCTCACATTTTGGCTCCAGGAGCTTCACAAACTCTCCTTCTTGAATTTCTGTAATTGGACAAAGCTTCAGACATCCTCTGAAATAGCTTTTTATAATTAAGCCTAGAGTACGTCTTAAAACGTGTTTTCACAGTATTCCTCTAACTATTCCAAAATGCATGAATAAACAGTTGTTCTCAAACGCTAAAAAGTGCCCACTGTCTCTTTAAGTGTGCGATCAATAGGCTGAGAGGTGCTTAATCGGCGATAACACCTCCACTGATGCCTGTATTTGGTGCGTGCTGGAGTTTAAGCACAGTTTAATGTGATTTAGAGGCGGCGGGGGCAGCGGCAGCAGCCTGCAGGGAGCACGGACATGGTCAAGGGTGTCCAGGCGGGACGCCAAAGACGGAGGGGAAATCGATGTGCGCGAGTCACCTCCATCACTTTAACTAGGCGCCGCAGACACCCCCGTCCTCTCAGGGGCCAATTTGGGCCGTAAACAGCCGTGTGTGATTGCACTGGGGGTCCCTGGCGGGCCCTCAGTCCATTCCTCTGAACCTGGGTGGCTCTAATGGCCCTCTTAGCGCGGGGTCACGTACACAGCAGCACACACAGGACGTTGACGGGGGGTTCGTTAGCGGACAGTCCCAAACGCCCCTGCTGCGTCGGCACATGCAATATTCTAATGGGCTCATATGGAGACAAATTGAGGCTTCAGCGCGGACAGGCCGACTCCAGTCTAACACGCTCCTCTGGGACTGAAGCTGGGACTCTGTGTCTTTGTAGCTTCTAATGCATGACAACATAGGCAGGCACAATATAACTAAAATATGAGGCAGGAGCTGCTGCAATTGGCTTTCCAGTTTGGCCTTCCAGAGGATCCACAAACGCTCCGACATTTAAGCCTGAAAGTCAAATTAGAACATTAAGAATATGTGTGTACTTTAAAGTACACATGTAAAGTTTGTAAACAAAACATTCTAAAATTCTGAAATGGAGGCAAAAGTGAAGTGGAATATATATATTAAATTACTCAAAGTTATAACTGATTGATTCCTGCATGTTTGAGTTCATCTTGGATTGTCCTGAAACTAAGCCTCGAGTGCTCGAAAAATTCCTGTTTTTATAACCTCATAATATCCCAAAATATGAAAAATCAATGTGGTGTAGGCAAATGAAAAACATGATTTTACATCATGTCTTCATTGAATAGGAGATTATGATACAAAGTTACTGACATTATACATACAATTTCAAATGTTGTTATAAACAGTTAAACAATTAGATTTTGATCTGACGTCAGTTAATCATAGCAAATGGTTTCTGGTTTACATCACTTTACATCCATTCATCTCCATTCTGGAATTTTGAGCATTGTATGGACATTTTAAATGGTCATGGTCATGAGAACTATATTCATTACCAGTGCCTTAGTTAAAATAATTTCCTTTTTATGTAAGAAGAGGTATGTATATATTTAAAATGAATCAAGAGTATGTTGCTGTAGGATTTAATATATAATTTAGAAAATAATCCACAATCAGACCTGAGAAATATCTCCTGAACACTACACCTCCTCTCTTAAGAACAAGGAACTTAATTGCTGTTTGAACAAATACTTTCCCGTCTGAGCGTTTTCGATCTCCAGAGGTGAGGGAGTTGTCCGCGTGGTAGAGCGCAGTAAGTCGTGTTAATGTTATACTGTGGCCTGGTGTTATAAATCACACTAATGGGAGCAGCTGCAGGCTCATGAACCTGTGTTCTATTGTTACAGCTCTGTGTCCTGCAGCGAAGAGACTCCAAGTGCCAACATGTGCTAGTGTGGCGTTACAGTACGGTCGTGCCGTCTGGCTCTCCAGTCTCGTCCAGAGCCAGACCATAGAACACAGACAAGCGTCCAATTTTGGGACAGTCTAATCACAGCCACTAGCCTAATTTGTAGCACGTGTAAACATCTCCTCCTGAATATCCTTGTAATATTCAGGACAAAATATATATAACTTATTTGACCTCAGTTTTGCAAGAGTTCAGTGCCTTTTTGCAGAAATCCACGCCGTTTCTCGGTCCTCAGTTTTCAGGTTTATTGTTCCTTTTTATTTGTTTTTCAAACGCCTGTGGTCTGGTCAGGAAAGTGTTGTGGTTAAATAGACCATTTAAAAAAACTATTGGATTGGATCTGTAATTTGAAGTGGACAAGACACTCCCCATCTTTCAGCATGTGAGTTTGATTAGTGGCCACACTTGGTATTCCACTGAATTCTCCCTTAAAGCGCCAGCCAATTTTGAATTCTTCTCTGTTTTCACAATATTAACTTAAAGTGCCTAAGACAGCTTTGTAACTGTCTAGCCCTCAACCTGTGTTCAATCCTCTCTGCCCACCATTGCTCTGATTGGCCAAACTGATCATGTGGTGCACACATTGTCTCGTGATGCAAAAATACATGACATTATTGTAATGGGGGCCAATAACACACAGTGGGCAGAGCCCACTTAAAAATAACTGACGGGCAACAGGGACCCACCCCATGACGTAGGAATGCGTGTGCACTTTATGTATAGTTTGTCAAATTTAAAAAGGGGAAACATTATTAGTTATTAGATTTCATTCTTTCTTTCGTCTTCTTTTTGGGACCAACCCCCCTATTTTTTCACCCAGTGAACAGTGATGAAAAGTCAGGAAAATTTGCACACAAAAATTGTGCCTCTTTACATTCTGGTTATTTCTCATTTTTAAAGAATTTAAAATATGGCACGTCAGCACACGTCAGGCCCCCAAAAAATCAGATTGTAGAATCATGAAATTTGGCACAGAGGTAGATGGTGACAAGAGAAGCAAAAAATATTATTACAGCAATTATATACAGCAACGCTGTCTGCCCAACCAGATGTCAGCCATATTGGATCAAAATTTGCCAAGCATGACTCAGCAGTTTTTTAAACCTCTTTGCAAACTTTTTAAAGTCCCCCTCAGGCCTCCTAATGTGTGCTTTTTATAATATAAAAGATATAACACATGAGATGCCAAAGCAGAGGAACTCAAAAGCATGTTTAATGGGAATATCATTAATATGTGTTCTTTAAAAAAAATCCACCCAATTTTCAGACTCATTCAAGTTGGAGTTATGAACCCTGTCTTTACAGTTACAAGCTGTAAAAAATGTAAAACCGTGAATAGCCATAACTGTAAGTCAAATGTATGTGTGGAGGAAAAAGAACAACTTCTTGCGGGTTATTGGGGCTCTGATTAAATTAGTCCATGGCTGGTATGTTCATCGCCGTATCAGTCACGCCTCACTAAAATGGCAGTACATTTCTGCATTTGCAAAAAGCCAGGAGACATTCTGGTAATAAACTCAATGGGAAATGCAGATGTGCGGCGTCATGAGATTTAGCAGGGCAGAGGTGGCTAAATGTAGCGTGTAACATGCAGCAAGCAGACTAATGAAGTATGTAGCAATCACCCGTAGTTTGTTAGACCAATTGTTCTCAAACTTAAAACATAAAGTACCACCTTTGGATTTGGCGTTCTGAGTACCACCAGATCTAAACCAGGTTATCCTTTGCTCTATTCTAGGTCTTAATTAGGGCTAAACCAGGATTAAAATAGGGCAGTATTATTGCAGTATAGTTGCAAGGACTAGCCACAAACAACAATCTATTTGAACTATTTGAACTGCAGAGGAACCCGCTCAGCTTGCGTACAATCCAAATGGAGCCATGAGAGGTCTGGCTTCCAAAGCCATCTCACTCGCTTTCGGCTTTTGCGTTTGCGCGCGATAATTGGATAACAGAGAACGCAGACTCGAAACGAAATGGCAAAAAGCAGACATAAATAGAAAATAATAATGTCTCACCAACCACTAACCCATGCATGATGAACTGCTGTGTCCAGTGATGCTAACTTATATGTTGAGCCTACATGCTTTACAAAACAAAGCTTGCACGTTAGCATCAGCTGTTTCCTGCTTAACGATGCTCAACACTTGCGTATAGACAAGAAATATTATAGTTTTGGTGCTTTATTCATCGTACATTATTAAAACCGACTGCATTATATAAAAAGATGCAGGGTAGAGGCGCAGAAAAGTGAATGCAGAAAAAGCTAACAGTAAACCCGAAGTTTCTTGTTTACTTACGCTCCTTCTCACAGCGCCACAAATTTGGAATTACTAAACGTTTTTCATCGCTGAGATCAGCCTTATAATTAAAAAGTATAAGTCAGGTCCTGCGCCAGTCTCTGCGCACACTCTGCAATGAAAAAAAACCTTTCCAGAGCGTCTAAAGCAAACCGGACCGGTCGAAATATGGCTCATAAAAGGACAGTGGATTGTGAGATCAGTGAAAAGGTACCAAAGGTGTGTAAAGGGTCCCATACTTGGATGGCAGGAGTTACCGACTTGTCACGCTTGTCTTGGTTTGGTCCTGGTTTATATTTAGTTTGGTCCAGGTTTAGTTCTGGGTTTAGTTATCCATGGGTTTCAGAATGATGAGAAATTAGGACCGTTGCCATTTAAAAAAAACATTGTTGTCTGCTGCTTCTGCTTAATAGAAAATACACATGCACATAATCCATCTTAAGCCGTTAGCGTCTGACATTGTAAAGTATCTGTGCTGACGCCGTACCATTAGGACTCGTGTTTGAGGGGTCAAAGGTCTGTAGCGGCGCACACATGTAGTAACTCATAAATAAACACGGAGAAAGCGGCCAGCCAGCGTGATAAGAGAAGCAGTGAGGTTAATTAACTGCTAATTCTACACAGCACTGCGCGGCTACGATAAAGGGAGCTTATTACAGTCCTTGCCGCGCCAGGCACTTCTATACATTCAGCACAATTACATTATGTCAAACTGCTGCTTTAGTGGTGTCCATCTCCAGTTCGTTTTGTTCTGGTACATATTGGTCAGTGCTTTGGCGAGATGTGGGGTACTTCTAAATTTCAGTATTCGTATTGCCTTAAATATATCGCAATACATTTATAGACAGAGATTCACCAATATGACTCTAAACAAACAAATTAACTTTTAGCAAAGGGGGGAATCGAACATTGTTGATTTTGACAAGCAGTTTTAATGTTGGGGTGTTTGTCCTAAGTTCCATTTTGTACTGCAGACTTATTGTTTATTGTAGAAAAAGCTTCAAAGGAACTCATCTTGACAATGTTTTAAAGGAAATATATCATTCATTTTATATTGTTATTTACCTGCTTCTGTTTACCCTGGCTCTTACTGAGTTTAGGCGCCACCTACAGGCTGCATAGCACTTACACAAGCCAAAAGTGCGTTTGTGAAGAAATGCGAGTAGCCGTGCAGTTCGTAGTGATCACGTTGAGCCGGAAGAAATGCTCAGAACGAGACCGGCGATGATTTAAGGACTTAAAACAGCCGGAGATTCTCAGATAAGTATCAGAAAAACATCATCCATCGAGGGAGCTCAGTGAGTGTTTTGACAGTATGAAGGGGGAGATTTTCTGACCAGCATTCCTCAAACTAGCATGAATGAAGCTAAATGCAACTCCAGGTATGTTTTTTTTGTGAAGGAACACTGTAAGTTCCTTTTTAAAAATCAAGACCTTTCGACTTCCATTCGAATGTTATTTTCAATCTTAGGAGCTGGTCTGAGAAGCTAGACTTTATACTGATCTGAGCTGACTAGACCCCACCCACAAGGAAGAGAAATAACCTGAAACTGCCCTGCCTTTGTTTACATGTTACATGGCTTGTTTTGGGACATTGTGATCCCGTTCTGACACTCCAAATCGTTAAGTACCTGATTAGCGTTTGATTGACTTACTCTTGCACTTGACTGAGGTTTGTGGACACTGCTGTAACGGCCGACAAATATTCCCTTCATTAGCCAGGACAACACAACACCAAAATTACGCAATGACTATATTTCTTGATTGACAGATGAAATGATACGCCGTTATGTTCATTTTGTCTGTGGAGCTGTCTCTGGTACTGAAGTTGTTTTATGTTCACCTTTGTGAGATGGACATTTGAAACGCTTTGAGAGTGGCCACAGTGACGGTCTGTAGCGCTGGTCTGTATTGCCTTCCAGAAATCTGAAACGACGGCGGTGCTCCTGCCCTTTTTAAACCCCCCCGAACAAAGGAGCGCGTGGCATTTCATGATCGCGTATGTATATGAGTGTGCCAGAGGGGCTCGTACACACACGCTCGCACACACGCACGCACGCACACACACACACACACACACTCCCAGAATACCTGTGCCCATCACAGCTCTGCTCAAGCACAACAGGCCTCCTCTGCTCCACACACTACACCTCCGTCTGGGGCTGCATTCAGCACTCTCTCTTTCTCCTTCATCTCTCCTCCTCTTTCTCCTGCTCTCTCCCTCCCCTCCTGTCTATATCTCTTTCTCTCTCTCTCTCCTTCCCCTCTCTTCTGCATCTCTCGCCCCTCTCTCTCCTTCCCTTCTCTCTCCTGCATCTCTCTCCCCTCTCTCTCTGTCCCCTCTCTCTCCTGAATCTCTCCCCTCTCTCTCCTTCCCCTCTCTCTCCTGCATCTCTCTCCCCTCTTTCTCTCCTTCCCCTCTCTCTTCTACATCTCTCTCCCCTCATATCTCCTTCCCCTGTCTCACCTGCATCTTTCTTCTCTTTCTCTCTCTCTCTCTCTAGTTCCCCCTCTTTCTCCTGCATGTGTCTCTCTCTTTCTCCTTCCCCTCTCTCCTACAACCTTCTCTTCTGCATCTCTCTTCTCTCTCTTCTGCATCGCTCTTTTTCTCTCTCTCTCATGCATCTCTCTCCTCTCTCTCTCCATCCCCCCTCTCTCCACTGCATCCCTCTCTTTCCCCCCCTCTCCACTTTCTCTCTCTCTTCTCTCTTTCTTTCAATGGACCTCTCTTTTGTAGAATTTTTCTCTCTTCCTTCTCCTTTCTGTTCGGTTCTTTCCTCTTTTTCCCTCTTTCCCTCTCTCCTCTCCCTCCCCTCTTGTCTGAATCTCTGTCTCTCTCCTCCTTCCTTCCCTCCCCCTCTCTCTTTCTTTCTCCATTCACTTCTGTATCTCTCTCCTGCTGTCTTTCTCCGCTGTATCGATCTCCCTTCTCCTTTCTTCCCTCTCTTTCTTTCTCCCCCCCTCTCGTTCTCTCTCTCACTGCCTCTTTCTTCCCTCTCTATTTCTCTCTTGTTTTTTCTCTTTTCCATCCCTCTCTTTCTCTGTCTTTCTCTCCATGTTCTGTCTTTTCCTTTCCCTCTCTCTGTCTCTCTTTCACTCACACTCACACACACACACACACACTCAATAGCAAGACACGTATAATAAACAACTTAACTTTAACTTAACTTTTTTAACTATTGATCCAATATGGCCGCCTATTTGACTGTTGACTTCTGAATATAGCTGTAGACGGCATTGAAGAGCAGTGGATATATTATAAACCAGGTCTTGAGTTCTGAATTCTTTGCTTAGAATAAGGATTAAGGATTAACATGATTCCAATATATATAATACCAACTGTTGATTGCTACATGCGTGTTTGTGAAGGACAGCATTTCTAAAAAACCACCTAACGAAGCCCAAACAATCACGATTTAATACAAGAGAGAAGACTGTTCTAAGTGAAGAATGAAACTCCAATGTGTTTTGCTCCACCAAATATTGCCATCTCCGCAGCTAATGTTTAACCGAGCCTTTTAACTTCACAGATTCTATTTCACATCCCACAAAGCAGCTGGGATTATGGCCCATTCTAGCAGCACATCAAACCCACCGGAGTACACGGAGCACACACCAGGAGCAGTTAGCAGCTACATGCACGCATTACTGCCAAGTGTTGATCCAATTACTATCAAAATGCTTGTAAACACTTGCTTTTATGTGGCTGGTTAAATTAGTTAGCCCTTGAATTAAAGATGATGTTTGCCTGAAAAAGCCATGTTGAAGACAAATTTCAGTTTTATCCTGCGCAGACAAAGTTCTAGTCTATTCTAACTGACTTGTAACTTTACCTAGTGAATTCACGTTATTTATTATAGGCTTCGACCTAAATGTTGTTGATCGATGGGTTAGTACCAGCCCAAAGTTGTGTTTTTTGTGGGCTAATGCTTACGGCTATAGCAAAAAAAGTGACTAGCTCCGGAGTCCCTCAAATCTTATGAGACTAGCTGAGGTGAATCAAACACCAATTAAGCAGCTGCTCTTTAGAGACAGATATGTTTAATGCCATACCCTTAACTAGAAAGGGGCTCTTAAAAAGCACACAGTTGCAAAGTATACCTTTAAAATTAAGCTTATAAGGACCAATATCCAATATTTGTGGTGTATATATCAATAATTTGTTGCATTATTGTGTAAACCTTTTAGCCTCATGTAAAATGGACTAGGGTAATGCCCCCATA
Source organism: Rhinogobius similis (assembly GCA_019453435.1). Lineage (NCBI taxonomy): Eukaryota > Metazoa > Chordata > Actinopteri > Gobiiformes > Gobiidae > Rhinogobius > Rhinogobius similis. The sequence continues at coordinate 34,825,770 of CM033635.1, read as the reverse complement.
TCAAAATATTGATACTGATACTGTATTTTGTAATAAATTACTGATTTAGCGGGCTGCTGTAACAATATCATTTTTAATATTTCTCCAAACGTGGCAGCAACAGAAGCTGTGGTTTAAGAAAGTTATTTTAAAAATGTAATTAAAGCCCCATCGTGTACATTTTAGCCACAAAAAATACTAAAATAAAAATGGGTATTCGTTTTGTATGTTTTTATTGCAGTTAAAATTATAGAAAAACACGTGTCCTTGCTGTGAGCGAGCTTGCATCTCCACAAACCAGACTCGTACTGTACTTGGCCTGGAAGTTACGCCGTGTTTCTTTAACAGTTAAAAGTATCATCACTGCTTATCATATCGTCATAGATTTGGCTGTACATTTTTATCTTACGTATGTGTATTTTTCCTACTCAATCCACACTCTAAAGAAAATCCTCCTTTTAGATAAATATCTCTGTATTTAACCACAATGTCAAATAAAATGTGCAGGTTTAAATCCCATGCAGTTGTGGAATGTGCACAAATGAAGATATGAGTTGATGAAGCAGCTGTGGAGCCTTCCCTGGTGCAGACAGATGGAGGCAGTGCCCTTCTAACCTGAATCTAGCGAGGAGGCCTTTTTAGCCACCAGACTGTGAAAAAAACACGTCATATTTAGCTTCATTAGAATTCAGGAGACATAAGAGGTAGCCCCACTGCAGATAAAAGCAGCAGAACTTTTGAAAAACATATAAATTAGAGGTTGATGGTTTATTGTCTAAAAGGTCATATCGAAATTGTTGTTTTGAAGTTATGCAAAAGTGAAATACCTTAAAATGCAGTAAAAAGATGTCTGTTTTTTTGACATATGCTTTTTTCTCTAATTAAAAGATGAGGTACTACACTTCCATGGGATATTAATTCTTAACACATATATAGATCCCCATGTTAGCTGTTGTTGGTTTGAAAAGGCTATATTTGTATTGAAGCATTTAATCACTTTTGGTTTAGCTTTTGACGCTCTGACTTTTCCCCTTCTCCTGCTCATCACTGATGGTAGGAGTTACAACCAAAACAAGTTGCAACTTACTCACCAGAGTTCTCTTTGCTGTTGGGAGGAAATCCTTCTTTAGAGTCTGTGTTTTAATTAGTCCACTGTCCAGAAAGCTTTTGTTGAAGAAGCAGTGGTCGGTAAAATGTTGTAAACAAACAAAAGCCGCTTTCTCCGCTGGTGGCTTGAACTCTGACCGCTTTTTCCTCAGAGTTTCCCCATCCCTGGAAAGTGTGAAAAGAAGTGTGCCTTCTGGTCATCCAAATGCACTTTCGGTCTGGACACATTTTCAATAAGAAGCCGGGAAAAAAAAGTAGCTCTACCTGAGGGGAGGGACCATGTGGGAGAGCGCAGCAGAGACTTCCTGGTCAAGCATTTCCATTGTTATGAAAACCATACAGATGATTCAAATGTTTGAGTTTTTATGTCCACGAGAGATCCAACATTACTCAGACATGCATGAATCATATATACAACCAATTTAGGCATGTTTTTGATGAGGAAATTGAAATAAAGTGATTCATATTAAAGAAATCCAGACTCCAATAGATGTGCAAATAGTTTACTGGATCCAGGTGCTTTGCTCATGATGATAGGCTCTGCAGTGAAGAAAAACAGAAGAAATCAACAACATATACCTCCAAAATAGAGTAAAAGAAGGCGTACATAATGAGTTCCAAGTAAAGAACATATGAATTACAAAAACTAAACTAATCAAAGAGGCCCTTATTTGCAAATATTGGACATATGAGGGTGCAGCAGACACATAAGTTAAAAGAAGAGGCCATATGTGAAAGTTGGATGCCTTAGAAGAAGAGTCCTTCACGAAGATGGAGTTAGCAAAAACATACTTTCAAGATAATAGTAGAAAGCTCTGTAGAAAGCTAAATTGATTTAGCATAAATACCCCCTCTTTAAAGGGCCTGTACCTGATTTTTACTGTTGTGAAATGGGAGAAACATACACAAATAGTTCATGTTCCTAATTTTTCGCATGTAATAAAGTAAAATCTGTGTTGCCCCAGCACATATATATATTATATATTCCTGTGAAAATAAGACCACAACTTTTACTCTGCACACATTTATATCGTATTTTATTAAAGTAGAAAGTGCGGCGTTAGCATGCTAATGTTTGTTAGCTTTACCTGGGACCCTCTAGGCTCAGAGACTCGTGAAAAGTGCTGATAAACTCATCGCAGTGAGTATTTAGGATGCATTAGGAAAGTGAACGATACATGTGACTGATGTAGAGACTTTAAAACAAGCTAGTTCAGGTACAAGGCCTTTAATTTTAAACAACAATATTTATTAAAACGGTTTAGAAATAGACACAACACAACTTTGAGTAAACACTTTATAATAACTACACCTTATTTTGCCTTTACAAGACATGAATAAAGACTTAATTAATAATGAACATATAGTTTAGTAAGCATGATTCAGGCTTAGTCACTACTCAATTAAGGTAAGGGTTAAGGATAGAAATTAGGGTTAGATTATTAGTTATGTAGTTATTAAGGCTAAATCCTTCTTAATAAACTTTCTGTTCATTATAAAGTCTTTGTTCATGCTTTATTAAGGCAGGAATAAGTGTAGTGTTACAGAGTAAATAAACGTTGCTGTTCGTTTTCCAGAACAAATCAGCGTTACCAACATATTAATCCAGGATGGCTCTTCTTTTCCTCACTAACCCAACACCTCTCTTGCTTTATGACACTGTCAGCTGGTTCCTCCCCTTCTTGCTCCATATTAGACCGGAGCGGACCCCCCATAACGGATGGACGTACAGGTAATTGGAAAATTGGCAGGCTTGTCCAGGAGATTTGGCGGACGGGGCTTCGCGAAACGTCACCCGCGCTTAGATTTATTCACCTGAAAGTAGCCAGCACTGAGGAAAAGGTGCCCCATTCATCTGTACGGACGGCCGCATATCAAAAGGCACTCCGGAGACGGCGACAAGGATCCTGTTAGTTTGGTTATGATCTATGGGCTGTCCCGGGCATTAACCCTAACCCTAATTTACGGCGTCGCACAAGGCTTCAGAGAGAGGAGCAGCAAATGGCCCCGACCATCCTCCGAACTGATTTATGGACAGGCGCGCGGATCCATCTCATCTCTATCTCCACCAACGTGACACGCCCAAACTTCAGTGCTTACTCAGACTTACCTGGATGGATAGCGCACAACTTGGAACGTACTTATAAAGGACACGTTTAAATAGAACTTGTCACGGGATGCAGTTTGCGATGTGCGCGCCAATTTATAGCTGGAGTAACGCCATTTTTCTTGTACATTTTTGTATATTTGTAAAATCCGATCACGCTTGGGAATACCAGCGATGTGCCAAAGGGTTTGTCAGAGCCAGAAACTAGTTAGAGTGAACTAGTTAGAGTTTATATACCTACTTTCCCCTTTTGCCGTTTGAAAGTCAGGTACCCAGATTTAATTTCACGGGTGTTGGAACATCCAGCACTCGCCTATAAACTCTCAAATAGAGTCCTAACTCAGGTTGCAGTGGCTCAGAGGTAGAACTTTACCCATTAATACAAATGTTGTCTGTACAATCTTCCTAACCATTGCATACTGTTGTTTTGTGAAATGCTCCCCTGATGACAATAATCTCATTTGTGGCCTCAAATGACTATTTCGGCACCACAAAATGGAATCCGTTCTAGGGCTGCAACAAATCGATTATTTAAATGTCAACTAATTAAGTCATAGAATATTTTATTTATTTATTTATTCAGCGGGGACAATGCAGGCATAGATAGTTACAAAACTAAGCTTGCAGCTGATGTGATGCATGCAGAGTTTATAGCAAGTGCTCCTGTCCCTGGTTGGGCTTTTCTACACTTTCTACTGTCAATTACCAAATACATTTCTAACATATAACTAGATTAGACTCATTCTTTCACCCTCACTCATATACTTTTATACACTTTCATACCATCTACAGACGGGTACACTTTTGGTTTTCTTTCAGCCAGCCCTTAAGTCTAGAGGTGAACATTTTTACGTCAGAAATGCACTTAATTTCGGTGAGTAATGAGTTCCCCAGTTTGCAGCTCTTGTAGGAATGATTGACCAAAAGACGTCCTGCACTGTGGGATTTGACAGTTTTGCTTTGAGGTGCCACTTGTCACTCTGTTGCTTGTTATAAATACATTTGAAACATAATTTCAGAAAACGTAAATTGCTGAACTTTTCAAAACTTAATAAATTATCATTTTTAAGGATGTGGCAGTGATGAAAGTGGATAGTCATTAAATGTTGTATACACAGACTACAAAACATGCCATGAGGTGAGAGAAGAGGTTTTATCACTCACAGAGCAAAAATCACCCAAAAATTATATATGTGTGCATTTTGTGTTTTTAATTAATCTAAATACCCGTTTGTCTGTAAATATTTTCCACCAGGACATCCTCAAATGGCTTCACTTCAGCTCTATCTGGATAAAATTGAGTAAAATCTCATAATCACATGCCTTTCACGTTCTAAACAGCTAATCGATTGGTGAGATGAGTGCTTCAGTGGGTCAGTCGAGTGTGGGTCATGTGCTCTTCAGGGCCACAGTGAATGGAATCACCAGCAGTAACAAAACAAAGGAAAATCCGAGGCACTCCGACGGTATAAAGACCCTTTAATGAAGAAAAGGGATACGCCTGCACGTTTCGGTCGCGTGGGACCTTTTCCAGGGCCCTGAACTCATAGGTGTATTCCTTTTCTTTATTAAAACATTTTTATACAGTCGGAGTGCCTCAGATTTTCCTGTTTTGTTAACTAATCAATTAATCGAAAGAATCATTAGTTGCAGCCCTGATCTGTCCCACAAATTAGCCGTATTGTTCCCACTATTCACCCAAATCATACCCACGATTTACCGAATTAGTTTCCGCAAATTAGCCACAAATAGTTGCGTTTGAAGTTTGTACAGTATAGTATAATTCTGTGTACACTCAGCAAGAAGAATCCATAGATATGCAGTGTGTAAAATCTACTCAAGTGTGCTATACGCTGCTTGTTGATGTTGAGTATCATTTTCTTTAAATAAAATTTGAGTTATTGTTTGTTATTTTTGTATGATAATGAAGGGCCCTGAAACCTGAAGATGGCAGTATACTTCCATTGGCAGTAGTCTGAACAAGCTGCCGTAAAATCATAATAAAGTAGAACGGAATTAGTTTTCAATAACGGACACTGACAGTTTAATCGGGTTATATTTTAATCTAGCCTCAAAATCTTAATAAACCCTTGATTTGCAGAGCTGCTCCTGCTGACTAAACGTATCTTTTGGCCGGTCAATTTTTTCTTCGTGGGAACAATTTGGCTAATTTGTGTGAACGATTTTGCAAATTTGTGAGCACCAATTCCATGCCATTCGAAGGATTGTCATTTTAGGGGCTCAGCAAAAATGTGGAGAATATAGTCTTTCTGATTGAACTGATTTATATTCATTTGGAGTTTGTATTTTAAATGGCATAAACAGGAGAATAACACGCAAACTACACTCAAATATAACCTTATACATTTAGTTCTGTACAGTCCAATTTCATACAGTATGTACGCACTCTTTCTCTTTAAAAAGCGTCGAACATTTCTTATCTAAAGCGCGGCATTGTCGGCGGTTGTTGTTAAAGTGCCACAAGTCATTTCTGCATTAGTCTGTTGAATGGTTGGCCTGTTGTTTGGGGACTCGCGGCTGCTTTGTTATTTAAGGATGAGGCCGACTTTTGTTTTTGGCGGAATGTATGCAGCGCCGTGCCGTTTGAGCCCAGGAGTGTAATAAGAATTCTAAAGACGCGTCCCTTCTCTCTTTATTCTTTTAAATGTGCTCCGAACTCGTCTTTTCACAGGGAGGTTTTCTAATTAGAGAATACACCATAAGGAAATGATGTAGTGCTAGTAGTTTTCCTCATGTCTGCTGGGGGTTGTTCTGGTATATAAAAGTTTTCCAGTTGTTAAAGTATGTATATTTACTCGATTTAGTTAAATAATGTCTGTATTACTCCACAGAGTGTGAAAAGACATTTTGAGATAATGAATTGCTTTGCGTCACGTCTATACTTTTTAATACATTCGTACTTCTCTCGGTAGTTTTCAGACACTAGTATTTTACTCCTACTTGAGTATAGTTTTTGACAGTGTTGCGGTGCTCATACTTGATTAAAAGTTATTTCGATTTGATTTGACGACACGAGTTCATCCCTTTCGCCGCCAACCTTAGGACAGGCATTTTAAACTCAACCAACAAATTAGCGCAGTCGTTAAATCAGGTTTTTACCACCTTCTTTTATCTGAAGTTGAGCCGTTTTTAACTTTGAACAAATCGTACATGTCTTTATTTCTTCGCGTCTGGACTATTGCACTGCATTTTACAGCGGCATCTCACACCACGCACTTACGGTAGGTCCAGGACTCACGGCATGACGGCACACCAATTCTTGTTTTTCTGCACCACTAGCTTCCTGTTCATTTTGACTTGCTTTTAAGATTGTATTGTTCATTTTTAAAGCTTTGAATGGACTGACAAATGTTAGCACATAGTAATGCAATGAAGGACAAAGAGCACTTAACCATTAAGCTGGAACTTGGCTCAAGTGCTATAAAGGGTTATTAATACATAAATAGACTTTTACATGATGAGAAAAAAAAGGAATATTTTTAAAAGAAATTATGATTGTAAAAAAAAAATAAAATAAATAAATAAATCTGACCATTTAAATCCCAGATCTACGTCACAGAATCTATCTGGGTGGAGTGATGTGTTCCCTGTGTTACCGTGGGTCCTCTCCAGGTTCTCTGGCGTTCTCACTTCGTCCAAAGACATGACTGTGTAGGTTGACTGGCAAAGCTAAATTGTCTTGAGTGACTGAATGTGAGAGTGAATGGTTGCCTTTGTGTCCATGTCTCTGTGTTAATCCTGTGAAGAGCTGGCCCCTGTCCAGGGTGTACCCCGCCTAAGGCCCAAAGTCACTGGGATAGGCTCCAGTCACCCGCGACCCCTAACGGGAACAAGCGGTAGAAAATGAATGAATTATGATTATTATAAAGTAATTAATAAAAGCTTTTTCATTTGTGTGATTAAAAATGAATAAAACATGTTGCTACTGTCTGTAGTGGTCCTGAAGAAGCGACTTGGATGAGTGGCAAAACTTAGCACTCTTAAAACTGTTGTCTAGTATCTTTTTCTTTTTTCCAATTTCTAAGCATTTGTAGTGTCTAGGATTGTGACAATTTTTAAAGTTGCAATGTTTTTCTCACAATAGTTAATATAAATTTTAAATTGCATCTTCCCTTTGTAATTATCAAGAATTAAATTTAAAGCGAGTGTAGTTTAAATATCTTTCCAGTTGTTTGCCAGTGTTTTAGATCTTGTCTGCTTTTATTCCCAAGTTAAAGTACGACAGTGGCTCACTTTTTGCCTCATTTATTACATGGGGGATACACTGTGTGCTAAGACCCCCTCCTGGGTTCCAAAGGCTGTAGTGGTGAACAGGTGAGGAGTGACCTGAGCAGTGCAGGACAGTGCACATGAGACGGAGGATAATTGTATCTGTCAGCTGCTTTAATCACCTCTCTTGCTCTCTGCTGTCACCTTCACTTACAACGCTCCACTAAATCACACACATCACCACAAAACTCCTGGATCTGCTCTTCAACTCAGAGTTATAGGATGATTAAAGGACACGTAATATGCAAATGGACTTTTTAGAGCTTTTAACCATTGTCCCCTTATCAAAAACATACTTGGAGTTTGTATTTAGTATCATTCATGCTAGTTTAATGAATCCTGTTTAGTAAGCCCTCTCCCTTTAAACCTCACAAAACACTTTGTTCTGAATTTCCAGTTTTGTGACATCAGAGGTAGAGCTCAGATCTTCTGTGCTGTTTGTAAGTCCATAAATCATCACCAGACTGCTTCATTGCTTAGCAATTGAATGACTTCCTTCGTGCATGCGCAGGGAGTAATTCAGTGCTCATCCAGGATTCATAGAACTGTAGTTACAAATATAGCCCTCTTTTTTTTTTTTTTTTGTGCTTTTAATGGTGGATAAGCAATAACCTGTTAGCCAGGCAGAATCCAGGAAAGGCAGAACATTCCAACAAATGCTTCCAGCTGATTGGGTGAAGCAACTTTAATCAAGTTGAGGAAAAAAGTGCAGACATGGTTCCCATCCACAAATGCACACATTTTTCTGAATCTAAATCCATATTCTTAATAAAACCATTGGTTTGGTTTGTTTGTACAGTCCTGCCCTGGGATTCGTGTTGTCACTAACAATGTCTAACTTGACTTCAATACTAAGGAATAAAAATCACAATTCACACCACATTCTACATGTGGGCTGTCACAATAAATGTTTTAGATCATTAATTTTTTATGGTTCAAAATCCTTTTTTTAAAAAAGGATTTCGTTTATTAAAAACAGCTTTTTAATGTTTACCTTTGGCTTGCTCTGTTTCGCTGCTCTGATCTAGCAGTTCTCGCTCTGATTGGTCAGAACCACGATCCTGCGTCCCTTCCAAGCCGCACAGCCCTGAAGATCTAGCTAGCTGCCAAAGGCTAAACTGGCGACATATTCTTGCAAACAGGGCTGATTGACGTCAAGGGGCAGCCATGTTGCTCCCTGGGGGCTTGGACAAGACAAACTAGAACAATATCTCCTAACACGTCGTCATTTGTCTGCTTTCAGGAGGAAGAGGAGGAGCCAAAAGAGCAGGACGACGACGATGCTGTGAAAGAGGAATCAGCTGAAGAGGACATCCAGACTTTAGACTGAGGACTCGTCTGTTTTGAACAAAGCACACTCTACTTTTCTACTGCGCTCGCAAAGTCCAAGTATTTTACTGACACTACTCATTTATATCAGAGGAAAGACTTTGAACCTTTTGGGGCTGGAGACTCTGAATGCAACATCACATTCTCCATCAGAGCCAAGACGCCAGCTCCACTTTTTGCCACAGAAAAATGTTAGCTTAAGTGCTACTAGCCTGATAAATTTACAGTAGCCTTCACTGATATTGGCGCCACTGATTAAATGTTTAATGTAGAAATTTATTTTGACGTTTAGAAGATTTTGTATCGGACCAGACCCAACTAAAGCCGGGAACACACTACAGGATCATTTTCCCAATTTAGGCTGTGATTTTCTTCTTTCTTTTATTTCGTAACCATAAAACATCACCGCTACCGCAACAGCCAATAAAGCTGAGTGTGACGGACACAGAGGCAGGATACAAACAGGAGAAATAATAATTACTCACCTCTCGTAAAGCTATAAAGTTAAACAGCTGCATTCTATTCCTTGTCCTTTTATCCAATGGTATCTGACCCCGCACCTGACATCCAGTCCAACATTCACCCGTATTAATCCAAGTTTTTGAAGAGAGAAAAGGGGCTAGAGAGCTAACATACAGGTTACTGCTTCCTGCGGCGTCTACAGCTTGCTTAGTGTTAGCGCCACTACTTCCTGTCCAGTTAGAGCTCCATGGGATTTGTGCAGAGTCACTCTAAAATGAATAAATACTTAAAGCTCAGGCAGTGAACAGTGAGCTGCAGGTGGATTAAAGACTTTACAATAACTATACTTCCCCGGTGGACACTTCTTTGTTGATAAAGGGAGGTGTTTGTGGGGCAATGCTAATGCTAATTTTGAGGAATCGTAAATATAAAAATAAAACAAATGAAAATGACAAAATTAAGTAATCTATGAATGAAAACAGTGTCGTTTTTTGCGATACATTTGAATTGGTTGTTTCTTTTGCTTGCAGTGCACAGAGCCCCTTGTGAGCTTTCTGAGAAAATTTTGTTTTTGATCCATGTTTTACAAAATAATAATGATGTGAGTCACTTAGTTTACTCTAGACCAGTGATTCTCAATCTGGGGGTGAGATCTCCATGGGGATTTCAGGTGGTTCCCAGCTGATAGGCCTGTCACAATAATTACTATATCGACTTATTCTTCAGTATTTGATAAATAGTACAATATTTTTGGGGCTCAGTATTTATCTTGTGTACCTTTTCTATGCACTATTGGGGAACATTTGAATGAACATTTGAGCTTTTGAGAGGAATAATTAACATGTATGACTCCTTAATAATTCTAACTAAACTACTTTAGTGTTTCTGTTGTTTTGTTTGTTTTAAATCGCAGCTCATGTTTTTTTTAGGATGTGTTCATTTAGAAAAGGTTTTACAGCGAATTTCCTGCATTAGTGTTAGTGCGCCAGTTGCATATTAGTTTATTGTAGTATTTTCATTTGCAATATATCGCCGAAATGTTGTTATTGTGACAGGCTTACCAGCTGATATGGGGAATAATTTAGCGTTTTTTTTGTGTTTGGGCGTTGCGAATGCCAACGATTGCTTTAATATGACCGAAAAAGGTTGAACTACTGCTCTGGACAGGAAATGCTAGCTTTGTTTGCGTACCACTTTGAGCTCTCTTCTCTGCGGTCTTTGTGCTCAGAGTATAATAACATGTAAAATCTCGTGCGATTCTCCTCGTCTGTGGTCTGCACTTTGTTTCTCACTTTTCTGAATTGTTTAAGGCTCCCCTGTAGTGTGTTCTGGCCTGAACTTGTCCAAGCCTGAAGAAAACCAATTATGTTTTCCCGATAGTAGAAAGTCTATACTCTTTCTGTGTCCAAGTTTGAAAAAAGTTTTTGTTTTGAATCTACTTTATACGCTCAAATATCATTGGCACCAGTATTAATGGAGGTCACTGTACGAGTATTTATTTTCTTACACTAAATATTGGAAAACTGTTTACAAGATGTCCAAAGCACTGCCTACAACCCGTTCTGCCATATCTCACGTCCCACATGTGACTATTTTACGATTTTATTTAACCTTTTACCTATATATTCACCCTTTTATTTGCAACTTTACATATTTCTAATTGCTGCGTACCAGTATATCCGTATTTAACGCTACATATTTTTGAATTTAGCTTACTTTTCTTCATGTCGCCAGATGGTGCTTCGACCTCGTAGCGGCCTTTCAATCGCCTTCAGAAAAATAAATCTTTCTAACTTCCAATCACTATAATGCACCAGCCACATCGAAGCCAAAAAAGTTCATGTTATTTATATTTAAATGACTTATTGCTGCTTGTTTGACCGTTGAACTTGCGCCACTGCCAGGCCCAAGCACCCTTTGGCTCTCATAGTTATTCTGGAACTATCCCTTGAAGTGCCAATAAATTGTAAATGCAAAAGAAAAGAAAAAAACTCTGTTGGCGTCTCTATCTCTAACACGCAGCAGTGGCACATCTTAAGTGAGAATCGCGGTTGGCTAATTGCTAAACGACAACATAAAGCGTGCCAGGGCATTAGGCTCACAGCGCTGCCAATTTGTTCTTCAGACAACAACAAACAAACTGCTTTTCTATGTTGCATATTTAGCGTCATGACGACAATAATGGACTGGAATATATTGTCTGCGCAGATCATTGTTGATATTATTCGGCTTTTGTTCATCAACCGAACTGCTAATTTTACTTTGGAAGCATTTAACTATATTATATTAGAAGCCTGTCGTGTTTATTACACTACTTAAAGGTGCACCACGCCAGTCTGCCTGTTGTGTTTTAATGGTCGAAGGATTTAAAATTGTGCTCTTTTAGGAGAATATCTGCATTTGAGATGAAGCTCCAAATGCTGTGTCTAATAGACCCTTTAAAGCTTTTTAATGTACACGAAAACATGATGCAAAGCAGTTAGAGCTCCTGCCGGCCAAAAAGGAGATCATGGGTTCAAATCCAGAACAGATCAACATCACACGATCTCTCTGGGTGGAGTCTGGTTCTCGCCAGGTTCTCCAGCTTGCTCCACTGTCCAAACACATGTGTTCAGGTTAAGTGGCCGTAGTGAAAGAGTGTGAGAGTGAATGGTTGTCTGTCCATGTCCATGTCTCTGTGTCAGCCCTGTGAAGAGCTGGCCACTGTCCAGGGTGTACCCCGCCTATAGCCCAAAGTCACTGGGAGAGGCTCCAGTCACCCACGACCCCTAACGGGAATACGCGGGAGAAAATGAATGAAAAAAGGAATAAAACAAAAACATTCAAACATGGCAGCAAGCCCCAGGTCAGTATGACACTCGGATGCGTCATTTTGCTGAGACCTGGTTAACTAACCTGTCTACAACTTAAATTAACCAAATGAACCGTTCCTAACCCTAACCCTGACCCTATCCTTAACTTTATTGTGGCATAACTGGATTGCGGGGGGAAGATCAAGCCACTCAGATAGATGCATAACCACATTTGTTTTACTGTTATTAAGAATTACTGCTGGGGGGAAAAAAAGCAACATGGGTTTTGTTTTTCATTCACAAATGTTTGAGTAAGCCTCTCTAAACTCTCAGTTTGTGTCATCCATTTTTCCTTGATGGCTTTTTTTGAAAAGGTATCTATTCATTGAGTTCATGGCAGGGATTTGAGGCCCAGATACATTGTTCTGAAATCAGAGATGCTAATGTCAAAAACAGTCTGCAGCGCTTTGTTGATCTCAGACCACTATCTTTAAGACGCTCCCAAAACTCTACTGCACTATATTTTTGAACTGAACTGAAAAGTAGAAAGTACGTTTGAGGTGTTCATTTGAGCATGTTCATGGTGACATCCTCTGCAAAGGTTTTGAGTTCAAGACCCGGCTTTGAGCAAACAAAGATGATGTATAATCAGAATTGAAGTTGGATGCTTTGAGCCTTGACTGCGGTGCACCAGGACTTGCTTCTCAGCGTGGACTTGAAGGCCAGTGACTCGGTACAATGACTTTCACTTGAAGTCCTGTGACTTGAGACGACTTGATTCTTCTCCTTAAAAAACATTGAAATCATTTCTCGATACTTAATGTGACCAGGACATTTTAAAGGGAAGAACCTTTCAAATATATAAATTGCAGAAATATGAGCCGTTTTCTGTCATTTGGATATCATTTTTAATTTTTGAAAATGTAAACTCTTTAATTTTTGAAAGAAGGTAAAGAAGCAAACTTTGATTTGACTTGTGGACCATTGACTTGGGACTTGACACCAAAATACAAACATACATACACAGGGCTTCTGCAGGGCATTAAAATAGACATTAAATCTAAAAAAGATGTATCTATTAGTAGAATAACTATAAATGTAATAAAAATAAGAGCAAATAATGATTATCGCGTTCTGCGTCTATCAGCCAATCAGCAGAGCCGTGACATTCAAGTATATTTTGAATTCCACATGTACTGGATTTATTGAATCTAGATGTTAACAGCTGAGATCAAATCATCTAAAAGGTCAAAGCGAGGGTTCAAAACATACATTTCCATGGTTTAACTTTCATGTAAATTAGCTTTCTGAGTGTTATGAAGTAGTTTATTATATTCTGGTCATTCTGCTGTCAGTAGAAGCCAGTAGTTTGACATGATATAAGCGTAAATAGTCTTGTTTTGATGTTGACTGTGGCATTAAAAAAAAGCATTAAATTTGATTTGCTGAAACCTGCATAAACCCTGATACAGTATATACAAAAGACACGTAGGAAAATGATTCAGGTTAACTATTTTGACCAAAAAACTGCACAATTCTTCATCAAATCACCACATTCTTGTTCTCAAAATATGTCTAAAATACTTTAAATTATTTTTTTCTCTAAAAGTACGTACTCTTACTTAAGTAGTAAAATTGAGTACTTCTTCCACCGCCTTGTTTCGACTTCACATTCCTCTGCATTTCATGTCTCCTTAAACATCTCCTCTTTTAACAGCTTTATAAATCTCCAGCCGCTCCTGCCGCCCGAGCGTTTCCGTTACCGCGCCGGCCCCTCGCTGTTTTTCCACGCCATCCCCAGCCCTCGCATGTTCGCAGCCCCCTCCCGCTCACATTACAACCCATCGAGGGGTGTAATTCCAATTTGTTTCAAGAGAATTTATTAATTTATCCATTTGCAGGCCCAGGCAGGAGGGAGGCCCCGGTTGGCGCACTGAACCGTGAACGGCGTAATGTGTGTGTGCGCGCGCGAAGAAGATTTTCGGATCTGAGGAGTCGGCGGATTGATGACGCCCGAGGGAAGTGTTGGAGCGCCGTAACCCCCCGCGGACAAGCCTCGCAGCGTGGGGCAAAAGCGCAGTGTCATTAAGGCGCGCGGTACAGCAGCGAGAGCCGCGCCGAGCCGAGCGTCTACAGCCGGCGCATGCTAAACAGGCCCATGAGCGGGGACGGGGTGCTTAAGGCGGCCCAAAAACAAAGAGATTCCAGTTGCGTCGGGGTAATGTCAGGCGGGTTTACAAACGGCGGCGGCGGCAGTATCCAGCAGAGAGAAGAGGGGAGACATAGCGCGTCCTGAAAGATGCGAGGAAGAGGAAGATGGGCGGAACTAGAACCGCTGGTGACTGGATTTGATGAGGCTTTTTTTTTATGTTTTTCGTATCAGCTGTACATGTTTTTCCATTGCAGTTGTTAGGTTGTGGATTCTGCCGGTTTTATTCGTTCATTTGGACCGGGTCTGGGCGATACGGTGATTAAAAATGGAATCGTCCCTGTGATAATCTGCTGTTTTTGTGAAATCGTCGTATCGTGATTGACTGTTTGTGTCTTTAATGCAGCTGTCTGTTCAAACACACTTTTTCTCCTGTTGTTTAGCCTCTGAAGCCTCTGAGCAGATGACGTTATTTACCTCTTAAAGACCAGAGCTGCACAATGAAACCAAATCCACAGGAAATGGCAATTTTAATGGACGCAATTAGCAAATCGCAAAGGCTGCAGTTTTCGAAGTGCAATAATTTCTTCCACAAACAACAAAATGTCTTGATTTGATTTGAATAAAAACTGCTAACGCTGTAGTTTGGATTTGTGCAAACATGTTCTGAAACAAGCGACAAAATATGTTTAAAAGCAACAAAAATGTGCCCACAAATAACAAATGCACCAAAATGCAATTAAAAGCGACAAAGATGCGGCTAAAGGTGGCAAAGACGCATTTCAATATGACAAATGCAACGGAACGTGACAAAAACGTGACTAAAAATTGTATTTAAAATGGGAGTTTTAACAGAATCCCAATTAGATATTTTTCCTAAATCATGCAGCTCTATTAAAGGCAATAGAAAAATACAAAGTGAATGTGAATCGTGATAAAAATCGAAATCATGATCTGGCCCCAAGAAAATCGGGATAATTTTTTGCCATATCGCCCAGCCCTAATTTGGACATCCATAACATTCATAATTCCAGCATAAAACAAAACTTTTGCCTTTGATTTTTGTCTTGTTAACGTAAGTGCCGCCACTCATTTTTACTCAAATACACTGATCTGTTTTATCTTTTTGTGCCTATTTTTATCACTTCTTCTGTATTTTGGACACGTGTATGGAGGAACCAGAGTGCAGTGTTCAATGGGATAACTGAACATTTAAAGGTGCTGTATGTGATTTTTACTGTTTTGAAACGTGAAAAAAGATCTAGTTCAAGTCTTCACATCAGTCACATGTATCTCTCACTTTCCTAATGCAGTCCCAGCATCATAAATATTCACTGCAAACAGTTTTCACCAGCACTTCCTGAATTCTTGTAAATAGATGCAGAAAAAGAGCGCTGGTCTAATTTTCACCTGAATTTCATACATTTATTTGCAAATGCTTTAGCTAAAGTAAATTTTACAAACACAAGAGTTTTAGAAAGATTGTGCTGCTCTTTAATTTACTGCTGTGCCCTTCCCCGTCTCATCCCCATTTCACACTATACTGTCTTGTCTAACAAAGCCTATGAGCCAACAAAATCCTTTAAAAGAAACAAAACTCCTAAACTATTCAATAAACCAACTAAATTATTAACAAAAGCTTTTATTAAAACTATTTTTGAAACCCAATTAGTTAAATGGATCTGTAAAAACTTTACAAATCCTTTTCGGAAAACTTTTTGCAATTAGTATTACCTTCTGCGATTCACCTTCGATTAGCTTTTTATGGCTCTGCTGGTCCTCCTGGTTCAAGTAAAGGGAATAATAAAAGTGAACTTCGATCAGAGGCTAGTTCCCTTTTATTATCTGTCTTACATTAGCCAGGAGGACCAGGAGAGCCCAAGTCTAGTCCATGTTTCACAGTGAGCTCAGCCCTAGTTTACTTTGATTTAGCCCTGGTTTTGTCCTGGTTTTGTCCTGGTTTTGTCCTGGTTTTGTCCTGGTTTTGTCCTGGTTTAGTCCTGGTTTTGTCCTGGTTTTGTCCTGGTTTTGTCCTGGTTTAGCCCTGGTTTAGCCCTGGTTTTGTCCTGGTTTAGCCCTGGTTTTGTCCTGGTTTAGTCCTGGTTTTGTCCTGGTTTTGTCCTGGTTTTGTCCTGGTTTTGTCCTAGTTTAGCCCTGGTTTTGTCCTGGTTTAGCCCTGGTTTTGTCCTGGTTTAGCCCTGGTTTTGTCCTGGTTTTGTCCTGGTTTAGCCCTGGTTTTGTCCTGGTTTAACCCTGGTTTTGTCCTGGTTTAGTCCTAGTTTTGTCCTGGTTTTGTCCTGGTTTAGCCCTGGTTTTGTCCTGGTTTAGCCCTGGTTTTGTCCTGGTTTTGTCCTGGTTTAGCCCTGGTTTTGTCCTGGTTTTGTCCTGGTTTTGTCCTGGTTTTGTCCTGGTTTTGTCCTGGTTTTGTCCTGGTTTAGCCCTGGTTTTGTCCTGGTTTAGTCCTGGTTTAGCCCTGGTTTTGTCCTGGTTTGTTCCTGGTTTTGTCCTGGTTTTGTCCTGGTTTTGCCCTGGTTTAGCCCTGGTTTTGTCCTGGTTTAGTCCTAGTTTTGTCCTGGTTTTGTCCTGGTTTAGCCCTGGTTTTGTCCTGGTTTTGTCCTGGTTTAGCCCTGGTTTTGTCCTGGTTTAGCCCTGGTTTTGTCCTGGTTTTGTCCTGGTTTAGCCCTGGTTTTGTCCTGGTTTAACCCTGGTTTTGTCCTGGTTTAGTCCTAGTTTTGTCCTGGTTTTGTCCTGGTTTAGCCCTGGTTTTGTCCTGGTTTTGTCCTGATTTTGTCCTGGTTTTGTCCTGGTTTTGTCCTGGTTTAGCCCTGGTTTTGTCCTGGTTTAGTCCTGGTTTAGCCCTGGTTTTGTCCTGGTTTGTTCCTGGTTTTGTCCTGGTTTTGTCCTGGTTTAGCCCTGGTTTTGTCCTGGTTTAGTCCTAGTTTTGTCCTGGTTTTGTCCTGGTTTAGCCCTGGTTTTGTCCTGGTTTAGCCCTGGTTTTGTCCTGGTTTAGACCTGGTTTTGTCCTGGTTTTGTCCTGGTTTAGACCTGGTTTTGTCCTGGTTTAACCCTGGTTTTGTCCTGGTTTAGTCCTAGTTTTGTCCTGGTTTTGTCCTGGTTTAGCCCTGGTTTTGTCCTGGTTTGTTCCTGGTTTTGTCCTGGTTTAGCCCTGGTTTTGTCCTGGTTTAGTCCTGATTTTGTCCTGGTTTTGTCCTGGTTTTGTCCTGGTTTAGACCTGGTTTTGTCCTGGTTTAGTCCTGGTTTAGCCCTGGTTTTGTCCTGGTTTTGTCCTGGTTTTGTCCTGGTTTTGTCCTGGTTTTGTCCTGGTTTAGCCCTGGTTTTGTCCTGGTTTAGTCCTAGTTTTGTCCTGGTTTTGTCCTGGTTTTGTCCTGGTTTTGTCCTGGTTTTGTCCTGGTTTAGCCCTGGTTTTGTCCTGGTTTAGCCCTGGTTTTGTCCTGGTTTTGTCCTGGTTTAGCCCTGGTTTTGTCCTGGTTTAGTCCTACTTTTGTCCTGGTTTTGTCCTGGTTTAGCCCTGGTTTTGTCCTGGTTTTGTCCTAGTTTTGTCCTGGTTTTGTCCTGGTTTTGTCCTGGTTTTGTCCTGGTTTAGCCCTGGTTTTGTCCTGGTTTAGTCCTGGTTTAGTCCTGGTTTAGTCCTGGTTTAGCCCTGATTTTGTCCTGGTTTTGTCCTGGTTTTGTCCTGGTTTAGCCCTGGTTTTGTCCTGGTTTAGTCCTGGTTTAGTCCTGGTTTAGCCCTGGTTTTGTCCTGGTTTGTTCCTGGTTTTGTCCTGGTTTTGTCCTGGTTTTGTCCTGGTTTAGCCCTGGTTTTGTCCTGGTTTAGTCCTAGTTTTGTCCTGGTTTTGTCCTGGTTTAGCCCTGGTTTTGTCCTGGTTTTGTCCTGGTTTAGCCCTGGTTTAGTCCTGGTTTAGTCCTGGTTTTGTCCTGGTTTAGCCCTGGTTTAGTCCTGGTTTTGTCCTGGTTTAGCCCTGGTTTTGTCCTGGTTTTGTCCTGGTTTTGTCCTGGTTTAGCCCTGGTTTTGTCCTGGTTTTGTCCTAGTTTTGTCCTGGTTTTGTCCTGGTTTAGCCCTGGTTTAGCCCTGGTTTAGTCCTGGTTTAGCCCTGGTTTAGTCCTGGTTTAGTCCTGGTTTTGTCCTGGTTTAGCCCTGGTTTAGTCCTGGTTTTGTCCTGGTTTAGCCCTGGTTTTGTCCTGGTTTAGCCCTGGTTTTGTCCTGGTTTAGCCCTGGTTTTGTCCTGGTTTTGTCCTGGTTTTGACCTGGTTTAGCCCTGGTTTTGTCCTGGTTTAGCCCTGGTTTAGTCCTGGTTTTGTCCTGGTTTAGCCCTGGTTTTGCCCTGGTTTTGTCCTGGTTTAGTCCTGGTTTTGTCCTGGTTTAGCCCTGGTTTTGTCCTGGTTTAGCCCTGGTTTTGTCCTGGTTTAGCCCTGTTTTTGTCCTGGTTTTGTCCTGGTTTTGTCCTGGTTTAGCCCTGGTTTTGTCCTGGTTTAGTCCTGGTTTTGTCCTGGTTTAGTCCTGGTTTTGTCCTGGTTTAGCCCTGGTTTTGTCCTGGTTTAGCCCTGGTTTTGTCCTGGTTTAGCCCTGGTTTTGTCCTGGTTTTGTCCTGGTTTTGACCTGGTTTAGCCCTGGTTTTGTCCTGGTTTAGCCCTGGTTTAGTCCTGGTTTTGTCCTGGTTTAGCCCTGGTTTTGTCCTGGTTTTGTCCTGGTTTAGCCCTGGTTTTGTCCTGGTTTAGTCCTAGTTTTGTCCTGGTTTTGTCCTGGTTTAGCCCTGGTTTTGTCCTGGTTTTGTCCTAGTTTTGTCCTGGTTTTGTCCTGGTTTTGTCCTGGTTTTGTCCTGGTTTAGCCCTGGTTTTGTCCTGGTTTTGTCCTGGTTTTGTCCTGGTTTAGCCCTGGTTTTGTCCTGGTTTTGTCCTAGTTTTGTCCTGGTTTTGTCCTGGTTTAGCCCTGGTTTAGCCCTGGTTTAGTCCTGGTTTAGCCCTGGTTTAGTCCTGGTTTAGTCCTGGTTTTGTCCTGGTTTAGCACCTGGTTTTGTCCTGGTTTTAGCCCTGGTTTTGACCTGGTTTAGCCCTGGTTTTGTCCTGGTTTAGCCCTGGTTTTGTCCTGGTTTTGTCCTGGTTTTGACCTGGTTTAGCCCTGGTTTTGTCCTGGTTTTGCCCTGGTTTTGTCCTGGTTTTGTCCTGGTTTTGTCCTGGTTTAGTCCTGGTTTTGCCCTGGTTTTGTCCTGGTTTAGTCCTGGTTTTGTCCTGGTTTAGCCCTGGTTTTGTCCTGGTTTAGCCCTGGTTTATTCCTGGTTTAGCCCTGGTTTTTGTCCTGGTTTAGTCCTGGTTTTGTCCTGGTTTAGCCCTGGTTTTGTCCCTGGTTTAGTCCTGGTTTTGTCCTGTTTTAGTCCTGGTTTTGTCCTGGTTTAGCCCTGGTTTTGTCCTGGTTTTGTCCTGGTTTAGACCTGGTTTTGTCCTGGTTTAGCCCTGGTTTTGTCCTGGTTTAGTCCTGGTTTTGGCGTGGTTTAGTCGGGGTTTTGTCCTGGTTTAGTCCTGGTTTAGTCCTGGTTTTGTCCTGGTTTAGCCCCTGGTTTTGTCCTGGTTTTGTCCTGGTTTAGCCCTGGTTTTGTCCTGGTTTATACTGGTTTTGTCCTGGTTTAGCCCTGGTTTTGTCCTGGGTCCTGGTTTAGTCCTGGTTTTGTCCTGGTTTAGTCCTGCCTGGTTTGTCTGGTTTTGTCCTGGTTTAGCCCTGGTTTTGTCCTGGTTTAGTCCTAGTCCTGGTTTTGTCCTGGTTTTGTCCTGGTTGTCCTGGTTTAGCCCTGGGTCCTGGTTTGTCTAGTTTTGTCCTGGTTTTGTCCTGGTTTAGTCTTGATTTCAACCTGGTTTTGACCTGTTTTCATCCTGGTTTTGTCCTGGTTTTGTCCTGGTTTAGCCCTGGTTTTGTCCTGGTTTTGTCCTGGTTTAGTCCTGGTTTAGTCCTGGTTTAGCCCTGATTTTGTCCTGGTTTTGTCCTGGTTTTGTCCTGGTTTAGCCCTGGTTTTGTCCTGGTTTAGTCCTGGTTTAGCCCTGGTTTTGTCCTGGTTGTTCCTGGTTTTGTCCTGGTTTTGTCCTGGTTTTGTCCTGGTTTTGTCCTGGTTTAGCCCTGGTTTTGTCCTGGTTTAGTCCTAGTTTTGTCCTGGTTTTGTCCTGGTTTAGCCCTGGTTTTGTCCTGGTTTTGTCCTGGTTTAGCCCTGGTTTAGTCCTGGTTTAGTCCTGGTTTTGTCCTGGTTTAGCCCTGGTTTAGTCCTGGTTTTGTCCTGGTTTAGCCCTGGTTTTGTCCTGGTTTTGTCCTGGTTTTGTCCTGGTTTAGCCCTGGTTTTGTCCTGGTTTAGTCCTAGTTTTGTCCTGGTTTTGTCCTGGTTTAGCCCTGGTTTAGCCCTGGTTTAGTCCTGGTTTAGCCCTGGTTTAGTCCTGGTTTAGTCCTGGTTTTGTCCTGGTTTTGTCCTGGTTTAGCCCTGGTTTAGTCCTGGTTTAGCCCTGGTTTTGTCCTGGTTTAGCCCTGGTTTTGTCCTGGTTTAGCCCTGGTTTTGTCCTGGTTTTGTCCTGGTTTTGACCTGGTTTAGCCCTGGTTTTGTCCTGGTTTAGCCCTGGTTTAGTCCTGGTTTTGTCCTGGTTTAGCCCTGGTTTTGCCCTGGTTTTGTCCTGGTTTAGTCCTGGTTTTGTCCTGGTTTAGCCCTGGTTTTGTCCTGGTTTAGCCCTGGTTTTGTCCTGGTTTAGCCCTGTTTTTGTCCTGGTTTTGTCCTGGTTTTGTCCTGGTTTAGCCCTGGTTTTGTCCTGGTTTAGTCCTGGTTTAGTCCTGGTTTAGTCCTGGTTTTGTCCTGGTTTAGCCCTGGTTTAGTCCTGGTTTAGCCCTGGTTTTGTCCTGGTTTTGCCCTGGTTTTGTCCTGGTTTTGTCCTGGTTTAGCCCTGGTTTAGCCCTGGTTTAGCCCTGGTTTTGTCCTGGTTTAGTCCTGGTTTAGTCCTGGTTTTGTCCTGGTTTAGCCCTGGTTTAGTCCTGGTTTAGCCCTGGTTTTGTCCTGGTTTTGCCCTGGTTTTGTCCTGGTTTTGTCCT
Organism: Rhinogobius similis; assembly: GCA_019453435.1. Taxonomy (NCBI): domain Eukaryota; kingdom Metazoa; phylum Chordata; class Actinopteri; order Gobiiformes; family Gobiidae; genus Rhinogobius; species Rhinogobius similis. The sequence continues at coordinate 34,804,483 of CM033635.1, read as the reverse complement.
GGTTTAGCCCTGGTTTAGCCCTGGTTTAGCCCTGGTTTTGTCCTGGTTTAGCCCTGGTTTAGCCCTGGTTTAGCCCTGGTTTAGCCCTGGTTTTGTCCTGGTTTAGCCCTGGTTTAGCCCTGGTTTAGTCCTGGTTTAGCCCTGGTTTTGTCCTGGTTTTGTCCTGGTTTTGTCCTGGTTTTGTCCTGGTTTAGCCCTGGTTTAGCCCTGGTTTAGCCCTGGTTTAGCCCTGGTTTTGTCCTGGTTTAGCCCTGGTTTAGCCCTGGTTTAGCCCTGGTTTAGCCCTGGTTTTGTCCTGTTTCATGGGTTATGGCTATGATCTGGGTTCGGGTTCTCAGTGGAGTCTTGGTTTAGATGTTTAGTCAGTTTTGGTTCAGTCCTAGCTTTATTATTATCCTATATAATTACAATTTTTCAAACTAAATCTTGAAGTTGCCCACTCATTTTGTTCTCCTGTCACTCCTGAATCCATAATTGGGCCGGTACCTGAACACACCGGTGTTGTGACAGGTTTGTGCACTGGTCTGATCAGGCCTGCTGCTTGTAATCACACTTCATTACATTAAATGACATTATTATTTATACACTTGTAGACCGCACTACTTGGGCAGTAAAATGGCTACATTGAACAAGTATCAGACATTGGAACTCAATTTGAAGATTGCATTTGCAAGACTTGTGCACATATAGAGTACACAGCATACATGTAGAGTAAAGAAATAGAAGAAATAGTGCAGTCACTAAATCGTACATAAAAACAACTCTCTGTAGTAAAACATGAACATTTCTCAGTCACTGCACTTTTCTTACAATTTTCTTGAGCTGGTCAATTGACACTACAGATTCCAGTTTCAGGTATTTTTGTAAATCATTCAAAGGCCATTGTGCAGAGCAGGAAAAAGCTGATTTCCCCAGCTCTGTTAATCACCGAAGCACAGTGAAAAGTCTTTATCTTAGTTCATCTGTGTTTGCTCATAATTCCAGTTACAACAGCAATGAACAATTCAATTGAATTCAATGAAATTTGATTTTTTTCTCATAAGTTCTCATAATGGTGTCTACAACAGAAAACTGAAACCTTTAGGGAAGCATGCAGTACTCTTTCCCAGTGCTCTTTTACATTTTTGAGGCTGAAATGCAGTTATCTACCACTTTGCACTGGTGCTGTGGCATTTTTATTTTTTTGACCATGTTCTAACATTGTTCCCTCATCAAAAAAGCTTCAATCAGGTTTGTTTAATGAATCCTGTTTACTAGGTCCTCTCCCACGAGCCTCAGAAAATACTCCATTTCAAATTTCCCAATGTTGTCATGTCAGACGTAGGCTTCTGAGACCTTCTGCTCTGTATTTCATTTCAGCCTCAGATTGCGTTCATTACAGCTGCATGCTTACAAGCTAGGTTTGTTTACCTCCCCATGTAACAATAATCCAGATGTGGGAAACATCTGACCTCGAGAAAGTTGTGTGGTTTCAATGTGTACATAATTTTAAGTTCTAAAACACGAGATGCCAAAATAAAGGTATTCAAGAGCATGTTTAAAGGACAAAAACAATACAACAAATCCATTATATGAGCCCCTTACAGTGTATAACTTAAAATGACATGAACAACTTTCATTCAAACAAATATAGCATTTCCTTAAACCTTTTTTAAGTGACATTTCTTCAGCGAGACGTACCGGATTTCCTCATGCGTGACTGAAACAACAAAAGCACAGGTACGTTTTTGTTTTTTTTCACAGCATAAAACCTTCTGCCATCTTCTTTAGACTTTGATTCACGTCGATACATTCCGGCCGGCCCAGCACCGCACAAAAAAAATCTTCCACAAATTTACAACTTCAACCTTTCGCCGTCCATCCCTGTGAACAAAAGCTGAAAACTGCCTCTTCTTATCTCACCTCTGTTCTTTATGTTCTTTACAGGCCTGCAGCGGTGAAGAAGAAGAGGAGGAGGAGGAGGAGGAGATATCCCGGGAGCCGGCGCTGTCCTTGGGGCCGTCAAATTTACACGCACATAAAAAGGTAAATAGTGAGCCGGCTGCACAGACACAAGCTGCTGATTGTCCTTCTATTACGCCTTTATGGAAGGAGTAACTCATTCAGACACCAGCTCCAGCCGACTCGAACGGGAGCACACTTTTTGTACAGTACGGCGCTACAACGAGATCGTAAAGTACCCGAGAGGGAGACAAATTCGACTTCATGGGGTTGCTGTTTTTAAAGGGGGGTTTTATGCTGTATTCAGGCTTTTTGAATGACTTTTGGAAGCCTCGGTTACGATTACTATAACTGATTTCAACAAGTACTTTTTCAAATGTTTTAATGCATAAAACGAATCAGAAGAACACTGAACACAACACAATGAAACATATTTAAATAGCACACAATGTCCATCATAAATGTCCCACTTTGTCCAGAGTTTGTCAAATGTGTCCATTTTCAAATTAAAGGACAAACTGTTATAATCATGTGCAATATAATTTAATATACTATTAATAGACTTTTAATAGACTTTTACCTCACCATAGTCACTTACTGTATATAACATACACTTGAGCCACTTTAGTTACCATTTTTACTGTAAATAAGAGTGTGCACTTTATACCTTATACTTTATATTGTATTTTTATTACCATGTTTATTTATCCTATTTTTATTGCATGCACCTATTTCATTCATTCCTGTCCTAAACTGTGTGTTGCAACAGTGGAATTTCCCCATTGTGGGACAAATAAAGGATCTCTTATCTTATCTTATCTTAAATATTACGCAAAATTGGCATTTTTGAGCTTTTAACCCAGTGCTAATATTTCTCCGTAATCTAAAACATTGCTGTATTGAGCTTCATTCATGCTAGTTTGATGAATCCTGGTTAGAAAATCCTTTCCGCTCTGACTATAAAATAAAAACACTCTGCTGAATTCCCTCGATGACTGATGTTTTTTTGATAACTGACGTCATTTATCCCGTCTAATCACGAACACCACAACTGCGCAGCTCACTCACATTTCTTCCCAAAGCTACATGTTTAGCTTGTGCTATGCAGCCAGTAGATGGCGCCTAAACTCAGTGCAGTGGGAAACAGCAGAGATACTGATGTTCATTTTGTCTTTTAAAAACAATTTAATAAGATTTATAAGATGCCAGACTTAACCTAATGATACAAAAATGCATGATATTTTTCCTTTAAGTCTGAATATAATTGTTTCCATATTTATAATGTCTAATATTGTGTCTGTCCAGTTCTTGATCATTAACAGTGTATCTGGAATGTAAAACTCCAACAATAGAAACGATAGAGAAATACTTGTGGAATGTACTTTTGGCTGCAGCAATAAAGAAATAACCAGAAAATGGATGACGGGGCGGAGCCGACTATCAAGGACTGGACTGAAACGACTTTGGACATTTACAAAGTGGAAAAATTGACTTTTACTTTGAACTTAAACATGGACAAATTCAACAGGCACCAGGGCGGATACAAAAGGAGACAAATGCCAGATGGATTTTCTTTGGACTCCTCTTTTTCATTTTTGCTCTTGCGTTCTCTGTCTGGTTCTATTACTAATAAATTAAAAAATACATAAATAAATAAATAAATAAACTAAAAATAAAATTTCATAATAAAGATTTTATTCCACAAGTAAAATGGTTAAACAAAACGCAGAGAAATTATTTACATTTCATAAATTATTTGTCTAAATTGTTTTGTCAAAAGACTCAAACTAAAACTAGTTAAAATGTGTTGTTAAAACGAGTCAAAAGAACAGTGCTGTATATAACCCAGTCTCCAAAATAATACGTACTAGAGTAACATTTTTGTAATCTCTTTTTATGTTTCCGTGCATGAATTTGTAGTCAACTTATATTGAGTATACACGGACATGGAAAACGTACACATTTTACGTATGTGCTTTGATGGAATTGACCAACTTTAGTTTAGTTATGTAATTCAAGATTATGTTTGTTTGTTCTTGTTCTTTTCGACTTTTCTGGCCTGAGGGCTCCAGGACACGACAGCCACATCGTGAAATGGGGAGGGAGACGGTAGGGATATTCGACAAATGGCCCGGAATGCATTAAAGGGCGTGTACCTGATTTTACCCATGAGACAGGAACATTTTTGAACCATTAGCCCCGCCCACATAGTCCTTCCTTTCACTCATTATTGCACCATGACTCAGAAACGACTGTCAGGAATAGTCTTATGCAGTTGTTTCCATATAGTTCCTCTAACTCTCCTTACAATTAACTTTTAGCACTTTTGAAACTGCACCATGACAGAGAATCACAGTCTGGGAAGCAGTTATTTTCCCATTATTCATAGTGTACAATGTGCCTGATTGGCTGAAAAGAGGGGACCCTGGCAAACGCTTCTGCACCAGTTTTTTCCTAACAAAGTGCATTTATAATATGCACAGATTATACATAACAAACCCAATGTCTTTTCATGAAGTTGCTTCTATCAAACAATCGTAATATAAAGAGAATTTATCTTAACTAGAGCAAATAAAAATCAGGCACAGGCCCTTTAACAACCACACACTTGCATTGATCTTAACCACTGCACCACGACAAGCACTGATTCAGTATTATTTGTGAATTCGTATTGTTTGTTGTCATCTTTTAAAGTTTCTCTCTCTGTTTAGCAGCTTCCTCCCCTCCCTCCTCCTCCTCCTCCTCCTCCTCCTCCTCCTCCGCTCATCCCTCACTCATGCAGTAGAAGCAGGAGTGCTCTGGTGGAGGTGAGCTCTGACACTGACTGATCTGCCGTCTGGTACATGATGAACACTCACTGATAATATTTAAATTTGACCGAGCACCTCTTCTGATGAATGTGTGTTTCTGATCCACATGTAAGCACTATCAGTCTAATGTCCCCATCTGACGCTCCGGCAGAACAGTGTGTCCCAACCAGGGGGCGGTCAACCATTACTGTTACATGTGCACACTGTTTGCATTACTGTTTTTTAGTTATTTTTCGTTGTCATTTAAATAATAGTTACTTAATTTCACAGAACAGTATTTTAAGTTTATACCATACACAAAAATATATTGAAAAACAAATAGAATAGTAAAAAAAATATAAAGTTTACATGTAATACTCGTTCTTGTGAGTGTCCGTGCAGGTGCTTTTATATTGGAAGGACCAAGAGAAAGTTGAAAGTTAGACTTGGCATAAACGCTTTCAAAACCTCCAACACAGCGTGGCAGCACGTCAGACAGAGGCAGGCCATGGGCTGTAAAAGTCTGAAAACAGAGGGCGGTTTTGCTCTTACACTGAAAATTGACTGTGAGTCGGTATCTTAAAGTGGACTCTTTGTCGTGGTCGTGTGAGCGGGTCATGTGACCGGTCAGTGTAAAATAGGCCTTGTTCTTTTAAGGTGAGACACTGCAGGTGAACAGGAAAACGTCTTAAATTTAAAGATATTAATTGTAAACTTCTCCTGTAGTTTACTCACATAAATGTAAGAAAAAAAATATATTACAAGTTTTTCATCATGTCATGTTTTCATGTAGAAATAAGGCATTTTATGTGAAAAAACGGCCAAAAATACATATATTTGAGATATATAAAACTGTAAAATGGACAGAACCAGGTTTGAATTTCTTGGTTAATTTTGTACACATATTAGTTACAAAAAAATTACAGAAGGGATTTTGTATTTCTTATTTAGTTTTTAAGTAAACTAGATTGGACTGAAAATTGTCCAAAAAATTAAAATTTCGTCTAATTTTTTTAAAACTTAAAACTTCAATAAATCCATTTTAGAATTAGATATTTTAAAAACTGTAAGTGGTGATCTTTATGTCCCGAGGGAGAAAAATGCATTTTAAGACAATGGCCTTTGAAGTTACAATGTCCCATAGATTTCTATGGATGAAGTGGATTAAATGAAACAATAAAATATTTTTAGCAGCAGATTGGACAAGTTTGTTGTTTCCAAAGCCTATGTGCTGAGAGAGCAAACTGACCAAAAAACCAAAAAAATGACTGCAATGTCTCACCATAAAATCTATGCCCTGACAAAAGTCCAGTTAGGCAGAAACATGCTGGTGTTTTGTAAAGAAACGATTAGTCATTATTTAATAAAAGCTTTTTAAATGTTTCCTAATCCCATGAGTGCGCCTGTCCTGCTGCAAACTTACCTGACTCTCCAGATGAGCACCCGCATGTGTAAAACTGCAACGAGGAGCGCGAAAACAAAACTCTTCCATTATTTAACCTGTCTTAAACAAGGAACTATAGGGGTGAGAACAGGGAGGACATCGAGCTCACATTACTGAAGCCGGACGCACAGCCGGGCAGCACGGGGCCATGATCCCTGACCCGGAGCTCCCACAGCTACAGCGCAGTGTAAGAGTACGAGTGGTGCGGTGGTGCTAGCCGGGGTACCGCTGCACTGCTGGACGCCAGGGCCCACCATCAGCCTTCTCCCTACATTAAAGCGACAGGTTGAACTACTCACTTCACTAAAGTGCAGTGTACATAAATATATTTCAAAGTCTACTAAACTATTTTACATTTTATCCTGGCTTTGCAGTGTTTTTAATTTTACTTCCTGGTTGTAAATGATGACATCACACTAGGAAATTATCATAGCAACAACACTGTACACTGGGCAAAAACTCCGCTAATGTCACTGATTTTTAATTTGACATATAAAAATGTATGAGAACGCTGTTATTTTGATGAAACGGATGTTCAATGGGTCAAAAAAGTTGTTTGTTTTGTGTAAATTGGACGTAACCTTTGTCTCCCTAGAGCCTTGATTTTCAACCAGTGCGCCGGGGAACACTAGTGTGCCTTGAGGTTTTACCAGGTGTGCCTTGAGAAAATGTCCAGTCTGAGTTAACAGATTCAAAAATGCAGATTTAAGGAACTAAATTACGTTTTTGGAGTGTCCAGAGCAACATTTGCACCAAAGAAAGAACGCAAAACCATCACTATTACCAAATTTAAAGAACTAGACAGTGCCACAGACATTATTTGCCTCATTATATTGACCTTATTCCACTTTTGCCATTTTTTGCATTTTTGTTGTAAACGCACTCACACTGATTTGTGTAAAATGTTTAATGAACACGAGCAACAACAAGTCAACAACGCACTGATTTCCTGGTCAGTCTGAAAACGGCTTTTTAGTCCATGTAGAACTTATTTTCTGTTGAGCTCGTCTGCTCCATGTAAACTAATACAACGGAAACAAGACGGCGGCGCGTACGGCAACTTCCGGAATAAGGTGAATACAATATTTTTAATTAATTGGTATGATTTGGTAATGTTTTTGTAGTAGGTGGCGTGCCGTGGTAGCTGCAAATGGCAACTTGATTGGTGTAAAACTAAAACAGGTATAAATACACCAAATAAAGTCAAAATTAGAAAATGATAAAACCTGTCATACGCACTTTAATGTTGAGTTATCACATGAGCATGTGCCACCAAAGCCTGTGACACAGCACCGCAGAGCTCCATGTGAGCGATCCTCCACAAAAACACCACAGTCGCCGCTGCCCGATCTGTCCCTGAGTGTTTTAGAGCGGCGTGGTTCTCCTCCTCGGTACATTTCATACACTGTGAAGTACACTGTGGCCATTTATAAAGGGAACACCGGGAAAAAAAGTACAGGTTACATAAAAACAACTGACCTAGTTTAAGGATACATTTATATTTGGACAGAAAATTCAACAGGGAGCGACGGAGCATGCTTTTATTCCTGTTGGGTCATGGCTGTTTCACTGAGGAGAGACAAATGCCTCTGACAAAACACGATCTTGTTCCGGTCGTCCTCAGGGGTCGGAACTCAGACCTCGGAGTGACATTTTTTTCTACAAATTTCTGCGTTCCGGTCGTCAGGTTGGACAAATAATGACCAGTATATTAAAGTAATGACTCAATTAAGTAATAAAAACTAGGAAAGTGCTCAAATTAGCCAAATTTCAAATCCATTTAAGTTAATCAATTGACCCAGACGTTTCCAGTTTGTGTAGCAAAATTAGCTTAACTGCATTTATAGCTGCAAAAGCTCAACAGCAGCAGCACGGGAGCAGGTCCACCAGCAGCACGTGGGCAGTCGAGTGCAAATAAAGGGAAAATAACACGAGTACTATCCCCAATCTAAGCTGTCAGGTGTTTGTCTTTCACCAATCACGTGGCACGGACCATTTTCTAGCTCTGGAACTTTCTCAGCGTTTCCGAGACTGAAAGGTGTTCCGTTGAAAAGTTCCAAGTGGAGATCTGAGCTCCGAGGATGACTGGAGTGCACCGTTCGAAGCCGTTGGAAGTATAAACGGAGTGATGTTTACGAATGTGGTTACAGGCTCTTTCCGGGGCCCACGTGAGCGTTCTTTCGCCCCCCAAAAACTCTGCACGCCGGCCCGGTCCATCCGTCTGTCCGTCCGTCACAATTTGACTTTTTTTTTTGGGAGCCGTCCAATGGAAATGGCGTCCCTCCTGAGTCTCATGTGTCAAAAGTGTCAGAATGTGAGCGCGGTGCTGAGGAGGCCTTTTGTTGTCTGGAGGAGCAGGCTCGACCGGTGCTCAGGGGACGGGCACTGGACACACGTCACATTCACTTCCATTGTGTATCCGTCTCATCTGCTGGGGCCCATTGTGGAGGCAGGACAGCCCCCCCCCCCCCCCCCGCCCCCCATCCGAGCCGCTGTCCTGGGACTCCTTTGTCTCCCCCTTCAGTCCCCCCTCTTTCCACAAACCCTCCAATGCTACACCGATCAAGGAAAAATAATCAAGTGGCCTTTTGTTTTTGCGCCCTGTCGACAGGAGAAAATAAACTTATGGAAATGAAGCTTATCGGGCAGGATTCAGGCGCTTTGTGATGGGGGAGGTGCAGCCAGCTGACCGCGAGCCAGCGTCACAGCTCGAGAAGTCCTCGGCCCCTTCACAAGTGCTCCAAAATCTGTCTGCAAAGAGCGGGCCCACACTTTGATTTGTTTTTGTATCACATATGACTCCAATAATGGATTTTTAATCAAATCAGAATACAGGCATTTAAAATCGTCAAGGATCAGCTTGAGTCTCAGCCAAACCTCTGTCAGTTAAAGCTTGTGGTTTGAAGAAAGGAATTAGAATATTTTATTGTATTGAAGGACACATATGGTGATTGACTCTTGATGTAAGATTGTTCCCTCATCACAAACATACCTGGAGAGCTTTAGCTTCATTCACTCTTGTTTTGTAACTCCTGACTACAAGGTTCTCTCCCTCTGAGCCTCAGAAAACACCCATTCTAAATTGTCCAGACTTCTTCGGAGCATTTATGTCGTCAAATCATGAGCAAGATGGAGCTCTAACTCAATCCCTGATGTGGGAAACGCCAGGCTGATATGAAGTTGAGTGCTTTTTGTTTCAGTTACTCAAGAGGAGTGTTAAAAAACAACAACACAATATTTGTCCTTTAAATAGCACTGACTAACATTAGGCTTCATTGTTTATGTCCATTATGACATGAATACATTCTTTGCCATATTGTTCAGCTGTGATGATTTATTTTGGTTGCAGAGCAGCACAGTTCAACAGTTCAGTGCACCTCTGTACAACTACTCACACAACATGCTTCATTTGTCACACTCCTTTTTGGGCCAAAATTATAATAACATTGCATATCACATGCCGGCTTTTGTTGGTATGACTCCAATGATGTCCACATGGATGCGCTGCATAAATCTCTAAATTGAAAATTGCATTTCCAAGTCACGATTTGTTGATTTATTTGTCTTGCCTATTTACAAGAGCATCCTAATTATTCACCGCAATGAGTTTAGAAGCACTTTCCACAACTGTCGAGAGGCCAACGCGAGTTTTGCTGTCACAGTAAGCTAACAAACATTAGCATGCTAACAGCGCACTTCCTGTTTTGCTGACAATAAATATCTGTACCGGGTACAGTCCCCAAAAGGCGCTATAAGTCACAAAAGGACCAAAAAAAATCATTTGTTTAAAGAGAACCAAGAAAATGAGGTGAGCCAGGAGTCTGCTGTGTGAGCAACTGACATCACCCAAACAGACTGTAACAGGTGTTTTCTTACCGTAAGAAACAAACTCTTAATTGCACCTGAATTTTACTTTTTAATTGTATGGGCAGTTTAGGAAAATTCTTAAAAAGAAGGTCAGTAATTCCAAGTTAGTGTTGCTGTGAGACTTGGATAAAGCTAGAGCCATACATTTTTAATATGTCCATGCTCTGGAAATATCATATTTTAGGTTTTAACGCAAGTGATGTGTGTCTTTAAACAGGAAACATCTGTTGCTATCGTGTGCTAGCTTTGTTGTGCTTAGTCTGTTGGCTCAACATCACATTGTAGCTCCTCCTTACCTAAGGCCCTCCAGGAGCTAGCGCTTGCAGGGTCCACTTTGGAGTGCTTAAACTGGCCGGTACGGTTCACTTAAGCTAGCGGAGACACTTAGAAACCATTCCGTTCCGATCTAGTCCAAACCAAACCAGTGGAAACAGGCCTCGTGGGAGGGGGTTTATCTTGTCGCGCCCTAAAACAAACTTTTTGGCCAATCTCACGTTGGCATTCTCTTCCATGTACAACGTTGAGCGGCGTCAAGTGTCTCTGAGGTCAGGGCTGCCTCAAATAATGCTTCAGTGTTGAGTCCATGTTGAGTTATGGCGATCACATGTGAGACGCCTGTCCTTCAAAACCTCATCGTCAATCTCATGTTTGGAAAGAATTCTATCGGGAAAATGCATCACGTTTTTTTTTTTGTTTTTTGTTTTTTTAGAACACCATGTCACCATGTCAAAATACTAACATTTCACGTGATTTTAAACTGTATCTGTGACATACTACTCCTGCAATGGAAATAATCGATGGATACCCTAAAATACCTAGTATTTTGATGTCACAAAGAAATGGTTGACACAGAATGAACCAACTCTCAAGGACTGAGACCGAGATTAAAACAACATAATTCCGCTTTAAACAGCTTATTTGATCAAGTTTTGTATAAAAGCTTGATCTAATATTATATTAAAAAGTAACTAGTTCTCAGAGCAGTTATTTTCTACACTTTTTGAACATATCTGGCAGCAATACTTGTAGGTTACTTACAATTGAGTACATTTAACTGTAGTTAAATGTAGTACTCGTTTCATCACTGTTAAAAAGAAACTAGTACTTGAAGTAGCATTTTTGTGTACTGAAGGATTTGTTGATATCTAATTCTAAACCCGTTTTATTAAAGTTTTAAGAAAAATGCGGCGAAATTTTAATGTTTAGGCCAATTTTCAGGCAGATCTAATTTACTCAAAAACTAAATGAGAAATCCAAAATCCCTCCTGGAAAGTTATTTTTGTTACTCATATCTGTACAAAATGAACCAAGAAATTTTAACCAGGTTCTGTCAATTTTTCAATTTTTTTTATTTTTGGCCATTTTTACACAATGCCTTATTATATTATGCACGAAAACATGACATGATGAAAAGCATGTAATACATTTATGTGAGTAAACTACAGGAGAAGTTTCTAATTGATATCTTTAAATTCAAAAGTTTTTCCCGTTAACTACAATCATGGCAGCAGTACTCATCATTTAGTACATTATTAGTCCTGCACTTTTACTTGAGTACAAATTTGCAGTATTGATTCCACTGTTGCAGGAGTCTCCCACTTTTTTCAGCCGGAGAGCTAGTTTTACGTTACGAGTTGATGTAACAGTGACAGTAAACTTTAAAGGACACGCATTCTGCTACAGTGACCTTTTTTGAGCTTTTAACCATGTTCTAACAATGTTCCATCATCAAAAACATACCTGGAGTTACATTCAGTTGAATTCGCGCTGTTTTGAGCAATGTTTATTAGAAAATCCTCCCCCCTCTGAGCAAACACACTTCCTGCTGAACTTCCTGGATCTGGGACGTATTTTCAGATCATCTACGTCAGTGTTTCTCAAACTGTGGTACGTGTTCCACTGGCGGTACGCAAACTTCTTCTGGTGGTACGTAGACACCTCTTCAATTTTAATGTTTTATATTCATTTAGAATACATTTTCTTCACATTTTTTGCTCTTTTAGTAAATTTCTAGATAAAACTAAGACGGTAATGGTGTATTCCTACTTAAGACCAGGCTTATCCCTAATTTAGACCTGAAATAGTCCTGTTGTAGACCCAATTTAGATTTAGTGGTACTCTCACAGCCAAATATTTTCTCTGGTGGTACTTGGGGTAAAAAGTTTGAGAACCACTGATCTACGTCATTCATCTGAGAATCTTCTGGCGTTTTAAGTCCTTAAATCATCGCTAAACTCGACACGATCACTGCTGCTGTTTACTCGCACCATGTCTGCTGACCGCTAACTTAACTAGATTGTATGTAGTGCTTGGCGCCATCTGCTGGCTGGATGTACTCAGTAAGTGTCTTTTCATACAGGCGGTTAAAATCAGCCTGTATGAACTTTTTTTTCCTTTTTTTCAAAACATGAGAAGGCAAATTTAAGGTACTCAAGAGCATGTTTAAAGGCTAATAATAATATGAAAAATGCAGAATATTTTTCCTTTAATTGAGGTACATTTAGATGATGGTTTCTCAAACATTCTGTACCAAGTTGCCTAAGAAAATATTTGGCTTTCTGATTACGCCCAGATCTAAATTGAGTTTATTTATTTTCGGTGTAAAATAGTAATATTTCAGGTTTAAACTTGGACGAAAATAGGACTACACCATTGCTACAGTAGATCTAACCCAAAAATGTAGAAAATGTGGATAAAATGTTCTCTAAATTAGGCCAACATTAAACCTGCCAAGAAATCCTTAGACCATCTGAAGGAGCTTGCGTACCACAGTTTGAGAAACACTGACTTAAACCATTATCTATGTATTAGTTTGGCATTTAAAGTATACAGTTATGGCTGTGATTAATCAGTTTAGAAAGATTCAGCCCCAGATGTATTAAAGGGCCTCTGACGGGTTGAAACACACATTTAACTAAAATGCAGTTAAGATAAATATATTCAAATTTCTACTAAAATCTTTACAAATTTTACCCTAGTTTAGCTATTGTTTAAATTTAAAATTTTACTTCCTGGTTGTAAATATGACATCACGCTAGGAAATTACCATAGCAACCACACTGTACATCGGCCAAAACTCATCTAATGTCACAGATTTTGTTCATTTGACAAAGAGAAACACATGTGAACACCTTTGTTTAGTTGAATTAATGATTAAAGGGTCAAAAAAGTAGTTTCTTCTGTGTACATTTTGCATGACCTTTGACTCCCCAGTGTGATGTCATCAGTTTGTTTACTTCCTGTAATTGTCAATAGATTTTTAAACTTTTCTCCACAAATAGCGACTTGATTGGTGTAAAACTATAATTTATATTTACAAGAGACTTTAATACACTGAATTACGTCAAAATTAGAAAATCATAAAAACCTGTCATATGCACTTTAAGTAACTTCTGCACTTCTGCATTAGGCCACAGAAAAACTAACTGAAGACCGGCAAGTTTAATGCTGTACTGCGGAACATTCTAGGCAGAAAACCAAGAATCGAAAGTGACAGACCGTTCAGCAGAAAAGTCACCTGAATAACGTCTAATCCGGCACCTTTAACTCCTCTTGACCCGCCGACGCTCGCACAGCTGATTGTCTTCACTTAGCGCCCTGATTGGGGGGGACAGCGCTCGCTAACTAGCCGCTAATTGATCGTCGCAAATGAAGAGTGAAGGACAAAGCTCGGAGGACATCTTCATACATGTCGCGCGCACGCTCCCCCCGGCTTTGTTTGCGTCGCGACAATGAGCGTGGATTAGCGTTAGATTAGCATTTAGCGAGGCCGCGACGTGGAGGAAGAGAAAGCGGCGGAGGCTAACTAACGTCGCGCGGCTAAAACGTGGCGGCTAGGATACAGAGGATTACAAGAGGCTTTGTGCGTAGCGTAATTTGATTTTAAAGACTCCTACCTTTGTTCTGTGGGCACGGTTAGCAATGCGGCGGGAGGTGGAGATTAGCGCAGAATGGAGTTTGGGAACAAAGCCGATTAGCGGTTGACGCAGAGCCAAAAATTGGTTTCATTCTTACAAACTACATTTTATATTTAGGTGTGTTTCTCTGAGGGGTTGAAAGTTTAAGTCTATTTTGATCATAATTTCTGAATTCTAGCTTTAAAGTTTGCTTTTATTGTAATCGTAGGACATAGATAGCTGTATGACGGGTTTAGAGATGCTTAAAATGTATAGTTCTGTCATTTAAATGCGTTTTGTTTTTCTTGTTGCAGAGAGAAGACGTGTTGGATCTGTTCAGAGACACAGGCTTTGTTCGTGGTGATACACTGCCATCTACTGGGTCACCACACTATTGCACGTACATCTTACTATCAGTTAAGTTAAGGCTTTTTCTTTTATTTTTTTATTAGAGAGCATTTTTCTTTTAAAATGATGCATGGAAAATAATACTTTTGAACTTGAAATTATGAATCACACAGATTTAAGTTGTGTTTTTACAGCCTATGACTTTATTTCCTTATTGGCCGTTAGGCAGTTGAAACTTTAATGCTGCATAAACTGCTGTGAGAATTGGTGCAAAAAATCCATAAGCAATTGGGTATAAGTTCTATTGATAGAAAATTTAAATACTAAAAATCAATTACTTTCCTGCTCTGTCTGAGTTAGATTGTCCTCAACATAATCTGTGTATATCTATATATCTATCTATATATCATACATTTTCTATCACAGAAAATGTTTGAATGTGAATTATTGCATTATGTTATTGACAATTATTTTATTTATTTTCAATCTTTATAAACCAATTTAAAAAATATTCAAGCAATTAAAATCAAATTCATTAAGCAAAAGGAAACATCTGTAAATTGCAAGCAAAGACATGCTCTCAGTGTAATCGCATTGTTTCACAACGTTTAGTCATTAACATACTTTTTTTTTCATAATGTTGATCATTTTATAGCTTTCGCGAAGTTCTTTATCATTCCTGTTATTATCACTCAAAATTACAGTGACATCAGGTCATTTCTGTAACCCATTTTTGAACGCATAAATCATTTTTTATTCACACTTATTTAATTAATATTAACAAGTCATTTACAGTTTAATTTCAATATGTACATCATGTGACTCTGTATAACTAGCATGAACCTGTAATTAGCAAAATGTCATCCACGTTACCAAACTGACCATTTTTAATAGAATATACAAAAAATGATACGTTTGAGACAGACATTAACACTTTTTATCTATTTCAACAGTTTCAAAGGTAGTTTTTTCTTTTTAGACAAAATGATCATCCAAAAGTAATTTTCAATCTGAGGAGCTGGTCTGATCTATCTAATCTAATCTAGACTTTTATACCGCTGAGTTGAATTAGCCCTGCCCTCAGAGGAATTTTAACCTGCCTTTTAATGTTCGCTTATTTCATGAACATGAAACATGAACATCAATCCAATTCCAATAACTTTATTTTAAAATTTTGTGGAATGACCATGCCCATACAAAAGTATACATTTTCATCTTTTAACAGTTCTGTAAGTTTGATCACTAACTAAGGAAGGGCTTTACTTTTACTGTGACCAAATCGTTCAAACCCTGTACCATATTCACCAGTCTTACAAACTGAATGAATCCTCACTCTCAATCCTCACTCAAAGCTCTATTGAACAACACATTATATCTAGAACGATGTCCCTTTTGCACATCCTTCAGTCCTATTCACGCCCTGCAGTCTTGTTCGAGCTCGTTCCTTCCTGACAGCCTCCTTGTTCCTGCTCATGTCCCGCTTTAGTGCTGAGCCCGGGTTCTGTGTTTGGATGCACCGGGCCCTTCAGCGATGGCTTTACTGTGGCTGCACAAAGCCCCAGCTGCTCCTCCTCCTCCTCCTCCTCGTCCTGCGTCCGCTCTCAGTCCGACCCGGCCCTCGTCTCATGTGGATACAAGCTCCGGCTCTACAGGACGTCCAGTCACTTTACACGGCTGCCAGATGGATGATGTCATGCTCAAACGGGCTGTGGACGTTTAAAGGAGACATCTATTCAGGCGTTTGGAATATCTTTGAATTGGTGTTTCAGGAATAAAAGATGTAGTGTGCAAAATCAAAACTTAAAGGTGTTTCCTCATCATTAGTTTGCTCAAAGTTATATTTTGATTGGATCCGGTATTGTCCTGGAACTGAAGCTAAAGTGCTCAGAAAATTCCTGTTTTCACCTACCCCCTATCCCCGCCCACATCCCTGTACTTGGATGTGATTGTTTGAAAAATTAAGACTGTCACTTTTCAAAAATAAAAATCAGCTGCTCGTTACAGTTAAACGTCACTACGAAGAGGCGGGGCTTATTAGTTCTGTACTTTTGACCAGAAAGTTAATTAACCTGTTTCTATTACTAAACCGTTTTTGATCAATAATTGCTGTTTGCAGTGTTTTAGTCCTTAAATGTTCTCCACCCGGAGAACCTCAAACAGCTTCACGTCTTTCTTTTCGTCCTGTGACTTTTACATTTTGAAACTCTTTTAAAATGAACTTGTAAAGCAGAAACTTGACCAAATATATGTGGCATATATTTTAAGACTTGCTTACAACAAATTTGAAACTAAATGTTAAGATTTGATCAAGTTTAAAACTTTTAAAGCCTTTTGGTTCAATCCTTCTGTAAATTCCATCAAAATCTTGTACTTAAAAAGATTCACTTTTCAATTACCTCCTTAACCCCTGACCATGAGGGCCTAGAATGCCATTGTCTTTGTTATAAAAAGGTTGTTTTGCATATGCGTTTGTAGAGGTCGAAACTACAGCGTTAGCAGTTTTTAATACTTTAATTTATTTAACTGAGCATCAGTTACAAAAAAAACCTAGAAAACACACACATATATATATGATTGCAGAAAAAGGGAACACTATGGAGTCAATATACAACAAAATAATTTGTTGTTTTCTAAGTGAAGTATTTCTGATTTGCTTCATGCGACTATTCAAATTGCGATTTTGATTCGATTGCAAATAATCTTGCAGCCTTATTTTGCAGAATTAGAATATCGCAGTGATTCTCAAACTGTGGTACGTGGGCAAACTACTTCTGGTGGTACGTGGATTACTCTTCAGTTATAAATGTTTACTTCATTTAGGGTACATTTTATTCACATTTTTTGCTCTTGTTTTTGTATGTTTCTGGTTAAAACGGCTGTGGCGATGGTGTATTCCAACTTAATACTTACTTTATCCCTAATTTAGTGCTGAAATAGTCCAGTTATAGACCCAGTTTAGATCTGGTGGTACTCAGAAAGCCAAATATTTTCTTTAGTGGCACTTGGGGTAAAAAGTTTAAGAACCACTGGAAAATCATCGAGTGTATCGTCTATAACTAAAAGTATAAAAAACTAGTGTAACAAGAGTGTTAAGGGATATTTCTGTACTTTTGTGGTTACTTTTATCACCCGTTCACGTTTTGTGCGATAATTGAGCCTCAACTAAGACATTTACAGAGATTTTAACACATTCTTGAGATTACATTGTCTGAATATCTATCAAGATATTCATTTGTCAATATCACCCACCCCTAGTCGCGATTAATCAACAGAACATTCCAACTCCGCAGTAAAGCTGTAGAAGAACAACAGAGACAGGAGAACCAATCGACCCATAGTCTTTTTTTATTGCCATTGTGCATGAACTGTTGACACTGCAGGTTACACAGGGGGTTTCCAATGTGGTGAGCAGAATAAATGAACAACTTCCAACTGGTCATCCTTGGTGCTGGTTTGGTGTAGAGTGATGGCTTTAGCAACAACAAACAAACCCGTGCTAACTCCCCTACAGCTAGCTTTGCCCATCCTAAACTACCTTCCACCGTTTTCTGGAAAAAAAAACAAACAACTGGAATGCAAGATGAGACAACGACACCTTAATTATTGCACACATCTACCAATGCTGAGTATAGTTTTGTAGAACATTGGGGGGGGGAGTAAAAGCTCTCAGTAGGTAGGTAGGTAAGGTGCTGGAAAGTCTTTTGAATTAAGAAACCACGGCGTTACCTCTTTTAGAAAGCCACGTATATACAAAACATGAGTGGAGCGCGGGAGAACGGAATCGTAAATGCTGATTATGCTGTAAATATGAAAGCTCATTTACAGAGGGCTGTGGACGTGTATTCGAGGCTTGGGTAATGCAGGGTGTTTTGCACAAAGTATGAAATAATGTTAAAGGACACGTATTATGCTTTACTTGTACCAGTTTTGGCCGTCAGACATGCTCTTGAGAAACTTTACTTTGGCATCTCATGATTTAGAGCGGTCTACATTAGATCATATCAGCCAGGAATTGAGTGAAGGCTCCATCGACTGGCTGCAAAGGGAATTACAAACAAACCTAGCTTGCCCCGACATGCTAACATAAGCACTCAGTTGTAATAACGGCAGAAATGCTCCGAACGAGTCTGGTGATGATTTATGGACTTAAAACGCAGCACAAAAGATCTCTGAGCCCTATGACATCTCAAAACTGGGACTATTGAACTGAGTATTTTCTGAGGCTCTGGGGGGAGAGGACCTCATAAACAGGATTCGTCAACGAAGCGTGAATGAAGCTAAATACAATACGGTGTGCGCTTAAAGACGGAACAATGTTAGAACATGGTCAAAAGCTCAAAAAAAGTCAATCTCGCGTAATACGTGTCCTTAAAGAGATGTTTTTTAGGTTCCGTGGGGGAATCCAAGAGCCTAGTGCAGTAATTGCAAGAGTTTCAGGCCACATCAAGTGCTATAGCTTAAAGAAGTTACATTGGTGAAGCAAAAGGGAGGCTCAAGGATATCTTGGAGTGACTCGGTTAAACGGTGGATGAATCTATTGGAATGCTTTCAATGGAGTTTGACAGGAATTTTCAACAGTCTAAAGTCTGGAGATCGCCTGGACGCAGAAGGGACAAGATTTGCAGAATAAGCGATGTGATACGACTTTTTTATTATCTGATTATCTTCCGGTTGGTGGGTGGTCGCTCAACCCACTGTGCCACATTGTTACCCCAGCTAACAAAATAAGGGGTTTAAAGAAGGTTGTGAAGTATCAGCTATACTCCAGGTTTTTTTTTTTTTTAAATCAACCAAAAAGTATCAAAACAAATAAGCGTATATACAATTGCTTTTTAAAAATATGTATGGAGTGTTAGTGAATGTATTTAAAATGATCTGATTAAATGGATAAAAAAAAAAAAATCTTGAATCTTGTCCTTTCTGACGCAGGCTTGACTCCAGTGTTTGGTTCTGATTGGTTTAGAATATAATGTAGACTCATCCACTTCTGGTCCTCTGTTCACTGATCTGATCCCCCAAACAACTCACTTAACCGTTTATATATCGCCACCATACATAGATCCATAGGGCTGCACAATATATTGGACGGTACGGGTCACTTATGACAGAAGAGACGCTGTCGGACCGTCCCGATCCCCGAATCAGCCGAAACGCGCCTATGGTGTTCAGAATGCGTGAGATAACTTTGCATCGCTGGAAACTGTTAAAGCTAAACCGGTTGTTTTTCATGTTTTTAAGACTTTTTTTAAAAAATCAGCCCCTTTAAAGGTGCTGTACCTGATTTTTACTGTTTGAAAATGTGAAAAACAGAACTAGTCCATGTTCCCGATTTTTTTGCATGTAATAAAGTAAACGTTCCAGCACAGATATATTGTAAAAAAACAAACAAACATCTATTTGATCGAAAAAGAGACACATAATGCATTGTATCCATTAAAGGGCCTGTATTTTATAATATTATACACGCACTTTGTTAGGAAAGAACTAGTGCAGAAGCGTTTGCCAGGGTCACCTCTTTTCAGGCATATCGTACACTATGAATCATGGGGAAAAAAACTGCCTGACACTATCCCAGACTGTGATTCTCTGTCATGGTGCAGTTTCAAAAGTGCTAAAAGCTAATTGTAGGGAGAGTTAGAGGAACTATATGGAAACAACTGCATAATACTATTCCAGAGAGTAGTTTCTGAGTCATGGTGCAATATTGAGTGAAAGGAAGGACTATGTAGGCGGCTAACGGTCCAAACAAAAGATGTTCCTGTCTCACGGTTCAAAATAAGGTACAGGCCCTTTAAGTTTAGATTTTTGTCAATTTATTTCTTAAATGTATGTTAAACTATTGAACAAAATCGTTGCTAATATTGTGCAGCCCTACTACACAGCCTTCTCATCACAGTGCATTTGGTCCACACATTTCCTTCTATAATCCACACCTCACCTCGATGGGACGACGTTTAGCCTGGAATGGGGAATGAAAAACAAAGGTGACTTGTTTTTCGTATTTAAGATCTCGTAATGGACACTCATCCTAAATTACCTGAGTATATCGACTCTGATTGAAATACCTGAAGCAAGGGCAGACGCAAACACTGGGCAACCACACACCGCCATTTTGTTTTTGTTTTGTTTTGTCCAAATGTGGTTGCCTGTTCGAGACAGGGTTTGAACAGTGGCCATGAAGAGACAGTCGCAACAACAAACCATGAAGCTTTTAAAACAAAACTCAAAGTCATAAGCACGACTGAAAATATAATAAAAACAAATGAATCACAAAATTTAAATTGGTAAAATACAAAGCAAGCGGTAAAACTAAAATTTGTACAAAATTATATGTATACAAAAAAAGAATAAACTATTTACAGTGCATATTTTTTAGGTTTTGCCTGTTTTGTTTTTTTTATTTTTAATTTAAGTTTTTTTTAAATTGCACATATTATGCATCATTTGTGTTGTTATTGGCCTTTGAACATGCTGTTGAGTAATTTTGTCAGCTCCATCTTCTGGCTGCAGAGGGCATTACATAAGGATATGAACAAACCTAGCTTGCCGTTGACATGCTAATGCAGGCGCGCGATTTGAGGCAGAAATGCTGAGAACGAGTCGGCGATGATTTATGGACTTAAAAACAGCACAAAAGATCTGGGTGCTTTACCTATGACATCACAAAAAGGGGAAATTTGGAACAGTGTTTTCTGGAGTGTTTTCTGAGGATCAGGAGGAGAGGACTTACTAAATAGGGTTGATTAAAAAAGCGTGAATGAAGCTAAATACAACTCCAGGCATGTTTTTGATGAGGGAAAAGCTCAAAAACTTTAATTTTGCATAATATGTGCCCTTTAATTTCCTTACAATGCTTACAATTTTCTTTTTTCCCACAATCCCCACAAAAACTCTTTTTCTGTTGTACTTCTTTGCGTTTCTTTTTTTTTTTCTTTTTTTTTTTTTTGATTTTTGTGTGTGCGTTTCCCTATTTGTTTCAATGTTGTTGTGACTTGCCCTTCTAGGCCACCGTACTTTGAACATGTGACCTGGATAGGGTAAACATAATCCTGAAAAGTACAGCCTGTAACACAGCAATACACAGTTTAGGAGTTTTTTTGTTTTTTTCAAACAAGCATTTTCTTTCTTTTCATAGATATATATATACGCGTGTCTATATATATGTTTAAAGAGCTTATTCATACTGTGAATGTTGAAACAGAACACAACACATAATTTAATCTCAGAAATATACTACCGGTTTAAAACGCATGCCCCCTCCTGCCTGTCCGTATAGTGCTCCATTGCGCCTCTAGTGGTCCTCCCTGGTCAGGACGGCGAGGTGGCCAGTCTGTTGTGGTGAGTGTGGTTAACTGGGACAGAGTTGCTACGTCATGCAGAGATCGCGGGGGTTTTGTCGGGGTCCGAAACAGAGAGAGAAAGAGGGATAGAGCGCCCCCTAGTTGCAGTCAGTCAGTATGGGGGGTTTTGGTTTTGTGGCCTAGCTGATGGCGGCTTCGTCTGTGTCTGTCTGGGGAGCGTCAGTCTCTGTGGGGCCCGTCTCCTCGGGGGGGTCGTCCGTGCTGGTGCTGGTGGACACCTGTGTGCGGGGCCCGTGCAGAGCTGCCGCGGCCCCCGCCTCTCGGTCCTCGGCGGTGGGGGGCAGGGGCAGCGAGCCGGGCAGTTTGACGGGGCAGAAGGCTGAGCCGGTGGGGATGAAGTTGACCTTGTTCTTGTCGGGGCAGGAGAAGAGGGGCACGGAGGCGGACGCAGACTGCCTGGAGCTGGACACAGCAAGGAGAGAGGATTACAGGAGACACGTGTGAATGAGAGCTTCAACCTGAGAATACACTTTACATTATGAAAAATGTATAGATAGAAGGCCAACGCACACCAGGGCGCTTTGCTGCAAATTATGCTTTTCCATGAATTAACTTGCTGAATTGGGACGCGCCGCTGCGGCTGAAAACACATGCTTTTTGCACTTCTCCGGTGAGAACAGACAGATCTCTGCTCTGTGACCGACAGAAGCGCCGCTGAAAACTTAAAGGGGAAGGATGAGAGCTGCAGCAGCCACAGAGAGAGCATCTGCTCCTCTCTGGCTTTTCTCCTGCACAGTTGTAATAATTAAGAACAATTTTCTGTAAAAGTTCCTGAAATTTTACCTGCTTCAGCAAACTCAGGTCTGTGATTTGGATTATTTTTAGTCTCTATAACCATTTTATGTCCAAATTGATAGTCATTATTAATTCGCTAGCAACCAAACTCCAATCAAATTTTGCCCCTTACAACTAAAACGTAAGAAACGCAAAACAAACTCAAGTATAGACAAGACCCTGGGAGTATAATCCTGTTGTTGGGTCAACCTAGGACCGAGCAGAACGGAAAGTTTGGGTGCTTTTGGTGCTAAGTTTAGCTCAAGGGTGCTGTGTCACCATGATTCAATAACAAGAGCCTCCTCCTCCGTGTCGCTCCTCACCAAGAGGACCATTATAACCAGGATACTGTGTTTACATGGACACACACAAAAGCAGGATTCTTAAAAAACCTGATCATAACCTGGATATCCAAGCGCACTCAATGTGTATTCAACTGTATGAGCACAGTCCCCCTTACATTTGAACAGAATGAACATTAAAAATATGAAATCTAGCAACGTATATGTTTTATCAATATTCTATTTACAATAATAAATGATCCATATAAAATTAAACAAATTTGAAACCCACGAATTTGACCCACTAAAGCTTGAATTTAAGTGAGGGTCCCAGTCCTTACGTTGGGGATCACTGTGCTAATTCTACGTGCACAATAAAAGAAATCTGAAACAGTTTGAAGAACGCACCTCTCCTCAAAGGCTTTGACCTTCTCGCAGCCCTCCGGAGGCTCCCTCTTGAACATGTAGCTGTTGTTGGGTTTGGGTGAGGACGCAAACTTGGGCAGAGGTGAACTGCTTCCACTGTCTGTCACACACAAGGTAAAAAACAGACACAGGGCTGTGAGACGTATGCTTTAAAACAGTGTCAAGGAAGATAAATGTGCCGTTCAGATTTGGTGTTAACCAGGTTTCAAAGAGATTCTGTTAGAGAGTGAGACGTAGATAAAAAAAAAAATAATAATACTAGCCCGACAAATTAGCAAGGGCTGCACGATATTGGATAGTAAAATACAATTAAATACAGCAATATCGATATTACTGTGATAATTTATTTAACACAATTTTGGACACAATTATTTACATATTGCAGATGCCTTAAAGGTCCCATATTCTGCTATTTTGCCCTTTACACAGTCTATTCTAAGGGCTTTGTTGATACATTTTTGCGTTGTGCGATATCCATAACATAACAGTTTCCAAAAAACACCCATTTCTTGGACTGGCATCCTTGCAAAAGCAAACGGCTCACTCTGAGATCTGACCCCCCCGAACAGAGAGCAGGCTGCCTCCCCCGCCCAACCCGCGAGCCTCCCCCGCCCAACCCACGACGAAGCCTAGAGCGGAGATGTTGTGCATGCGCCGTGTGCTCCGGTAAACAGCGATACACAAACACGGGAATAAACCTTTTATCCGTCCTGACGGTGCGTCGTGCTGAGTCCTACGTCCTGGATCTGACCTGGAGTTTGACGTGCTCCAGTACCTCGACGACGGACGTTGCCGTTTGGTAAATAACAAGCTAACTCTTCTATCTCTCATATCCATCGTGTAATTACTGTGTAGCATTAGCGTTAGCTGTTTTTATTCTTGCGGCTGCGCGCTTCCCGGAGGCGTGGCTTAAACACCGCGTCATCCATGGGAAGCGCGTCATCTTAGTGAGGAGCCCCCGTCTGCCTGCTCAGCCGAGGGGGACGGAAAAGACAGTTCTCTAGCGAAAACATGCGGGAATCAATCAAAAAAACACTTTGGGCACAACATACAAGGCCCAAATAGCACTGTAGGAAGGTTAAAACCTCTGAAAAGTCGATTTTGCATGTTATGGGACCTTTAATTTACTTGTCAAACTGTGTCAAAAACCTAAAAAAAAACCAAAAAAAAAAAAAAAACCTTAACATAGACAAAACCAAGACTAATCTGGGCTAATTCAGGCCTTAATATGGAAAAAAAAAAACATCCATAAAGTGAGCGTTATTTAAACAATGCATTTCTGTAAGAGGGAGGAACATGATGTTACTGTTATATTTAGTTTGTTGTTTAAAACGATTATGGATCCTTCCAGGAGTGATTTGTTCAGAAGAGTTGCACACTGGTAATTATGTAAACATTCTATCACGTTCATTTCATTAAAGCAAGTAAATACTGGTTTGTAGACTGTGCAGACACAAATGGTTATTGTTTGTATGTTCATTACATTTGCCGACGATGGGCCTCTCACGATAATTACTATGCTGACTTATCGTTCAGTAAATGAGAGACGGAGCAATAATTTTTGGGGGTCACTATTTATCATGAGTACTTTTTCTTTGTACTAATGGGAAACTACTATTTTTCTGAAATATGGTAAGATTTGAGCTTTAGACAGTTGAATAAATAACTTGATAACTCATTAAAGATACAAGCTAACTACTAAAGTGTTTCATTCTGCCATTTACTCATGTTTTTAAAAAAATAATGCACATTTTGGGGTATAATTACTGTGGAACTGGCAGAGTAAAGGTTGTTAGAAGGTATGCTAGGTCCGGTGCTAATCGCTAACGGTAACACTCTACACAAAACCCTTCTACATGTGCTAATGTTTTCTAATGCGGCTCTGGTGTTACTCACGTGTGGTCCAGTGCTAGTCAGCTATGTTTGGAGGCTAGCGCTGACTGCATTAGTGCTTACTTGTGGAATAGTACCAGCTAAGCAAATGGAATGCAGGAGTTTTGTCTACAAACACTGGAAACGTCTTTTGCGTTAGCCAATATTGCGATATCAATACTTTTGCAAAATACTGTGCAGCCCTAATGTCATTTGAATTTCTATCACTCCATAAAGAAAGCATCTATATTCAGAGTTTCCTGGCTGTAGTGTACCTTTATCTCGGTCGTAGAGCAGTTCGTCTGTGGAGTAGGGGCTGCCTCCGTGTGAGCCGGGGGGGCAGGCGGGCGAGGGGCAGGGCGACAGGCTGGAGCAGCTGCTGGAGCGTCCCGGGGCCGAGGGCGTCTGGGTGTCCACGCTGCGACTGCTACTGCTGCGCTGCTGAGGAGGGAAGGGGGCGCGCCGGCCATCCGGGACCTCCAGGGACTGAGGAGCACATTTCACTCTCAAGCATTTCATTTGGCTCAAGTCTTTGTTCGATTCCTTGACTATTTTGTCCATTTGTACCTCGGCGCCCCCACTGTTAAAGAGCTCCTGCAGTTACCATCACGCAATCCCAGCATGCACCACTGAACCCCACACAGGAGGCAGGAGAAGTGGCAGAGTATTCACATAGAAACGAACTGCGTCTGCTGCAGTTGTAAAACTTTATTGTAGTTTCAGAGATTGTGGATTATTTTTGCGCACCAGGGGTTGTACAAATGATCGAAGGCAGAGGAAAGACGGCGCATTTTACTGGATTTTACATTTACTACATTTTAATGGATTCACAAGCGAAAAGTGGATTTCTTCAACTAAACGGACGGCAATGAGTCAAGCCTCACATTAATTAAGCTTTAATGTATTTTTGCATTGATTTGAATTTTTTCATCTCATTAATAATTCATTTATTAAGGTTATGTATTAGCAACTCTATTAGGTGAGAGAGAGTAGAGAGAGTTGTTTTTTGCAGGATAATGGCTATAGGAAAAAAAACAGGGCACTGGGTCCAGAGTCCCTCAAATCCTACTGGACTAGTGGAGCTGCAAAGCGATCTATAGCATGAGCATGTCTATTGATAATGTGTGTCTGTGGTCCTTTAATCGTTTAGTTGATTAATCAGTCAGTGGTGCCTTAGTCGACCAAGATTCGACTAAACTTTTTATAAGATTAAAATGATATATTTTGCAAAAACGAGAAGCTATGGAGTGAGTTAGCTGTTTAACTAATAAATAAGTTAGACAAATGGAGCGTAACTTGTAAATACTTTACAGTTTATTTGTATTTTTAGTTGTTTTAGCATGAACTCCTGTGCAGTTGTGGTCTTTTAAGTGCAGTTTTGAGATTTTTTTTCCACATGTCCTTTTAGTCGACTAATCAATCAATGGAGCAGGTCTTTAGTCGACTACAGCCCTAGTCTATACCCAACCTGTGACAGTTCTGAAGGTCCACATACATGTCTTTAATGCGTCCTGCAGTTTTCAAGGACAATGAAGTATAAGGGTTGTGTACACCTCACTGTGATACTTCCATTCATAACAATTTTTAAAAAGGAAGAAACACTGTATTCTTGTTCAACATTGTTTTTTAAATTTAAAACGGTACAATGTAAGTGTAAATCTGGATTGGAAACAAAAGTAAACCAAAACCACAATCCCAAAACCAGTGTATGTGTCAGGACCTTGAGCTCCTCCTTGTCACCGTTGTCCCGGATGAAGACCTTCTCCAGCTCGTGGTTGATGCCCTCCATGCTGCTGGGGACCCTGGAGATCGAGGGCTTTGGCACCGTGATGTTGGACAGCGGCATCTGGGCCGACTTCGACATGGAAGCCTGCTGCTGTCGGGACAAACGGCACATCCTTACAATTCACTGCATATTTCACTTTCTGACTGTTTTTAATCAAATGAAATGAATCACGTGATGGACATAAGCAAGGGCTGTCTCAGAGTGTTAAAGCGCCGATCACAGACTGGACGACACGTTTAACTAAGATAAATATATTTCAAATTTTGCTAAAACACCAATTTATTTAATTTATCTTTATCTAGTTGAAATAATGTTTAAAGGGTCAAAAAAGTGGTTTCTTTTTTGTAAATTATGCATAACCTTTGTCTCCCTAGTGTGATGTCATCAGTTGGTTTACTTGTAATTTTCAACAGATTTTAATTTTTTCTCCACAAGTTTTGGTCTAAAACTATAATTTATATTTAGGTATTAACACACAAAATGAAATACAAATGAGAAAATAATAAAAACCTGTCACACAGACTTTAATGTATGATTATTAAAAACTTGTCAACTTTCTAAATTAAAAAAGAAAAGTGTTCAAAAGTACACTGTACGTGTTTAGGTGGAGGGTTCAGAACCTTCTTTTCTCCACAGAGATGTTATTATTTTGTCTGGAACATTCAATAGAACAGCATACAGCATAGGACTTAATGTAAGGTGACTTTATTTGACTCTTTATACTGGGGAAAACACACTGAAAATGTATTATGCAAAATTCAGCAACTGCAATTTAGAATTAAAAAAAAAAATTCAATATTTTTTTCAGGGTAAAAAGAAAAAAAATCAATCAGGATTTAGAAATTCACAAGCATTTGAAATTCAAAATCTGATTAAAGAAATTATCCTCCATAATTACAGTCCAATTATTTTATGTTGAAAATCGTCTTTCATTTAAAGGAAGCATACTTTAATTATGATTGTGGAATCAAAATTTCTCAAAATCAAGCCTTTTTCCTAAAATCAGAATTCGTTAGTAACTATGCTCAAATTTCAAATTTTGTCGACTAATCATTTTACTGGGATTGGTAAAGCGGATTCCACATTGCACTTAGTAGACTAATCCCAGCAGAGGTCAAGCCTTCAATCAATCAAAAGTTACAGCCCTAGAAAATAATCTTACAAATTCTGATAAAATTCAAGATCATTCTAAAACCATTCAAGAAAAGTCACATTTTGTTTTTACTGTTGATGCAAGCTTAAAAGAGTATTCCGTTATGATATTAGTTTCAGATTTTAGATACTTTCCACACTAGTAAACATAACTTTCCACTATTCTTGGGTAATAACAGGTACATTAACACAGCCTGAAGGTACAAGTGGTGCTGTACCTGCGGATGTCCCTCCAGAGCAGACGCTGTGTGGCTGGGGTACAAGCTGCTGTAAATCTGGGGGGTGGGGGGGTGGTACTGGTGGGGGGACAGGTGGTCTTTGTCTTTACCGGGTCGACCGCCCTGTTTGCTGCGCTGGAGCTGGTGCCGGAGCTTGGCTATCTGCGGACACAAGGCAGAGAAGAGAAAAGGTTCAAGTTATGTCTCCATACGCCACGTCATTTTAGTTTTACTTTAATTGTTGTGAGAAGGAACATTGCACTTTTACGAGTCAGGATTGATGACACCGAGTAAAAAGAGCACAGGTTCTCTTGGTGTTGGTAGTCGCAGGAGATTTTTATTGGGGTGCATGAAGATGTCAAGTAAATGAGCGTTTGGATGCCGCTCCTGTCGGTACAGAGCAGAGAAGGCTGTCTGCTGCCAAAAACAGTCCAGTTCCTCCACATAAAGATAAAACGACTTATTCTCAAAACTGTACATGTCTTTGAGGCGAGCTGCAGGTCCATGTATGCGACTTTAAAGCTGGGGTACCCAACTTTTTTTTGTAAATGAGAAACTTTTTTTGTTTTCCCCCAAAGAGAATCATGTAAAAGCAACACTTTGTGACAAAAATGAAACCACTGTACACTGATTGAATCTAATAATAAAGTATTGTATGTCTTGTCAACTCGGGAAAAACAGCAGAAAGCAACGCTCTGATTGGCTGTGCTTAGGGCGGTCGGCGCGAGTTTCACTTATCCACCTGAAAATGTTGTTCTAATGCTAATATGGCTGCTAGAGGGTTAAATAATTAATACTGGTGGACATTAATAACGTGCCCAAGGGTTTGTGAGAGCTTGGAACAAGTTAGACACATTTAAATGCATATTTCTGGTTTTGTTTTGTGAAAATGAGGCACTCAGCTTTCACTTTTTTTTTCTTGTGTTAACATGGAATTTGTAACGATTTGATTTATTTTACATTTATCTTTGAACATTTCAGGTGATTATATTGTGGCGTCAAATTTATATTATTTAAAACAACAAATACTAAAATTTTAACCTGAAGAAAAATATTGTACATGCATTTTTTGTACATACTTTTTTGCATGTGAAGTCCCAGTTTATTAATTAATGACGTATTCAACAGAATCAGATTAAAAACACGTTGCATCCAGATCGCAGGTTGTGCCAGCAGGTGTCACTGTTTCATTTACAGTGTCACATAGATTGACCTGACACAATTGCCATGTATTTCACCTATACATCTAAAAAATACCATGACAAAGTTCATTGCAAAAATCTGGAACATGGCTCTCAACCTTCTCTGTAGATTTTTTGTTTTGTTAAATCGCCACAGTCAAACCATTGTAACTGCAATCTGAATGGGCACAAAGACTGCAATTATGTCTCCTGCCAATAAACAACAAATCCAGTCATGCGGTCTTCTCATGTATAAAAGCTGTTTAGTGTAGTTTAGACCTCTACAAACATGTTCTGAAATGCATGGATTCTTCTGTTTGATTAGCTGTTTCTATGACAAACATTGACATAAAAAGATAAAGCTGTATATTGGAAATGCAACAGTAATAAGGAGAAAAAGATGTACGTAATTGCTAGTACTTCCTGTTGACATACATCTATACCGGTTTTGGCATTGCTCAACTTGCAGTGGTTAAGATCGTAAATAAAGCGGACACCTTTTGGATTGGAATGATGAGGCTGCGTTTAAAGATGCAACAGCAGCGGTGTAAGGAGTACCTGAGTCCTGCCTAACAGCGAGGTGGAAGTCTCTGCACGTCCGCCTTATACACCCGCGAGCTCTGTGTCACGAGTCTACATACAAATCAGACCGTATGCCATAAAGGTTTGCACATTCTTGACGGCGCGGATCATGGAAAGGGCCTGACCTACACTGTATATCGGCTGGAGGATATGGCCGATATTCCACCTGAGCTTAGACTCTCTACAATACAGCCATTTAATGTAATTTACACACAGATTAAAGACTCTGTTCTCGATTTGTATTGTTGTGAAATGTGAAAAACAGAACTAGTTCATGTTAATGCAGAACTAAGTAACTTCAGCGACAGAGCTCCCCCTTCAGGTCTCTTGTGGATGTATACTCCCAGTAAAATGACGGCAAAAGCTTTTTTTCCCTTTTTTTCTCTTCCTTTTTTATTGAAATAAGGAAGTTTAATCACAAATAAAAAATAAAAAAAACATTTAATGTTGCCAAATACCAAATATAAAAAGAGAGAGCCAGGGTTTCTCAGGAGAGTTTTTCAGAGAGAGTCTTCGAGTCAGCATTAGGAAAGTTGCAAGGCTGGTTTTCCACTCAGAGACAGCAGGGGGAGATGGCGGGGGCTTCAAACGGCCGATAATACATTTACAACCACCACACGGGCTTACAAAGATGTTTAATAAGGTGAAAATGTTACTTAGTTCTACTTTAAAGTCTTTACAGCTGTCACATGTATCGCTCACTTACCCAGTGCAGTCCCAGCATCCTAAATATTCACCGCAATGATTCATATACACTTTTCACGAGTCTCTGAGCCCAGAGTGTCACATACCGTCACAGGTTAAGCTAACAAACATTAGCATGTGGTCTCATTTACACCCGAATAGATGCTGTTAGCAACAATTTTACTTTATTACATGCAAAAAATCAGGAACGTGGACTAATTCCGTTTTTCCCGTTTCACAACAGTAAAAATCAGGTACAGGCCCTTTAATGGTATAACAGATACAGTCAACATCGCGTCACATTGGGGGGCGTGGTCTGTCGTGGGGTAAACTTTCTGTTGATTCAATAGAAAGCATATCCTTTTACCTCTTTTAATACATTTCCTGGCAAATTGTGTGTATTTTATACACAACAAATTCTGGTCAAGTCACAATAGAGGAAGATGTTGATATAGTGTTACTCCAAAAAAGTAAAGGGATTGTTTTGTAGATGTTAAAAATACAGGTGGTGCTAGCATCGCGTTAACATTCTTGCATAAACAACTACAAGAGTCGAGTTTAGGAATTATATTGTAGCAAATACAGACACAAAGGGAGGAGAAGAATGAAGTGGTTCAACATCCAATTTTTTTTGAAATATCCAAGAATGCTAATGTTAGTTGTGGGATAAATGCCACAATGACGCTAGAGCCGTATTATTGTTGTATTTTAACATCTACAGAGCAATCAGTTTATTTTTCTGAGGTAATGCCATGTCAACAACGTTATTAGTCTGTTACGATTCAGTAGTGACTCGACTTGAATTAGTTGTGCACAAATGGGAAATATGTGTATTTCGGGGAAAAAATGTAGTTTCCTTTTGAATCAATGGAGAGTTTCCTCCACAGCAGACCATGATGTAAAGTGTTGCAGTGTTTTCACACTTTGGGTCTGTATTTAGCATGATATATTTACTAACGACAACATTTGATCTTGTAGTTGTTGAAATCCCCCAGAAAGGTTCATAAGTTCACACGACTCTGACTATCTCAAGAATAAGTTAACTTCAGCACAGACCACAAGTGTCAGAGTAGATTTTCACATTCCTGTTTTCACCACATGAAAAATGAAGACTCTGAGTGACACATTTTGGGTTCTAAAATGTCATGTAGCAACTAGAAAAAAAAAAGTAAAACTTGTAAATGACATCCTGTTGCACTTATTATGGTAAATGTCACTATGAAGAGGCAGGAGCATCAGTTTTGAACAGGAAGTCAATGCATCTGTTTCAATTATAAAGCAGTTTTAGATCAATACCAATATTGTTTACAATGGTTTACAATGAACAAAATGATATAGGGCAACAGCTAATGATTATTTTGGTAATCAATTGGTCTAGCGATTATTCTTTTGATTTATCGATTAGGACGAGAAGTGCCCGTGAATATATGAGTTTTACTAAATTTGACCCAGATTAAATTAAGGTGACGCCATTTTGGGACATGATGTAGTATATTTACAGACAAAGTAGGTGTTTGACTTTGGGTTTCACTTGTATATTCGGTGGTCGGTGGTTGTGGGTTTTTGGCCTTGCGTCTGAGCAGCACTGTCACGTCATAAATGCAATAACGACTGAAATACAGACAATGACCCAGCTGCTTATTTTTTGTCATATATTGTATGGATCTTGTTGGTTGTTTTCGGCTGCTTTTCAAAGGCTTGGTCATTTATTGCTCTCTGAAAATCTAGCATAAGATCAAAAATGCTAAATGATCATGTTTTCTTTGTCATTTTCATGTAATTTCAATGGAAGCCCATTTCCGCCAATAAACAAAAAATAAAAGCCCCACAGGAAGTCATAATTTCGAGTTTTAAAGTCATAATTATGACTTTAAAAGTCTATAATAATGACTTTAAAGTCATAATTATGACTTTAAAAGTCGAAAATATTACTTTTAAAGTCATTATTATAGACTTCCATAAATAAAATGAAAGGGCTTCCATAAATTCCTGATCTCTCTGATAAAATCCCTTCTTTGCGCACATGGCATGTTTGAAGTCTATAAAGTCCAGATAATGATTATTCAATTACTAAATTAGTAGACAATTATCTCAATAATCGATTAGTTGTGATTAATCGATTAACTTGTTCCAGCCTTAAATTATGATCTACTTATGTAATAGTTCAACACCAAATACCTGAAAAAAGTAAATATACATGTAATTATCAGAAAAATAACAATTAAATTTTAATGCATATTTATTTTGGAACTGGAGGAGAGATTTTCCCAAACAAATCCATCACTCTCTTGTGAAATCTGAATCCTGCCAAAATCCAAGCCCCAAAGTTTATCCATCGGGTAAACTATTTGTCGCACCCAATCCTTACTCTGTTTAAGCCTGACCATTTGGCTGGAGGATGACTTTTAATAAAAATCAGAATTTATTGCCTCCTCTCGTGCCCAGACAGAGTTGGAGGTTGTCTTTATAGCGCGTAGGAATGTGTAGGATTTGCGTTGCCCACAGCCAGATTCGATATTGTTTCTCTGCCGTCTCCTCTTTCTCTCAGCTGGTTGTGGTCTGCTGCAGGAGCCAGCTGGGCCTTGGCTCTCTCCATAAAATGCGGCGGGTAATGGCCGGTGCAGAAGAAAGGGAAGTGTGTAGTTAAGAGTGAGATCTGGCCCCTCCCTGCTGCAGTCCAGGGTCGCACAGATAAAGAGGAGGTGCAGAGCTGCTGAGAAGACGGGACGGACAGTCAAATGTTGCTAACAGAGCTGCACGATTTAGGAAAAATATCTAAATGCGATTTTTTGACCAGTATTGCAATTGTGTTTAGATTTGTGATTTATGTTTTAATAATGGGATTCTGTGGAAAGTTCACATTTTAAAGACAACCGGGAGAATTGACAAAAAGACTGAAATATGAACTGACAAACTCATAAAAGAATCACGCGTTTGGGGGCTTTTTTGTAGCTTTTTGTGATGTATGTGTTGCTTATCGTAGCGTTTTTGTTACTTTTAGTTCCAGTTTTGCCACTTAGTTGCGTTTTGTTTGCTTTAAGTTGTGTTTTGTTGGTTTTAGCCTCAGCTTTTAGAAATTTCAGACGCACTTTTGGCACTTTTAGACACATTTTTGATGCTTTAAGTCGTGTTTTTGTCACTTGTATCAGAATATGTTTTAATAAATCTAAGCCGTCGTAAGTGAACAGTATCGGTCTAGTTAAGTGATCCAAAGTGGGCCGTGAGTCTAGCTTCCAAAGACAAGAGAGAACACAGACTCCAATGAAAACATGACGGCAAATTTGTTTTGTTTAGCCACATCTCAGAGCAATGCAAGAATTTAAATACTAAATGTAATTTTCTGAGTTGCCCATATGAATAAAAAGTATAACTATCACAAGATTTGGTGACATCAGTTGCTCAGGTGACCTCTGCCTCTTGATCTGGAGCCATGGAAATACATTCTGCCATTAACAGAAGAGTTCCACAAACAGAAGAGTTCTATAGTGAACCAGTCAGGGGGACAAGGGCCAATCGAAACGTGGCAGAGTTTCGATTAAGCCCAAAAGAAATCCAGTCCTACCTGGCCCAAGCCTGGGCACATACTGTCCAAACCCGACTCGACCTCAAGTCATTCCTTGCACTCACAGAACCACAGTTTCGTATATCACGTTTATACGTTGTGTGGTGTGGAGCTCTTGTCCTCTGCCACTGACCCATCATTTTTAAACTAGAGCTACTCTTACTTGAGTACAATTATTGGCTGTACTCTTCCGACCTCTGCTACTATCTGAACTGGCGTGGTTCTATGGCTGAGAGTGAAAGGGTCAAAGGGGCAGGCTGTCTAGGGCAGTGGTTCCCAAAGTGGGGGTCGGGACCCCCCGGGGGGTCGCGAGGGGTGAGCTGGGGGTCGCGAGATGATTTCAAGATATAATTTGAAGAAATATGAGACTGTATTTGCTCTATTTGTCTAATTAAATACAGTATCATTTAGTGAAATAGGGTCTAATAAGACAATAAACTATTCAAATAACCAACATTAAACCTGATTTGACACTTAGAATTATTTTTCATTTCGCTTTGAGGGTCCCGAGTTGGTTGCATGGCTATTTTGGGGGTCCTGGCCAGAAAAGTTTGGGAACCCCTGGTCTAGGGCCTTTCTGTATGTTCTGCATGTTCTCTCTGTGTCTGTGCTGTGTTTTCTGCCTCCATCAACCTAAAACATGTGGAACAGATGAACAGCTAGGTAATCCTGCAAGACTCAGGATCTGGTGAGGGGCCCAAAGGTTCTTCCTTACTTTAAGCTTCTTGCTTACTTTTGTGATGCACTTACTCTCTCTGTTGTGATTGTGAAAACACAGACTGTACATCACTCCTAATCCAATTCTCTGTTTGTTTCCATGAATTTCCATATTTCCATATTCCATATATATGTTAATTCCAATACATTCCCAATAATTCCCCTGGAAAATGTCCAATTTTGAAAATGTACACATTTTTGCAACCCTAATGGCCACCAATGCAAAGTAGTGGCTGTGTGGCAGAACTCAGGTGTGGATTGGGAGCTCAGTTGTGCTGATGTGACGTCACAATATTCTAAACTTGTGTATGAGTCATGTCAGTGAAGGACAAAGGCCTGGATCTCACATACAACTTGATTATCTGGTCTTTAATATAATATATATGTGGTGCTGTGGCTTAGTTGGTTAAAGCGCCTGTCTAGTAAACAGGAGATCCTGGGTTCAAATCCCAGCAGCGCCTTTTTATCAGATACTTTTCAAAGAAAGGGAAACTAACAACAATCTAACTTTTCTGTTTGAGGGTCCTCTACCTCTACCTAACATCCTTGGAGATGTTATTGCCCTGTCTCCAATGTTCCACATTATGGCATTGAAGTTATCCATCGGCCAAGTTACAGGTCAGATCTGTGGAGAGGTGAGCTGCTCACATTGCGCCTTCCAAGACGCTTTCAGCCATCTTCAGCCAGACGTGCCAAAACATCAGCCGTGACAAGGACCCTCCCAAATGACAGCAAATTGTTCCGTGAAGTTAGTAAGGAGTACGGAAAATCCTTTAGCATATGAGCTAAGAGTCAAAGGGTCAAAGGGGCAGGCTGTATAAGGCCTTTCTATATGTTCTGCATGTTCTCTCTGTCTGTGCTTTGTTTTTTTTTCCTCCAACAACCTAAAACATGCAGAGTAGACTAATCCTACAGCAAGGTAATCCTGCAAGACTCAGGCACAGGATCTGCTGAGGGGCCCTGAGGTGCTGCACATAGGTTGCACCTGCTCGGAATCTCCTCATGGGAAGTAATATTCAAAATGGTATGGAAAAAATGTCAAATAATAGAGAAGAGCAATATTATTTGTGCCTTTCCAATTCAAGAGCCTATTTTATTTTATGTAGTGTAGTACAGGCATTTATTTATTGCAACTCCCATTTTACTTGCAATAAAACAAGAGTTAATTTAGGGTTTACGTGGAATTTCGGGCTTTAGGATAATTATGTCAGTGTCATAAAGTACAGTTCAATATTATGGTGTATCTAATGTCCTTTGTACCATTATATATGCCCATATGTGATCATGTGTTACCTCTTTGAGCTGATCAGCACTGCCCCAGGACGCCGAGCGCTGGTGGCTCCTCTTCTCTGCACTGTCCTCACTCCAACATCCAGGAGTCTGAAGCAAACAGCAGCACCAGATGTCATGTTACACACGTCGTTCAGTGTCTTCTAAATCAGCCCCTCAAAACATATCAGCAGAGCTTATTGGCCATCAGTCTCTTTGGATTCTAAACAATCAGCCATAACAAAAATGATCGGTGCCATGCCAGAGGTGCAGTGGTTAAGGGCGTTGCTCATGTGATGTTGTGAGTTTGAGGGGATAATTTCTTACTTACTTAATTGAACAGTTTAATGTGTATGTTTTTTTTTTTTTTTTATCATATACCTTCACCCACTAAAACAATCAATACAACTTCCACCAATGAGGTCCCATTAACCATGTGAAGCTATACAAAAATATACCAAATATAATCAGTGTTATAAGTGTAAGTGTTTTTTTTGAAGCTACATTTGTGATGTTTGTCGATTCACCAAACCGTCATTTGTTTTGTCTGTTATCGATAAGACAATATCATTTGTGTTCAGGTGCGACTGATCTTGCATCTTGGATGTTTGGGACCAGAGCACAGTCTGAGACACAAATACAACACCATGTGGCATAGATTCTTGGTAGAACAAATCGGTCTCCTTAAATGCTGCATTTGTTGTCCTGGATGAGTAAAACTTCTTCCCCATCAGGCCCTAGACGTCACATCTGATGATGACAACCTTTGTGATGCTGTTACTCTGTTGTGATTGTGAATTTAAGAATATTTACATACATTTAGGCTGTCATGAGCCTGACACTTTGCACTATAGAATGTTAATTCGCTGTTTATTCCCATTAATTCCCATATATTCATGTTAATTCCAATATATTCCCAATAACTCCCTTGGAAAATTTCCAACTTTGAAAATTTACCAATTTTCGCAACCCTAATGGCCACCAATGCAAAGAAACGGTTATGTGGCAGAATTCAGCTGTGGACAGGGAGTAAAAAAGGTAGTTGTGCTGATGTGATGTCACAATATTCTTAACTTGTGTATGACTCATGTCAGAGAACAACAAAGGCCAGGATCTCACAATCAGCTTGATAAACTGGTCTTTAACTAAATACATATGTGGTGCTGTGGCTTAGCTGGTTAAAGCGCCTGTCTAGTAAACAGGAGATCCTGGGTTCAAATCCCAGCAGCGCCTTTTTATTGGATACTTTTCAGTGAAAGAGAAATTAACAACAATCTAACTTTTCTGTTTGAGGGTCCTCTACCTGCTTGTGTCCTTGGAGATGTTATTTGCCCTGTCTCCAACGTTCCACATTATGGCATTGAAGTTATCCATCTCCGTATAGTCAAGCAGGTGACATGACCAGGCCAAGTTACAGGTCAGATCTGTGGAGAGGCGAGCTGCTCACATTAAGAACCATACATTTCCCATCATACGTTTAGGGTTTGTAGTCCAAGAATGTGAGTGAAGGAGCAGTTGCTTTGTTTCGCCAACACCTGCCTTCAGCCGCCTTGATCTCATATGCTCCATCTGGATTGGTTAAATAAGACTAGAAGCTCCTTTCCTTATTACTGTCCCGGGAGTGCAAAGGACCGTCCCAACTGAAAACGAGTGAATTGTTCCATGACGTTAGGAAGGAGTAAGAAAAGGAGCAATTTTGCTTCCATTCATAACTCCTTTAGCATATGAACCAGGGCTGAAAAAAGTTAATCAATTAATCGCAACTAATCAATTATTGAGATAATCCTTCACTAATTTTGTTATCAGTATCCATAGACTCATGGCATGTGCTGAGGAACAAGGTTTTATGACTCAGACAATGCAATAATTACTCCAAGATGATACAGGAAACATTTACATTTAAATTGTTTGAAGAAAATCCTATTTTGTCAGCAAATATATTCCACCAGGATGTCCTCAAGTGGCATCATCTTAACTTCATCGTTTGTCTCCTCACAGCTCCTTCTCCTCACTGCACCTCACAGCTCCTTGGTATTGACCTCATGACATAGCTCTCAAAAGATTAAGAGACAGAAGAAGGTATTTTTGCCCAATTTTGGATTGAGCCTGGATATTACCGGGGCCAGCCTACGTATCAGCACATACCAATGTATCAGACCACACGCCTGCAGGTACCTGCAGCTGCCTTGCTCATCTTAAACACATTTATTATCTCCCAGGCAAACCTAAACACTGGGAGAAGGTGATGTCTCTTCACTGTAACTGTAACAATACATTAGCATGTGATGTAGGCGGGTCTGTTGTTGTATGAGACCAGAATCGTATAAGAATAAGATAGATTTATCATATGGTGCTGTGGCTTAGTTGGTTAAAGCGCCTGTCTAGTAAACAGGAGATCCTGGGTTCAAATCCCAGCAGTGCCTCATTATTTCCATCCAATAATGTAGATGCCATGTAGCATAGACTCTCAGTAGAACAAGTCCTTAATGTGCTTAAACAATGTCCTGGATGACTAAAGCATCTTCCTCATAAATTCTCATTACGCTCTCGTGAAAATACATTATTTATTTACAGTAAAATGCGGGCTAGAAGCTGGTACACAAATTCCCAAAATTTTGCAACCCTAGACATCATTACTCATCACAAAAATATAAATAGGACAAAATTGGACCTTTGCTGAATAGTTTAAGAATAGTCTATATCAGGACTAACATAAGACCACGAGCCAATATTAAACAATACATATTATACTAAATTGTTAAAATGTTTATGTTATAACATTGATCCCTCATCAAAAACATACCTATAATTGTTTTTAGCTTCATTCATGCTTGTTTGATGAAACCTGTTCAGAGAGTCCTCTGTCTCCGGGTCTCAAAAAACTCTGTTATGCATTTTCCAGTTTTCTGATGTCATATGGTGAGCTCGAGATATTCAGTGCTATTTTTAAGTTCATAAATCATCTGCAAACTTGTTCGGAGCATTTCTGCCATCAAATCAAATTCATTACAACTGCTTAACAC
The DNA here is from genome assembly GCA_019453435.1 of Rhinogobius similis. NCBI lineage: Eukaryota > Metazoa > Chordata > Actinopteri > Gobiiformes > Gobiidae > Rhinogobius > Rhinogobius similis. The sequence continues at coordinate 34,765,310 of CM033635.1, read as the reverse complement.
GTCGGGGCAAGTTAGGTTTGCTTGTCTCCCCTATGTAATTCCCTCTGCAGCCAGTAGATGGACTTCTAACAAAATTCCCGACGTCTCATTGCTATGAAGTCAGACCAATCATGTGGAGTTCTAAAACATGAGATGCCAAAGCAGAGGTACAAGAGAATGTTTAAAGCATAATATCATTGTGGTATTGAAATTGGTAACAAGTATCAAGCATTTTTCTTAGTATCGTAATCTAATTTGACATTTCGGTATCATGACAAGTTAACAGAAGGCTAGAGGCCACTGAAGTAAGTCTCTGTGGTGGACTGGGCACATCGTCCACGGCACCTGCACTGGAGCCTGTGCCCTGCTCATCCTAATGGCTCCTGTCACAGAGCAGCCTGTGTGACCCTCAGCAACATGGCACCACTGACCGGAGCACGCGTCTCTTTCTGTCACCCTTCACTGTGAATCAACTCACAGAGATGGTTTTGGTGACTAAAATGAATAATATCCTTTCTTAAATACCATGACGAACCAAACGTGACTGAGGGAAAGGGTTCAACATTTTTTGCAGCGATTTTTCTGACAGGTTATTTAAGTACATATGCCATTCGTTTACCGTATGTAATCAATATTCTGCTAGCACATTTTTAAACACATTCAGAGGAAAAGACAAATTAACTGTCGAAATGTCACTTGAATATCTGGTTCTATAGACCAGTGGTTCTCAAAGTGGGGGTCAGGTCGCGAGGGATGAACTGGGGGTCGCGAGATGATTTCAAGATCTAATTTTAATTATTATTTATATTAAAAGCAGTATCTTTTTGTGAAATAAGGCCCAATAAGACTATTCAAACTATTCAAATAACCAGCATTAAACCCGATTTAACACACTGGGACACTTAAAACTATTACTAAATTATTTTTCATTTCGCTTTGGGGTCCCGAGTTGGTTGCATGGCTATTATGGGGGTCCCGACCAGAAAAGCTTGAGAACTACAGCTATAGACCCTACCCGTGTTTATAACCAAAACGCTCAGCTCAATTAGCCCGGATTAGCCAAGAGTTAGGACTAATGCAGTTTCAAGATTGCTTTAGCCTCCAAACATCACAAACTATGAGAATCCAGAGCCGCAGCTGACAACCATTGGAGCACATGTGAGTTACACCAGAGCAGTTACATATTATCACATGTATTAGTGTAGAAGTAGATTGTGACCTTTAGCGATTAGCACCAAATTTGGCTAACAACCTCATTTCTTAAATCTAATGTTATTCTGGACAATAATGCACCAAAAACATAGTTTGACAGGATTATTTCTGATACAAATCTTTCAATAATAAGTGAACTTGGTTTAAGTTATTGCTCGTTGGCAAACGTGATCAACGTAAATAACAACTACCGTAAAATTCGGACTATAAGCCGCTACTTTTTTCTAATGATTTCAACCCTGCGTCTTATACAGCGATGCGGCTAATTTATGTATTCTTCCGGGAACGGCCTCTAGGGGCACTCTAGCAGGAAGCGCAAGAGTTCGACAGACCGGTGAAAGAGAGAGTGCGCTGAGGAATACGCTAGTTTGACTGTGTTTTGAACAGTCAGTTTGCATCATGCGTGCACCATCATCACGGAAAACACATGAAGAAATACATATGAGGCAGCTTTTAAGTTAAAATCAATCGATCTGGAGCCAAAGAAGGAAATAGAGCTGTTGCACGTGGGCTTGTCATCAATGAATCCAGTGCAGCTTATATATGTACGAAGTAGTTTTTCTTTGTAAATATGGCAGGTGCGGCCAATACTCAGGTGTGCTCAATAGTGCGAATTTTACGGTATGAGTGTTCGTCTACAAACAAAGAATAATAATACATTTTTATGTTTTGTGCCGTTAAAATGAACTAATAGAATGTAAACACAAGAAGTACTTCCATCACTCCTGGGGTCTATACATGAGACCATTTTTGGTTATACACAGTGGCTAGTCCCAATGTAATTACTAAATTGACTTATTGTTCAATAGCGCTACATAAAAGCTGGAACAATATTTTTGGGGGGCCATGTGTATATTCTCATATTTACCATGTGTATATTCTCTTTTCTACTACTGGGTCATCATTTTTTGTTATTTATTATGTATTTTTTTAATGTATTTTTCAATAACATTTGAACTGTTAAAAGAGTTGAATATGCAACCTCTATTATAAATTACAGATACTAACTAATGACTGAGTGTATCATTCAGCTTTATATTTGTTGCAACTCATGTTCTTCAAAGATATTGTACATTTAGAAAAGAGTTCACTGGGATTCTGCGGCTATAGGGTTATTGTGTCAGTGGCTTAAAGTAATATATTAGTCCTCTATTGTCGTATACTGTGATATTTTTCAACATATAAAATTACAGGATGTTATATTGTCAAAACACTGGAGGCTTTGGTGATTTGCCAATTGTGACCATTCAAATAGTGATTTAGATTTGATCGTGTTTATCTGAGAACTATTTTTTGGGGGGCCAAATTGTGGCACAGTTCTAAAAAAATGTGTTTTTTTTAGAACTGTGCCACAATTTGTTGTTTTATTATTGTCTACTGAAGCAGTTGGTGATGATGAAGTCTGTTATAAATATGTACCTTATCTATCCCAAAGTGAATGAAACTGGTTATTCATAATGAAAAGAGTCAACCAACAGACAACCTTAAACACAAGCAGGTCCCAGTTTGACAGATATAATCACATTCTCAGGCAATGTTCAAATCAGATATGAGCCTAAATGTAGAGTACAGTTTAGATTGCCAACAACTTTAAATACCAGTGTGCTGAAAACCATGACTTGCATTCTGTATTAATAGCTGACGTGGTTGGTTATCTTAATCTTATCGCTGCGATAAACAAAACATACGGTTGTCTTCACACAGCAGGTCATAAAGCAACTGAGGGATGGAGCATATGTATTCCCTTCACACTCGTCGTCTCACACACAGGAGCATTTGTTTGGCGTGGTTCTGCTGCTTCGTGTGTCTCCTCTGTCAGGGTGCTCAGATACATCCACAGTGCCATCCACCTGCTCTGCAATGTGCTAGTGTGAATCAAAAACAGGTCAAATACTCATACTGCTACCGCTAACCACCATAATGTTTAAGCTTCTTTTATGTGACCCACCCACATTTCATGATATTTATAGCTTTTCAAAATCTATAGACAAGAACAACAAAAAAGTAGCCATAACACATAATATCGGCAACACTGACTGATCATCATTCTAAAGCCTTGATTTCAACCAGCGTGCTGCAGAACAGAACACTAGTGTGCCTTGAGGTATTCCCAGGTGTGCCTTGAAAAAAATTCAAATTTGAATTCACAAATTAATTTAAATGAACTATTTAGTAATTTGAAGTGTCCTGAGTGTTGCTTTCTATACCAAAAAAGAAAGTAACACAATCATCACATCAACCAGATAGTGGCATGAACATTAGTTGCAAAATTATATGCCACATTTGTTGTTGTTGCTGTTTTTTGAAAACCCGTCCCAATACCCATATTACACAATTCACTGAAGTCAGTATTTTCTGAAAGTGCATGAAGTGCGCGAGTGCACACAAGTGGGACAGACTGCACTACAGATAATTTGTGTAGTGAATGTGAGAAGGTAATACATGCAGCAGTGTAAAACAGCTGTCAGCCGTGTTGTTAAATTGCAATTAAATGAATCAGAAAGCCACAGTCAAGCTTAGTTTAGAATATTTGCTTAATTGGCCACAAACAAATAAAAACAACGTTTACAGTGTTGTTACCTGGACAGTCTGAATATTTATTTACAACATTGTCTGTTTAACTGTTAAGATATTTCTTTGCATTGTATCCCGCACGCTGCTAAGTACTAAAGTAAGTACTAAATTGGGCTGCGCCGTTTGAAAACATTCCAGTGAAATGCATTGTGGGGAATGTACTTGCCTGAAGTCCGCATCCCAGAGAGGTATGTGGTGTCATGTAGGGCTGTAGTCGACTAAAGATAATCTTAGTCGATTAAAGACCTGCCCTATCGACAGAAGAGTTGACTAAAAGGTGGTGTGGCAAAACTATGAATTCTGTATCAAACCCAACAGAAAGTACAAGGAAACAGTGTATTTATATGTTAGATATATGTTATGATTCACTCCAAAATTTTTAGGTAACTCACTCGTTCTCGTCTCTTTTTGCTATATAAATCCTTTTAATCTAAAGAAAATAATTAGTCAACTATAATACCATTGACCTATAAATCGACCAAACTACTAAAGGATTATAGCCCTAGTGTCATGAAAGTGCCAGTATTAGTATATGTTTGATATCATACAATTATTATTTATTTATCCTTATGAAAATGTCAGTTATTCCCGCCATTTAATCTCCCAACGTTGTAGTCTTTTGTCACTGAATGAATACACAAGAAGAAAATAGTACACAAAAATTTGCTGTGTTACAAGTATTACTGTGCAGCTCATTTTAGACTATGGGGGAGAAAACAAGCCCATGGGGGATAGCCAGTTTGCTGTGAAATAATGAAAAGGAAATGAATAACCCTAACCCTGACCACTGTCCCTTGAGGTGCTGGCTGATTTCAACATTACATGGCTGTCTCTAAGGTCTGCTGCAGCTGACACGACTGATGTGACGTGACGCTGGACCTGGTGGTTAAAGCTGTGGCTGTAATGCAAAGTTCTCACACTTGCATAACTCCTCGCTGTTTAGAGGCGAGCTGCTCACACATCTTGCTAAAAGCCTGACGGTGCAGTGTGCCTGTGAACTTGTGGTTTACTCTTTTACTGCTGTCCCCCGACGACCAGTCGCAGTCTGTGTCACTGTTGGTTCCCACTCGTTTTAGCTCACACTCTAGTCTACAACAACGTTTATCATCATTGACGTCACTGCTTGAACTTTCGGCAAAATATGAGTGAGCGACAAAGTTGAAGAGTATTGTAAGAGCTGATTTGTAAAAAAGATGCGTTGTGATTACGGTTGTCGTGTAGGGAAACAGTTGAACAAATAATTATTGAATGGCTTCAGTCCTACTTAGTATTTTGTCATCTATTTCCTACCTCTCAGGCAACCTTCAAACTAGACTTTTAATTTATTCTGGCAATTTCAGTGGAGTGCCTCAAGAAAAAGTAAATCTATCATCAAAATTAATTATGATTATTTCAATGAGTAAGTCTGACCTTATTTAGTTTACTTTGTAATGTAATTATTATCAAGATGCAATTGCTAGCTTTGCACAGTGATCAAGCAATTTGAAAGGAAGACAAAAAAACAAAAACAGAAATGTTCAAATCTACAAATATACACTGCACCAATTCAGTGAAAGGATCAAGTTTATTCACTAAATAGCATCCTCAAAGATGTGCACGGTTTACAGGGCCGAGGCTAATGCTCTTGCTAACTCCAAAGATCAGTTTTGGACTGGGACCATCACCTTATTCCTCCCTGCCCACTTTTGCCTCTTTTTGCCACAGATCCACACTCTTGTATTAAAGGCACTTCCGGTTTGACGAGAACTCTGTTGACGCAAATGCCAAAGGAGGGAAAAGTCTCATTGCTAAAAAATTATATGAAGTATATTGATTTGTGTAAAATGTTGTGCAAAAAAAGTCAGCTAAAACAAGTCAGCAATGCACCGATTTCCTGTGGTCTGAAAACGGCTTTTTAGTCTTATCTACTTATCTTCTGTTGAGCTGACCTGCTCCATGTAAACTACAACGGAAAAAGATAACTTCCGGAATAAGGTGAAGCGTCTGATGGCAATTTGTCGTTTGAGGATCTAACGCCTTTTTCTTTTTTAGTTCTACAATAAGTGTAAAAGCTTTTCACAAGCATTACATCATTTGGGTGTGACTTTTAATTTAAGCTATTTTAATGTGCACATTAGCTATGTAAAAAAAAAAAAATCATAAATGTGTTAGTTGAATAATTATGTAACTGTCCCCTCCTAAAGGATATTATTTTAGCAATTAAAGTTGTATAAGTATTCAACCGTAAAATTTTTCATTTAACGTTTTCCATAAAAGATGGGTTTTTCAAAAGTAACAATGGATTAATGATTTCTTTTGACCTGTGTCTTAAAGCCTGAATCAGAGCATGTCCTGCAGCAGAAATGACAGATGAGCTCCTTCTGGTTTTTGTGTAACTGTCTTTTTAAAAAGTATTAAAGCATTAAACTTCATATATCTTTTTTGGATTTAAAGTACAGATAAACGTGTATTTTCAGTAAAGAATGTGCATAATCTCTGACAAAAGTAACAAAACTAAATTACACACAATTAGAAATATACTCAATTCTAATACCAATTTTGATACCTCGAGGATAATTCAAAAGCTCTTTTTAGGTTGAGGTTTTAGACAATAGACATTTTCAACATTAAATAATACTTTTTTTTATTTAATAATGTGGTCTTTTACTGGTCTTTTACTGATAAACTAAATTGGTTTACAACAGGTCAAATTTTGTCCTGTAAAACAGATTTTTTTCTCAAATCTAGTTCCAATACTTACTATACTTTTATTATCAATTAGTATAGGATTTTCAATACTTTTGAAAATCCTAGTGTAATTTATAGAGGATATTTTTCTGCACAGTATAATTGAATTTTGTTGGAAGAAAAACATTTGGAAAGTCATTTAAACACAAAAAATGGACGTCACGTTAAGAAGCCAATATTTACACCATCGCTAACCTTTTCTAAATTCATGAAAGTCACGTCACTGCTAGCCCAACAAACCAACGATAAACAGAATTTAGCCGGGTGATTCATTACCAAATTACACCTGTGTTACAAGCATCCAAACCACAACTGCAAACAAACGTGAACCGACCACAGCTGCAAAAAAAAGCGTTCGGTCGATGAGCGAGGTCGAGTGGGCCTTTGAAGAGCACACGGGCGTAGGTGGGAAATGTCACGCGGGCAGAGACAGCGGAACGAGTGGGCACAAATAAGGTCAGCCAAGACACGGAGCAGCCGAATTACAGAGGTATAATATCAGTCATCATCAGGCAGGCCATGTGCAACACTAGACACTATCGCCCATAAAACCACTTATTGTGTGTGACCTACAAAGAGTGTCTAATGGCCCCGGCCGGCAGATGGTGAAACTGAAGATGATAAGGGTCATTCACTGCTGGCACAGCTTCGGCAGCCCTAACTGAAGTTCACTTTTGGTGGGTGAGAATGGAAGAGGCCCAAATGTATGTGAGAAAGGGTGGATCCCAAGTATATTAACACTCCACTATCTTTAGGTCCATTTTACTTTTTTATTTCATCACAGTGAAACTTTCAAAACATCACCTAACGTACAATTTCTGCAAAAGTTTTTAATAAAATAAGAAAACGTATCTTGCTCTTTGACCAAATGTGCACTGCTCAAACAAAGAGGGCACAAGGGTTATTGTGTGTTTTGTAGCTTACTTTCAACAGGAATCCAAAAGATCCAAAAGATCAAACATGAGCAGAGTAAAAAAGTTTTACTTTTGCGTAAGTAATAGTTAAAACATTCTTCTTGAGTAAAGCATAGGTTATGCAGGTGAAATCACAACATTCAGAAGTTTAGCAATGTTCTCCTCAAAACACAGCTAAAATGTGAAAGAGCTACAGCTTAGAAGTCTAGTAACACATATACAAAGGCTATACCTCGGATAAATATTTAGTTTGTCATCTCTACACAGAAAATCAAGTAAACAGTTGTAGAAAACCAGATAAATATCAGGTACATTGTAGCTACACTCACATTTATCACTGATACAGACTCCAGGATTATTCACCTTATTCTGCCCCGCCCACTTTTGCCGTTTTTTGCACTTTTGTTGTAAACGCACTTCCATTTGACGAGAACTCTGTTAAAGCTAATGACGAACGAGGGAAAAGTCTCGCCGCTAAAATGTTACATAAAGTAGGTTGATTTGTGTAAAATGTTTAATGAACACGAGCAACAATAAGTCAACAACGCTCCGATTTCCTGGGCGGCCTGAAAACATCTTTTTAGTCCATGTGGAACTTATTTTCTGTTGAGCTCGTCTGCTCCATGTAAACTACAACAGAAACAAGACGGCGGCGCGTAAGGCAACTTCTGGAATAAGGTGAATAGAGCTCGAGATTGTGTCATCACATCTTTTAGAATTTTCAGCTAGCCTAATGTTAAACCAATGCAGATTTTAAGATGCTAAATACTAAACTTCAAAAGTATTCTGATAGTATAGTACGATAAATGTATTTACCAGAAGTGACTCATCAGTTTATCAGGTTGTTCCAGCACACTTCCATATACTTTTTAACATTGGTTTTGTAAATGTGTCCCTATGGATGTTTTGCACACTTTCAAGAAACATTTTTTAACATTTCATACCAAGCTTTACCATTTTAAGAAGTTTTAACTTGTTTTTTGCTTCCCTTTCCCTAGCCAAGCTGGGTTGGCTGGTATGTTAACCTTTATTTAGGTTGCTTGTCAATACACAGCTCATTAAGTTGTCTCGGGGAAAGACAAAATTAGCTCGAACAAATGAATTTTGAAATGATTTCAAGCATGAATCAAACAAATTTAGATCAGGTTCATTAGTGAACTAAGCCCTACATTGTGATAACTGCCAGTTTATTTGTTTTGAGTGATTTCCACTTCAAACATGTTAACTTGCCTTACTTGAGGATTATTCCTGAGAACAACTAAAAATTAAAATTAAAATTTATGGCCTCTTCTTGTGCACTGCCTCCTTTGTAACTCTTGTTTTGTAAAATAAAAACATACATTTTGTTCTATTTCCCTCCCTTGCAAATGCAGTAGTTTTTGCTAGGGAACAGTTTTCAGATTTGAAGAGACCTTATTATAGCAAACTTGCAGGGTTGAGGTTGAAGTCACAAAAGCTAATGTTACTTCAACTTAAAAAAAATAGTATCTGGTGACTGGACCACAAATTTTGTTTTATTTGAATACACTTAGGAGGACAAATAGGCTTTCAAAAATGAACCAATGATTCTAATCAGATTAACAGTGTTTCCTAGCATGGTGTGGCACTCAACTTTTGAACTTTGGCACACACACAGCGTGAATTTCTAGGACGTGTAGGACATGTGGACTGATAATGTGGAAAGCAAATGCCTCTGGACAGACTTCTAGGAACAGTTCAAGTGGAGCAGCATGTGGATTCTGTGTAATGATCAGAAAAGCTCAGTTGTTGAATTTGTAAAGCTTGCGGACTGTAGCTTGGTTAAGGCATCACTTTGTTCTTTGATAAATAACCACGTTTTTAGGAAAAGCAATGGCCAACTAATCTTGTTTGTCAATGTGACTTTGAGGATTTTATTGTGTAGTATGCAATGCTAGAGTAAGACTGAGATAAGCTATCACAACATTGTCTGCAATGAATAACTAAATACATACATTTGTTTATTTATGTCATATAGGAAGAATAGAAATAAAACATGTATGCTATCTATGATATGCTATTATGGAAAAGTCAGCACTCCCAGCTACAAGCAACAATTAGCTCACTTTGGCTGCGTCCCTACATAGGGCCCCAAACAGTGGGCGCATCATTTTAGTGGTCAACTCAAAATTTCCCACAATGCACCTTGAAAAATATACAGGTCAATAAGAACCAAAATGCATGGAGTCAGAAAAAGAACTGAAGACAAAACGACGGAATGATAGCAGATAGAAGGACTATTTAGATGCACTGTTGACCCGTAAATAAACCACTCAAATAAACCGTGAGCCGTTAAAAATTGTTAGTTTCTCTTCTCAGGCAAAGCCCAATAATCCAGTTTGTTTTGATATTAAGGCCCATATTTCGCCCCCGGTGGTAGCACGGCTCGGGTGTTAATGATGATGTTTTGCGCCAGTGCAAAGATAAATGCTGTCTCTCACTAAAACAGCCAGAGCCTTATAAGGTACTGCTCACTATGAGGGCGCGCCACAAAACTGCAGCCTGTGGTGGCATAAAGGGGGAGAGAGATCCTCAGATCCTCAGGACAGATGTGGAGTGGCACTCGGACCGGGAGGGAGCGGTCAGAGAAGCTTCAGGATCAGGCGGGAGCGGGTTGGAAAGCCAGTCCCGTGCAGGTCTGTTCAAGACAGTCGCCACGTTTGATCCCATTATATTGAAATAAATGTTTCCATGGCTGTTTAGCAAAATAATTCAATTTCAGCTCATGCAGAAACCTACCTATTGCAAGTGCAAAAACATTATATGTTTTGTTTTTCCGAAATATACACGTTTCCATTATAGTTGGATGCGCAATTTGATGGTCAATGGAAACACAACTAACGGTAAATGCCATTGTAAATTGTAAATGCCACAGTTCTCATTCATTAGTTCAAACATGCTCACCATATGTACTTGCACCCCCCTCCAGCCTCCAGCGGACAAGTACAGCCTCTAGCTTTACCGCTGTAAAGGGAGCAAAAGCCCGAACCACCCTCTGACCAATGATCGAACGCCAGGGGCAAAATACAGCTCTTAATGTGAGATATATGTATGGTCGATATTAGACAGTAAATACTTGTGTCTCACTTGTTTTTGAATGATATTTATAACAGAAATACATTTTTTTAAATCAGAGTTTATCAGAGTCAGGTGACCCGCGGCAAAGAGATGCGTCAAGACCTTGGTATGGAAGAACTTTGCAGGGGATGCTCCTTGGAATTTCATGAATTATGTTCATGAGAAAGCTTTTTTACAAAAACTGAAGACAACAAACCTCACACTGAAAGGTCCAACACTGATGAAAAGTAGATGCCTAGATAGATAACCCAGATAAGCTACACAAAAAAGTGTAAAAGTTCCATGGTGCAGCTGTTTCAGGGGTCAAATTACTTTGTTATGCACTCTATTTTGACAGTAACATATGGTGTGTGTGTGTGTGTTTGTGTTTGTGTTTGTGTTTGTGTTTGTGTAGGTGTGTTTGTGTTTGTGTAGGTGTGTGTGTGTGTGTGTTTGTGTATGTGTGTGTGTGTGTGTGTGTTTGTGTATGTGTGTGTGTGTGTGTGTGTGTGTGTGTGTGTGTGTGTGTGTGTGTGTGTGTGTGTGTGTGTGTGTGTGTGTGTGTGTGTGTGTGTGTGTGTGTGTGTGTGTGTGTGTGTGTGTGTGTGTGTGTGTGTTTGTGCGTGTTGACATTACCTGTGTGGACTTATCTCTCATACATGAGGGGTAGAACACGTGAGGGTCCCGGGGCCACTGTCCGCTCAGGTAGGGCCCGGTGATGGCTCCCAGAGATGAGGTGCGGCGGATCACCCCGGAGCCCGCCTGCGGTTGGGGTCTGCTCCGTTCAACTGCGCACACAAACACATGAGAATGCTCAGATTAATGCACTGAATACTAATTGAATGCGTGACGACGATAGAGGCACAGTCACAACCCCAAACCAAGTGTACCTGGATGAAACATGTTGAATGTATGCTGTGATTGTGTCCCTGGGCAAGACACTGCATCCACTTTGTCGTCTCCAGTTGCAGTATGAGATTGGTGGGAGAGCAAACTATTGGCTGCAGCAGCATTTAAGGCGCTGTACCTGATTAATATGGTTTTGAAATGTGACAAACAGCACTAGTACCTGATTTTTTAAATAAAGTATAATCTGTTTTGCCCCAGATATATTGTAAAAGCATCTATTTGGGTGAAAATATCAGACCACAACGCTCTCTGCATCTATTTACAGAGCGTTTAATTCTACGAGAAGCAGGAAGTGTGGAGTTTGCAAAATTGCTTTGGGCTTAGAGACTCATCGAGGTGAACATTTAGGATACTGAGACTGCTTTAGACTGCAGTATAAGTAAGAGATACACGTGACTGCGGTAAAGACAGTAAAGACTAAAAGAAACTAATTCTGTTTTTCATGATTTCAAGTTTTTCTAAACTTCGATATAGGGTATAATTGTCATAATGCTCTACCAAAAATGAATTAGTGATGAAAACTTTGCATTAAACATTCAAAACAAAATATTTTATCTTTTGAAAGGTGAAAGAGAATAGAAATTCATAGACGCCTTCACGTACAAATGAATGGTGAAGCAAAGTATATAAAAAGCTTATTCTGTGAGATTTATGTCATTTATCTGCTCTTCTCACCAGTATCATGTAAAAGAGTCTGTTTAGTGTCAACAGAAATCTCATCTTAAAGTTACTTAGCCTTTAGCTCAGATGCCAGTTTTACACACTAATTAAAGAGGCTATACCAGATTTTTTTCATGTAATAAAGTAAAATCGGTTTTGCCACAGTACTATCATATTGTAAAAGCACCTATTCGGCAGAAAATGAGTCCATTGTGGGATCTTTGCATCTGATTAGACTATTAACTACTATCTAGAGCAGGGGTTCCCAAACTTTTCTGCCCGGGACCCCCAAATTAGCCACGCAATTGACTCGGGACCCCCAAAGCGAAATGAAAATGACAGTAGCAATAATTTTAAGTGTCAAAGCCTTTTAATTCAGGTTTAATATTGGTTATTTGAATAGTTTATTGTCTTATTAGACCCTATTTCACTAAAAGATACTTTTTAAAATAAAAAAAAATAGAGCAAATACAATGTCATATTAATTAAAATGAGATCTTGAAATCATCTCGTGACCCCCAGCTTACCCCTCGTGACCCCCCGAGGGATCCCGACCCCCACTTTGGGAACCACTGATCTACAGCATTTTATTATCCGCAAAGCAGGAAGTGTGCTATTATCATGCTAGTTCTTGTTAGCTTTAGTGGGATGGCAAAACTTACTCCGGGCTAAAAGTTGTGAAAAGCACTTAAACACATTGTGATGAGTAATGAACAATGACTTTAAATGAGACCTTGACCTCACTTAAATGTGGTCGATGGGTTGATGCCAGCCGACCAGTGTGGGCTAATGCTAACGGCTATGGAAAATTTCCAGGGGACCGGCTGCAGAGTCCCTCAAATCTTACCGGACTAGCCGAGTTACTAAGCGTTCGATACCATCAGTCGACCGCCGCATCCACTAATTGTCGAATGTCTCTGGTGAAAAGTGCTCAAAGTTTCGCCTTTAAACTGGACAGTATTTAGCTAACAATATCCTTAAGAAGTGCACTTTCATAACAGCAAGCATCCACTTAAAATATCCGCGTGTCTCCAGTAGTAACAGTAATATTTATAGCGCGGAGCCTGTCTTTATGGGCTCATATCAGTGTAAACAGAGGAGGCAGTAAATAGTGCACTCTGGGTCCACGCTCCACAATGGCTGAAGAAAGCACGTAAGAGGTTTTATTGAACTGTGCCAACGTCATGTCAAATTTACTTCCAAATCTAGAGCAAAATATAGTCTGACCCTAATGACACTGTAAGGTATTGTCAGTGTGGGTTTATTGGGAGGAAATTGGAAGTGCAAAAAAGGCGAAACAACTGTTGATGATGTTATTTTAACGTTAATAGTAAAAGCACAGAATCAGCAGTAGTAAGCTAGCAATAGTAGCAACAATAGTATTAAAGTGCCTATGACAGGTTGCACTACTCATGGAACTAAAATACAGTTAAGATAAATATATTAAAAGTTTTGCTAAAAATAATTACACATTTATAATTTTTGGCATTTTTTTTTTTTAGTTTTGTAATATCACTTCCTGGTTGTAAATGATGACATCACACTAGGAAATTACTCTGCACACTGGGCTAAAACTCGGCTAATGTCAGAGATTTTTTTTGTCCGACAAATCAAAATACATGTGAACAATTTTTATTTTGTTGAATTAACGTTTTAAGGGTAATTTAAGTTGTTTATTTTGGGTAAATTATGCAAAACCTTTGAATGGAGTGAGTCTCCCTAGTGTGATGTCATCAGTTTTTTACTTCCTGTATTTTCAAACTGATTTTTCAACTTTTCTCCACCAACTACAGCTTGACTGGTGTAAAATAGTAATTATTATGTACAATACGTGTTAATACACCAAATAAAATCAAAATTAGAAGATCTTTAAAACCTGTCATACGCACTTTAAACAGTAATGATGAAGGTGATATGGTATTTTTACAGTAGGTGTATTAAGTGTTAGAATGTGAGTTATTCGTTAGCTTACCTGGAGAGAAGAGAGAGTACAATTATGTGACAAGTGATTGGTTGAGAGAAAGCAGCAGACAGGAGACAGGCTTTTGGGGGGAATTTAGTAACAACCACATATGTAGATTACCATTAATGTTGATCTAAAAAGACTTTTCAATGAATAAAGTAAAATCTCTTTTGCACCAGTACAAATTTATTGTAAAAACAGTTCTCGGGGTGAAAATGAGACCGCAGTGTGTGTCCAGCATTCAGTCATGGACCGTTTTATTCTGTGAAAGTGGTTGACTTTTAGAGCAGCGCACAATATAAGCAGTAACTGAGTTTGTAGTAATGTAAAAATCTTTGTTTGGGGAAAATTATTTAACATTGTCCTACAGAGATTACATCGGGTTCTGAAATATCGTATCGGTCATGGAAAACCTCATATCGGTCGATCTCTAGTATGAAATCAAACATAATACGATTTTGAGAAAGCTAATGAGGAAAAAATCTGTATAATATAGTTAAAAGCTCATGAAAGTCCATTTTGGATTATACGGTAGTCTAGGAAATATTGTAGTACGTAATTTAAGACATGGTATGCAATTTTCTGGAGGTAGAAAGTTATCTGCATAATTCCATAGAAACTGAAAGATAAAACAACATTTAAGTCCAGCAGTAGGAGTCTCATCCATGCCAGTACCAGTCCGGTTTGTGAGGACGTATGTTTTTATAGGTTTTTAAGTGCTATTAAAAAATCCAAAATGATTCAAAAACCAACATGATTTTACTGTACGTTAGTCAATATTTTTGGCGAAAACGTTAAGTACTGTGGCTTTAAGTAGCTAAATGTAAGAATTAGATTGTAAGAATGAGAATTGTAGGATTGAATACTTAAAATCTGAGTCTTTTCTGATTAAATTTGCTGCTCTGAGGCTGTCTAAAAGATAACAATGACACAAAGAGCTACACTTTTGATTCTGGCACATTTCAATGGCATTAGCAGTGCTTTCTCTGCATGTCATCGGTGTCATTGTGAGTTTGACGCTTAAGACAGTTGAACTCAGCCTTTAGACCCTCACATCTACTCTGACATTAATAATGAGCCTGCCCCGTGCCCTGTAGAGCCAAACCTTGTCCACACAAATAACCCTGTCAAACCCCCTGTCAAATTAAAGTGCATTCAAAGTACACGTTCTCTGTCTTATTCCGTACTTCAATTTCAAGTACAGCTAAATTAATGTCAACAAAAACACTAGTAATAACTTGAAATAATCAGTAGTATTTTGGTGTGATAGAGTCATGCATTGGTTCATTACCATTTCTGTATCGTCAACAACGCAAAAAGTTCCACATAACCAAAATAAAACTTGCATAGTATTTCTGGTCTGTAGTCATATCTGTCATTGAGTGAACTGTACAATCAAACCCAATGACATTGACATTTATAGACGCAAAATTCTCTATCTCTGCGCCCGTTGCTCAAACTCTTCCCAGTGCTAACCGGAGTTACGCAAAATCAAATGTTTCTTCACATAAAGCTGAATGGTGAAGCAAATCCCCATATTAAAGTATAAAATGTATCTGCTCTCCTCACCAGTAACATGTAAAAGAGGGTGTTTAGTGTCTCTTAAATCTTACAAAGCACAACATCAGAAATGTCAACAGTTAGTTAGCCTTTAGCTCAGATGTCAGATTTATGCGCGACACTCAACAATGAGTTTTCACAAGACTTTGACCTGAATGTGATCAATGTGTTGGTACCAGCCCAAACAATCTGGATTATGCATAACTAGCGTTTTTTTTTGCGTCTAACATCTATTGGGAAACAAATACAGGGGCCTGCTTCGGAGTCGCTCAGATCATACCCTACTAGCTGTACGGCTGCGAATCACAAGGCCCCTCACAATTTGATATGATGCAAAATACAATAATATCACAATCTCGCGATGCATGTGATAATTCATGTATTACTCATGATAGTCTACAATATGTCACTATTTTTTATAGAACAGAATACTTTTTAACAATGTTTTCCATAAACAAGTTTTGTTTCATTAAACAAGCAACACAACTGTAGTGCTGTCACAAAGACATTTGGTAAAGCATACCAAAAATAACTGCTGACATATCAATACAGCCCATGCTATAAAACCAAATTTAGCATCATGATATATCAATGTTTCGATATTTAGGCACAGCCTAACTAGCCGAGCTGCTACCAAGTTATCAATAGCTAAAAAAAATACCTTGAAAAACATGCATTGTTACTATGAGTGGGCTTGCCCTCTCCATAGACCTGACATGTAAATTGGCCTGTTCGGGGTCACCTGCTTGTCTCTGGGATATAGATAAGCTTCACAACAGAATGTGAAATACTCCAAGCAAAGCAATAATCTTTCCATGGAGACAAGAAGGTGGTGGATCATTCTCCAGAGAGGTCATAGAGCACCTTTAAAATAGAAATAAAAAAATAACAACAGTGTATGATTTTTTGAAATTATTCCTCGTTATATCAAAGTCTTGTTTCGAGTCTCACGGGTGGGCTTTCTAGTTTTGCTCCATCCCTAGCATACAGTATAAAGCTTGCTCTTTTTATGCATGCGTGCTTTCTTCTCACCTGACAGTCGTTACCTGTTGTAATCCGTGCTCCTGGCTCTTGCTCCCACTACGCAGAATCCCATTAAACAAGGAAGGGGCCGGGGCAGTGCTGTAAGTCCACAGGAAGGATTACACTACACTGGACTGAATTAGACCGCTGCTAGAGGCCCTGTGATGCTCACCTCCTCACAGCAGTCATAATCCTGCTCCCAGTGTGTGACACAGGCCATCAGCAATCAGCAATATCCAACATGTATGCTATAAAGGTCTGTAGCTTCCAAAATTGTCTGGCTTGCTTTGGTTCCTGGGACGCTTTAGCACGAGATGATTGGACAAGAGACAACACCACCTCAAGTGCAAACAAATCTGCAAAAAGCTTCAGTTAGCAGCCTGTTTATTGATAAGTGGCACTAAGTCGAAAATTGAAGATTGTCCAAACTAGGGATGCACGTTTTGAATTTTTTCTTTTTGTAATAGTTGTAGCTCCTTTCAGTTGTAGCAATTATGAATAAAAACAATATAAAAAAAATAATAATAAAACACTATTTAAGAGTCACATTGTAAAGGTGCATAGCTTGTGCAGATGAAAGATTATATACAATAGATTGTTTTCCATCTGAGGCAAAAAGTTGTCCGTTTTCTCCAACATGAAATCGAAGTTAAATAAACCATGTAAGGTTAATATTAGTTTATAAATACACTGCAGTGTCACTCAGGTTTGCTCCGTCTTTATGGAATAAATCCACTATTTTGGAGTTTCAGCAAATTTGTTTACACCCAGAGGCATCACAGTTGCATGAGAGAGCTCGCTCGGGCGCCCTCTGATTGCACCAATGTGTATTACAATATAATAAACGAGGCAAAAAAAAAAGAAACGTGCCAGTAATCGGGCAAAAGGTCTTCACTCGGTTAAACATTTAATCGTGGTTAATCAGCTAATCGGTTAACCATGAACACCCCTAATTCAAACCCATTGCGTTACATAAAGAATGTTGAAATGAGGTGTAGCTGTGCAGAGAAGTGAAACACAGAAATGCAGAAAAAGCTGACGATAAAAGCAGTTTTCTAGCTTTAGCCACGTCTCACAGCGTTAAACCGGAAATAAGCAAATGTTTTTTTGTGAATTGCTGAGATTGGCCTCATGAGAACCGTGTCAAAGAGCTCTCAAGGCGAACTGGTCTGAGGTGTACTGAGGTGAGGTGTATGTAATTCATAATAAACAAATACTGTAGAATGATTCAGGCTTAGCAACAACTCAATTTAGGTGGTAGGGTTAGTAGTAGGGCATTAATCAAGTATTTATTAAGCCTAAATCATTTTTAACGAATGCCCTGGGGCAGATTGACGAATGCAAAACTGCCAATCTGCATCATAAGTCCTCACTCACACAGCGCATTCATTCTTGGCTAGATGGGTTAAAGGGAACATATGCTATAGTGACTTTTTTGAGCTTTTAACCATGTTCTTTGTTCCATCACCAAAAATGTACCTGGAGTTGCATTTAGTATGATGAATCTTCTTGAAGACGTTTTTTCTGATACTTGACGTCACATATCCGAGAATCATACTGCTGTCCTTATATCCTCACCAGACTCGTTCTGAGCATTTCTGCCTCTAAACACGGTCACTACAAACTTCTGGGCTAACTCGCATTTCTTCACAAACACATTTTTAGCTTGTGTAAGCGCTATGCAGCCAGTAGATGGCGACTAAACTCAGTAAGTGCCAGGCCAAACAGCTCAGATACAGATGTTCATTTTGTTTTCATAAACCTTTTTTTTCCTTAAGGTACTCAAGAGCACTTTTAAAGGATAATAACAATATAAAAAATGCATAATATGCCAAAGGACACAATGGCAGTAAGCATGAAATCTACTGCTATTTGTGAACTTTTGTGGCTGATTTTACAACACATCTGTGATATACTTAAACCCACACTAACCAATCATTTGCAAACAGGTTTTAGATGGAATGTAAAACTATGAAACGATTGAGCAATAGGCAACAGCATGGTCAAAAAAAAAAAAAAAAAGAGAACAGAAACCATTTCTCCGAATAAGGGGCAGCCAACATGAGGAAGTGTGTTATACTTTAATGTGTATAAAAGGCAAGGGCGTATAATAGTGCAGTGTATATGGTGACGCCTTTTTTTTCTGTATGTAGGTAGTTAACCAGCTCAGAGACTGGGAGCTCCACTATTTCCTGTCAAGTGCACTTAGATGTCCCCAGTGTGCAATCAGCGTGGCAATGTAACCCAACAAGAAAAACACACAGCTATATAAACTATGTGATGTATGAGGACGGCAGCCAAATATGTACTTTTACTTTATAATTACATTGTTTACTCTGGTATAATTGTAAACGTGAGAGTTATAGTATAGTTAGTAGGGGACAGAAATAACATACGGTAAGATTTTTAAAATTATTTCGCACTCAGACGTTACAGCTTTATTGGCGTAGCAAAACTGGACCAAGTAATTGCTTAAGTTAACACAATATGGTTTTTGGTTCTGCAATAAATAGTCAAACATTCTTCGCATACAAACTGGGGAGTGAAGATGTTAACTGTTTGATATCGCCATCCAAACTCAGTATTTTAATACATGCAATTAGATAATAGACTAATATTCCACTGGATAAAACAACATATAAACATCAAAGTATAACAGGACTGCATTGTGACTAAAACACATTTGCACACATACTGCATGCATTAAAGGGCCTCTGACAGGTTGAACTACTCATGTAACTAAAATGCAGTTAAGATAAATATATTTCAGTTTCTGCTAGAATCTTCACAAATTTTACCCCAGTTTAGCTATTTTTTTAGATTTTTAATTTTACTTCCTGGTTGTAAAGTATGACATCACACTAGGAAATGACCATAGCAACCACACTGTACACTGGGCCAAAAATCATCTAATGTCACAGATTTTGTTCATTTGACAAAGAAAAACACACGTGAACCTTTATTTTTGTTGAATCAATATTTTAAAGTGTCAAAAAGGTAGTTTATTTTGTGTAAATTATGCATAACCTTTGTCTCCCTAGCGTGATGTCATCAGTTTGTTTACTTCCTGTAATTTTCAACATATTTTTCGATTTTTCTCCACAAATAGTGACCTGATTGGTGTAAAACTATAATTTATATTTACAAAAGGTATTAATACACTGAATAAAGTCAAAATTAGAAAATCATAAAAACCTGTCATACGCACTTTAATGCCTCTCAACTTTTTAGCTATAAAGAAAATAAACAAGACAATGAAAGCATAAGGTTTTGAGTGTTTTTGTAGCACTAAAAAAAAGCAAAACGTGTCTTTACTGGACTTGCATCTCCACAAACCTTACTAGTACTTGGCATGGAAATGTTTCTTTGGCTGTAATATTGCAAAGTACGGTATAAAATGCATCGATCTCCATGGTTCCAAAGTATGTTTTGAACTTTCTTTTTCCATGGAATTATACAGGTGACGTGCCAAGACAGTTGTGCAGTGTTGCGTTGAAGTGCGTATGACAGGTTGTTATGATTTTCTACTTTTGACTTTATTTGGTGGGATGACATCTGTAGTAAATATAACTGGTAGTTTTACACCAAGCAAGTGAAAAATTGAAAAATATGTTTAAAATAAAAGTAGATCAGAGTTCACCGTCACCTTTTCTGACCCTTTAAACACTAAATCACACAAAATAAAGGCATTTCATACATATATATTTGTCAAAGAATAATGTAATGTAATGTATTTTTGCAAAATCGTGTTATCTAGGGCTGCAACTAACAACTACAGTATTTTGCTAATCGATTCGACTAGCGATTATTCTTTCGATTTATTGATTAGTTGATTAGAACGCAAAAGTCACGCGACAAAAAGAAGATTTTTGCTCAGTTTGAACAGATGAAGTTGAAGTGAAGCGGGTTGAGGACCTGATGGAGAGCAAATATTTCAATAATAAGTTGCGATTCATTGATTAGCTTGTAGCAGCCCTAGTATTATCTTCACTGTGTTTTAGTACATTTGGTAAAAATAGTTCTTTGATTCAACCATTGATACTGACAATTCACCAACTGTCATTTTTGGCGAAGGCACTGAAATAATAATAACAGGGAACAGTCGCTGAGTGCGTTTACAAGCCTAAGAATAACCCGGTTATTGTGCCGTATTCCGGTTATGACAGTATTCTGAGTACAGCGTTAACAGAGAAACCTGAATACTCATGTTCCTGTTTACGTGTGGACTTAAAGTATTCAGGATATTCAGAGTGGTAACTATGGCAACTGTGGCACAGATATGGCAAGGAGCTAAACATGTCAGCAATTTTGCAAATGTATGACTTTTTATCATGTTTCTAACAACAAAAGGAAACGATACATTCAAAAAGAACATGAGGCTGAAGAGTGCAGTCCCAACTTACAGTAAAAGGTCTTTTAACAGTTTTCAATTGTACAAAAATATATCAGAGAATCACAGCTACAGTTCAGCTCGAGAGCAACACAGTCAGTCACAGAAATGAGCTTGCTGTTAAAAGTTGGCTGTATTGCACAATAGATAAAATAATACAAATAAAACAGTCCTGGTAGAAGTTTGGGTTCTTTTGGTAAATGAGCTGCTCCTGCCAGATGCGTTTCTTTAGTTCGCACATGCTCAGTACAGACTCAGATGCGTTTCTTTAGTTCACACATGCTCAGTATAGACTCATGTTCAGAAACCAGGATACTGTGTTTACAGGGACACTCACAAAACCAAGATACTTAAAAAAACAATAGGAAAAATGCGGTTGAACTTTGTGTAGTTATCAAAGAATGCTAACAGCAGCTGCAATGCTAGCGCCGCCGGCCGTTTTTAACATCTACAGAGCAATCCGTTTACTTTTCTGAGGTAACACCATGTCAACAACCTCCTTTAAGGGTGCGGTCACAGTTGTCCTGGTTTAGTCCTGATCTAGTCCAGAATAAATTCCAGGTTTAGCATCTGTTTAGTCGACGTCGGTGTGATGATTGAATTAAAATACACATGATTCGCCAGGAAACTTCTTAAAAAGAGGAAAAAGGTTGCATTTCCCATTCAATCAACCGTTTTGATCCACTCCAGACCACATGTCCTACTATGACACGTTGCCGACTCTATAGATTGTTCTGCTTGGTGCAATCCCAGGTCATTCTGAGGTCTGATTGGTAGTAGTTGAGAGCATTCCTGACCTAATCCAGAGCTAACGGTGCACTGGCAGCAGCCCTCAGGCATTATGAAACGAACTTAGCACGATGACTAACACCGCTGGGCTCAACGACACAATAAAACTTTACCAAACCTTTTCATTTGTGGTGCAGCGACAATGGAAACCACAACGCATGGAGAATACACAACGCTTGCTTCTTAACAATGGGTGACTAAAGACGGCACCATCCAATCCACAACTATAAATAACACAAGGGATATGCTGTTCTCAAATAGTGTGTCCCTTTGCATCTAAATAAGACGGTTACATTATGAACAGGAAGAACAGATTTACGAGGATATAATGCTAAAAGGACAAAAACAATGGCTGTGACAGAGTGGAGATTTTTAACCAAAGTTTAGGAGGATTACGGTTTGAATCTTAAAAAAGTAATATCCATTAATAAAAGAAAATCAAAAGTAGTTGATTTGAATGGTTGCAATTTTCACAAAAACTGCCAATTATCTGGTTATGTAAATGCTATGCCATATAAAATAAATACAGTTTAGACCTCTATAAAGTAGGAGGATCTTGTATTAATTTAGGAGTAGGGAAAAGAATGCGATATGACTAATTTCCATTATATTTAGACGAAAAAGCACACATATAAATTTACAAGTCAGACTCTGTCAAAACAAAAGCTAAACATTGTCAAAAACAAGATTAAATCAAGGCTAATTTAAAGGACAAGTACTTTTTTAAGCTTTTAGCCATGTGTCATTATTCCATCATCAAAAACATACCTGGAGTAGCATTTCGCTTGATTCACGTTTATTTGATGAATGCTCGATTGAAAATCAGCACTGTGTTCTGAACTCCTTCGATGTGTGACGTAGATGACGCTGACGTCATTTATCCCAGAAGCCTTTGCTGTTTTAAGTCCTTAAATCATCTCCAGACTCTAAACATTTCTTCGTCTAATCACGATAACTACAATTTCATCAGATCCACTCTTTACTGCAAAGCATTGTGGGTATATATTTACATATGTGTAATTGCCTCTACAGCCAGTAGATGGAGCCACAACCAAGTCAAAATGGCATCTCCCAACACAGTGATAAAGTTATGTTTTTCCTCATAAAAGCATTTTGTTTTTAGTTCTAAAACATGACATGTCAAACTGAAGACACTCAAGAGCAGGTTTAAAGGCTGAGAACAATATAAAAAAGGCATAATATTTTTCCTTTAAGGCAACAAAAAAATAAAACTCTACATTTCTGTCACATGGAGAACTTTGGTATTATTGATATATTTAGATTGATGCGGTGATTATTGCGTCATTGATACTTTTACGATATATTGTGCAGTCTTCTCATAAATGTAAAAACCTGTTTAAAATGTAACCTTAGACCAGATTCCTATGATTCCTATGTTCCTCAAAACATAAATCATTAACCAAAACTTGATCACAATGCTTTTCAGAAAAAATACAATTAAATACTTTGCCAAAATTGTTCATCCCTAATTATCAAATAGGCCTTCTTTTAATATGACTTCATTTGCAAATAAGCAGCATAATATGATTTTAAAAGGAGGCTGCTGATGCTTCTTAATGCTGCAAACCCCTACCATTCGAAACACCATCTGCGTTCAAGCTCTTTTTTGCCTGTGCCACAAAAAATTAGGACATGACAGAAGCTGTTCGGAGCCGTTTTAAAAATAGCAAACATTTACGTGTCATTGGGAAAAAACCTACAAAAGAGTCTTGAAAAAGTAAAAGAATTAGGGTGAAATAAGTGAAATATAATGCTAAATGTGAATTCTGCATTTAGCATTCAATCACTGGAGTCCAAAGTATCTATAAAAATACCTGAAAGCAAAGTAGCGCATGTCTCTCTTTGCATTTGCATCGCCGATTTCAATACTAAAATGCTTGAGGGAAAAAAAACAAAAACAACAACACTCTTTTACACAATATAATGGAAATTTCAATACAAAAGAATGGCATTTGCTTTAGTATTACCATGTGATCGACTTAAACTAGTACTTATAGATCAAGACCATTCTAAAACCATTAAGGAAAAGGGCAATTTTGTCTTATATATGTGATATTATTGCTTTTTTCAGTGTCAATTCTTGCTCAGATTAATAACTAAGATCAATACTAGTTTTAGTATTTAGTATTTTACAACTTTAGTCTCTCTTAAAAGCCTACGTTTTCCTAAATATTTACAGTTATATCATTATTACCCTCCCTCTTGTCCTCTCCATCTGCAGCAGTGTTAGCTTGCACACAGATTGGATGTTGCAAACCTCGGTGGCGCAGCAAGGTCACCAGCAGCCCGACTGTGGGTCATATGACCACCTTAAACCACAGCCCTCCCAATGAGCGTTCATGTATAATTCACACTGCACTATTTAGAGCACTACGCAGGTTTCCCTCTCGTTTCAACTCATTTTTCCTGCTGCGTCATATTGTCCTTTCACTGTCAGCATGACTCAAAGACAATTACAACAGTTAATATACTACTAATATACTATAATTTTATATTTTGTGATATAGATACAGTCAGCAACACAGTGGGGAACACACTTAAACCGTTAATTCAATGGGGAACAACTTTTTCTAACTTTTATGACGTTTCCTGGTAAAAAAATATTTGGTAAACTAATTAAAATGGAGTCACAATTGTGTCTTAATGGAGGTAGTTGATTTGGCAATTGTTCTGTAGCCTACATTAAAATGCAGCAGGCGGTGCTAGCATGCTGCCATTAGCATTCTGGTATATTTATGCAAATTTGGGTTGTTGGGCCACATTATTTTTTTCTCCATGTTTTTGTATCTGTATTTGGTGCCATATAAATCCTAAAGTCAACATTTTCTCTTGTAGTGATAAATCTGCTCTTCACCATTAAAATGAATGGATTGCAACCACCATGATATTCAAACTGTACATCTCCGCCACATCCATTTGTAATCGCTTACCTCTCATTATTCATGATTATTACTTAGTTGGGCTTCCACGATTAAATCTAATTGTTTGCCTAATTTGTAAATATCTCTAGAAGCCTTATTTATTATTTATTGAAACCAAATTTCAGCCTTTATTTAGTTTATAATGTATTTTCAAAAAAATCTTTTCTGACGTTTTAGTTGCAGCCTGATTATTTAGTGCCAAGTAATCTTGTTTGAGACTAGGTTCGTTTGTTAATATTTTGCCAGTTTCACTAGAAAACGGTTTACTTTTAAACTTACTGTGTAAACAGTATATCGGTGAAATCTTTTCATATGGTGCAGCCCAGATGTGGTTAAGCATACTCACAGCAGCAATGGTAACACTTTGATTGTCTGCCATGGTTTTAACTGGCGTCATAAAATGCTTACACCTCACAAAAGCCGGTAGAATAACTAAATTGAGGCTTGGAGATAAAATGGCCCTGATGCCAGCTGCAGAAACGCTTAGCAGAGGCCGAAGTAAAAAGCGCCCTGTCTGAGGCTGGGCTGTGTGGGAGAGGGTCAAATGGGCCCATTATTACATCTCTGAGTCACTGCTACACACAAAGCATTGATTAGCACTGAGAAACCTGGACTATTCCACCAAGACCAAAAATATAAACTAACAAGATCTGGTTGGCTGCGGTTGTATTACTGCTTTGATAAATGATATTACAAACTATAGATATTGGCAAATGTCTCATTCATAGTAAGTAGTAGCAAGTAAACCCTTTGGTGACTATGCCGTCTTCTGATGTGTTCATTGCGATGTTGCCAGAAAAAGACGTAAAACATCTAATCCTATTGTTACTGTCGGTGACAAATGTGCTTTCCATATCATTATTTAAGTTGAAAATGTGAAATAAGGTACCATTAAAAACATCCACCACAGCACTGGTCCTACAACGGTAAAGCTATACAGTCGGAGTGTGTGAAAACTGTTGATTCAAAGGGAAATACAACTTTTTCCTTTTTCTTTAAAGAAGTTTCCTGGCAAATTATGTGTATTTTAAGCACAACTAATTCAAGACGAGTCACAATTAAATCTTAACAGATGTTGTTGACTTGCCACTACCCCAAAAAGTAAACAGATTGTTCTGTAGATTTTAATATACATCATGTGGCGCTAGCATATAGCCTGAAGCTAGCAGTAGCATTCTTGGATTTGTATACAAATCTGTGCCATTAGACCACTTTATAACTCAACATAGCAAAGACATCTTTCTAACCATTAAAACATCACTGACATTTTCATTACATTTAACAAATGACAATTTTTTAAGGCAATTTCTTGAAAACTTCCATTTAACTCAACTTTTAGTTTGCCTGTGGGTTTTTGCAAATTGAAAAGTTTTGTAAAATGCCAAATGCAGCCTGAGGGACTCCACAGCCACAAATTGAGGAGCAAAGTTTGTTAAGACATTTCTACATGCATTCACTGAACAGATCAAACTGCACTTATTTGAAACTTAAAGGGGCCAGACCCATTTTTTTCATGTAATAAAGTAAAATAATTGTTTCCCCATTTATTGTAAAGCAGCTTTTAGGGTCAAAAAGAGACCATTGCATGCTGTCTGCATCCACTTCTAGATTGGTTTATTCGCTGCAAAACAGGAGGTGAGCTGTTAGCATGCAAATGTTTGTTCTGGTTTCTGAAAGTTGAGAAAAAACACTTTAATTGTGAATTATTACAAGAAATTTGGACCACAGCAAACAGAATGAAATGAACTAGTTTATTTTTTACACAGGTACTGCAACTTTAAACTAAACATAAAATGGTACATTCTGAAGCACACCACTGATGGCAGTTAGACAGTTAAAACTCCACAGCTACAGAATGTGAGGCGACGTGTACAGATAGCAGAAGGCTGCAGGAGCTCACAGTCTATTGATATGAATGGCATTAGAAGAATTGAAGTCTGACCCAAAGAGAGCAGTGTACAAAGGCTTCGGTGAGGCTCGGTCATTAGCCTGGGCCACGCTGACTGCACCTGTGTGAGTGAAGCGGCCATCTCACTCCACAGCAGCTAAAGGCATGTACAGCTATAGACGTTATGCACCGACATTCTTTTATTTGAAAAACGCTCCTCAACATTCCGACTGAGTAGCAGAATTATGGCCAGCATGACAGATAAAATATGTTTCTTTGATTTTGTGGCCTTTTTTTTTTGTCTGTGGAGCTGTTGTTTTTAAATTAAAACAAACAAAATGGAAACTGAAAGTAGTTTCTCCGTTGTTGCTCTGACTGTGCAGAGCTTAGTCAGCTCTTAGTTATTTGCTAATGGCAGTTGGAAATTTGGGACACTTCAACTCCTGCAGAACAATTATTTTTCTCAACCCAGACTCAGAAATATCTTATTTGAGGAGAGAAAAGTAATGAGTTCAACAATGTGTGTTGTTAGACTGTATGTGTTTTGAGCTCTTACAGGAGACATGTCATTCTCGCCATTGACTCGCTCACATTTTGCTCACTGCTAAAATTCATACTCTGCATAGCCTCCATAGGCTCATTTAGAAGATTCAGAACAATAGCAGATTACTGTATGCCATAATCAGCTCAGACGTTCAAAACTATTTTAGATACTGTGTCACTAAAAATATGGGATTTCATTCATTCTTTTACTTGCAGTTTTGATTAGGTATCCGATGATACTGAAATTTTGTGTCACGATTATTATCAGAATAATTGTGTTTAATAACCAGAATCATTTTGAACAGTTTAAAAATGTTATGAATACTGATATTGATCATTTTAATATTATGAATAAGTACTTAAACAACTATTACTAAATTCTACTTTGTTATAACAACGACAATCTAGTAGTGAACATTATAATAATTAGCTTTTGTCTACACTATCTGGTGATATGACAGCAATTATCATGGTTGGTGATTATTACGATTATACAAAAAATAGCAACAATTATTGTCAACCCTTTTTATCACAATAAGCAATCCTTAGTTCTGAAGAATGTAGATGAAGAAGATCTTTCTAAAACAATTCCAACTCTGTTTGATTGTCCGGTTTCACTTTAAAGTATTGCTAAGCTAAATACAACTCTATGTTTTTGACGAGGAAACAATGTTATAACATGGTTAAAAGCTCAAAAAACTCCATTTTGTATAGTACGTGTCCTTTCAGGAATCTAGTGTAAGCCCAAAAAGAAATCCACAAAAACATACAATGGGAGTGCAGGCAGCCACCCAACTGTAAAACTGTACCAGATGAATAGTGAAAAAATTGACTTAATCCCTTTTAAAGTACTTAAGCTGGAGGACATTTATGGAATCAACCATTCAAGGTTTAAAAAAGCAAAATGTTGTGCAACAGACTTCGTCTGAAAATAATAATTATGATAGTTTGATCAGACGTGTTTGTCCGAATATCAGGTTGTTCATCAATATCAGGTCTGTCTTAATTGAATGGTAGTAAATAGTAAGCTTCCCATTGGTCATGTTGTAGCAGCTACATGCTATCAAAAACAACAATACTTTTTACAAATACATAGAGATTTACCCCACTTAGCAGACTGTCATAGCATACGAGTGCTAATTATCAGAATGCTGCATTAGACCCTTTAAAATGCTGTCATCAGAATGTATAATATTCCTCAATAGAGGCGTGTGCAGCCAAAATAAATGTAGACAACAATATATTTTCAAACTATAACTTATATCAGAACTTAAAATGAATGACTATTTACAACAAAAATGTAAGCAATTTCCAAATATCAGAAAGTTTGCTTCAAAGTTATATTCACAAAAAGTATAACTTAGTATAATGAGTCTGTAATATAATATATCTGTACATAAAATGAAAATGTATAGAGGGATCAACATTAGGGATGTTAACATTATTTGGTTAACTGATAATTGTAATTATTCAGGTCAAAATATAATCGTAACAACAAAAAAATTATAAATGTGACAATATTGGAGGCACAATGTTTTTAATTCAATCTTTAGAGTAAAAAATAGACCTAAATGTAAAGTACTTTTTCATCTGGCTGTTTTGTCATTAAAAAATAAAAAAATAAAAAATAAAGGGAATGACAGAAAATTTAGGATTTAACTGTTGTTTGGTCATGTTCTATAGTCGTTAAATTGTGTTTTGTTTTTTTCTCACAATAAAAAAAAAAAAACACTAACATTTTATATTATGACATCCTTCGTCAGTGTCTCTGTAGGTATTTGTCCAGTAAAGCCTACAAATCAGGATTCTGCCTTCATCAAAAATGCTCAGTGTCATCATAATCTCCTAATAAATACACAAATAATATAAAATGTCTTTAAATCAGGCTCTGATATCATTCAAACATGTAAATGAGGTTTTCATTCACGATATTCTGCGGTAATCCCAATTTCTCAGTTGAAATCACATTGTGTTCCACTTCACTTTTGCCTCCGGTTGCCTCCATTACGGAATTTAGAATGTTTTTGTGTACAAACTCATAAAGGGTCAATGGTTTGCGCATATGGCTTTTCACCGAGAGCAACTCTATTCTAAACTTCCCTCATGTTTTATCACCTGCACAGATCCAACCACACATGTCCTGCGCTTTGATTCTTATCATACAAGTATCTAAAAACAGCTGCCTGCTGGTGCACAAACAATATTTTCAAAAGAATGACCTACGTGGGCAGCAAAAATGTACGGATCCGGGCCGTTTTTCTATCATTTTGCTGTCAAAATTGGGTTACTACTGCTCAGGGATTTCAAAGCAGGCTATGAGCATTAACTGGCGCCTGTTAGGGGATACGGGCTATGCTGTCCAGTAAAAAGGGAAAAAGATGCTATACCTGTTGTCATGCTCATTTATCTGCACCATCTGTCAGTCTGTTACAGAAGACAATAATGGCTGCAGTCTCAAATTCCACTCTCGCTACTCGGCTTTAGATGATAGAAATTAAACTTTGTCTTAATGGCTGTCTGGCAGAGATTCAGGCCTGCTTTGCAATGTTGGCACCTCCTGGTCAAAAGAAAGAAAAAAGAAAACACTACTTTGGGCACAGCCGGGAGCATCCAATATTAAAAAGACAGAGCGTGGAGTGGTGCGGCTCGCCTATCGGGTGACAGAACACCCTTGCCACATCACAGCTAACACCTCTGTACAGCCGAGGTGCTGCTACGACACTTGCTCTGAACGCTCTTGATGGCGTGGCATTGATATTTAATGCCCGGACAGTGTTAAGGGTACCAATAGGGCAGCTAGGTTTTATTGCCATCTTGCATGCTTTCATTTGCAGAGGCTGGCCTGCTGCTTACCTTTCTGTGTTTATGTCACAAAAGCTACAAGGCCCAGTGCTGCTAAAGATGCCACAAACCTAGCAGCTCAGGGCATATTTTCCCCACTTCTGTCAAGGAAAACAAGAATATTGTAAAGATAATATTTCATGTAGTGATGCGAAGCTGTGGTCATTCATTCTTTCGTGCAATTCGACGTGCCATGTTTATCATCCAGCTGCATCATCACTCCACAAGCATCCATATCATGACTCTATGAAACAGCAGTAGTAATCTCAGCCAAATGCAATAATGCGAAGAGCAATAAAATGCAGGGCTACATAAATATCGCAGTTATGCCATAATTTGTCATGTTCTTTGGTATGAAGTTGAAACTGAGCTTAACAGGAGCTTGCTCCGGGTTAATACAGCGGTCGTAAATCTGCTGTTGTTTGTTTACCGTCAGCCATTTGAGCTTTAATGTGTTATGACCCAATTATAAAGCTAGCCAACTAGCTTAGCAGCCAGCCGCGCGTTGGAGTAAACGAAACCAGCAGCTGTGTTCAAGCTAGCAATGGAAAACCTAGCATTTTAACATTGTCGATCTAATTTGCCCAGTTACAATGATGGCCTTCCGTACCCCATAGGTGTACACCATAATGGAGCCATGGCTTACAGTTCGGCATTTGTTTGAATAAAAAATATTACTAATTTTGAATGAAAATGGCCTCTCTTTTGCAGCGTCGCCCATCATTTTACTGCTTTTTCTTTCCAAAACACAACGTGGCGCTAGAAGACGAGGTACAGGTATTGCTATTAAAGTAATAAAATTGCGAAACAGAGTTTATGCTTAGTTCGATATAGTTCATCCGAATCCAAGAAGACATGTATACCAATCATCAAACTTGCATTTCACATATGTTAGCACACTGATGTGCGAGTAAAAGTATGACCAATGTTCAAGTGCATGCTTTTAAAGGCGAGTTTGGCGTGACATTCAAGTCTATGTAGACTGAAGATCGCCTAGCTTAGCACAGAGCTACGCATATCCTCGATGATGGATGCGTGTTGAGACATTTCTTTACCTTTGACTGCAGGCGAAGACGGGCCGTCTGGTGAGCTCGTCCTGTCCGGTGGAGAAAGCCTATGCCACGGGAGCAGCCTGCCGTCCGAGGCGCTTCCACCCGGGTGAGCGGGACTGGAGCAGCGGGACGTCGTCGGTACTGTGTGGCTCTTGGCTGCTACTGAGGAGGAGGAGGAAACGGAGCGGGTTGGGCTCAGTTGGTTTCCACGCAAAAGCTGGTACGGCACCGTGGCACGGATCGGCTGACACCGGGCCGTGCCAGGGCTGCTGATGCGGGGGGAGGCGGAGGAGACAGGGGGCGAGCCGCCCGGTACACCGGCTTTCACCCGTGGAGGGGACGAGGGCTCCACCGCTGGGGAAGATGCTGTCGCCGTTGACATTCTACTACTTTACCTTAACAACTTTATGTAAGAGCATTAGTACTGTGCCCGGACAAGTCCAGATGAACACGAAAGCAGTTACTTAACTACACGCACATCTTGCCAAACCTACCAGACACAAGTTGCCAAAGTTTTCCACGGCCAGCATGTGACTGGTGTGAAGTGTAAACCTGAGCTCAAACTTACAAACTGGTGTCTTTTGTCTCACAAAACCCTAAAACTATAACCTGGCAGTTAACGTGTTAATCTGACTTTTTATCGTAAATAGTACGCAATTGCCAAGAGAGCTTTGTTGTCAAAAACATCCGCGGTTCGTTGCCTCAGAGGCGGGTGGACCACACTTCGACGAGCCCCTTCTGATTGGCTCTGGTCACTTCCTGTGGGAGGCCTGGGCTGAGAGGTGCAACTGTGCTCAACATGGAGGAGTTTGGGGACAAAATTGAAATACAGTTGTTAAATTCATCAAGTGACTCATCCATGTATTTTATTCAAGCTGGTTCTTTAAAGTCTATATGACAGGTCTCAGATAGCAAATTATGTTAATTCAACATTGAATTTTGGTCAAAAGTTAAAAATTTAGGTTGATTCAATGTTTAATCACAGTTGAAATATCAATGATTGGGAAAAAAAGTTGTTAAATCAACATAGTTTTAACTGTGTCTTTTATCCAGAATTAATACAACATTATTTAAATGTACATGGACCTGATAATTCTGCAGGTGCAAAAAGTGCAGGGATGGATGCATTTTTGTCAACATTATTCTGCTGTATTGTTTTCGATCAGGTGTGTCTTAATAGTGACTCGGTGGCCAAACATGGCCCAGTTTGTCTTTGCTCTCAAGCATCCTGGTAAATTGGCCAATATCCATGTAATGTTGTAATTGGCAGGAGTGGTGCTGAAAAAAAATAATTTATTTACAAAACTAAGCAAAAAATAAACATGGATAAAACTACCAAAATGCCTAGGACAAAAAACACAGGAGACGAAAAAGGAACTTAACTTGTGTAGCCTCATTGTGTTTGTTTAGTTTACCTGACAGTTTCGACTGCTCACTTGCAATCTTCATCATACTGTCACTCAGTAACTCTGATGAAGATTGTGGAGGATGAAAGGTAAGGTTATAACTAGGGATGCACCGATACCAGTATCGATACCTGCGCTGATACTGGGACATTTTAACTTCAACTAAATGAATATCGTCATGTCACACCACATTTTAAAGCACCCACAGAATATGTTTATTTTATAATCCATTCACGTACTGTAGATGGGTATGTGAAAGACGGCAAATAACGTTAGCCAAAAGGAGCCACATTGAGGATACAAACACTAGATCCAACATAATCTCAGTGACTATACAGACATGCCATACCTCATTATGAAGCTCAGCATGTGTTTAGTTTAGTTTACACTCCGTACTATTATTAATATCAGTAATATTTATTAATATTAGTAATTACTGTTAGTAATAGTAATATTTTTGGCCTATTATAATGGTTATAATTTTTATGGGCATTTTCAACTATTTTTTAGAGAATCTTGTGATATTGATATTGGGTATAGGCAGATTAGGCTTGTTATTATTACAAATTTTAAAATGCAATATATTGTTACAGAAAATATCATGATAAACGATAATACTGGATCTACTTTATGCCACTGACACAATATATTTAAAGCAGGAAACTCCCAGTAAACTAATCCAAATTAACTGTTCTGTAAAAGATCATGAGCGGTAATAAATAAAGAGAAGAATGAAACACTTAATGTTTCATTTATAAGCATTTTTAAGCTTCACTACAGCACTAATGAAATTGGAATATATTACCAAAAATAATTAAAATTTTCCTATGATTATATTGTTATAGTAATTATTGTGACAGGTGTATGGCAGATACACAAAGCCTTGTTTTTTATTCATTCATTTATTTTCTACCGCTTGTTCCTGTTAGGAGTTACAGGTGACTGGAGCCTATCCCAGTGACTTTGCGCCTTAGGCGTACACCCTGGACACCCTGTACGCCCAAGGCGTACACCCTGGACAGTGGCCAACTTGTGCTGACACAGAGACACAGACAAGGGGCTAGACTAGGGGCAATTTAGAGTCATCAATTAACCTACACATACATGTGTTTGGACGGTGGGAGGAAGCCGGAGAACCCTGAGAGAACCCACGGTGACACGGGGAGAACATGCACAGAGATCATGTGATGTTGCACGATCTCCTTATTGAGAGGCAGGAGCTCTAGCTGCTCTGCCACCATGCGCCCCCTTGTTTTTTATATATAATTTATTTATACCCTGTTAAAATACAAAGATACAAAAGGAATAAAACACTGTTATTAGACATCAATAAGATCCATACTAAAAACACAAACAAGTAATATGGAATAAATCACACAAAGCAAGAGCACTGCACTGTGGGTATTCTTTGAGCAGTGATTTGAACTCATTTAAAAGGATCAACTTTAATTTAAGTGTTTGTGCTGTGTTCCAAAGGCTGGGGCCAAAGTTTCTGAAGGATTTCTGAAGAATTTTGTGTTGATCCAGTGTGACTCCAATATACAAAAGTCCTGAGATCTCAATCTATGAACTCCTGATCTGATGTTCAGCAAACAAGTTAAATAATACGGCAAAGTACCCATCAGAGTTTTATAAATGAACAAAATGCAGTGTTGTTATCTTCTTGAAGCAAATTATTTCCATCTGACTTTAGAATATCATTGGCAGTGGTGAGTTCTGTATCCTTCTCCATAATTAATCTTAATGCAGAGTGATAAACTGAGTGACTCTTGGTATAGAATGCATATATATAAAATATCACCATAATCCAGAAGTGAAAGAAATGTTGCTTGGATTAACTGTTTTCTGTAATGGATAGACGTTTTATTTTTACAGAAGAATGACAATCTGGCTTTAAGATTATTTCTCAGCTCTTGTACATGTTTGAGAGTTTATGATCAATCCAGATGCCCAGGTATTTATTGTAATCAATCATATTACCCTCAAGTGTAAGAATAGACATATTTAGAGTCATTAGAGAGAACAGCAGACATTTTGTTTTCTTTGAATTCATTAACAATTTTAAATTAAAGGCCCTGTACCTGATTTCGAACCATAAGACAGGAACATATTTTAGTTTGAACCGTTAGCCCCGCCCACATAGTCCTTCCTTTCATTTAACATTGCAGCATGACTTAGAAACGACTGTCTGGAATAGTCTTATGCAGTTGTTTGCTCCACCTTCCACCATGACAGAGAATCACATGTCTGGGATAGTGTCACATGTCATTTTCTCATGATTCATAGTGTACAATGTGCCCGATTGGCTGAAAAGAGGTGACCCTGGTAAACGCTTCTGCACTAGTTTTATCCAATCAAAGTGCATTTATTATATGCACAGATTATACCTTACAAACCCAGTGTCTTTCCATGAAGTTGCATGATGCATGATGCAAGAGAATGTATCTTAACTAGAGTAAATAAAAATCAGGTACAGGCCCTTTAACATACATTTGTTGTATGGTATGAAAATCAACCTGGATATTTTGAGTAACTTGTCCTGTAGAAGGTGTGCTAGCATGTAGAATCACACCATCTGTATACATTACAAGTGGATGCATCCCTTGTTATAACATCTCTGTTTGCTTTGTTGACGGTAAGTATCGGTCTGTACGGGTGGGTTTCTGTTGCCGTTATCTTGATACTGCCGTCGTTGTCGTGTTGTATTGTCATGTCCAAGAATGCTACGGCTCCGTTTGTTTCCTCTTTGTGTGTGAGTGTTATATTGTCGGTGGTGTCTGTGGTGTTCAGGAGGTCCGTGTAGTACTTTTTCCAGGATGTCATCAACGTATCTTTTCTGTACGGTTGGTCTGCGACGAAGTGATGCTGAGGTTATGGCTTTAGTCTCCGGGTCCTCCATGAAAAAACTGCCAAATGGTGTTGTTGTATTGGAATTATATGGACGAACTTTGAAACTTATGATATGTCATTAATAGTTTGGTTGTACGTGACTTTTGTCACTCCTGAGGCGGTGTAAGGTGGCGTCTGCATGTGTCTTTGTGAATAGAGAGATTACGTCATGTGAGATGAATATTTGGTCCCTGTGCATGGCTCACTGTCAGAAATAAAGTGTAAATTTATACCTTAAAGGGCACAACAGCTGGGGCAGTACTCTCAAGGGTACAAACATTGTACCTCTAAAAGAGGGTACCCTTACATTTCGTACCCTTTCGAAAGCAAATGTAAAATTGTGCTTAAATAAGAGTAAGAAACTGGATAAGCTAGGTCTATTAATTTCTTTACCTCCAAATTTCACTGGTCATATAAATTGTTGTCCTGTATGAGATATGAGTACCTTTTATTCTCATTGAGATAATAAAAGGTACAAATATGTACCTTTTATCAGACAGTTACCGAAATGTTCCATTTCAGACAGGAAAAGGTACATATACGTACCTTTGGTTTCAAATGTGACACATCGAGGGTACATTGCTCAAAATTGTACCATAGAGAACATATTTGTACCCTATTCATACCCTTATTTTTGACAGTGTTGTGTGTTTTAATTGTGCAGAGTTTTTGCAGTGGAGTTTTGTCTGTCTGTGGATGGGTCTGACGATTTCAGCTGATACTTTGAGAGGTTACGATGGGGCGAAGTGGCGTCCCTTTATGGTGTATTTTAGGTGTTCCACAAATAAAGTGGTTGTTTGCGTCTGGTGTTATTTTCTCCTGCTCTACAAGGGAGGAGCTTTAATAATGTTTTTAGGGCTTTTTTCTTCTCATCGGTTGGGTTTTTCCTGATTGTTTCATATGTGTTCTTGTCTTTATCCATAGCTACAGCTGTTCGTCCTTTGTCCGTTGGAAGGATTGGGCTTGACAGGGCTTGTCTGACCCAAGCCATTTTACTGCTGTCCTTATTCCTAGTCTATCTCAGATCACGGATCATAGACCGAGACTCCGAGACCGAGACAGACGCTGGATCAAAGAGTCAAGAGAACTCAGGATACGACGCACTCGCACATGACTCGAGACGTATGAGCTATCCGACTTTACCGGGACACACTTCATAAACAACCAGCGACCAAGAACAACAGCTCCCATGGTCACACCGGCCATCGTGTGACTCTTCTGATGAGACATGTACAGGTAATCACATCATCTCTTACCTCTTGTCCGATATGGAGGAAACAACTAAAGTATTCGTAATAAGACGACAAGATAAACGTTCTCAATTTAATTACAGTCCTTTAACTAGAAGAGGAATCACAATCTGAAATATCCATTGTAAGTACCGGGACTAAAGGAAACTAAAACAAATTTTTGAAACTTGGAGGACAAACTGAACGGATGGAGTGGGGATTTTACTTTATTAGGAATTCTAGATGCTCTGATGATAAAAAGAAGAATGTGTCTATCCAAAGACGATGGAGAAGATTGTAAAAATTGGATAACACAATTCAAGATGAAGGAACAAGAAGGGCAGAGTGGAACCCTATAGAATAGAGGTTATGCAGGCGACATCACATTCTTCTTCGATTCTGTGCCTAACCTCAAATGAGACGTCAGACATAGAAATAAACCCTGGGTACAAACGGTTTAGATTTGTATCAAGAGACTTCACTAAGTTCTCTGAATGTCTTTAGGCAAGAAGCATTTCCTTTCAGCTTGTTGAGAGTC
Source organism: Rhinogobius similis (assembly GCA_019453435.1). Classification (NCBI taxonomy): domain Eukaryota; kingdom Metazoa; phylum Chordata; class Actinopteri; order Gobiiformes; family Gobiidae; genus Rhinogobius; species Rhinogobius similis. The sequence goes on along the minus strand of CM033635.1, from coordinate 34,728,207 downwards.
TTGTCTTGCTCTGCAGAGGTAACATTGCACTCTTTATCCACACACAGCTGTTCAGAGTTTATGCTGCCGTTATATCCTTGAGCAAGACACTCCCCTCTTTCACCATGAATGTATGGCGAGTACTTGGAACTTAGCTCTACTTCCTGTACTTTCGAACTTTTATTCTTCTAAATTTCCTCACAAACTGCATCTTGACTGTAAAACTATATATCGATATCTACTTACCACAGGTGCCCTCCCTCCAGACTAAGTCATAATTAGACAAATGAACCTGTCATACAGACTTTAATTAGATGTAAATAACCACATATTAATAGGTAGGTCTATATATACAGCCTACTATTGTTAAGGCTTTGATGCTAATAATGTGAGACTAATGTGTGTTTTGGAAGTTGGAACACGAAAAAGTAATAAGAACAGTATACCACATGATTAGTATTGCAGGATTTAATGTGGAGGTTGACATTAACACATTAACTATTCTGTAATTTACAAATATTTAAGGCACTTTGGTTAATTTGTCAGGGCTCATGCAAAGCTTCAAAATACACTCTAGTCACATGTAATCACCGAACACGACACAGAAAGAAAATAACCATCCAAAAGTAGATTTTACAGTGTTTTCAGAGTCAAAACCAGCCTTACCAACCTTACCAGATGTTGGAAAAAAGCACCGTTTATTCTTGGACATTCAAGTAATCCGTGCCACGTACTGACAATTCCACCATCTGAAAATATACCTGCAAAAAATCCTAAAGGTAAGTTGTGTGCGTTTTTGATTTAGCAAAAGGCCAAGCGGCAGAAAGATCAGTTGTTCAAGACAAAAATGTATAAACCTTAAAACGAACACATAATCAAATGACAGTACAAGAAAACAATTAAAGGGAAGGCTTTATATGCACTAATATACATTTTTATATTTATTTGCCATTTCTAGTATAAGTCCCTTTATAGCCAGAACCACTGCAGTTATATTAAGGTGAATAGTTGTTCCTGGAAGGGCATCAGGCATATAACACTGCCAGTCTGAGGTGGAAACGGAAATGAAAAACGATAATAAACACTGTTAAGATAGTGTTTTGTTGGTATATTTGAGTATGGCCAATCTACTACTAGCCTTTACTTTAACTGAATCGAAACAACAGTTTACGAGTGTACAGAGAATAGTTCGCGGTTTTGCTGTAAAACACCAGAATACGCTGTGTTACTAGGCACTCTGCACTGGCGCTTCTCTAAACTATATTCGACTTTGCATTGTCAGTTGTTCATATGCCACTTAAAGCTGCAACACCTGACAGCGTTTCATGACTTGAGTAAAAGTACAAATACAGCTAGTCAAATATTACTTCAATACAAGTAAAAGCAGCTCGCTAGTCAAGTATAAATAAGTATCCGCTGTGTAAAGTACTTTTTTAAACAAATAATTTCATGGGTTGTGCATAATAAACAGAGTTTCCTACAGCTTTTCACAAATAGAATTCAAGCACCTTAAAGTCTATATGACAGGTTAGACCACATATTTCACTAAAATGTAATGTGCATAGTTTTATTTAAGATTTTACTAAACATTTTGGTTGTTTGTCCTCAGTTTGATGGTTTTTGTAAAGTTGTATAATGTTACTCCCTGGTTGGACATGAACAGCAAAGGTAATTCCACAACTGTTTCCTAGCAACCATTTTGAAAACAGGCCAAAATCCATATGAATTACACAATAGTTATGATTTGACGAATAATAAAACCTGATAACACCTTTTGTTGAATGATCGTTTAAAATGTCAAAATAATGTGTCAGTTGTGTGTAAATTGTCTCTGTATTTTCAACGAAACGTCGCTTTTTTGATGACATCACAGAGGGATTCGGTTTTAGAACTCAGCACTACTTCCTGTCATTTCAAACTTTTAAGTTTTAGAATTTCTTCACAAATTGCAGCTTAAAACTACGCTAAATATTTATCACAGGTGCCCTCCCATCAATTTAAGTCAGATTTAGAGAATCTTGAGAACCTGTCTCATAGACTTTAAGGTAAGAGTAATTCCAGCACGTTTATACTTAACTCAGACCCAACACAGCGCTGTTTTTTTTTTTAACAGTAACAAACTCATCTTTCTCAGCTGTAGTTTCTGAAATGAACAAAATATTTCTCTCTTAAAATGCAGTTTGAGAATGTGGAAAAAGTATCAGGCTTGGTGAAGTGTCCTTTGTTGGACATTTTGGGCAATTCAGAAGTAATTTTCCGTATTTTAGAGCATCTTAGTCAATATCAGAGTCAGCGACCAACTTTCCAGTGACAGACAAACATCGGTGTTAGAAGAAAAGTAATTATTTAGAGGGGTCGCATACAATGTTAGAACACCAGCACATTTAGATGACTTCCAAACAGCAAATTGAAAACTATTAGCGCTCTTTAGTGTCAAAATGTGTACGATACAGATTTGCAAGTTTAAATATCAAGCATTGTCAGGCACTCTTTCTTAAATCTAAGCGCTTTACCAACCTTGAAAACAACGTAGTAAAATTCAAGCATTTGCAAGGATTTCAAGCACCCGTGTGAACCCTGAATAAATTTGCGTCTTGAAAAATAAATCTAAAGACGATGCAAAACTGCTGTTCGGTTTTAGCCTGTCTAGTCCAGCCTGTAAAACAAGTATGAGCCTAATTATATATGAGATTAGATTAGAAGACAAGAGACATGTTTGGTTCTAATGATGGAAACTTGGAAATGTAATAATTAGCCAGCATAGTGACTAATCATTCATATCACACCCACTGCCGGCTCCTTGTTGTGAGTCTGCAACAGCACATCTGCACACGCAAAGTCTCTGTGGAGCATTACATGGGACAAAACACTCGGAAAACTGCTCCACAAAAGTACTTTGTTCTTTGAGACTTTTTTTTTTTAAATGTAGTGAGTAGAAAGTAATATATTTATCTTTCAAATGTAGTGGAGTCAACGTGATAAGTAATCAACTAAAATACAACTATAGATCCTCAAAAAGAGTAAAGGACACATATTATGCAAAATTGACACTTTGGAGCTTGTTCTGTCATCGAAAACATACCTGGAGTTGTGATTAGCTTCATTCACGCTTGTTTGATAATTAATAGGGCTGTAGTCGACTAAAGAAATTCTTGGTTGACTAAAGACCAGCCCTATCGACCGATTAGTCGACTAAAAGGGGGTGTGGCAAAAATATATCAAAACTGTAAAGTGTTTCCATGTATCTGAACTAAACTGCACTCCAAAGACTTCAACTGCAGAGGATTCATTATTCACTATTTATACAGAAAAGTACAAGGAGAGAGTGTATTTAAACATTAAGAGTCCAAAATCTTCAGCAAACTCACTTCATATCTTCTGATTTTTGCCATATACAACATTTTATAATAATTTAATATGAATAAAATGATTGGTTGACTAATAATAATCTTGGTCGACTAAGACACCATGGACCGACTAATGACTAAACGACTAAAGGGCCCAATGTTTAGTAAGTCCTCTGGTCCTTCTTTGACTTTTTGGTCAGGCCCTTCTTCTATCAGCGATCTGATCCAGCCCTGCACTCCCTCTCGCACACCGAGGTCTGTGGGTCACAAACTGCTGATGGTTCCTCGCACTCGTATTCGGACCAGAGGAGACCGATCCTTCCAATCCGTGGCTCCCAGACTTTAGAACGATCTTCCGCTCTTTCTGCGCTCATTAGACTTTGTTGATTCTTTCAAGAGCAAACTCAAAACTTTCTTTTTTGCTCAAGCGTTTTAATTTCAGCAGACAGGACTGATTTTACTGTCATATTGATGTGTGTATTGCTTGTTGTAAGTGCGTTTTACTTTTCTGTATTCTAACTTTTTGTTGTGAAGCACTTTGTGACTAAATTGTCTGTGACAGGTGCTCTACAAATAAACTTTGCTTGGTTTCTCCCTCTTTAAGCCTTAGAAAACACTCAGTTCAGATTTTTGTTTTTTGTTTTGTGACATCATAGCCAGCTGAGATCTCCCGCTCCATTTTTAACACCATAAATCATCTTCCGCCGTGTTCAGTACAATTGCATACCTGCATTCACATTTCAGGGGCAAGCTAGGTTTGTTTATCGCCCCTATGTAACCTGGACTTTGGTAAACGTCTGACGGATATGAAGTATTGTGCTTTTTGTGAACCATTTTCGTACAGATCTCACACATAATACCACTAAGAGAGGGATAAATCACGCAATGGCAAAGCAAAGACAAGTTTAAAGGCCAATGACAATCCAAATAATGCATAACATGTGTCCTTTTAGTAAGACCATCTCTGACTTTGAAAAACTGTGTATATATTGTAATGCTTAGGGATAAGAGCAAATTTACTGAGTGATGGTGGTCCGCCCCTGCGTCACACCCAAAAATGAATGCCATGTCAATATTAGTGATGTGCCAAAGGGTGTGAGAGCTGGGAACAAGCTAGATTTAACACCTACTTCCTCCTTTCACAGAAAATCAGTTTCCCCAGCTTTAAAGTAGTTCATTTACCTGGTTATGTGGCATCAAAATATTTCATTATTTTGTTCTATTTATACAGCATAAGATACAGTATCGAAAAACTACTCCACTAAACCGCTATGACTCACAGTAAGCTTGTTTTAGGCCTTGAACACCCCATCCCAAGTTCAAACGAATAATGTCCCAGTCCTGTCAAGGTCATACATCAAACCAACTGCTGTGGACTGCTACATTAGCGCAAACAGCTCCCACGTCGCCCTTCTCCACCGGTCCACTGGAGGCTACATGTTGTGAAGCACCGAGTTCTCCAACGTAAAGTCGTACTGGAAGTTGGCCAGGTTGTAGTTAATGTCCCGGGACAGCAGCACGTCAGGTATGAGGGGGAATCCGGCCTGCATGGCCAGAATGTGGGGGGCCAGCGTGAACGGGATGTCCCCGAGGAGGTCCGGCAGGGCGGGGGCTGCATGATCTAGTCCGGCCGAAGGCGAGGGCGAAACGGCAGAAGGCCCAGAGCTGGGGAAGGCCTCAGGTAACTTTGGGTCGACGGGGTGAGGGGGAGGGAGACGGCGGGGCGACTGGAAAAGGAAGAGAAAGAGAGAGATTATTGCAGAAGGATGATGTTTTTTCAGTCGCAATGTATGAGTACGTTTTCTGATTGTTAAGTTTAAAATATAAAATGATATGACAAGGTGTGTGTTGCCCAAATCTGTTTTGCCCAAATATCAAAAATATATTGCGATGCATATCAATGCAGAGATGTGTATGAAATTAGGTCTGGGAATCACATGGTCCCGCACTAGGCCTGTCACAACAAACAAATTACTTTATCGACTTATTGTTTAATATATGATAGACAGAATAATATATTTGAGGCTCAGTATTTATCATGTGAATTTTCTTTGCACTTTGGGGAACCTTTTGTTGTTTTTTTTCAACTGGATTTGAGCTTTAGTGAGTGAAATAAACTACTTTTATGACTCATCAACACCAACTAATTAAAAACATGTTTCATTGTGTTATTAATTTATTGCAACTCTTGTTTTTTAACAATGTTTTGGGGGGGATTCTTGCTCTCCGTGGCATGCAGTAGTTTTAATATTATCGTTTATCGTGATATTTACTGTAGCAATATATCGCACTTCAAAATGTGTAATGGTAACAGGCCTATTCCTCACGATACAATATCACGATATTGCGATACATGCAATAATTGATATATTGCTCATCATATCCTACAATACATCACTTTTTTTTTTTTTAAACAACATGTTTTAACAACTGTTTATCTTTTACCCATGCACAAAAACACAGCCATTTTAATGACCAAATTGATATTCAAAATGTTTTAATTAACACCTTTCCTTCCTCTAAAGAAGCAACAAAAGTATACTGCTGTCACAGAATAATTCAATAAATTATACAAAAAGTTACTAATAGCGATATATGGATACAGCAGCCCAAGGTATCGATAATGTGTCCCCAATTTAATATCACAATATATGATATTAAGGCCCAAATTCACTGGGATAGGCTCTAGTCACCCGCAACCCCTAACAGGAACAAGTGGTTGAAAATGTATTGATTTATATATTGATATTTTGATTTTGCAGCACACCCCTAATTGTAATACTTTTAAAGAACATAAATTCATAATAAATTACTGATTGATGCTGACTGTGAAAAGGTGACTTATTCATAGGATAACTGTATTCTGATAATAATGCATTTTCTTATTCTACATTTTCAAAAAACGCAGAGTATCGGGATATGTATCGTATTAAGAGGTACGAAGCAATACCCAGCCCTAAACAGATATACTGCAAAAGCAGTTGTGAGGATCAAAATGAGACCGCAGTGCCCCGTTTGCATCCAGGTTGCTTCTAAACAAACTGTGTCCCCCTCAACACAGGCAAATGCACTTACAGAGCTGGACTGATGGACTAGTTGGTGGTTTAAAGGACCTGTACCTGATTTTGAACCGTGAGATAGCAACATGTTTTTGTTTGAACCATTAGCCCCGCCCACATAGTCCTTCCTTTCACTAGATATTGCACCATGACTCAGAAACAACTGTCTGGAATAGTCTAATGCAGCTGTTTCCATATAGTTCCTCATACTCTCCTTACAATTAGCTTTTAGCACTTTTTGAAACTGCACCATGACACAGAATCACAGTCTGGGAGAGTGTCAAGCAGTTATTTACCCATGATTCATAGTGTACAATGTGCCTGATTGGCTGAAAAGAGGTGACCCTGGTAAATGCTTCTGCACTACTTCTTCCCTAACAAAGTGCATTTATAATATGCACAGATTATACATTACAAACCCAATGTCTTTCCATGAAGTTGCTTCTATCAAACAATGTGTGATGTAAAGAGAATTTATCTTAACTAGAGTAAATAAAAATCAGGTACAGGCCCTTTAATATGGGTGTTGAGTGTTGTTTAGCATTTCTAAATGTTTTGCTAGGCTACCTACATGTTTATTCTATTTTTTAATATTGTTGCTGAGAAACAGCATCATCGATTTGTGGGTGCAAGCACATTGAAACAAATAAAGTTCATTCATTCATTAATTTTATTCTCAGCGGAACAGGATGTGCGCCGTTAGCATGCTAGTTGTCATTAGCTTCACCGTGACAGTAAAACTCGCTCTGGCCTCTGAACGCTTCTGAACTCATCACAGTGAATAATGAGTGAGCGATACAAGTGTGGACTGCGGCTGAGTTTAAAATGAACAAATTCAGATTTTCGCGTTTTGCAGACAGCATCTTTCATTTTTATTTTGATGTGAGAAGTTCATTTACTCATCTCTGCTGCGTTATAAATGGAAATAAAAACTACTGATGTGTTTATCAAAGGCTCAACGTAAATGATTTCCTGCTGAGCTATGTTTGCAAAGTGTGGGTTACATGTATAATAACTGTTTTTATAGGAAATTATATAGTAGCTTCAACGTTTTAGTGCTAATGCTATATTACTGAACGCACCTGAACGTCCCTCAGTCCCCGCTCGCACCTAATCGGTTCTTTGACCTGTTGTAGACTGGGACAAGAGTGGTTTGACAGGTTGTTTTAAGTTCTGTAAACGTAGTGAATGAGTAACCTAACAGTGTAGGTGCATAGCTTCTGCATATGGATTGTTGCATTTTGAGGTCATCGGTCCCTACAGTCTTCTACAACTTCTTCTATGAATGTGTTTTCTCGAAGGTTTTTAGGACTCAAATACAAGCATGTTTGGAACAAAAAAAAAAAAAAGTACAAACTTAATTCTCAGACTGATTATTTATATGGAAATGTTTTAGATCCTTGATGTTCAAACAGTGTGCCGGCCGGGGAACACTGGTGTGCCTTGAGGTTTTGCCAACTGTGCCTTGAAAAATTTCCATTTTTAGTTAACAGATGTGGATGTATTTGATGAATTTTCCTTTTTGGAGTGTCCTTAGCAGCAAAAAGACAGCAAAGCCATCACTTTTGCCAAATTAAAAGAAGCAAACAGTGGCACAGACATTATTTACCATATTTTTAACTAAATGGTCTGATTTGGTAATGTTTTAGTGGTGGGTGGTGTGCCGTGGTATCTTTTAAACCACAAAAGTGTGCCGCAACTCAGAAAAGGTTGAAAAACACAGTTTTAGATAACAAATTGGACAATTTGCTGATTAATCCTCATAATGGTCAAATATAACATGCATACATCCAAGTATTTTAAGTCTTTTTGAGTTACTAACACAAATTCAACATTACAAATGAATTGGCCTTGACCCTTAAAGTCTAATATGACAGGTTACTCATTTCACTAAAACATAGTGAATGATATTACGCATTTACGCACGTGTTATTAGTCTTAAAACCTGCTCTTGAGTACCTTGAATTTGCCATCTCATGTTTTGAAACAAAAAAATATGGCTTATTATAAAATAATGAAAGTTTTTCTCAGGTGTCTGCCCTGACACTTACTGAGTGCATCCAGCCAGTAGATGGCACCTAGTAATACACACAATTTAGTTAAGTTATCCCTTGTATGTGCAAGTATGTGCAACACGCTATTATCAAGCTAGTAGTAGCAGTGAATGGAAGAAATGCTCAGGCGATATAAGGACTTAAAACAGCAGAAGATTCTTGGATAAGTGACAGAGATGATCTGAACAAACGTCCCAGAATGAGCTCAAAAAAAGTCACTGTAGCAGAATGTGTTCTTAAAGATTTTAATAAACATTGTGCCTATTTGTCTCCAGTTTGACCGTTTTCGTAAAGTTTATAATTGTACTCCCTGGTTGGACATGAGCAGCAACCATTTTAAAACAAGGACAAACAAATCCATTTATTAGTTTATTAGTTAAAAATAGTTATAATTTGACAAGTAATAATACCTGATAACACCTTTATTTTGTTGAATGACTGTTTAAACCGTCAGAAAAATATGTCAGTTCAGTGTTAACCGTGTCTTTATTTTCAACTGTGCATTGCTTTTTGACGACATCTCAGAGGGATTCCATTTTAGAACTCAGCACTACTCTTTGTAATTTTAAACTTTTTTCATCTTTCAAAATTTCTTCACAAACTGCAACTTCACGGATATATAACTAATATAAATATTTACCACAGGTGCCCTCCCACCAAAGTCAGAATTATAAAAACATTTAAAGAGCTCAAGAGTTTAAAAAAGTACCGTACTGTTGCTGTTTTTCTTACCAATTATTACCTTTTACTATCCTTTTTGACTAATGTAAAATGTTCTGTTGACTTGGTATGACACAGTTTAAATATTTGTATAATTGTTATGTGCCTTAATGTTTTATAAATGCACAAAGACAAATAAAGGGGTAAAAAACAGTTGCATTTTCCCATAGTATTGATGGTGTGTTTATGACTAGAGATGGAGCACTGCACACATTCTTCGGGTTTGGGTGAGGTCAGGATGAGCCGTCTTCAGCTGCTTGGACTGAGGCTGAGTGTGGCGATGCACGTCCCTACATCCTGTTTCTCATTAGGGCCCGCGCTTGGGAAAAACAAAGCTTTAATAACCCTGCCGGGGACTCCAGTGTGTTGTAACTTATGCTGCGACGTGTTATAGCGCGGTGGACTTCTATGTGGGAGGGGTGCTGGTTTCACCTTCCTCTCATGCGGTTAGAGATGCAAACGTTTGTGTCAGTACAGTGTGCTTTAAGTTACAATCTGTCACTATTTAAAGGGGATGTCTTGCGCAAACTTTTATGAGGTTTAAATCTTGTTACAACAGTGTTTCCTCGTCATTCGTTAACTCAAAGTTGTATTTGAAGTCCATACGACAGGCTGGACGTCACATTTAACACGATTATATTTAAGATTTTACTAAACGTTTTGTCTGTTTGATCCCAGTTTGACAGTTTTCGTAAAGTTTTAATGTTACTTCCTGGTTGAACATGAGCACGAATATGACAAAGTTAATTCCACAACTGTTACCTAGCAACCATTTTGAAAACAAGGCCCAAAATCCATATAAATTACACAATAGTTACGATTTGACAAATAATAATACCTTATACTTTATTTTGTTGAATCCGCCATTTAAACTGTCAGAACAATGTGTCAGTGGAGAGTTAACTGTCTCTTTATTTTCTGTACTGTAAGTCGCTTTTTGATGACATCACAGAGGGATCCCATTTTAGAACTCAGCACTACTTCCTGTAATTTTAAACTTTTAGAATTTCCTGCAACTTAATGGATGTAAAACTATGATAAATATTTACCACGGGTGCTCTACCACAAAACTCAGAATTAGAAAAACATGAAAACCTGTCATATGGACTTTAAATTGATTCCTGCATGTTTGAGTTAATCTTGTATTAACTGCAACAGACAAAAATGTAAAATTATCATACTTATGTCATAGTTTAATGTTAAGTACCTGAAAAAGCATAATATGTCTGTCGGTTTATGCAGGCTTAATTTGAATTTTGGCATTTAGTCGATGTTGGTTGTGACTAGTGAGCTACAATTCATTGCTATAATTATTATTCTTTTTCTCCTTATTAATTTTAATGTTAGTTCCAATTGTTAGCACCCAGAAATAGCTACAGTACTCTCAGTTGTCACACCCAATGCAAAGCTCATGAGACAGAATTCTATTACTTTCACTGTCAACTGGTGAAGTGAGATAACATACATTTTTAGGTTTTAAATTACAGGGAAATGAATTAGTCATATGCAATTAGGGCTGTAAAAGTATTGAAAATCAGATACTAAACGATACTAAAACTAGTGTTGAAACTAGATACTCATTTCATGTATCAATACTGAAGAAAATCACATTACCAGGACAAAACTGAACCTATCTGAAAAGTTTTAGAATGATATTGAGCTTTACAATAATGTAAAGTACCACATTTGTACTTTTTTTTCATGCATTTTACATTGGATACTTTTTACTTCGAACTAGATTGAAAAGTACTGTTAATTTTCTGTCTAGCGTTTGAGACCGTCTGAAAAGGCCATAGTGACATCCTGTCGAAAGAATTTAAGCAAAAAGATTAGGTTTTGAAAAATATATATAAATAAAATGGCAAGATAAATGAAGTTATCAATTCAGTGGCTTCCCTTGACCCAACACTTGCACAATACTTTATCAAGATCATGACGATTGACGCTTTAATAGTTCTCAACAACTGCGTGAAATACTTTTTACTCTTACATTTTGTATCACAGTATTATTCTGGCCCTGTATCTGTACTTTTACTTAAGTAACACAATTGAATGCCTCTTCTAGCACTTGAGCGTTAACCCGAAATGCATACAACCCACATGGTAAAAAAAGAAAGTACTATTTGTGTTGAAAAAGGCAGAATATGGTTTCAGAAAAGAGCGTTATTTGTCACTGTTGCGGTCTCAAAATTGGTATTACATTCAAGCCAGTTTCCTACAATCAAAATCAAGTTTGAAATGTTTGTATTGTTTCAAAGATAAGGTTTGAGGTCTAATCATCTGGACTTTGTTTTAAAAATCAAGACGTTTCAACTTCAATCTGAAAGTTATTTTCAATCTGCGGAACTGGTCAGAGAAACTCAAATTTAAACTGCTCCGAGTGGACCTGAAAATAACCTGCCTTTGTTATGAGCTTGTTCACGCTGCGAGTTTCACCGGGAACTAGTGTTGCCACGATGTTAAAATTTAACACTCGATTCGATACTGAGAAATATACTCAATTCTTGATACCGATTTTGATACCACAAGGATAATAGAGCAGTTAACTTTTAAACAGGAAAAGACTGACAAAATAGTCTGGGACTATGTATTATTTACTATGTATTATTTCTGCCCAAGCCATCTCCACTAATAAAGCTAAATAATAAATAAAATATAATATTGTAAAATTACAAATGAATGTTTTGTTTTTTTTTTTTTTTTATCAGCTATCAGACATATGGTATGTCTGATTTCTTGAATATTCTTTTTGGGGAAGGACCTCCAAACCCCCCTGTTTAAAGCTAGAGCTCGAACATGTAAACTATTGCACATATAAATCAGAATTTCCCAATATTTCACTTACCACCCCAAACTGTATGAACTTGTCAGGCCACCACACGTGAAAAACGAACCATAACTGAAACAACAACAAAACTAAAGCTTCCTTTCAAGAAAAATTCATGAGACGCGACAGAAAAGTTGTAGAAAAGCACTTGATGAAGAGGGGCCTGTACTTAATTTTGCCCTGGTCCCCCAAATTCACAGGTCTGCCACTGCCTGCCACAGGCTTAAAGCAAGGAAAGAAGAAACAACAAAAACATATTTACTTTTGAGTTTGCCTTCCCCGTGTAAACTCACACAACCACAAATAAGATGACAAAGCTATCGGTTAAAGGGCACATATTCTACTACAGTGACTTTTTTTGAGCTTTAAACCCTGTTCTAACAATGTTCCGTCATCAAAAACACACCTGGAGTAGCATTCAATTGCATTCACGCTGTTTTGAGTAATGTTTATTAGAAAATCAAACCCCTCTGAGCGTCAAACACACGTGCTGCTGAATTTCCGGGATTTTCTGACGTATTTTCAGATCATCTATGTCAATTAAAGGTTGAATGGAGGATTTCTCGCCGATTTGAAAATCTGCGACTGTTAGTTCTTTTTTTGAAAAAGCGCATGCGCAGGTTCCCCCTCCCTCCCTCCCCGTTTCTCCTGAGTGAACGCCTACCAAACCTCGTGCACGAGCACGCCCAGCAGCACTTCTCCATGTGCGTTTGTTTACAAGACAATTGGTGTCGCTTTCTCACGACAACCTCCACGAAGAAGATTTAAAAACTTTCAAAATGTATAAAAACATAAAAAAAGAGTCAGATATACAGTTACCTGTCCAGCAGAAACTTTGGCATCAGTTTGAAGCCTGTTTTGCGCTTTCAATGCTCACCAGCGCGTAAACGATTCCCCCAGACACGCGTTTTGTTTCTTTCCTCTGCAGACTTTCGTCTCTTCTGTGAAAGCTCGAAAACAGTCTTTCTCTTTCGTCCCTCAGCCATTTCGGTACTTCGCGGATGAAAGTTTAGACTTACAATGACGGAACTCGCCGCTAACCTCCTGCTACATAAACACACTAGCATATCAACCACGCATGCGCGGCAAGGGGAGCGAGCGTTTCCCCTGGACGAGCCTGCCGGCGTGCACTAGCACGCAGAGAATGATTGACACCTGAGCGGACCAGTTATTTGTGCTACCCACGAGGAAATGAGATTCTGATTTGTTGCCCGAATTCCTCCATTTAACCTTTAACCGAGAATCTTCCGCTGTTTTAAGTCCTTAAATCATTGCTAAACTCGTTCTGAGCATTTCTGACGTCTAAACACAATAACTGCTGTGGCAAATCCGCACAATGACGTCTTTTCAGCGTTGGCGCCATCTACTGGCTGGATGCACTCAGTAAGTGTCATTTCATAGTGACCGATAACACAGGTCATAGAATGAGTAAGAAACTTTTTTTTTTTTTTAAGATGAGATGGCAAATTTAAGGCACTCAAGAGCACGTTTAAAGGCTAACAGCGATAAGAAAATCCTTTAAAACATGTCAATTGTTCACAAATAAAGACGGAAAACGAGTTGCCGTTGTTTATGTCTGCAACTACTTATGCCTGTATGCATTTCCTGCTTTAAACGTTCACCGCTTTCCACATGTAAATTTAGGTAAACACCTCAACGGAGCAGAAAGGAAGAACCAGACACATCATTCAAGCGCTTACGATCTGCACAACATCTGACGCAGGGCCTAAATAACAACACGAGTCTTATGTAAACGTTTCAAACTTAATCTCTCTTTGCACGTCACAGATCTGGTTTCTCTCGGGCGCAGGCGGAATGGCAGGATTTTGTGCTGCGGCGAGTAATTAAAGGCGGCCGTCAGACTAAATGCGGAGAAGATGTTTTTGCAGGAAATGACTATTCCTGTGCAATTACAAGGCTGGGGCTTCCTCCGAGCGCCGTTTCCTCTGCTCCTTTTGAGAAAGTCGTCGAGAAAGTGAAATCAGGAGTCGCGCAGTGGATTAGTCAAGGGGTCGACAGGTGCAATCAGAACGTTGATGGGTTGAGTCCATCCGTGCAGCGTCGTTGTGTCCTTCAACAAGACAGAGCACAGAAGTACGAATGGTGTGTGTGACAGATGTGTTTATTGGGCTGTTGGTTTTGTCAAAAAAAATCAAAATTGACATTCAGATTTTGAATTGCAATATTTGATCATGCTTTTTGACACAATCATTTCAGTTTACATAAAGGTGCCAGGGTGATTGGCTGATGCCTTATTATTAGGGCTGCGCAATATATCGCAAAAGTATCGATATCGCAATAACGATATCGCAACAAACTAAACATATCGCAGTCACACCAAAGTCTTCCATCTGATAGAAATGTTTATAAAATGAAAACATTGAAAAGGGGAACTCATGAATAAAATGTAGCTTTTTCAAACTAAATTTTGCAGAAAAATTGCAACAAGGAATAAACAATTTCTGATTTTCCTCGATCATACACTTTATTAACAAATATTCTCTCTCTAGAAATCTTCATTCACAGTATTTCAACATTTATTTGGTTAAAAATGTTTTTTCTAAGCCTCAATCTACAATAGAAATAATCGCTGACAAGTCGACTACTAAAATAATCGTTAGTTTCAGTCAAAAAGTTTATTTAAATATCGCAATAATATCAATATTGCAGACCTTACTAGCCATATCTCATATCGCAATCATTTACAATATTGTGTAGCCCTAATTAATGTATTAGTTAAACTGTCAAAATAAAACTGAACAGAGATGAAACCAAGACTAAATCAAGGCTAATTTAGACTTAAAAAGGTAAAATCAGCCTTTAACGTTTTCTTTTTTTTTTTTTTTTACTTACATTTCTGTCTGATTTTGTCTTGTGTTATTGCAATGTGTGCGATATTGATACTTTTATGATATATTGAACAAGTATCGATACTAAAAAAACAAATCCACACAAAAGGACAAAGTACTATTTTGTAAGAGTGCGTCAGTGGGTCTTTGCAGTAAAAACATGTGCTGCTCAAGGACAAATTAAAACATTCAAATGGCATAAAAAGGCCTCTTGTTGTGTACTTGCATGTGAAATTTTCCAAAGGTTAAAATGATCTCCCGAGGCACTGATTATAGCGCTCACAGCAGAGGTGAGTATGCCAAAATTGGACTCAAGAAAGAATGAAGTTACTGAAGGAAAAGTACAAAGTAGTGATCCAAGAAGTGTCTCAACCAGGGCCGGGCGATCTGCTATTTTTGGGAAATCGTCGTATCGTGATTGACTGTTTGTGTCTTTAATGCAGCTGTCTGTTCAAACACACTTTTTCTCCAGTTGTTTAGCCTCTGAAGCCTCTGAGCAGATGACGTTATTTACCTCTTATAGACTAGGGCTGCACAATTAAATAAAATCGAAACAAAATCGCAATTTTAATGGATGCAATTACCAAATCGCAAAGGCTGCTATTTTTGAACTCCTATAATTCCTTTCACAAACAACAAAATGTCTTTGCTTTGAATAAAAACTGCTAACACTGTAGCTGGATTTGTACAAACATGTTCTGAAACAAGCGACAAAAGTGTGACCAAAAGAGTGACCAAAAATGTGTTCAAAAGTGACAAAAAACAACAAACAACCAACAAACAACCATGACTCAATGCACCAAAACGCAACAAAAAGCTTCAAAATCGCAACTAAAAACAACAAAGATACGACTAAAAGTGACAAAGACACGTTTAAATATGACAAAGACAACTGAACGTAACAAAAATGTGACTAAAAGCGACAACATTGTGTTAAAATGTGAATTCGAACAGAATATCATTATCAAAACATAAAACGCAAATCTAATCTCAATGGAATTGGTCAGAAAAATCCCAATTCGATATTTTTCCTAAATCGTGCAGCTCGATCACAGGCAACAGAAATATACAAAGTGAATATGAATCGTGATAAAATCAAAATCACGATCTGGCCCCAAGAAAATCGGGATTAAAAAATGTTTGCCAGATCGGCCAGCCCACGATAAAAGGATAAAGACAGTCATCATCAGCCACACTCTGTTCTCCTGTTATGACCTGGACTCCTTTTGAAAAGCTTCGGTCTCGTCTTGACAGCTGACATTATCAATTGCATATTATTCCCATGTGATGTCGCAAGTACGGCAGAACTCTCACGCTGCGCTGCGACTCTGTCATAACGGCGGGAAATGATAACGGTGCCGTCCAAAGAGGCTTCATTTCAGAGCAGCGCGCACATGCTCGGAGGCTTTGAAGTGTGGGGAGCTGATTGCTTCCTGGTGATTTAAAGTCCGCAGATGAGGCTCACGCCCAACGACATGAGATAGCAGCAGGAGGACATGTGGAAGATCAACCTAATTAGAGTCTGTGCGATAAATACATATTTTAAAGGGCTCATGATATAAGAGTGTGTGACAGCGAGAGGTCGGGGAAGGTTTGGCAGAGTCTCGTACATGGGCGGAAGGGAGTAGTCAAGCACTGAACCACTATGATGATGTACCTTTGACCTTTGCCCGGTTTAGAGTAGATCTACTGCATGTGTCACGATGCGAATTTGAGAGTTTTGCGATGAAGAATAATACTGAAATGTAGGTCTGTGCAATTAATCGCATGTACACTATAATCCTATTTCAATTATTACACTATTCAATTACAGAAATGTAATACAATACTTCTTTTGATACTCAAAACTTGGAGCAAAGGCACTTTTGTAACATACACTGCCTGGCCCAAAAAAAAGTCGGCACAGAAAAAAAAGTCACATGTTGTGACATTTTGTTGGAGCGCCTTCAGCTTTGATTACAGTACACATTCGCTGTGGCATTGTTTCAATGAGCATCTGCAAAGTCAAAAGATTCAATTCCATCCAGTGTTGCATACATTTTTCAACAAGCTCTTGTATTGATGATGGAGAATGTGACCAGTGCAAAGCCTCTCAGCACGTCCCAAAGATTCTCAATGGGGTCTATACGTGCTCTACAGCAGTGGTTCTTAAACTAGGGGTCGCGACCCCAAGTGGGGTCCGTGAGCGGGGCTCGCGCGGTCAGAGCGGGGCTCGCGCGGTCAGAGCGGGGCTCGCGCGGTCAGAGCGGGGCTCGTGCGCTCCGTGAAGGCGCGGTTCGTCATTCAAACCCGCTTCAGCGCTTCAGGTCTTCCGCTCCTCACAGCGCCTTTTGCGTGCAGTTTCACTCAGATGATGGAGAAAAGTCCCACCTGAGGCTGGGCCTCATGGCTCCTGTCGGTCCACGCCTTTTACTCTCTCTCTCTTCACAAAATCACAGAGGGCTCTGGCTCACTGCCTTGACGAGAAGCGCTCGACCGCTAACTCATCCTAACTAACTCGTCCTAACTAACTTGTGCTAACTAACTTGTCCCAGACAAGGACCGAGATGTGTCCAATACTAACTTTCTCTATAACCTGCGCAGCCTGACCTGCACCTCCAGTTTTATGTACATTTCTAAGCATATTATTTCATGTACAATTTTAAGTGTTTTAGTTTATATACATTGTAAGTGTATAGTTGACATTGGAATCTGTCAGATATAAGGCCATCAGTGAAGTGCAAGTGAAAGTTAGTTTTACTGCTGTACAGTGAGGTAAAGAAAATAAAATCCCACAGTACTTTTTTTGTAGGGCATTTGACCCAGTGACCCCTGTATTTTATAGACATAAATACAGCATTATTTAGTGTATTATTTAATGTCATAATTATTCAGTGTTTATTTGTTCACTTTGTTCGCTTTGTTCCACTTCTTGTGAATTAAATTCTTGTAGTTCTTACATTGCGAGCTGGTTTTTAGTTGATTCAGTTTGACGGAATGACAAAAACCTTTTGAGGGAGTGTCAATAACTATAGGTCTGCCCAAAATCGGCGTGGGAGTAATGTGGGGTCGCCAGACCTCACAAGATTTTTTTGTGGGGTCCCCAGACAAAAAGTTTAAGAACCACTGCTCTACAGAATAATGTTGACAATATAGAAGTAACTGTTCAAAATAATTGTGATTTCAATTCTGTGCCAAATAATCGTGATTATAATCTTTGCCATAATCGAGCAGCTCTATTCTATTAAAGCGGCACGGCTGCCATGTCCTGACAATCCGCTGCATGTCTGTGCCACATATCCGTGTCGCATGTCTGTGCCACATATCCGTGCCACATGTCTGTGCCACATATCCGTGCCACATGTCTGTGCCACATGTCCGTGCCACATGTCTGTGCCACATGTCTGTGCCACATGTCTGTGCCACATATCCGTGCCACATGTCCGTGCCACATATCTGTGCCACATGTCCGTGCCACATATCCGTGCCACATGTCCGTGCCACATGTCCGTGCCACATGTCCGTGCCACATGTCCGTGCCACATGTCCGTGCCACATGTCCGTGCCACATGTCCGTGCCACATGTCCGTGCCACATGTCCGTGCCACATATCTGTGCCACATGTCCGTGCCACATATTTGTGCCACATGTCCGTGCCACATGTCTGTGCCACATGTCCGTGCCACATATCTGTGCCACATGTCCGTGCCACATGTCTGTGCCACATATTTGTGCCACATTTCCGTGCCACATGTCTGTGCCACATGTCCGTGCCACATGTCCGTGCCACATATCCGTGCCACATGTCTGTGCCACATGTCTGTGCCACATATTTGTGCCACATGTCCGTGCCACATGTCCGTGCCACATATCTGTGCCACATGTCCGTGCCACATATCTGTGCCACATCTCTGTGCCACATGTCCGTGCCACATGTCTGTGCCACATGTCCGTGCCACATATCTGTGCCACATGTCCGTGCCACATGTCTGTGCCACATATTTGTGCCACATGTCCGTGCCACATGTCCGTGCCACATGTCCGTGCCACATGTCCGTGCCACATATCTGTGCCACATGTCCGTGCCACATGTCCGTGCCACATATCTGTGCCACATGTCCGTGCCACATGTCTGTGCCACATATTTGTGCCACATGTCTGTGCCACATGTCCGTGCCACATGTCTGTGCCACATGTCCGTGCCACATATCTGTGCCACATATCTGTGCCACATGTCTGTGCCACATATTTGTGCCACATGTCCGTGCCACATGTCTGTGCCACATGTCCGTGCCACATATCCGTGCCACATGCCTGTGCCACATATCGGTGCTATGTCACATGGATAAGTGTGTACATACACATACTTCCTCCTTGCGTATGGTTTAGGTGCACACGACTTGCTCAACACCGCTTTGATGGTGGGGGAAGTGCGCCTCTGATTGGATGGCTTGTGACTGTCAACATCTTTGTTGATTGGCTGGCATAAACCTTTTCCCTAACCTTAACCAGTTCTGGTCGATGCCTAACCTTAACCTGACACAGGCTTAAAGTAAAGCAAGAAGATAGGCAGCCAATCAGAGGCCGAGCTTCCCCTGCCATCCTGTAAAAGTTAAATATTTGAGCAGGAGGCGGAGGCACCAGGCACGTACAAGCTCACACACACGTGCACACCATCACACACAGAGGTGCGGGGAACTGTGGAGTAAACAGGACAAGACATTTCTCAAAACCGCCGTAAGAACACAGAAAGCTCACACGTGGAATATGGCACTGGCTCTAAGTTATTAAGAAAAATAACCCATGTTTAACTAAAATAGGCCTATGACAGCCTATATTAAACAACTTTTGTTTACTATAAAAATAATTAAAAGACAAAATTCATTATTTGTCAGTTTACTGTCATCAAACTTGGACATGAACATTTTCAATATTTTAGGAATCGTGAAAGAATTGTGTCCTGTGTCCATCAGACTGAATCATGAACTCACCTACTATATTGTCAAGTATCCATGAAGTTAAACTTCAAATTGTAAATACAACAAAAAAAAAAATTTAAAATCATACTTTGTCCAATACATTTTGTCACTGTTGTTCAAGCCTGATTGTTCTTGTGATCTTGTCCTGCATTTTTTAATGTTTTAATGCCTAGAATCAAATGTAAGACAAGAGAAGTAAAAGAAATGCAAACATATGTGTGGTGTGAACACACAAGTGTCAGCAAGATAGCAATTATCATCATTTTGATCATCATAATCATTATCTAGACTATAATGACTCTAAAACACGTACGAAGAAACCTTTTTATAAGACAGTGGCATTATTAAATCAATGTCAATTTTTTTTTTTTTTTTTTACAATTTCTGATTTTCATCAATCATAAACTTCATTCGTAAATATTCTGTCTAGAAGCCTTCAGTCACCATATTTCAACATTTATTTGGTGGATAATGGGATAAAGTTTCAATATACAATATAAATAATTGTTCAACTAGTCAATTAATTGAAAAAACAGTCACTGTTGACTAGTAACGGGGGACTGTCCTGATGGGCTGGTGCTATGTGTCTATGCTGGCTGTATAAGCCACTAGAAGCTCAACTCTTCATCCTCTGGAGAGCATCCCCAGCAGGACACAGGCTCCCACACGTGGGATGCAGTACTAGGCATTTTCAGATCACTTTAAGTGTTCAGCAGACAAGAGCAGCTTACAAGGCTCTGATAGAGCTGTAAACTCTCATTTGGTTCAGAGATGTTTCCATTAAGTGTTGTATGAAAGGATGTGTGGACCTGACCTGTCCTGCTCTGTGTGCCCTGCTGTGGAACGTCCCAGTAGCATCTCCATGGAGACAAGGAGATGGAAACCCTTCACCAGAGAAGAGCACTTTTGAGGGACACACATCATGCAAAAGTTACTTTGGGCTTTTAACCATGTTTCCTCATCAAAAACACAGCTGAAGTTGTATTTATCTTCATTTACACTCTGTGCCTCAGAAAACACAACCAACCAGACACTATCTCATTAAATGGTAATTAAGAACGAAGAGGAAATTCAGCAAACTGTCACCAGGAAATAAATCTCGCATTGCTTAAGCTGGCACAGAGCCTGGCATATGTGCTGCAGCTTGAGACTTGGACTCCACGAGCCGGCAGCGCATGGGTTTGAAGTCTAAAAATAATCCGTCAACAGTCCCGAGCAGGATGGCTTACTCACCTTTGAAGGCTGCACAATGACATTTGTCGACGGCTGCGTGATGTTCATGGTCTGCATCTTCTGCCTTTGCTCTTCTACCGTCTCTCCTGAAGGACAAAAACGTGCAGTCCTCGTAAGTCTGACAAGAAGTGTAACTCTGCTGAATTACAATATCAATGTTGTTTTAAGTCCAGAGGGTATTTTAAGGTATTTCAAGTTGATTAAATTCAGAACAGCATGCCTTGAATCTATTTTGTAACATATTTCGCTAGGGATGGGCAAAAATAATAATAAAAAAGGGTAATATTGTGAAAGTTGTTTAGGAGATATGCTACATTTGAATATTGTGCATTTCATTTATGGTTTAAAAAAAAAAGCAGGCCACAAAAATGTAAAAAAAACTCTTCATTCACTTCATTTGTGGGTCACACACTTCATATTTGTTGTGTAATTAAACCTAAAGTAATGCATTTAAAGATATTTCTGTTGAAATGACAAATAAGACCAAACAAGACTAAAACAGGGACAAAACCAGGTCTAAAGCAAGACTAAAACAGGGTAAAACCAGGACTAAAGCAAAATTAAAACAGAAAAAAAAACAGGAATAACACCAGGACTGAAGTAAAACTACAACAGGACTAAACCAGGGACAAAAACATGACTAAACAATGTCAAAAACAGCACTAAAATAAGACAAAACAATAAGACTAAAACAGGACTAAACCAGGGACAAAACCAGTGCCAAAGCAAGACTAAAACAAGACTAAAACCAGGTCTAAAACAGGGACAAAATTGGATAAAAGCAGAAGTAAAACAGAAGAAAACCAGGGATGACACAAGACTAAACTAAGGACTAAACCAGGACTAAAGCAAGACTAACACCATGGATAAATCCGGACTAAACCAGGAAGTAAAACATGACTACACCAGGGTCAAAACCAGGACTAAAGCAACACTAAAACAGGACTAAACCAGGGACAAAAACAGGACTGAAACAGGGTCTAAACCAGGACTAAAACAGGGTCAAAACCAGGACTAAAGCAACATTAAAACAGGACTATACTAGGGACAAAAACAGGACTGAAACAGGGTCTAAACCAGGACTAAAACAGGGTCAAAATGAGGACTAAAACAGGGACAAAACCAGGACTAAACAATGACAGAAACATGACTAAACCAGGGACAAAACCAGGACTAAAGCAAGACTAAAACAGAACTAAACCAGTGACAAAACCAGGACTAAATAAAGCAAGACTAAAACAGAACTAAACCAGTGACAAAACCAGAACTAATATCATAAACACAAGATTGTCTGAAAATCATTATCAGGAATTATCAGTCTAAAAAAAAGTTGAGATACTAATTTTTGTTTAATGAATATTGCAAACATTAAATTATTTTGAAGCATACTGCATTTCAAAATTAAAGAACCAAAAACCACAAATAAACGTATTTATTTGACACAAGTAAACTTCAATCAAGACATGCATGCAGCAGTTTTTTTCCATCTCTCGTAATCATAGCCAACCACATACAGTATTTGTGCCTTTTACACAACAGTGTTTAATGTTCCACTTCCACCAACAAAAATATCTTGAAATGAGCCTGCAGGTTTAGTGCCGTGTTGATGTCAAAACAGACATATTCTTAGCACATGGATCTATTTTCTGCTGGCTCTTGGCTCCTGATGTAGGCACAATTAATTAGACCAGTGTCACCAGGAGAATAAAACACAGCGGGGTGGACAAAGGGAGGAGGGGTGTAGCCGTTTTTATGTCAGTTATTTGTGTCTGTCTAATTAATGTACAATTATATAGCCATCACACAAAAACAATAATAACACAAGGATTACAATTGCTGACGGTCTAAAAATGTAATGGATATTGTGGAAGAAAACAGCATGACTCTCTACAGCGGAAGCACAACCAGGCTGGACTGGACTAGACTGGAACGCACACAATCGCAATGTCTTAGGGTTCACGTCTCCAGGTCCCGGCAAATAAACTTCTCCTGCGTTAGAACTCCAGCCTCGTGCCTTTTCTTTCAACTCTCAATAATAGATATTAATAACTGTAATTGACCTAATGTGAATTCCTGTGAAGTTCCTTGATAAAATTGTACTTTGTTATAGATGAAAACAACAACACTCCAGAGAACATGCTGGATAAGTATGATTATTATCTACCCTTTTCATTGCAATGGCCAATATTATTGTTTATCATCCCATCTCATGGAACGAAAGGTTACAAATTATGGAAAATTTAGAAAGTAGGGAGATTTCCAAGGGAATTATAGGGAATTTATGCAAATAATCAGTAATATATGGGAATAAAAAGAAGGTTGTCTCTGAACCCATTTAAAACATTATTTTTGCAGTGCAACTACTGAAGAGTGCAATAACCTGCCTGGAGGAATTATCTTTAAGATCTTTATTTACTCTTATCTTTAAGAGAATGTCCAGTTTTAAAGCTGTGTTGTTTTTTATTGTCTTGTAATGCCATATTTCATTTGTAATGTAGAAAATTTACCAAAAGAAAGCAGTGTATTAGGCTTGCTTTGCTAGAATTTTTTTTTTTAAAAACAACTATGAAAATCTCATCCCGTGAACTCAAACCCGTGACATGTCTCGTCTCGTGAAAATTCTGTCTCATTACACGCCTAATAGACTCTTAACAGCCTTAATTACATAAAATAAAATTATTAGAAAAGATGTCATGGCCAGATGTGACCACTAGGGCTTGATGAGGAAGGACCATTACACATCCAGGACAACTAATATAACATTTAAGGAGCTTAGTAACTGCTTCATTAATGGGTTAAGATTAAAAGCTAAGGTTAGGTTATTAATGAAGGAGTCTTCTTTAATAAACTTTGTTCATTATGAATTCAGTCTTTATTCATGTTTTATTAAGGCACAAACAAGTGTAGATATTATAGTGTTGCCCAAAAAACATGTTTAATTGTTCAAATAAGTTTTATATTTTATATTTATTGTTTTATAAAAGGTAAAGGTAATTTAGGAACAAATCTGGAAAAATATTATGTTTTATAAGCCTGATTTTAGTTATATTTTAGTTTTGAAAATTCCCTAAATTCTTGAGCAAAATTTCTTGGGATTTTTTGAAAATTTGGGGATATTTACCACAAATTTTCCACCTGTGTGCCACCCTATTGAACCCCCACTATGTGTTCTCTGGAGGAGGGTCCACCACATGAACATGGTGTTATCGCTTTGCCTGGAATGTTCCTCTGTGTGACAATAAACTGGAATTATTAATCTCCATGGAGACAAGAAGGCGACACCAACAGAGAAATAACAGTCACGAGAAGTTTCAAAGTGTACGCTCCGATTCTTCTGTTAGTAAGAAGCCTTTATTCTGTTTATTCTGATGTGACAGTAACTTTCCAGCTCTGCTCCAGTGGGACGTTCGGGGTTCTTTGTGCGAGGCTCATCTGATCCAGCAGCTGTTTGGATCATAACACTTTCCCTCTGAACAAGTGACTCACCCATTGTCTGCTGTTCACTCTTGTTACGCACAATTATATGATAAGCTGTATAATAAGAGATCAAATGGGACATGATGCGGCAGAAATGTAAAATGAGTTTCACAAGCTACCTGGCCTGACACGCATACTGTCGATTCAGACTAATGAATTTAAGAGTTAAACGGCAACAAAAATTCATCTTTTCGATTCATTGCTCACAGGGAAACTGTAGTTGTTGGAGGAACTGTTACCGAAGAGCTAATCATCGCTATCATGTGTTTGGGACTTTCCTATTATTCATAAATACTGGACTGAGATCAACGAGGCACCGCAACACTGACATTGTATTGACTGTGTATTTGCAATCTAAAACTCCTACAATGGAAATGATTGATGGATACCTGAGGAATAGGGATGGGACGATTCTCAAAATAAATAGACTGCTTCATATAGACGTACTGCAGCTAAATTGTAACAGAGGTGGGTTTTATGTTTGTGTCACGTTTTATTTTGCGTAAAAAGACGTAGGAACGACTAAAATATGAACTTTTGAATTCTTCTTTTAGCAGTGCGCTGGCTAGCTAACGATGTCTCAGAGGCGTCCTTTTTTCTCCAACCTAGTTATGCATTATGAGACACAGTTAGCTTACCTGCTCTAAATTCTCTGTTCCTAAACCAAACCCTAGCCCCAACCCTAACCTTACCCTAATTGTGAAAAAATATATTTTAAAAAATAAACTTTTGCAAGCACAGCCACCAATGCAAAGTGAGGGTCTTTGGCATAACTGGGTTGGGGAAAAAAGTGAAGCGTCTCAGAGCTAATGCTAACTTTTTTGAAAATGTAAAACAAAGTAAAAATAAGTAAACATCCAATTCAAACCTAATGTAAACATTGCCCCATTGTTATAATGTGAAGATTATTTCAGTTTGTTCGATTTCATTTATTTTAATTAGGGCTGAAACAAGTTAATCGATTAATCACCATTAATCGATTACAGAAATGGGTGTCAACTAATTAAGTCATCGAAAAATCGTTAACTGCAAAACTCCAACAACAAAACTCCAAAACATGCCATGAGCACGGAGAACTGGTTTTATTACTCAGACAGAGCAGGAATCACACAGAAATGATACAGGAAATGAGTACATTTTGTGTTTTTGATGAAAAACACTCTTTTGTCTGTAAATGTTTTCCACCAGCACGTTCTCTAACGGCTTCACTTTAGCTTTGTGGGGAAAACTGAGTAAAAATCTCGTATTCACCGGCCTTTCATGTTCTAAACAACTAATTGATTAATTGACAGAATAATCACAGTTCTCCCCCAAGTGGGGTCCGGGACCCCTGGGGGGCCTCAGAGGCACTGCAGGGGGGCCCCAAAGGTTCCCCATATAACAAGCATACAAGAAAATTGAGCTTGGATATCAATTTACATGCATTTGCTTATATGCACTACTTTGAATCAAAATTGAGCCTGCAGTCTTTACTATTTCCAATTATTTGTAAATTTAAAGATAAAACATTACATATTCTTTTGAGTATGGAGCAAATTTTTATTGAGGGGGATCGTCGGGTTGATAAGGGGGCCGCGATACTGCACAGTTTAGGAATCACTGTGCTAGACTAATCGATTAAAATAATCGTTAGTTACAGCCCTGATTGTTATGCTTCAAAGTTAGCATTAGCATTGAGACACAAATACGTGTCTTTCTAAACACAGAGGAGTCTTCTGGTGAAGTATACACCTCATTTGAAAAGCCTTTAACATGTTGTCAGTAACATCTGCCTGCAGCTCACTGTCCACTGCCTGGTCTGTCAGTATCCCATAGAGACAGACAGGAAGTACAAGGCTAACATCGAGCTAGCCGGGTGCCACTGTGCACTGAGAAAGAAAGGCACACCCCTCATGACCTGCGGAAAACGTTCTTTGGAAAATCGCTTTTAGACTTCCCAGTTTTCCTTAGAAAAAAAAACCTGTTTAGACGCTTCTTAGAAGTGCTGAGTGTCAGACAAGAAGAGGTTATAACAGAGAGACGAGGGGCTGCTGCTGGGAACAAGGCAGGGAAATGTGCAGACATGAGCGAGGAAGAGACTTTTAGTCAAATATAGAATTAAAATAAATCAAATGGAAAGTAAAATGCAAACAGCCAGAAATGTCTAAAGATGACTGTATTTCTGACACATTAAATGTATATTCCATACATTCCATCCATATATAATCAACACATGCTTCTTACGAGGCACAATATTTTTTTTCAATGATTAAAACATCAGAGCTGTAATCTAATTATTAAACCAAATAAACCATAAATAAAACTCCTCACACGTAAACTACATTAAAGTAGTAATATCGTCATTTATTGTGTTTTATTTCCAAAATGACAGAAAAAAATGGTAAAAGTTTTTGTTCTTTTGATGCCAAACTAAATCATAACTGTGGCCCGTGAATCGAGCTTGAATCGAGACGACACAGTATCGTCCCATCCCTGATGTGGAATGTAGTTTTGGCTGCAGCAAAAAAAAAAGACGCAATAACTAGGAAATGGATGACAATAACAGAGCTTAGTGTCAAGAACTGCACTGATAATGACTCACAATAATGGAATAATGGGAAAATAATGGAAAAACTGACTTTTACTGAACATGAATATGAATATGACATTATCTGGACACTGGGACAGATGCGAGTGATCCATTACCTATTTTTTTGTTTTGTTTTGCGGGCCATTCTGTGACCGTCATTTCTAAGCCACTCGTACTTTCTGTTCGACAATAGCTTGAATAACCATATAATAACATAAGCAATTAATATTAGGTGCCCCCATTAATCTCCGCCTCCCGCTCCAGCTCCCCGTGTGCTCCATGGCTGTGGCACAGGCCGGGCTGTTACAGGGAGCGTCTGTGAGCGCAGCGTGTCAGCTCCACCTCAAACAGAAAGTGTGGCCATGACACCGGCCCGGGCCTCCTCTGCCAAAAATATCACACTGATCCTGTGCCCTGACCATCTGTGGAACTCCAACTACACTTAGCCAAGGCAGATTTGAGTGATTTTGTCCATTTCGATATTTCAATATTTTACTAATTTAAGTGAGGTTCAAAATTGTAGAAAAGTTAAAGGACACATATTCTGCTTCAGTGACTTTTTTGAGCTTTAATCCATTTCCATCAAAAACATACCAGGAGTAGCATTCAGTTGCCTTCACGCTGTTTTGAGAAATGTTTACTAGAAAATCCTACCCCCTCAGAGCGTCAAACACACTTCCTACGAACTCCTTCTATCTGGGATATATTTTCGTCACTTATGTGAGAATATTACGCTGTTTTAAGTCCTTAAATCATCACTAAACTCGTTCTGAGCATTTCTGCCATCTAAAAATGATAACTGCTGCAGTGAATCCGCAGCATAACTCCTTTGCAGTGCTTTTTTTTTCAAACATGAGATGGCAAATTTAAGGCAATTTAAGAGCAATATGAAAAATGCAGAATAGTTTCCTTTAAATGGTCACGTTTTCAGCCTTTTATTTAGCGTTCAAGGTACACAAAGCGCTTTACATCAAGGAACCGGTCACCCACTCACAGACACTGGGCACGAGGCAGTTTAAGTGTCTTGCCCAAGGACACAGCGGCTGTATTCACCTGATGTAGCTGGAATTGCACCGCCAAACCGGGGGACAGTGGATCTGACCGCGGATAACCAAGGATGTTCATGTCTAGAGTGAGATTTGAACCGACGACCTTCAGATCATTCTGCGAACTATCACTCACAAATGAAAGCCCCAGAATGTATCTTTTTAGTTAAAAAAAGAGACGAAAATATAAGCGTGTTTTCCTCATGCATGTCCACAAACCTGACTCGTACTTGGCCTGGAGGAGGAACCTGGAAATGTTGTTCCTTTGAATATAATAATAATATTCTACAGTATGGCACTTTTTTCGTGCAGTGAGGAAGGAGCCTATTTTCTGCTGACATCATCTACATTTATAAGGAAATAGAAATACATTCGTAGCGACAAAGCAGA
Source organism: Rhinogobius similis (assembly GCA_019453435.1). Lineage (NCBI taxonomy): Eukaryota > Metazoa > Chordata > Actinopteri > Gobiiformes > Gobiidae > Rhinogobius > Rhinogobius similis. The sequence goes on along the minus strand of CM033635.1, from coordinate 34,699,699 downwards.
TCACAATGTTGCATTCTGTGTCCTCCCTCGATGGAAACTAACGCTCTTGGCCCACTGCCTAACCTGCATGGAGAATGTTCTGAAGGATCATTTTAACTTTCTATCGCCATAGAAATATGTAAGGGAAGTCCAAAGTACACATATGGACAAAGTTTTAGAAATAAAGACTTCTATCTGAAAGTCATATTCAATCTGATGGTTTAAATGGTCTGAAATGGTTTGAGCAGCAGCATTAACACTCTCATGAGCTGGAAATGACACACAGGGGAGTTTTAAACAAATGACACATACAGTAAAGGTCAATAGCGATAGTAGCATACTGTTATTCTTCATCACTGACCACAATTATTTGCAGATTTGTTGAACAGGAAACTAATTTGTAATGGTCATAGGATGTTGTGAAATCAACGCTTTTGTAAATGGGTCACACTCTGCTCATGGGACCTGGACATTTGACTCTGTATTGTGTCATCTTTTCTTTATTTCATATCAGCTTCAACACTTTTGGGCAATCTACATGACATTTTAAGGTAGCTACTGTATTAAAGCTTCACTTGTTTTCTCATAAATTGGTAAATTAAGTTTTTCCCCCCAGAAAGTATATTGTAAAAACAGAAGTTGTAAAAACAGAACTGTGGAGAAAACAAAAACTCCTGCACTCTGCCTGAATCTAATTAGAAAACAGGTAATTCCACTCAACTTAATAAAAAAAATAAAGTTATCGGAATTCGATTTTTCTTCATTAAAATGGTCAGTTTGGGGACAGGGATGACAGTAACAGAAGTGACATTTTTAAACAATTTTGCCAATTGCTAGTTCACGCTAGCAATTACAGACCATATGCTCCACATATTGAAATTAAATTACTCACTAATATCAATGAAATAAATGTGACAAACTAAAGATTTTGATTAAGCATTAAAAATTGGTAACGGAACGACATGACATGTAAACATGTAAATAGTACAATATTGTAGAGAAAATGAGCTCTTTTCCTCGTCATGGGAAAAGTTCATCTGAATGTAACCGTTTCTTGTTGATGATGTCACTGTAATGCATCATTATTTATAGGGTGATTTTGAATGTTTTTAACAGGAATGACAAAAAAAAACTTAGGGAAGTATAAAATTATACATATAACTAAATAATAACAATAAATAATATTAATAAAATAATGATAATAAAATGTAACAAAATAATCTATTTTTAATCACTGAAACAACAAGATTAAATTGAGCGCAATAAGAAAAAGTGGTTTCTTCCTGGTTTTGCCTGCAATTTACAGATATTTTATCCTACTTGGAGTCAGGCCCAAAAGACACTTTTGTAATTATGAATTTGATGTTATGATATTAATTGCTTACATATTATTGAAATTTGTAGAAAAAGATTGAATATAAAAAGTGTGAACAATAATATTATGGAATAATTCAAATTCTAAAATTAACTAATCCTAAACCTAACCCTAACCCTTTTATGAATGTAATTGTCCCTAGAACACAAAATATCATAATCTGAATCACTATGGCACTTTGGGATGAGAGTTGAATGGTTCTGCTTTAGTTTTCCAGTGTTTCTCATACAGGGCGGCAGTAGCTCAGTGGGCGGCAGTAGCTCAATTGGCAGAGAGACTGTCTTCTGATCCGAAGGTCAGCGGTTGGAATCTCGCTCCTGACATAAAAAAACATCCTTGGTTGAGCGCTCAGATCCACTGACCCACAAATTGGCGGTGCAATTGCTCCCGCAGGTGAATACTGCCGTTGTGTCCTTGGGCAAGACACTTAACCCGCCTCACCCCCAGTGTCTGTGTACTCTGGTGAGTGAATGTGTGAGTGAATGGGTGAATGGTTCCTTGATGTAAAGCGCTTTGAGTGCCTTGAAGGTGGAAAAGCGCTATATAAATATGTGACCATTTACCATTCTATCTGAAGAAATTCATACGTGATTACTGTCTGTGCCAAAGGGTTTGAGATTTCAATAGACTACCTACTTCCTCCATTCATGGTCTGAAAATTTGATACAGCAGCTTTAAGTCTAGAGAGAGCGGTTGTCTAGGTGGAATGTCTTTTATTTGAGAAAATTTGAGCTAACAGTGTTCATTGTTCCTTGTTCTTTTATCTAACAGCTTGGATTACTTACCCACAATAACAAAACCGCCGTCTGCTTCCTTCTCTGAGGTGGACTTCTTTGAGTCTTTGCGAAATCCAAATAAATTAAACATGATTGCAACCTGTGAATACAACAATGCAACAGTGTTAGATAAAACATAAGGAACATAATAAGTAATGATAGTATAAGGCAGTAGCAATAATATAATGGATATGGTCGTTTGTGCCGTTTTTCTCACGTTGTTTAGTTTAAAATGTCTCCAGAATTGTTTAAAAAAAAAAAAAAAGAGTTCAGTTGCTGATATGAAAGATATGAGTAGATGTGGTTAGAAAAAACATAACATAACAAATTACTAAGGCCACTGAAACATTTCTGAAAAAATATTACGACTACAAGTTCCTCCCGCTGACAGAATATTATTTTAATGCAGTTTACCTTGATCTGTAAGTCCACAAAACGGCAAAAGCGAAACCAGATCGAATTAACTCGTTATTTCACACACAGCAGGTCTTGATTTTAGAAAACAAATCAGTAATTGCATACTTTAACTCGTTCAAAGCAGAATAAACAACTATTTACGCTTTCAACAGCATATTACTGGGGTTACATGATCGTTTCTGATGTTTTGATGTTTACGCGTCTACGTCACGTCAAAGAGCGTCTTTTTCCTTGGTCCGTGTAGAAACTGACGAGTATGAAGAACGGTTCCGCTCAATATTAAAACATAAATATTCAAATTGACTTAATTAAGAATTCATTATTTTAGTAATCATAAATATCTAAATGAACTAGTTTACTGACTGATATTTTTGTACTCTTATATCAAGTGTGAGCTTCGTGTTGGGAGAAAAATCTGATTTTGCTTTCACTTTACTTAAAAAAAAAAAAAAAAAAAAAAAAATAGAATTACTGTTGTGTGTGTTTATTATTTATATTTTATTACTAATTTATGACATTCCATTAATAAATTAATAAAATCAAAAAATAAAAATAAATCAAGACATTCATTAATAAATAAAAGAAAGATAAACATATTTCGTAATTTATTACATGTCTAATCAACATATCAAAATGATTATGATTTGATAATAATAATAATAATAATACATTGTTTTTATATTCAAATACAAAGCAAGATAAAAAGCCTTGCAAGTCAATTTAGATGTATTTGTTGACTTGATATTGTATTTTTCCACGTTGTCACTTGGAATATGCATAGTTAGACCTTGCTTTAAATGTGTTAGATATTCACATAATATTAATCAAACATATATATTGAAAGGTATATATTTTAAAAATAACAAAGTGTGGCGGAACCAATGTGCTTTGTTCATTTTGTTGGGGGGAACACATTTTGACACAACAAAAAAGCGCTCGATTTTATTTTTCCCCCTCCCGCTTTAACACCGCGCAGTTTTGTGAATACAACATTCCGTACCCCGCGCTACCGGCATTCGCTTTTGCACAACCGAAGCGCACCCAACACAATTCGCGCGCGTAAATCCAGCATTTCTCTTCCCATACGCGCCACAGAAGCACAATATCAAGATGGCAAACATTATAGACGTACCTAAACCAAGAATAAACTGCTCTATGCTCTCACAGCACATTAACCGACCCGTGTGTTTTGTAGGGCGAGTGGAAAAGGTCAATATGCGTGATGGTGGCTAATGTTTTCGAGTGTTTTAGCTGCTTAATGTGTATATTGTTGTTTTCCAGGTCCATCCCACGGGTAAAACCTTCACTGTTTCAGATGGAGATGGAAAGATGGCAACAGTGGAGCTAAACGAACCTGTAAGTGTGGTATTTAACTTGCACTGCAAAAGTGAAGTGAAAAGTGAACCATGAAGTCTGAATGGTTTAATGTTAGGAGACTGACATTTTCTTATGTCGGCAGTTGACAGAAATATTTGAAACCTAATATAGGTGTAGAATCATGAATTGTTTATTAGTTATTCTGCTAGATTATTGCTTTAGGAATTGGATAACAAATTCAAGTTCAAGGATTCAGGGTCTGTAGGTGACTTTGCTGTGTTTTTTCGTTCATACAGGAGACTTATTGACCCTCATTGTTAAAAAAGCCAAGACTAAACATTGGCATCACAAAATTAGACTTTGTTGAATAATTGTAGTATCATAAATGCAAAAGAGTGAATATACTGGTCAAAAATGACTCTTTAAAGATTATGTCTAGATAGTACAAATTACATGAAATGACCAGGCCCGCGTAAATTTAATTTCGTTGAATTGGTTCCACTTAAAGATAAAGATGATTTTACAATCTTAAAAATTGTTTGGTGAAGGGTGTGGTTTCTACCTGCAGGAGCCTCACGTGACTCTTCTCAGGTTCCTGATTGTAAACAAATGGCTAAACTTTAAAAAAAAATTATGTTTTTTTAATTTCCATTTTAGCATTGCCATTTCAAATGTTCTGGGACATCATTCACGTCCAATTCTCTCAGCAGGGAATTGAAAGAATTGGATGTGAATGTTAAACACATTTAAAGTGTTTTGATAACTATTATTAATTTTTAGTGCGCACTGGGGCCACTCTACAGACCTTAGTTTTGCTTTCAACCCCAAAAACAATATGTAACCAAAGTTAGGGCTATGCAATTAATCATGTATATAAATGTGATTTCAATTATTACTCTATTCAATTACAAAAGTGTAGTAATCAAAAATACAGTTGAACTATAATTGCAGAATTACAAGTGCACTCCTTTTGCCTCAAAACCTGGAGCAATGGCACTTTTCCAAAACATTACTAATAAGATATATTTGGTCTGTACTTTTTTTAGGGAATCATTTTGACAACATAGAAGTAATTGTTTGAAATAATCGCGATTTCATTCATTCATTTTCTACCCTTTTTCCCGTTAGGGGTCGCGGGTGACTGGAGCCTATCCCAGTGACTTTGGGCCTTAGGCGGGGTACACCCTGGACAGTGGCCAACTTGTCACAGGGCTGACACAGAGAGACAGAGACATGGACAGACAACCATTCACTCACACATTCATTCACTACGGACAATTCAGAGTTCTCAATTAACCTACACAGTCATGTCTTTGGACGGTGGGAGGAAGCCGGAGAACCCGGAGAGAACCCACGGTAACACGGGGAGAACATGCAGAGAGAGAGAGAGATCGTGTGATGTTGGGGTGGTCCGGGATTCGAACCCACGATCTCCTTATTGAGAGGCAGAAGCTCTAGCCGCTCTGCCACGTGCAATTTCAATTATGACCAAAATAATCGCGATTGTAATTTTTGCCATAATCGAGCAGCTCTAACAAAAGTGCCTTGATATTCAGAAAGTCAATCTAAATGGGATGTAATGTGACGTGTAAACATAAACGAGGACTCTGTGTTTTTATGCTGCAGCTTGAAGAGGAGCTGAGTGGAGCTGTGGAGATCATTGGAATGGTGTCCAACAAAGGAGTCATAATGGCCTCCATATACAACATGCTCCGAGAGGATAAAGGCAACGCTTTTGGTAAGTCTTATGTTGAGAACACAGCCCATCGATTTCTTTATTTTTCTAATGTAAATACCTAACTGAAGATAGAAGCGCAGTACTATGGGACATGCTTTTGTTTTCACTGCCATCTTAGACACTATTTCAGGGGAGATGGGTTAAGAAAACTTCATTTAATTCTGAGATGACAAAAGATTAAAAATTCAGTACAGATAAACTGATTGTTTGTTTTTCCCATTGCCGATGTCAATAGTTTAAAATCCAGAGAAACTGATGACCGATAAGCTCCAATATTTTTGAGACAGTATGTGGAACTGATTTTGATTAATTCCCCAAATTATATAAATTGAATTTTCTGCAAACTCCTCCACAAACCTATTTCAGTACAAACAGGATAAGAGAGCAGTCTGGTCACATTTTGTCTAGTTCCTTCTTCGTGGTAAAGCGTTAGTGATTAAACGTGTCCTGATGCCGTTTGTTTCCCTCAGATATCCAGCTGTATAATGAAGCTCTGAAGCTCGTCCATGACTTCCCTCAGCACTATCCCTTTGAAGGAGCCATCAGTGGATGAACACAGCTGTCTCACTTTAGTTTTAGATTTTAAATGTCTGTACAAAATTGTTTTCAAAATAAAGGTAATACTTTGAATGGTACAGCATTTTCTTTACTTATTATAAAACATTAGTGAAAAATCTTTTCACTTTTCATATCCAGTAGCTTGAGACCCACTGAAGCGGCTGATGGGTTTATTTTTTGGTGACATCCTGCCTAAAGGTTTAGAGTTCAAGTTCTGGCTTTGAAAACACAAAGAACAAATATGTCATGACTGAGTTGCTTCCAATTATTAAAAATCAGCACAATTTTTTTAAAATCATAATCCAAAGACTTTTTGACTTGTGTGAAATAGGCAAATTTACTTTTTATTCATAAAGTAAGTTTTTTAAAAGAGTACTTTAATACTTACAGGAGATTATTTATTATGTGATACTTTGATTCTACCTGTACTTTTAGTTAAAGCTCCAGAACGAAAAAAAAAAATTGACGACAATAAAAGTATGTTTCTGTTTCTCTTAAAAACACAGGAAACCATGCGTCACCTCGTACTTGGCCTGGAGGAGCCTCTTGCTTGTTTCCATGGAAATGTGGTTCATTTAGCTGTGATATTCCACAGTATGCCAAACCCTCCATAGAGAATGCTCTGAAGTACGGTTTCAACTTTCTATTTCCATGGAATCCTCTCCAGAAAGTTACATAGCCTTCTGTTAATTTACATATCAAAAAGCAATAATTATGACCACTAGATGGCAGCATTGTTAACTCTAACAATTCTGTTTCACCTACTTGTACATTCATGTGAACATGGCTATGGAAACAAATCAAAATTTTCAAATGCAAATTACAACTGCTCAAATACTTACTATTGTTACACATTGTACAAATCAATCCGAAGAATTTGAGAAAAACAAGATTTTCCAAAATACAGTCAATTCTAAGCTTAATAGTGTGACCGTCCCTCTGAGTGATGTGTGTCAGAGTTATGTGAATTATGAAATATTAAAAGAGACGTATTATGATTTTCCAACTCCTTAGATTTAAACTATAACATAAGTACGTCATCATTTTACATTCCTTTGTAAACAGAAATATTGATCTTAACAGCTTAGTGATAAAAATGTGTCCATTGTCTTCCTTTTCAAAACTGCAGAACTAATAAGCCCCACCTCTTCATAGTGACGCTTGTAACAACTTGTGTTTAGGAGATGTGTCACCGACGTTGCTGTAAATTTACGATTTACGTTATCTTTATTATTATATATTGAAAATAAGCTGTATATGTGTATTTTCACATTAATGTCAGCATATAAGTGAACATTGTTGGTTAATCAAGACACTGAAATGCAGATCATATGTGTAAATGTGCTACGTATAAACTCATGAATTAAGATTGAGTTGGAGTACATAAATTAGACTTTCTCCCTTTCTTCCTGGCGTAAAGTGATTTGTTTATTAATACTGTGCATTATTGCAATGGAACTTGTTAATTGTTTATTACCGATTATTGATATTGAATGAGCCCGAATAAATAAAATAAGCTAAACACGTCATTTACATGTTTTGTTTTGTTTTTTAATTGGCTTCGTGACATTTCAAAACCCAACATGTCACTCAGAGTCTGACTTTTTAAAATACTCACATCTGAGTACAGGGATGTGGACGTTTTCTGAGCACTTGAGCTTCAGTTGCTGCCTTGCCGGACAATACAGGATTAACTTTAAAAAAACATGCAGGAATCAAATAAAATAATGATGAGGAAACACTTTTGTAACAAGTTTAAAGCTCATTAAAGGTGATTTTGCACAATATGCCTTTAAAAAACCAGATTCAGCACTGTGGAGACGGCTCCCCCTGCTGGCTTCAAGAGGTACTTTCCAAACGAACGCTGAAATCTTGATTTGAACAACCTTTTTTATTTATTGCTTGTTCTTATAGACCCTTTCAAATGTGATTACAGAATGGAGGCGACTGGAGGCAAGATGAAGTTCAATGATTCTCTCACATCTAAATTGTACTGGTTTTAAGTGTTTGTGTTGGGGGAAAAAAGCAACACATTTGAATTCCCAGGGTAGAAAAATCTATAAGTTTGCTTTTCTATTACAAAGGATGGACAAAGTACAAATTTCTAGCCTTAAAATGTATATATACATTTCTGTGAGTATTTGTCCAGTAAAACCTATAAATCTGTCAGTTTCTTCATCAAAAACGCAACGTTTATCCTCATTGCCTAAAACATAATGTAAAATACAATAATAAATGTGTTTAAAGCAGCTCTGATGTCACTCACATGTGTCTGAATGCTTTTACTGTTACTGTTACTTTTACAAAACTACCTGGATTTTTCATATTTTGTGATATTCTGAGGTTAAATCCTAGTTTCTCAAGTGAAAACACATCATGTCCCACTTCATTTTTGCCTCCATTGTGGAATATAGAATATTTTGGTTTACAGACTTTTAAAGAGTCAGTTTTCTTCATCTCATTTGCATTAATTCACAAAAATTCTCCAAAGGACCCGGCAGATTCCCACCTCTGTGTAAGCATGTGTTTGATGTTGCATAACGGAAAATAATCAAGTTGTAACTAGCTCATAATCTAACGCCAGCTTCATCACCTGTCAAATAATTCAGCGGCTCAATCATATCTGTGACTGCGCTCTTAATACAAATATCTGCTGCAAAGTAACTCTGCAAACGCCTTCATGCTCCAGAGGGCAAGCTTACTATCTCTTTGTAACAAGAAGTGACTAATTCTGTGTTTTAGTGTTATGATTACTGCGAGAAAAACAAAATTATTAACGATTACTGAGGCTGAGAAACAGTGAAAGCTTTGTTATCATTTTCATTCTCATTGTCTTACACATTATCAAACTTTCGTCATGACAAAATAAAGTTAAATACAGACAAGAAACAGCCAGATAAACAAATGTATTTCCGTTTATTTATTTACTATGGTTTGGATTTAAAACACTTCATTTTGCTTCTAAAATGGTCACAATTATGGTTCTTAGTTCTTACGATTTGGCTTTATTATGACATTATATGATATTATTGCGACCATTAATCTTCATATTATGACGTGCCTGTTATAAGAGTAATTAGTATTTTTTAAATCAATTCTAAACAAAACAAACATGGCCAGAAAAAGTAAAACCACTGCAACATTTGGCAAGCTAACCGTTTCTCATGCGCAGCTAATGCTAACTTTTATGAAAACAGAAAATCTGACTAAACAACCAGTTCAAATTTAGTCATAGTTAATGTCACAGATTGGTTTTAACTTTACAAATAAAAAATACACGTGGACACCCTTATTGTTGGGTTAATGTAAAAAGTAGTTTGAAAAAAAAAGTAGTTTATTTTGTGTAAATTATGCACGACCTTTGTCTCTACAGTGTTATGATTTATATTTACAACAGGTATTAATACGCCAAATAAAGACACAATTTAATAAACCTGTCATACCCCCTTTAAGTATAAACAGTGGCGGTTTTACCATTAGGCAACAGGCCACAGTTGCCTTGGGCCCCCAACGTGAAGGGGCCCCCAGTAAGATGCTCTTCCCGATCATCGTAGACACAAGGCTCTGAAACAGTTGCTATTCTCTCAATATGACAGTAAAGTAGTGCTAATAAAGCTAGAAAGTACATAAAATATAACATTATGAAATAAAAAATGAACATCATGTGTTTGAATATCTGGAATACGTGTTAAAATGCACCAACATAAGGGAAATACGGTCTGATTTATATATCTATGTATATTTTTCTGGGGAAAGACCTCCCTGTTTGAAGCTGTTTAGAGCAAGGTGTTGCAAGAATTTTGCATTAGTTTACTTACCACACCAAATTTATGAGCCACCACACGTAAGCAAAAATAAAGCAAAACAAAAAGAAACAAAAAAAACTTCCTTTCAAGGGCAATTCAAAAGATTGTAGAAAAGTTATAGAAAATCACACTTGATGAAGAGGGGCCTATACTTAATTTTGCCTTGGGCCCCTAGATTCCTAGGTCCACCACTGAGAGGAAAGAGAGAGTGCTGGAGAAAACTTGCTAGTCTACCTTGAAGGTGCTTGAAAAGTCCTTGAATTGTGTCTCTGAAAAGGCGTATGAGCCCTGATGATGATGATGATGATGGTGTGCATGTTTCTCTCTCCACTCTTTTACAAAAGCATGAAATACAAACAGCTTATGTCATTATCTAGGACTTCTACGGTAATAGTGCATAATTGTAATCCTATCCATTTTCCAAAGCCCAGGGCAGGATCTGACAGCAGTTTGATTTGTAAGCGCCGCCAGTTAACATCGTGACAAATGATTCCTGGAAACAGTAGCATGAAATGAAGCATGAATGTCTTCATGGCTAATCTGTGTACAGTAGTATATCATTAGCCAGCATCGGGTTTGGTCCCAGGCACAGCAGCAGCAGCAGCAGCAGCAGCGTCCTGACCAGTCGCCCAGGGGGAGCCAGCTGCCCAACCTGTGCAAGTGCAGGCAGCGATGTTTACTTTTCATGTGCTCCACCTCTTTGTCACAGAGCCTCTCTTTGACTTGCAGATTATAAAGCAAGACGGACCATTAAAGGACACACATTATGCTATAGTCACTTTTTTTAGCTTTTAGCCATGTTCTAACATTGTTCCGTCATGAAAAACATACCTGGAGTTGCAAGTAGCTCCATTCACACAACTTTGAGGAATGCTGGTTTGAAAATCCTCTCCCCTCTGATTGTCAAAAACACTTCCTGCTGAACTCCCTCGATCTATGATTTTTTTTCCAAATTCAGACGGCACTTATCTGAGAATCTTCAGCTTTTCAAGTCCATAAATCCTCGCCAGACTTGCTCGTTTTAGTAATAAAAACAGGTCCATTGACCTTGACCATTTCCAACTGATAAGTCCCACCTCTTCATGGTGACATTTCACCACAACAAGCAGCAAATTCTCATGTTTTTATTTTTGGCTCTGTGACAACTCTATATGTGTCAATCAAAGTCTTAGGTTTTCAAATAATCACAGATAAATATATGGATGTGGGCAGGGATAGGGGGTAGGTGAAAACAGTATTTTTCTGTGCATTTGAGCCTCAATACAGAATTAACTCAAACAAACATCAATCAATCAAAATAAAACATTTTACATTTTTACTGTTTTGAAATGTGAAAAACAGAACTAGTTCAATATATCTGTGCTGGGGCAACACAGATTTAACTTTATTATAAGCAAAAAATCAGTTACAGGCCCTTTAAAGTTGATTTTGCACGATGTATCTCTCTAAAAATCAGCCCAACTAAATACCAGTCTGTGCAGGAAAAATGAAGATGCCGAGGTGAAGTGTCACTATGAAGAGGCGGGGCAGTTCTGCAGTTTTGAACAGTTTTGACTAAAACGCAGTGGCGGACTTACCATTAGGCAACAGGTCATAATTGCCTTGGGCCCCCAACCTGAAGGGGCCCCCAGTAAGATGCCCTTCCCGATCATCATAAATAAGGTTCTGAAACAGTTGCTATATTCTCCCAATATCACAGTAAAGTAGTGCAGTGAACTTTTAAACAAGAACAAGAGTGATAAATTAGTCTGGGATTGTCAAAATTAGTATTTATTCTGCCCAAGCCACCCATCCCCTTCCCTAATAAAGCTAAATAGTAAATCAAAAATTACTCTGTAAATTACAAATGAATGTCATGTATTTTAATCAACTGTGACATATGTTAAAATGCACCAAGAAACAGGAAATATGATGATATATGATTTCTTGGATATTCTTCTGGGGAAGGACCTCCAAACCCCTCTGTTTGAAGCTGTTTAAAACATGCAAACTATTGCACATATGAATTTGACTTTTCCAATAGTTCAATTTCCACCCTGAATTTACAGTTGATGACAGTTCAAGAAGCACGACAGTCACACAATCACACTTGATGAGGGGGGCCCTGTACTTGATTTTGCCGTGGGCCCCCAAATTCCTAGGTCCGCCACTGCTGAAACGGACAAACTCTTGAATACATCAGCTAATGAGAATGGGTCAATCTCAGCATTTGTTCTACATAAGTCATGGATGGATGCCTCATTTGTATGTGACGGTTTTGCCAAAGTTTTCTGAGGTGACATTCTTCAGAGGTTAACATCAGAGGCAGAGCAGGGCAGGTTTTAAACACTGTCAAATAAACAGATCATCCTTGTGGTGGGCTCATAAAGTGTTTTACTTTTGCTTAAGAAGACAATTACCCACTCATTGTAAAGGAACACATCTTTTTACGTAGTTAACCCCTAAATATGCAGAGGCCCTTGTAAAGTACGCTGCCCACCCTTAGCATACCTGCAGAGGCTAACAGTTCACATGCTAAACACCGAGATGGACACCAGCACTTTTGTTTGCTCTTGCCGTTCCTTATGATGCAATGTGAGCAGCAGGCATGTTTCCAGCAAAGCTCAGCACATCTATCACATGCCTATAAGGGCCCCCGAGCGGAGGAAGGATAGGGCCCGAGCTGTCAGGCCTGCCACAGTGAGAAGTGCCACAGGGAGCATAGCAAACGGAAAATTGCAGAGCTGAAAACCTTTAAGCATTCACAACCCTTAGAACTTCCCTAACACCGGAAAAAGACATTAATGTGTAGGTTTTAGGTCGTGTTCTCATTGCACACTCCCCATCATTGCACAGTCCACAATACTGCACAATTCACTAACTTCAAAATCCACTCATTACACAATTCACATTATTGCACAGTATTTACATTGCACAGTCCAGATTATTGCACAGTTCACTAATTGCAAAATCCACTCATTGCACACCCCATTATTGCACAATCCACATTATTGCACTATTCACTAACTGCACAATCAATATATTTCACATTATTGCACAGTCCCTACATTGCATCGTCTCCACCATTGAACAATCC